>CM034079.1:28705053-29905053 GCA_019845555.1 Aristolochia fimbriata | reverse complement strand
ACTTTCTAAGTCTGGAAACGGCTTTTGAACCCAAGACGAATTAGGAGACTTCTTGGCACGATAGCGCCATATTTTTTTGTAGAAGTGGCACGACAGCGCCACTCCTTAGACTTTTCTTTGCTCCCCAGAACGACAACTTTTCTTTCCTTCTTCAGCAGCTCTTTGGCGCGTCCATGCTGTCTCTGAGTGAGGTAGCGCCAAATCCTTGGCGCGGTAGCACCCTCCTATGGCGCGGTCGCGCCATTTCACATTCCCCAACCGTTGGCTTTCATTTCCGTTGAGTCGTTGGGCATTTTTGTCTAATATTTTAAATTTTTGAATATATTTCTGGCGCGGGCGCTCCATCCTTTTTTTTGGCTTCTTTTGCTCATTTTTCCTTCGTTTTTGCTCCAAATCCAGTTTTTCTTCTTCCACTGGGTACCTGAGACAGAAAAGATGAAATTGAGTCATATATGTTGCTTTTATACTCAGAATTGATTTGAAATTAGATTTTTCACTCAATTTTCATGCCTAAAGATAGTGTCTTTTAGACACTTATCACAACCCCAAACTTAAACCTTTGCTCGTCCTCGAGTAAAATCTAAAAGAAACAACCAGATAAGTCTGTGGAGATTAAGAAAAGACCACTGGCAATCCCCTTGCAAGTTTCAAAATGGATGATTCACTCCGTTCCTAATGATAGTTATCCTTGCTTAGTCCAAATAGAATTCAAATTTTTGTTTACTTTTTCAAAGATCCTTATCCCCATACAAGTGAGAAGTCTCAGTTAACTCCATAAGCCAACCCTCAGTCCACTCTCCACTAACCTGAAGGAATCCATAATCCTGATCAATAGGTCTTTTCTAGGTTGTAATGGGGCATGGGTAATGGGTATGATCAAATTGTAAGCTTATCTTTTGGGTTTTACCCTCCTCCTCATTTCCATGTTCCATCTTCCTGAGCATGAGAAAATTCCTATGACCTTTCTCCAAGTTTTTCCAGCCCAAACTTATTTTCTTGCATTGATCTCATATTCTTTTCTTCTTCCTTTCCTTCACATATATTCTTTTCTCTTGGGTCTGTCCGGAGTCTAGCTTACCTCGCCGGTTGACTCAGAGTCCCTAAGCTTGCTGAGGCCCGAGACCCGGTGCACACACGAGGTGGCCTTTCTCTTAACTAACCCACAACCTTTTCTTTCTTTTTCCTTGGCTTTGTCTGGAGTCCAGCTTACCTTGCCAGTTGACTCAGAGTCCCTCAGCTTGCTGAGGCCTGAGACCCGGTGCACACACAAGGTGGCCTTTCTCCTGACTTAGCCTCCATCTTGTTCCTTTTTTTTGTTTTTCAAAGACAAACTCTATACCCTTCATCCATCCCTCCTTTCAGGATTTTGTCCATGCTCATTTAAATAGAAAATTTCAATAAATTGGAGAGATATATAGGTCAGTAAGAAACAAGTTGGTTTATCACAAAGGCTGGTTCATGTAATGATGGATTTGAAACGAAACAGGGATCTTGTTGGCTCAAGGTGTTTGACAAAAAGTGATGCATCTTGTGCATTCTAGTGGGTGGCTTGAAAAAAGGCTCAAACGATTGAAAAGAGATGCCTAAATCACTTCAGGATGTTTGAAAACCTTTCTCTGTTTCACCTAAAGCTTTCCTCAGGTTGGTTTTTGTGGTTTACATCCACTTGCTCACTTATACTTCGATTTCCAAACAC
This sequence comes from Aristolochia fimbriata, assembly GCA_019845555.1. Taxonomy (NCBI): domain Eukaryota; kingdom Viridiplantae; phylum Streptophyta; class Magnoliopsida; order Piperales; family Aristolochiaceae; genus Aristolochia; species Aristolochia fimbriata. The sequence continues at coordinate 29,903,357 of CM034079.1, read as the reverse complement.
TGTTTTAAATAAAATTCTCCTCCAGTAAAGACTAAGCAAATTGAACTAAGTTGTTTCTCCAGAAAGTGAATCAAGCTTATTATTTACTCAGGGTTTTTTCACTGGTGTTTTTCAAAATCTCTTTGGATCTGTTTCTGGTGTAAAAGTTTTTGAAAACAAAGATTTTAAAAATATATGAAGAAATAATATCCCACCCCAAACTTTAAAATCATGCTTTGTCCCCAAAGCATAAACAAAAATAAGAAGTAGGATGAAGACTTCCCTGATTAATCTGGATGTGCCTGAAGTGGAATGGGACTTCTCCGTGTGTGCTCTTTAAATTGAAATCTGTCTTCATGGGTTAGTGCCCAATATTTGTTGCATGAAGTACAAAAAATCGAAATGGAATTGAACTTAGTTTGTTCTCATGCACAATATTGAGTCTAAGATGCATACCTATAGTGGAATTTTCCTTTTTTGAGCTCTGGATTGGTTATAACTCAATGAGACAATGGCGCGGATGCGCCGAGTAATTCAATCAAATATCAGCATCCTGAATGTGTTTTTGCAAATTTCCACTTTGAACAGAGTTTTATCAGTTAGATACAGATGCTGGTTCGGTTACCACACATTTTCATTAGAGAAATCATGCTTTGGGACACATAGTGAGAGTTCAAAATATCATGTCATCAATATGAATGGAGATTGAGTACATATTAATGAACATTGTAGACAAAAATCACTCTAAGACATTTGATACATAGACACCAAAGCATATTCTCCCAGAGGAGAGACTGATTCAGACATTAGGCTCAAAATTGTTTGTCGAACTGGCGCGGAGGCGCCAGTTTCAAAAAAATTTTAGGTTTTTTATTTTTTTTATTTTTTTTCTGTTTATGGTGAATAATTAAAACTCTTTCTAGCCTAATTCTATCCTACTCATGCAAAATCAATACTCTAATCATACAAGTCATAATAGTTCACAAAAAAAATGCAAAATCCATGAAATTTCAATGCAGTCCTATTTTAAAACAAGTAAATTAGTTCTAGTTTATAGACCCAGCTCGACTTTGTGACTCTTTCTAGTCAGATAGGATTGTGAAGGTTCTTTCCTGATGGAAATCAGGAGAGATGTATCTTTTCAGCCTTTGTCCATTCATAATAAAGGTGGATTGATCTTTTGGATTTCTGATTTCCACTGCCCCTGATTTTAACACTCTTTCCACTGAAAAAGGACCAGTCTATTTTGATCTAAGCTTACCAGGAAACAACCTAAGTCTGCTGTTAAACAAGAGGACAAGTTGACCAGGTTTAAATTCCTTGGGTTAGATGTGCTCATCATGCCATTTTTTAGTTTTTTCTTTATACATCTTGGCATTCTCATAGGACCAGTACCTAAACTCATCTAGTGCATTTAGTTGCAGCAATCTATTCTCTCCAGCAGCCTTGATATCAAAATTCAAGAACTTGGTTGCCCAATATGCTTTATACTCTAATTCCAAAGGGAGATGGCATGCCTTTCCATAAACCAACCTATAGGGGGTCATGCCTATTGGGGTTTTGAAAGCTATCCTATAGGCCCACAATGCATCATCTAGCTTGGTTTTCCAATCTCTTCTTGAAGTGTTAACAGTTTTTTCCAGAATTCTCTTAAGATCACTATTGGACACTTCTACTTGGCCACTTGTTTGGGCATGGTATGGGGTGGCTACTTTGTGGGTGACTCCATATTTTTTCAACAAATTTTTAAAAGGAGTGTTGGAAAAATACTTTCCCCCATCACTGAAGATAGCTCTAGGAGTGCCAAAACGACAAAAAATATTCTTTTTCAAAAATTCAATGACAACCTTGGCATCATTAGTTCTGGTCGCTATGGCCTCTACCCATCTTGTTACATAATCTACTGCCACCAAAATGTACTCATACCCAAAAGAAGGTGGAAAGGGTCCCATGAAGTCAATGCCCCAAACATCAAAACATTCACATTCAAGAATATTATTTAAAGACATTTCATTCCTTCTAGAGATATTACCTGTCCTTTGACACTTATCACATGATTGGACATACCTCTTTGTATCTCAAAAAAGTGTTGGCCAAAAGAATACAGATTGCAATACCTTTGCTGCTGTTCGGTTTGCACTGTGATGACCATCAACCTCCTTGTCATGACAATGGCTGAGAATGAGTGGAGCTTCTTCCTCTTTCACACACCTTCTAATGACTTGATCCGGACATATTTTGTAGAGGAATGGATCTTCCCAATAGTAGTGCTTTGAATCTGCCTTCAGTTTCTTCCTTTGTTGGTATGTGAAGTGCTATGGTACCCATTTACTGCAAACAAAATTAGCAATATCAGAAAACCATGGTACTTTTGAGATATTTACCTGGCAAATCAGTTCATCTGGAAAGAGTTCTGAAATTTTCCCTTCTTTATTTTCTGTCTCCAGCCTTGAGAGGTGATCTGCTACCACATTTTCAGCTCCTTTCTTGTCCTTGATTTCAATATCAAATTCATGGAGAAGAAGGATCCATCTAATAAGTCTTGGTTTGGAATCCTTCTTTGCAAACAAATATCTAAGGGTTGCATGGTCAGTCCAAACAATAACCTTTGAACCAATGAGATATGATCTGAATTTTTCAAATGCAAAGACCACTGCCATAAGTTCTTTCTCAGTGGTGGTATAATTCAATTGAGGACCAATGAGTGTGTGACTAGCATAAGAAATGGTGTGGAAAACTTTTCTTTTCTTTGACCAAGGGCTGCCCCTAAAGCAAAATCATTTGCATCACACATGAGTTCAAAAGGTAGGTTCCAATCAGGTGACACAATGATGGGGGCAAAGATTAATTTTTGTTTCAAAAGATTAAAGGCATGCAAGCATTCATTATTGAAATCAAATTTGACATCTTTTGAAAGCAAGTTTAATAAAGGTTTTGCAATTTTGGAAAAATCTTTTATAAACCTTCTATAAAAACCTGCATAGCCTAGAAAACTCCTAATGGCCTTGACTGAAGTGGGTGGAGGTAACTTTTTAATCACTTCTATTTTTTCCTTGTCTACCTCTATCTCCTTTTCTGAGATTTTGTGGCCAAGAACAATCCCCTCTCTGACCATGACGTGACACTTTTCCCAATTGAGGACTACTTCTCTTCACATCTATTGAGCACAAGCTCTAAGTGCTGCAAACAAGTTTCAAAAGTTAGTCCATATAGTGTAAAATCATCCATAAAGATCTCCATCATCTTTCCTATCATGTCATGGAATAGAGCCATCATGCATATTTGAAAAGTGGCTGGTGCATTGCACAAGTCAAAGGTCATTCTCCTATATGCAAAGGTTCCATATGGGCAGGTGAAGGTGGTCTTTTCCTGGTCTTCGGGTGCAATAGGGATCTGAAAGTATCCTGAATAACCATCTAGGAAACAATAAAATTTATTTCCAGCCAGCCTTTCAAGCATTTGATCAATGAATGGTAAAGGAAAATGATCATTCCTAGTGGTTGTATTCAATTTCCTATAGTCTATGCATACTATCCAACCCGTGACCGTCCTAGTGGGGATCAGTTCATTATTTTCATTATAAATGACAGTGGTACCCCCCTTTTTTGGAACAACTTGAACTAGACTTACCCATGCACTATCAGAAATAGGATAGATAATACCTGCGTCCAAGAGTTTGATCACCTCCTTTTTCACTACCTCTTGCAATGTAGGATTCAGCCTTCTTTGTGGTTGAATGCTGGGCTTGTAATTGTCCTCCATCAAGATTTGGTGTGTGCAAATTGTGGGGCTGATTCCTTCAATGTCTGATAATGACCAGCCTATTGCCTTCTTGTGTTTGGACAACACCTCAATGAGCTTTTTCTCCTCCAAACCTGTCAAACATGAGGAAATAATCACTTGTTTGTCATTCTCTTCAAGGAAAACATATTTCAAATTATTAGGGAGGGGTTTGAGTTCAGGTTTGGATGCTCCTTGAGCCCCTTGTTCCTTTATTCCTTCCTCTTGCTTTCAGCCTCCAATTCGTCAACCTCTCTTGTCTTGATGGGATCTTCATCTTCCTTCTCCTCTGAATTGACTAGGCCTCCTTCTTTTGCTTCTCTAATCCTTTCTTCTTTTTCAATTTCTTCTATACAAGAATCAATCACATCAATGCTCAAACAAAAATCATCATGTGGGATGGCTGGTTGTTTCATGGCATATTTTATATTAAAACTTATTGTATCATTGTTAAGCCTTAAGGTTAGATTCCCTTGCTTGCAATCAATTATAGCACCAGCAGTAGCCAAGAATGGTTTGCCAAGAATTATAGGCAGGTTCTTGTCTACTTCCGTGTCTAAAACTACAAAATCGCAAGGATATATAAAATCTTGAATTTTCACCAACACATCCTCCATTACTCCTTCTGGTATTTTGGTTGATCTATTTGTAAATTGAAGAGTGATTCTAGTCTCTTGAGGTTCTCCAAGTTTTAAATTCCTGCAAAGGGACAATGACATTAAATTAACACTTGCCCCTAAATCACATAAAGCATTTGCAAATTTATTTGAACCAATTTCACAAGGTATTGTAAAACTCCCTGGATCTTTTAATTTTGTTGGAAGCTCATTCTTCAAGATTGCACTGCAATTTTCATTCAATAAAACCATACCTTGCTCCTCCATCTTCCTTTTTCTGGATATGACCTCTTTAAGAAATTTGACATAAAGGGGCATTTGCATCAATGCTTCAAGAAGTGTAATGTTAATCTTCAAATTCTTAAAGGTTTCTAGAAACCTAGCAAAGCTACTTTCTAGAATGTTCGTTTTAGCTCTACTTGGGTAAGGTAGATTTCTTACATCAATATCAGTAATAGGAAGTGCATCCTTACCTTTTTTCTTTCTTGGAGATGGTGTACTTTCCTTTTCCCGTTCTTGCTCTTCTTCTCCTTTATGATTTTTCTCTTCTTCCATGGCTGGTTGTTCTTTTGGTTGGAGCTCCTCGAGAGTCTTTCCACTTCTAAGTGTTATGGCTTTGACTTGCTCTTTTGGATTTACTTCTGAGTTGCTAGGTAGAGCTCCTCTCAGCCTCTTATATATATCTCTATTAAGTTGATTTACTTGAGTGGTAAGTTGATTCACTTGAGTGGTAAGTTGATTCACTTGAGTGGTTAGAAGTGTGACTGATTGCTTTACTAACTGAACATCTGTTTGCATTGTCTTTATTAACTGAAAATCTGTTTTCAGTGACTGCAATTCTGCACATTCGCAGCAACTTCCTGTCTTCCTCCACTCCAGCCTCTTTTTGTTGAGCTTCAGTCTGTAACGGTTTGAATCCAGGAGGGTGCTGCCTTGCTTGATTTGCATTATTCTACAAGAAATTTGGATGATTTCTCCAGCCAGGGTTGTACGCATTGCTGTATGGATCCATTATGCGAGAATTTCCAACAAAATTAGTTTGTTTAGGCATGGAATTTAGAGCATATACATTACCTTGGCATTCATTATCAGCATGTCCTCTGTTACGCACTCCTCATAAGTTACAGTAGTTTACTCCATAATATGTTGTTAACTTGCTTTGGGTTGTAATTTGACTAAGTATGGATTTCCGCCCTACTTCATTATAAGGGGTATTGTAGTCTTTTTATATTAAGTAGAACTCAATAAATAGACTAGTCTTACCCACGTTTTGGGGCAAGACATTACAACCTAAATCAAATCGTCTCTCTACTCTCTTCTCTCTTTTTCTCATTCTCTCTTCCTCTCTTGTTCCTGCCTGTTTTTGAAGCTCGAGTTCATAATATCAACGCATCCTGGAGCTCTCAATCTCTTCTGCTTGAGGCAACTCTCCATTGATTTGCTGTGAATCACTCCTGGTTGTATCAACTTGGCATCAGAGCAGGTTTAGGAAGGGCAAAAATTTTTTTTTTCCCCATCCCTAGCGTGTTAGCACCATTCTCTCCGGCATCAAGTGCTTTTCACTGTTTTGACATACATACCACAACCTTCTCCTCTTCCTCTATTGAAGCCACAATTTTTTTTCCCTAGCAAAAGTTCAAAATCTCATTTTTTTCTCCTTCCTACAGACCAAAACTCACTCTTTTTCTTCAACCACGAATTCAAGATTTGATTTTTAGGGTTTTGACCATTTTCCCTCAATTTTAGGGCGATAGGAACCCTTTTTTAGGGTTTTTCCCTCGTCCCTATTTTTTAGGGGATCCTCTCTTCTCCACCCTCCAAGGGTTTTGGGCACACCCACTCCCATTTTTCTTTTCCCTCTATACCCTCCAGCTTCTCACCCTCCAGCTTCTCCCATCATTCCTACCCCTTTCCTTTCCTTTTCCCCCTATCCGTTTGTCCACAAAACACACTGGAACTCCGCAGTGGACGCAGGCTTGTCGTCCCTCCACCACCACTCATCTGATTGTCTTTATGTAATCCACCATCTTCAGTTGATATTGCTCGTCGCTTTTCCACCACAATTCACCCACAAGTCTCCTTTCGATCAGCATTCATGGCTGATTCCAGTAGCAACCAGACGTACAGACCACACACTGCTTCTGAGTCAAGCCCATCTACATCTCGACCACTTTCGGACACACCGAACAATAGAGGCGTGCTCGCGTCTCCTGACACTCACTCCCTGGAGGCTCGGATGACTACGATGGAAGGCAATTACCGCTCTTTGAACCATACACTGACAGACATTCAAAACAGCCAACAAGTGCTCTTGCGGGCATTTTCCTCAGGCACACATCCACAGTCCCCACCAGGTTTTCCACCACCACGAGCAACATCTCCCCCAGCAACATAAACATTGCGCAACCCGGTCTACGAACATGATCCTTACGAGGACAACTCACGATGTGTTCAACGAGCATCCTCCCCTGGGCCAAGACCTCAAAAGAAGATCATTCGTATCGACTGCCCACGGTATGTGGACTACGGCGATCCTACAATGTGGCTTACTAAGGCAGAACAGTTCTTTGACTACCACGAGGTCGAGGAGGATAAACGTGTTTCCCTTGCTAGATATTACCTTGATGGGGAAGCTTGGCAATGGTTGGCAAGCTTACAGACAGACCATGATGACATCTCATGGGATTTCTTCTCTGAGCAGTTTTGCGCACGTTTTGGACCGAGTGAATTTGAAGACTTACATGGTGCTTTGGCCAAAATTCGACAAAAAAGGCATCGTTCGGGAGTTCATAGCCAAATTTGAACGCCTTTCAAATCGAGTCTGTGGGAGGACCATCGATGCCAAAATTGGTTGTTTTGTCAGTGGCTTACGCAAGGACATTCAGGCTAAAGTAAGGTCCTTTCGTCCTACAACTCTTACTAAGGCTAAATCTTTAGCTGTCCTTCAGGAAGAGAAACTACAATCGTTGCGCTCCACCACTTGGTCAGCACGCAGGTGGTCGAATGCAGCAAGCGCTGAGCCACCTCGATCGGGCCCTCCTACTCCAACTCCTCTTTCAGCACTTCCTGCCTCTAAGTTGGCACTCTCTGGCGCCAAACCCTTTTTGACGTTGACGCAAGAAGAGATGGATTCTAAAAGAGCCAAGGGCATCTGTTTTAAATGTGATGAAAGATTCACCCTTGGCCATCGTTGCAAGCGTTTTCAATTGCACCTCATGGAAGAACACATGACCGACGACAGCCAACCGGTCCTAGAAGAAGGGGACCTAGATTTCACAGCAGTCTCCCTGCATGCCATTTGAGGCTCGGCTCCATCGCCCCATACCATGAAGCTTTCTGGTAACGTGCACTCTACCTCCCTCATTATATTACTGGATAGTGGCAGTACACATAACTTTGTCTGCACCCAGTTAGCCCATCGTCTTGGCCTTAACATTGTGCACATTTTGAGCTTTCAAGTGATGGTGGGGAATGGGGCATTTTTATTCTGCTCTGCCATGTGTCACAAGGTCCCTCTGACGGTTCAAGGGACAACGGTGGAGGTTGATCTTCATCTTCTGCCAATCGAAGGGGTAGACATCGTACTCGGCATCCAGTGGTTCCAACAACTCGGACCAGTCAACTGGGACTTCTCCCAGTCTACCTTCTCCTTTGCCAATAACGGCACAACAGTAACTTGGCAAATAGGGCTCGAGCACACGGCTTCAACACCTGGCGAGAACAAATCTTATTCTGCAATGCATGATGTTGCTGCATTTTGTATGTGGTGCAAGATTTCTGAACCGACGGAACCACCACCTGCGGTGATTCCACCTTTACTGACCCCTCTTCTGGAGGAATTTGATTGTCTCTTTCAAGTACCAGTGGGGTTGCCACCTGCAAGGTCTCATGACCACCAGATCACTCTTCTCCCGAACGCTCCAACGGTGAACGTTCGCCCCTACCGCTACCCGCACGCACACAAGAAAGAGATTGAAACCTTAGTGCGGGAAATGCTTCAATCTGGCATCATTCAGCCAAGCACGAGCACGTTCTCCTCTTCAGTTCTGCTTGTGAAGAAGAAAGATGGCTCCTGGCATTTCTGTGTTGACTACCGCGCCCTCAACAACTTGACAGTCAAAGACAAGTTTCCTATTCCGGCCATCGATGAGTTGCTCGATGAATTACATGGGGCATCAGTATTCTCGAAATTGGATCTCAGATCTGGTTACCATCAGATACGTATGTCCCCAGCAGACATACATAAGACTGCGTTTCGGATGCATGACGGCCACTACGAGTTCTTGGTGATGCCTTTCGGCCTTTCGAATGCACCAGCAACCTTTCAGAGCCTCATGAACGATTTGTTCATACCTCTCCTACGACGATTCATCTTAGTGTTCTTCGATGACATCCTTATTTACAGCTGCTGCATGGAAGAGCATGTTACACACCTGCATTTGACATTAGAGGTACTGGCATCCTATTCTCTATTTTTAAAACTCACAAAGTGTGTTTTTGGTGCTGCCAAAATCGGGTATTTGGGGCACATAATTGATTCAAGTGGCTTGTCGACGGACCCAAAGAAGCTGGATGCTGTTGCAGGCTGACCCACCCCCACAACCACATGCCACCTTTGTGGTTTTCTTGGACTTGATGGGTATTACTGTAGCTTTATACGAGATTACGATGTCCTTGCTAGGCCAATGACAGACTTGCTGAAAAAGGGTGCTTTTACATGGTCAGAAGGTGCTGAACGATCTTTCCAGGCTTTGAAAGCCGAGCTCTTGTCGGCTCCAGTGCTGAGCCTTCCAAATTTCTCTAAACAATTCGTCGTCGAATGTGACGCTTGCACGGAGGGGGTTGGTGCGGTCCTCCAGCAAGATGGCCATCCAGTGGCATTCTATAGCAAGCCATTCATTGGCCGGTAGTCTGGTTTCTCCACTTACGAGAAGGAGATGCTGGCAGCGGTGCAGCAGTACAGTAGTGGCGCCACTACTTGCTCGGTCGCCGGTTCACAATTCTGACTGATCACCGGTCCTTGAAATTCCTACATGAGCAACGAGTTCTAACTCCCCAACAACAGCACTAGCTGGTAAAGCTACTTGGGTTCGATTTTGAAATAGTCTACCGCAAAGGGTCAGACAATCATGCAGCCGATTCTCTCTCTAGAAGTGCGAGTGGGGCTTTACAATCTCTAGTTCTTAAATCAGTTGCATTAATAACAGACCAAGTTCGGGAAGCCTTCCACTCTGATGTTCCTTCTCAAGAATACTTGCTCGCGATTAGACGGAAGGGGGCTCAGGACACACGATATAAGGTGATCGATGACCTCGTTTTTTACAAACACCAGCTGTTTATACCCCAGGTACGTTCACTACGCACTGATCTCATTCGGGAGATCCATAGTTCCCCCACCGGAGGTAATGAAGGAGCTCTACGCACGTACAAGAGACTATCTTCAAGTTTCTTCTGGCCACATATGTTCAATGAGGTAAAGCAGTTTGTCGCTACCTGTACTATTTGCCAAAAGGTCAAAGTTGACCATTCTTCTCCAGCCGGCCTACTACAACCCCTACCCATCCCAGAGCAGGTTTGGGAGGACATATCTATGGACTTTATAGATGGGTTACCACCATCGGGAGGTTTCACAACGATTTGGGTGATAGTGGATCACCTCAGCAAGTACGCTCACTTCCTGGCCCTCAAACACCCATACACACAGCCTTTGGTCTTGCAGAGATTTTCATTCGGGAGATAGTTCGCTTGCATGGGATCCCTCGCTCTATTGTGTCAGATCGCGATCCTGTCTTCCTATCAGCCTTTTCGAAGGATCTTTTTCGCTTGACAGCCACAACACTGCTGTGCAGTACAACCTATCATCCCCAGACCGACGGGCAGACAGAAGTGGTGAACCGAGGTCTAGAGACTTACTTGCGCTGTTTTGCAGGTGACCAACCAAGGGTGTGGAGTAAATTTCTACCATGGGCGGAGTGGTCTTACAACATGGCTCACCACTCGGCCATCCGAATGTCCCCGTTTCAGGCACTTTACGGACGGCCACCTCCTGCCATCCCACACTACATACACGGGACAACCGCGGTGGCTGATTTGGAGCGTACTCTCCTCTCCCGAGATGTCCTTTTACATTTTCTCTGCCACACCCATCTCAAGCTTAAAACTGTATGAAGCAGCAGGCAGATAAGCATCGTACGGATCGGGAATTCCAACCATGTGATCTCGTTTACTTGAAACTCCAACCCTATCGCCAGCCTTCGGTTGTGATTCGGCGGAATCAGAAGCTATCATATCGTTTCTTTGGACTCTTCCCAATCATTGAGCGAATCGGCCTAGTCGCTTACAAGCTCCAACTACCAGATGGGTGCTCTATTCACATTGTATTCCATGTCTCCCAATTGAAGAAGCATATTGGAGACAATGAGTTCAGCTCACCTACTTTGCCATCATGAAGCCCTTCGGGTCATATTCTGCATGAACCCGAGGCAATTCTTCAGCACCGTCGCATCAAAATCTGTGCAAGGCTCCGAAGGGAGCTGTTAATTCAATGGCGCCACTTGCCGCCATCCGATGCCACATGGGAACCAGAAGATGAGATCTTATTACGTTTTCCTTCATTTGCACCTTCAGGACAAGGTTGCTTCTAAGGAGGGAGGGATGTTACGCACTCCTCTTAAGTTACAGTAGTTTACTCCATAATATGTTGTTAACTTGCTTTGGGTTGTAATTTGACTATGGATTTCTGCCCTACTTCATTATAAGGGGTATTGTAGTCTTTTTATATTAAGTAGAACTCAATAAATAGACCAGTCTTACCCACGTTTTGGGGCAAGACATTACAACCTAAATCAAATCCTCTCTCTGCAATCTTCTCTCTCTTTCTCATTCTCTCTTCCTCTCTTGTTCCTGCCTGTTTTTGAAGCTCGAGTTCATAATATCAACGCATCCTAGAGCTCTCAATCTCTTCTGCTCGAGGCAACTCTCCATTTATTTGCTGTGAATCACTCCTGGTTGTATCATCCTCCTCCACATATTCCGTAGATCGAAGCTACCACAGGATTTGATTGTTGCTGAAAATTTGTGAATTGAAGCTTAAGTGCTTCTAATTGTGATTGCGTGGTTGTTGAGGAGCCCAGTTTGTAAATTCCAGCTGGTTTCTTGCTTGATCGCTCCATTGGATATTGATACATGTTGGCTGTCATCTCCTCGATTAGCTCATGAACCTCTTCAGGAGTCTTTTTACAGATTGATCCTCGTGATGCAACATCTATCATGCTTCTTGTGTTGATGTTCACCCCAATGTAAAAAATCTCGATCTGGCTGATGCGATCCCAGCTAATCACTAGTAAGAGGACTAATCAATGTAATATAGACTTATGTAAGTCCGAATATCGTCCCACAAGAACCAAGCTAATAGATAAATGCTTTTCTAATTTAAAAATCAAAGTTTGAGAAATCAGTTGGAAAGGAGTTATAAAAACAGAAAGTAAACTAATCTACCTAATCCTATAGAGATCAAGAGAGGGCTTTTGATAAAATCAGTATGGAAAAAGGCATTCGGAATCCAATTCCCCCCCTAGGCAATTTTGAGTTTGAATAGAAGTTAAGCTTTGGAAATCAATTTCTGACGAGCTTATAAAACCATGGCTACAATCCGCATTGGCATCACCAGTTTCTATCTCCTAGAGTAAACCTAGCTAGCATGATTGACTCTACTTGATAGCATAAATATGAAGCTCATTGTGTCATAGGCAGATCAACTAATCCAACAGGGTATTACTTTAAGGTCGAGGATTAACCCAAGGATTAGTGATCTACCTAGTGCATAAACTCATAAAGATTTGTAAAATCCTATCACCATGTCTTACCTTAAGCCTAGCGTCACCTTATAACCAGTACATAGCCAGACAACAAGTATGAATCAAGAATTAACAACATGGAAAACTCATTCATGCACCAAATTGAAAACCAAATAGATTATAAAGTATCAATCTCATTACATGCCTAAGGAGTCATGGACTCCCAATATAAAGGACTACATGCTGAAAGTTAAAGAATAAAACAAGGTCTTGAATACAACCATGAAGAAGAAAAGAAAAGATAAACTAAGTACAAACTTCCCTTGAGAAGGATCTACTTGTTAAACATGACTTCCAATGGCTGCTCCTCCTCCTTGCCTCAAAAGCTTCAATAGGACGTCTCCTCTGCCTCTCAAGACACTCTATAAACTAATATATAAAACAGAAATTAAATTGAAAACTGAATGCTAGAAATCGATGTAAAAACTGGATGTTGAATACAAAACTCGATGCCTTACTCTGCTCTATTTATAGTTGAAGTTCTGTCCAGGCCTTGTAAATTGGTCTCTGTTCAGGGGTATGAATTATGCTTTCCCGACCTCAGAATTGGATGAAATTATATCCGAACCTTCCTTCTGTAGTCCTTTCCTTGCTCACGAAATTTGACTCCATATTGATTTTGGAAACTCGAGATATGATGAGGAGAAGTTGGATGGTTTCTACAGCCAATTTCTGCACAGGGTCCCCACTTTCGAGATTTAAAACATGGGAATCCCGGCTTGGATTGGCCTGAATTTTCGTGACATGATCCTTAGTATCATCATGAATCTTCGTTCCAAGTTTGGCTTCAATTGGAAATCGGTAACTCCATGTATGCTCTTCATAAAATTCGGGTTTATCTTCTTCTTTTGGCAGCAGTTTCCTATTTTGAATTTAACTTCTTCTCTTTGATCATTCAATGCATCTAGACTTGAGCACATTACCATAAGATCTTCGTGGATACCTTTCTTAAACACTTAGGACTCCTTCTCCCAAGTTTGGACTCGATTGGATGTCAAGATCCCGAGATTTTCGTGACTTATCATTGCTGAGTCATTGGCGCGGTCGCGCCAAAAATAAGCCTAAAAATAGCGTGGTCGCGCCAAAAATAAGCTTCAAAATGGCGCGGTCGCGCCACTAGAGCAGAGTACATGAATGAAAAGTGTTCTGGTCGTGTTTGGCAGCCTTCAGGGTCCATTTTGGCGTGGTCGCGCCATTTTCTGGCGTGGGCGCGCCATTTTGTGGCGGTCGCGCCATATTCTGACGCGGTCGCGCCGAAGTTTGCCTTCGAACTGGTGCGGTCGCGCCGGTCTCTGCAACATTGTACCTTTATGCACTAAAATCCTCATATCTTCTTCATTTTAGCTCCGATTTCGATGATTCTTGTTGATTTGGACTCCTGAGAGAGAAAATACTAATCTGAGACATATTTCATGATTTTATGATGAATATTGACTCCAACATGTAATTTCTAATCCCAATTGAGGCCTAAAACTAGTGTCTTTTAGATACTTATCACAACCCCAAACTTAAACCTTTGCTCGTCCTCGAGCAAAACTAAAAGAAAAAATAAACAGAACCAGAGTTATGAACAATCATCAAAGTTTAAGAAAAATCAGTGGGGTTACCCTTTCAAAGCATCAATTAAAGATTACTCATTCAAACCTCTCCTATTGTTGGTTTTCCTGCTTAGTCAAGGCACGATCAAGCTATCTTCCACCATACATACCACTTTCCCATGCATGTGATCAGTTTAAATTGAACATAATAAGCCATCCATCAGTCTAATCGCCACTAACATGAAGGAATTTCAAAATTATGATCAAAAGGTCTTCTATAGGTTATAATGGGGCATGGGTAATGGGTAAGGAGAAAATTAAGGATAAAAATTTCAGGGTCAATTCTCCTCCTCATATCCATGTTCCATCTTCTTGAGCATGAACCTTCTCTGATTGTAGCACACCACCCCAAACTTAAAAATTTGCTTCGTCCTCAAAGCAATCAAATAAAACAAAGATATGGTATTTTCACCTTCTCCTTAATCCCACTCACTATCTCTTCTCTCAAGGAAAAGCTCCCTTTTTTTTTTCACTTTTTTCCAATGGGTTTATTTGGAGTCTAGCTTACCTTGCCAGTTGATTCAGAGTCCCTAAGCTTGGTGAGGCCCGAGACCCAGTGGACACACAAGGTGGCCTTTCTTCTAACTCAGCAAATTTTATCTTTTTTTTTTTTTTTTCACTTTTCTTCTCAGATATTCCAGCACCTTTTTATTTCATCTTGCTCCTTCTTTCCTCTCTTTTTCAAGAATGTCTATAACCTTCACTCATCCCTCCTTATTTCTCCACAACTTCAGATTTTTGTCCATGCTCATTCAAATAGAACACTTCAATAATTTGGATAAATATAGGTCAGTAAGAAACAAGTTTATTCATCACAAAGGCTGGTTCATGTAATGTGGGAATTGAAAACAAAGCAGGGATCTTGTCGGCTCAATATGTTTGACAAAAGGTGATGCATCTTGTGCATTAAAGTGGGTGGTTCAAAAAGGCTCAAACGGTTCAAAACAAGTGCCTAGATCATTTCATTTTTGAAAAACCTATCTTCATTTTGCCTCGATCTTCCTTTAGGTTGGTTCTATTGTACAAAATAAACATGCTCAATGCATACAACCAAACAAACCACTTTCCAAGACTATTTTTCTCATGCCAAAATCAAACATTCAAAAAAATATATTTCTCAAGAGAATGAAGGAGACCTATCTTCTCAATCTACAAATCAGAGTTTCCACAAAATTTTTCAAAAATATTTCCAAATTTAGAAACATTCTTCTGGTATTGACTCAAAAACAAAAACAAAGCCTAACAAATCAAATCTAACTAAACAATGAAAACCAACTAGACTTTAAAATCTGAGTTTCCTACCCCAAACTTAAAAGTTTGCATTCTGATCAATTCAATAAAATGAGATAGAGGGCAAGAAACTTCCCTAAGAATTTTGGTTGCTTGAACGTCCAGATTTCTTGAGGCACCATTAGGAATTTGAACTTGAGTTGCCTTTATGCTTGACAAAAAGTGGTTAGAACCATTCATAGCACAAAATTATTGCAAACGAATTCAAAAATTTATGAAATTTTACGATGGCCTATAACTCATAAATAGAAACATGTCAGAATTGGAAAGGAATGATTCTGAGTTATGGAGCCTCGGGAATTAATCAAACATGTGGCGCGGCCGTGCCAAAATTTGGCGCGGGTGCGCCACCCTTTTCCTTCATAACTTGATTTTCTGAATGCCAAATTGAATGATTCCACTTGGAGCATTTTGTTAATGTTCAGAGGTGCACAACAAAATAACTTTCATGAATTTTCATCAAGGGAATTGAGAGATGCACAAATTTGAAAACTTGGCAGCAAATCTGAAATTCTGGGCAGAAAGTGAGTTGGAGGTATTTTGCAAGCATTGTATCTCCCTAACCACTTATCATCTAGAGCTGAAAAAAGGCTTCCTGGAAAGTACTAAGTATGAACTTTAATTTCTTTAAAATATTTTTCCTAGGATCATTACAGACAATTTTAGAAATCAGCTCAAAGACAGCAAGATCGTAATGTTTCCAACCCAAAAATTTTCCCAGAAAACAGTTTTAACTACCCAAGTTGCAGCAGTCATAACTTCCTTTCTACGCAATGAAAATTCCTCAAAGTAGGCCCTATTTGATCCACTAAGTGCCCTCTAGAATTAATTACCTTTTCTTGGTGCTTTTCACTTTCACAGTTTTTAGGATTTGGCTCCAAAATTGGCTGCTCGATTAAAGTTGCTGCTGCACTGCTTTTCAGCACAGAGTTTACCTGAGTGTTCTGATGGCTTTTCTTTTGA
The DNA here is from genome assembly GCA_019845555.1 of Aristolochia fimbriata. Classification (NCBI taxonomy): domain Eukaryota; kingdom Viridiplantae; phylum Streptophyta; class Magnoliopsida; order Piperales; family Aristolochiaceae; genus Aristolochia; species Aristolochia fimbriata. The sequence goes on along the minus strand of CM034079.1, from coordinate 29,887,274 downwards.
AAGAAGCTGTTGTGAATGGTTGGTAATGATAATCCCAACTTCCTTCTTCTGATATCTGCATTTAAGCCTTGAAAAAACACATCTAGAAATACATCAAGTATAGCTGTAAAAATGGCATCATGCAACTCCAAATTCTAGATTTTTTAAGGACAGGTGCCTCAGACTTCTTTTTTTTTTATATTTATTTATATTTATTTATTTTTATTTATTTTTTCTGGTATTTATTCAAACCAAACAAATTTAAAATACTAACCTAACCTGAATAAAACAAAACTAGACCTAAGATCTTGGATTCACATAAGGTGATTATTCAAACCAAAGTACAATTGAATTGAAAAACTAAACTAACTTACCTGCCATGGGTTGCCTCCCATGAAGCGCTAAGTTTATGGTCCTTAGCCAGACCAGTAGCTTCATTCCACCTGGATCAAAAGAAAAGTTTATTTCAAATCCATTCATCATTACTTTTCTTCCTTTGCAATTTTTTGTGGTAGACCAACCAAATTTTGATGTTGAGCTGAAAGTCATTTTTTTGACTTTGTGGCTTCTAAGAAGTAGATCTGCACACATATCAGCCACTCATTCATCCTCTTATCCAGCCCCAATAAAATTTTCAGTTGTATTTTTGGGCTAGGTGTATGAGGTGGGATGATAAAAAAGTCTAAGTCAAAGGAGAGCCCTATCTCTTCTTTTTTCTCTGGCCAATTCTCTAATGGATTTCCATGGGAAGGTTCTATAATATGACCTATGGTTTCTTCTTCCTCCCCTTCATCTAATTCTTCAGCTTTGATTTATTTTTCAGACTCTATTGATTTTTCTCCTTGCTGGGATTTCTCTTCTACCTCTTCTACTTTTGCAGCTCTCTCAGCCATAGGTTTTTCTTCTTTGACCTCATCCACTTCTGCCATGCTTTCTTCTTCAGCCACTAATGCGTGTGGTTCTTGCTCAATTAGTTGGAAGATAAGAAATGGGAAGAATATTTCCTCCACCTCAGCTACTATCTCTTCAATTGGTTCTTCCTCATCCGCGAAATCATAGGGGCACACACTCTCTACCAAGGTTTCTTTTGGTTGAGGGTTTTCTAGAATTTTTCCTCTCCTAAAGGGTATGGACTGCTCTACCTCTTCAATTAGTTCTTCCTCATCCTCTAATTCTTGTGGATCTTGCTCTTCTGTATTCTCTTCAAGATAATCTAACCACCTTACTAGGTCCTCCCATTCTTGAGTGGTATGGAGTGTGACCGGTTGCTTTATTAACTGAACATCTGCAAGTATTTTTTCCATTGACTGTAATTTTGCATACATTTCTCGGATCAGTCTCCTATCTTCCTCCCATTGTGGCTTCTCTTGGTTGTGTGAATTGCCATATGGGTCTAACCTGCAGGAATTAGACTCATAATTAGAAAAATAAGTTCTTGAATTTAAATGGCATACATTAGTAGCATGGTTACCTCCACACACATCACAAAAATAATTCACAGAATTTCTTTGTAGTTGGGTGATATCAGCTTGCCTTTGAAGTAAATCAAATTGACTTTGCATGCTAAGCATATCATCATGATGGGTGGGAGAATTATAAGACTGGTCAAAAGAACTATATGGTTGTTCATAAGAATCACATGGCATATAAAAATTTCTAGAATGCAAAAAAGAATTCCATGCTTGATTTGGGTGAGAAAAATCATTATACTCCTCAAGGTGTCTCCTTCCATAAGTGGACTTATGCAAACCAAAATCTATGCACACAACACATCAGTCTACCGAAAATAAAAAATAAAAATAAATAGAAAAAAGAAAATAGAATATACACTCAAAGCTCTAGTTTTAAACACTAGCAATTACTATTAAAACAATGGTCCCCGGCAACGGCGCTAAAAACTTGATGCGATCCCAGCTAATCACTAGCAAGAGGACTAATCAATGTAAAATAGACTTATGTAAGTTCGAATATCGTCCCACAAGAACCAAGCTAATAGATAATTGCTTTTCTAGTTTAAAAACCTAAGTTTGAGAAATCAGTTGGAAAGGAGTTATAAAAACAGAAAGTAAACTAATCTACCTAATCCTATAGAGATCAAGAGAGGGCTTTTGATAAAATCAGTATGGAAAAAGGCATTGGGAATCCAATTCCCCCCCTAGGAAATTCTGAGTTTGAATAGAAGTTGAGCTTTGGAAATCAATTTCTGACGAGCTTATAAAACCATGGCTACAATCCGCATCGGCATCACCTGTTTCTATCTCCTAGAGTAAACCTAGCTAGCATAATTGACTCTACTAGATAGGATAAATATGAAGCTCATTGTGTCATAGGCAGATCAACTAATCCAACAGGGTATTACTTTAAGGTCGAGGATTAACCCAAGGATTAGTGATCTACCTACTGCATAAACTCATAAAGATTTGTAAAATCCTATCACCATGTCTTACCTTAAGCCTAGCGTCACCTTATAACCAGTACATAGCCAGACAGCAAGTATGAATCAAGAATTAACAACATGGAAAACTCATTCATGCACCAAATTGAAAACCAAATAGATTATAAAGTATCAATCTCATTACATGCCTAAGGAGTCATGGACTCCCAATATAAAAGACTACTCCATGCTGAAAGTTAAAGAACAAAACAAGGTCTTGAATACAACCACGAAGAAGAAAAGAAAAGATAAACTAAGTACAAACTTCCCTTGAAAAGGATCTACTTGTTAAACATGACTTCCAATGGCTGCTCCTCCTCCTTGACTCAAAAGCTTCAATAGGACGTTTCCTCTGCCTCTCAAGACACTCTCTAAACTAAAACATAAAATAGAAACTAAACTGAAAAGTGAATGCTAGAACTGGATGTAAAAACTGGATGTTGAATACAAAACTCGATGCCTAACTCTCTGCCTCGGACCTCTATTTATAGTTGAAGTTCTGTCCAGGCCTTGTAAATTGGTCTTTGTTCAGGGGTATGAATTATGCTTTCTAGACCTCAGAATTGGTTGAAATTACATCCAAACCTTCCTTCTGTAGTCCTTTCCTTTCTCACGAAATTTGACTCCATTCTGAGTTGGGAAACTCGAGATATGATGTGTAGAGGTTGGATGGTTTTTGCTGCCATTTTCTGCACTGGGTCCACTACTTTGGAGATATAAAACATGAGAAGCCCGGCTTGGATTGGCCTGAATTTTCGTGACATGATCCTTAGTATCATCATGAATCTTCGTTCCAAGTTTGGCTTCAATTGGAATTCGGGAACTCCATGTATGCTCTTCATAAAATTCGGATTTATCTTCTTCTTTTGGGCAGCAGTTTCCTATTTTGAATTTAACTTCTTCTCTTTGATCATTCAATGCATCTAGACTCGAGCACATTACCTTACGATCTCCGTGGATACCTTCCTTAGACACTTAGGACTCCTCCAAAGTTTGGACTTGATTGGATGTCAGGATCCCGAGATTTTTGCGATTTATCATTGCTGAGTCATTGGCGCGGTCGCGCCAAAAATAAGCTTAAAAATGGTGCGGCCGCGCCACAGGAGCAGAGTACTTGAATGGAAAGTGTTCTGGTCATGTTTGGCAGCCTTCAGGGTCCATTTTGGCACGGTCGCGCCATTTACTGGCGTGGGCGCGCCATTTTCTGGCGCGGGCGCCATATTATGGCGCGGTCGCGCCGCATTTTGCCTTCAAACTGCTGCGGTTGCGCCGGTCTTTGCAACACTGTACCTTTATGCACTAAAATCCTCCTATCTTCTTCATTTTAGCTCCGATTTCGATGATTCTTATTGCGTTGGACTCCTGAGAGAGAAAATATTAATCTGAGACATATTTCATGATTTTATGATGAATATTGACTCCAACTTGTAATTTCTAATCCCAATTGAGGCCTAAAAATAGTGTCTTTTAGACACTTATCACTGGCCCCAGAGTTCTATTTTGTTATTTGGGCATCTTTTGAGTAGTCCATTGAACCTCTCCCATGCTTTTAAAAGATGTTCTTTTGGTTCCTGCATGAATTGGAAAATTTCATTCCTTAATTTAATGGTCTTTGCTGGTGGAAAATACTTTCATAGGAATTTTTTCTGTAGATCTTCCCAAGTGGCAATAGAACCGGCTGGTAGAGTGTTCAGCCATGTCTTAGCTCGTCCAGCCAAGGTGAACTTGAAAAGCCTCAGTCTGACTGCATCATCTGACACACCATTGTACTTAATAGTAGCACACAAGTCCAAAAATCTTTCAAGATGGTCATTAGGATCTTCATTAGCCAACCCACTAAACTGATAATGAGTTTGCAGCATAACAATAAGCTGAGGTTTAAGATCAAAATTATTATCTTAAAAAGTGGGAGTGATGATACTTGTCATGTTTGTATTTGGGCTTTGTGTGACATAATCCTCCATGGTTCTCCTTGGTCTTTGTGCTTGTTCTTCATGAGTGCCTTCTACGTTCCCCATGTCTTCTTGATCCTTGGGAGCTCTAGTTCTGATTTTCCTTCAGCCTTTGCCTTAAAGTCCTTTCTGGTTCAGGATTAATCTCTTGGGGTGGTTCCACTTGAGATCTGGTCATGAACGTCCTGCAAAAATAAAAAAAATGAAGCTCAAATCTCTAAATTTTTAAACTCCAAGCAATTACTATTAGAAACTTTGGTCCCCGGCAACGGCGCCAAAAACTTGATGCGATCCTAGCTAATCACTAGCAAGAGGACTAATCAATGTAATATAGACTGTATGCAAGTCCGAATATCGTCCTACAAGGACCAAGCCAGAAGTTAATTGCTTTTTGAATAAAAATCTAAAGTTTGAGAATCCTGATTTGAAAGACAGAAAAATAAACTAAACCAGTACTTGAAAACTGTTGAGAAAAAGCTTTTGAGGAATTTTAATGAGGAGAGAAGACGTTGGGAATCCAATTCCCTCCCTAGACACTTCTGAGATTGAATAGAAAGTATGTTTTGGAAATTAATTTCTGACGAGCTTATAAAATCATGGCTACAATCCGCATCGACATCTCCTTTTTCTATCTCCTAGAGTAAACTAGCCGGCATAATCGACTCTACTTGATAGCATAAAAATGAAGCTCTTATGTCATAGATAAATCAATCTAATCCAACAGGGTATTACTTTAAAGTTGAGGATTAACCCAAGGATTAGTTGATCTACCTAGTGTATGAACTCATAAAGATTTGTAAAATCCTATCAACATGTCTTACCTTAAGCCTAGCGTCACCTTATAACCAGTACATAGCCAGACAACAAGTATGAATCAAGAATTAATAACTTTGGAAAACTCATTCATGCACCAAATTGAAACCAAATAAAATATAAAATATCAATCTCATTACATGCCTAGGGAGTCATGGACTCGCAACTAAAAATGACTACTCCATACTGGAAATAAAAATAGACAACAAGGTTTTGATAACAGCCATGAAAGAAAAATAACTAAGTACAAAAACTCCCCTTGGAAAGCTGCTCTTGGTCACCCTTGCTCCTTAGGCTGAAATCTCCACCTTTCTCCCTCAAAGTGGCCAAAGGTCGTGTAAGACTCCATCTGGACCTTCCTCTCTCTATAAACTAATGAATACAACAAAAAATTGAACTGAAAATTGAATGCTAGAACTAAAACTGGATGGATTGTGCTCTGCCTCGGACCGCTATTTATACTTGTCCTTCTGCCCAGGCCTTGTAAATTGATCTCTGTCCAGGGGTATGAATTATGTCTTCCCGACCTCAGAATTGGATGAAATTATACACTAACCTTTCTTCCATGGTCCTTGCCTTTCTCACGAAATTTGAGTCCAATCTGAGTTGGGAAACTCGAGATATGATGTGAAGAAGTTGGATTGCTTCTGCTATCACTTTCTGCATCGGGTCCACCACTTTGAAGATATGAAACTTGAGAAACCCGACTTGGATTGTCCTGAATTTTCATGATATGATCCTCAATATCCTTAGGAATCTTTAGTCCAAATTTGGGTTCAATTGGGATTCGGGAACTTCAGATATTCTCTCCTTCGAACTCGGATTTATCTTCTCTTCTTGGCAGCAGTTTCCTTCTTTGTCTTGAACTTCACTTCTTTGTCATTCAAAACACTTAGAGCTCGAGTAAATTACCTTAGAATCTTTGTGTATACCTTCCTTAGACACTTAGGACTTCTTTTCCCAAGTTTTCACTTGATTGGTTGTCAGGATCCCAAGATTTTTGTGAAAGAGCGTTGATGAGTCAGCAGCACGGTCGCGCCGATATTCTGCCTGATTCTGGCGCGGTCGCGCCACTAGAGCGGAGTACTTTCTAAGTCTGGAAATGGTCTTCAAACCTGAGAAGAATTAGGAGACTTCTTGGCGCAGTAGCACAATATTTTGCTGTAGAAGTGGCACTGCACCGCCACTCCTTAGACTTTTCTTTGCTCCCGAGCAAGACTTCTCTTTCCTTCTTCAGCTGCTCTTTGGCGTGTCCATACTATCTCTGAGTGAGGTACGGCCAAGTCCTTGGCAGGGTAGCGCCCTTCTATGGCGCGGTCACACCATTTCACAATTCCTAACCGTTGGCTTTCATGTCCGTTGAGTCGTTGGGCATTTTTGTCCAATATTTTGAATTTTTGAATATTTTTTCAGCGCGGGCGTGCCATCCTTCTTTTTGGCTTCTTTTGCTCATTTTTGCTTCATTTTTGCTCCAAATCCAGTTTTTCTTCTTCCACTGGGTACCTGAGACACAGAACATGAAATTGAGTCATATATGTTGCTTTCATACTCAGAATTGATTTGGAATTAGATTTTGCACTCAATTTTCATGCCTAAAGATAGTGTCTTTTAGACACTTATCAGTAGCGCATTCTGGGGGCGCGGTCGCGCTGTTTCTCTTACCCGAATTGTCCTCTTTGAAGCCTTCCTAGCCGTTGGAAATTTCCTCTATTTATTTGAAATTTTGACTATTTTCCCGGCGCGGTGGCGCCAGAATTGGCGCAAAAAATTTCCTCTTTTTGGCTCTTTTTGCCCATTCTTCCTTTAGTTTCCCTCAAAATTCAGATTTTCTTCTTCTACAAGGTACCTGAGACACGAAACATGAATTTAGAGTTATATATGTCATTTTCATGCTAATAATCAACTCAAAATGGAATTTTTTTATCATTATTCATGCACAAATAGTGTCTTCAGACACTTATCAGAACACCAAACTTAAATCTTTGCTCGTCCTCGAGAAAACTCTGAAATAAATACCAGATAGATCTGTAAAGACTAAGAAAAATTCACTGATCCTTCTTTTTAAAGTTTTTTAGATAGATGATTCACTCCTTTCCTAATGATGGTTCTTCTTGCTTAGTCAAAATAGATTTCGAATTTTCTTCAAAATTTTCAAAGATGCCTATTCCCATACGAGTGAGAAGTCTCACTTCAACTCCATAAGCCAACCCTTAGTCCACTCTCCACTAACCTGAAGGAGTTCTCAATTCTGATCAATAGGTCTTTTATAGGTTGTAATGAGGCAAATGGGGTATGGTGAAGATTTTTAGGTATTTCTTTTTGGGTTTTATTCTCCTCATATCCATATCCCATTTTCCAGAGCATGAATCGAATTTGTGACTCTTCCTCCAAGCTCTTCTACCCCAAACTTATTCTTTTGAATTAATCCCTCATTCCTTTCGTTTTACCTTTCTTCTTTCTTTCTTTTTCTTTTTCTTCCCCATGTATACTTTTCTTCTTTTTGGCTTTGTCCAGAGTCTTCCTTACCTCACCGGTTGACTCAGAGACTCTAAGCTTGCTAAGGCCCGAGTCCCTGTGCACACACAAGGTGACCTTTCTCCCAACTTAGCCACAAATTTTTCTTTTTTTCTTTTTCTTTCTCTTATTTTTTCTGTCTTTGCTTTATTTAGAGTGTAGCTTACCTTGCCGGTTGACTCAGAGTCTCTTAGCTTGCTGAGGCCCGAGACCCGGTGCACACACAAAGTGGCCTTTCTCCGAACTCAGCCAAGAGTTTTCTTTTTTCTCTCTTGCTCCTTCCCTTTTTCTCATAAAATTTTCTATACCCTTCATCCATCCCTCCTTATAACTTCAAAATCTTGATCCATGCTCATTCAAACAGAACACTTCAATGAGTTTGAGAATCATGGGTCAGTAAGAAACAAGTTTATTTTTCACTAAGGCTGGTTCATGTAGCATGGGATATTGAAACAAAACATGGATCTTTTTGGCCCAAAAGGTTAGACAAAAGGTGATGCAACTTGTGCATTAAAGTGGGTGGCTTTGAAAAAGTCTCAAACGATTTTTAAATAGGTGCCTAAATCACCTCAAAATTTTGAAAGACTTTCTCTGTTTCGCCTCAAGTTTTCCTCAGGTTGGTTCTAGTATTTGAAATCAACTTGCTCACTTGTACTTTGTTTTTCAAAAACTGTTTTTAAAGAAAAATTCTCTTCCATTAAGACTAAGCATCTGAACTAAAATATTTTCTAGAGAATGAATCATGCTATTCATATGATCAGGGATTTTCACTGGTATTTTCCAAAATCTTATAGGATTTTTCTGGTGAATTTTTGAAAAAAATAGAGCTTTTGAATCCATTGAGAATGCATGAAGAATTCATGAAGAGTATCCGACCCCAAACTTAAAAACATTCTATGTCTTCAAAGCAACAATAAACATAGGAATGAAAAGGAATACTCCCCTGATAGTCTGGGTGTTGTTGAGGTTGGATGGCATTCCCTTGGTGCTCTTGAATTCTGCTTTCATGGGTTAGTACCAAACACTTGCATGATTTTAAGCAATTGAAAATGAAAAATGATTCAGAACCTGAATGACTTTTTCAATCTTTCCAGTGTGGATAGGTTAGTATCAATGAGAGGCAGATGTAGAGTCATCTTTCACTTTTATTCATTGGAAGAACTATGAAAAACATGCTTTGAGACAAATCATTGAGAGAGTAAAAATCATAATTTCATTAACATGAATGGAGATTGAGTACATATTAATGAAATTTCATTGAATAACACTATCATGCAATAGTATTCAGAAAGAAATCTCAAATAACAAGGGTCTGGTTCAGAACTGAAGTTTTGGGTTTTGAAGCTGGCGTGATCGTGCCGAATCTGGCGCGGGAGCGCCACTTTCCAATTTTTGAATTTTGATTTTTTTTTTTTTGTGGTTTTATGTTTTTGGGAAACGATAAAATCTATCATTCTTTCTATCCTAGTTCTACTTTATCAAAATCTTATGCAAATTCAACCAAGTCCTAAAAAATTTTAAAAAATTTATTCAAACCTACTCACACACACAATCCTACTCCTATTCTCTTGGGCTCAATTTATCAAATGTAAAACAGAGGTTTCAGATGGAAACCTCTCTTGATATAGTTTCAGCCTATGCCCATTCACCTTGAATTTTTCTCCATTCTTTTGGTGTTGAATTTTAAATGCTCCAAAGTTTGATACCCCAACTACTTCATGGGGTCCTTGCCATCTAGACTTCAACTTTCTAGGAAAAAGTTTTAAAATTGAATTGTACAGAAGGACTTTCTGTCCTACCTCAAAAATTTTCATTCTAATGTTGTTGTCATGCCATCTCTTTGTTTTTAGCTTGTAAAGTCTAGCATTATCGTAAGCCCAGTACCTCAACTCCTCTAGCTCATTTAAATCCAACAATCTTTTCTCTCCTGCCTTTTGCACATCAAAATTTAAGAATTTAGTAGCCCAATATGCTTTATGTTCTAATTCCACAGGTAAGTGACATGCTTTCCCATATACCAATCTAAATGGTGTAGCGCCAATGGGAGTTTTGTAGGCTGTCCTATATGCCCATAGAGCATCATCTAACTTGATAGCCCAATCCTTTCTTGATAGACTAATAATTTTCTCAAGGATTCTTTTTTGCTCTCGGTTTGACACTTCAACCTGCCCACGTGTTTGAGCATGGTAGGGTGTAGCCACTTTATGCCTCACCCCAAATGTTTTAAGCAAAGTGGTGAATTGGGTGTTGCAAAAGTGTTTCCCACCATCACTTATTATAGCTCTAGGTGCTCCAAATTGGGTGAAAATATTTTTCCTTAAGAATTCTAACACCACCCTTGCAGCATTGGTCCTAGTAGCTATGGTTTCTACCCATTTAGAGACATATTCAATGGCCACCAAGATGTAATCAAAACCATATGAAGACGAAAATGGACCCATAAAATCAATACCTCACACATCAAACAATTCACATACCAATATGTTAGTGAGAGGCATTTCATCTTTTCTAGATACATTACCAGTCCTTTGACACCTATCACAAGTGGATACATACCTCTTTGAATCTTGATAGAATGTGGGCCAATAGAAACCTGATTGCATTACCTTTGTTGCTGTTCGATTTGAGCTGAAGTGTCCTCATGCTTCTCCATCATGGCAGTGCTTCAAAATTGATTCGAACTCTATTTTCGGGACACACCTTCTTATCACTTGATCAGGACAAATTTTGTAGAGGTAAGGGTCTTCCCAAAAATAGTGTTTCACATCAGCAAGGAAATTCTTTCTTTGCTGCGAGCTTAGCTCCTTTGGGATCCACCCACCTGCAATAAAATTTGCAAAATCAGCAAACCAATGTGCTTGAAAATATATTTTCCTTACCTGACATATAAATTCATCCAGGAAGAGTTCAGAAATCCCCCTTTTGTCTACTTCCTTTGTCTCAAGCCCGGATAAGTGATCTGCTACCACATTCTCAACCCCCTGCTTATCCTTAATCTCAATGTCAAATTCTTGAAGGAGAAGGATCCACCTGATCAGTCTAGGCTTGGAGTCCTTTTTTGCAAAGAGATGTCTATGAGCTACATGGTCAGTATACACAACAACTTTCGATCCAATTAAGTATGATCTAAATTTTTTGAAAGCATACACTACAACCAATAGCTCTTTTTCTATGGTAGTGTAATTCAATTGTGGCCCGATGAGTGTGTGGCTAGCATAATAGATGGTGTAAAAAAAATTTTCTTTTCTTTGACCAAGCACAACTCCTATAGCATAATCACTAGCATCACACATCAATTCAAAGGGTATGGTCCAATCTGGAGCAACTACAATTGGTGCTGAAATCAGTTTTTCTTCGAGGAGTTTAAAAACATGCAAACATTCATTATCAAAATCAAATTTCACATCTTTCATGAGCATATTAGATAATGGTTTTGCAATTTTTGAAAAGTCTTAGATAAACCTCCTATAAAAACCTGCATGCCCTAGGAAGCTCCTTATGCCTTTTATGTTTGTAGGTGGAGGTAATTTTTCAATCACCTCTACCTTTACCCTATCAACCTCAATCCATTTTTTTGAAATTTTGTGGCCCAACACAATGCCATCATTCACCATAAAGTGGCACTTCTCCCAATTCGGCACTAGATTGCTATCTTCACATCTTGTTAGGACTAAATCTAAATTTTTCAAACAAGTTTCAAATGTCAGTTCATAAAGAGTAAAATCATCCATGAAAATTTCCATAAATTTTTCGATGAAATCATGAAAAATGGCAATCATACATCGCTCAAAAGTGGCAAGTGCATTACACAATCCGAAAGGTATTCTTCTATATTCAAAAGTTCCATAAGGACAGGTAAAAGTGGTTTTCTTTTGGTCTTCCGGGGCAATAGGAATTTAAAAATACCCGAAATAGCCATCTAGAAAGCAATAGAATTTGTTACCTGCGAGTCTCTCAAGCATTTGGTCAATAAAAGGTAAAGAAAAATGGTCTTTTCTATTTGCTGAATTCAGTTTTTTGTAGTCAATGCAGACTCTCCATCCAGTCACAGTCCTAGTAGGTATTAACTCATTATCTTAATTTTTTATTACTGTCATTCCACCCTTTTTAGGCACTACTTGGATTGGACTAACCCATTTGTTATCTGAAATTGGGTAGATAATACCTGCATCTAGCAACTTTACCACTTCCTTCTTGACCACTTCTTGCAAGGTTGTATTAAGCCTTCTTTGGGATTGAATTGTTGGCTTGAAAGAGCCCTCCATCAGAATTTTGTGCATGCATGTGGCTGGGCTGATTCCTTTGATATCTGAGATTGTCCACCCAATTGCTTTCTTATGCTTGCTCAGTACCTCGATAAAGAGTTGTTCCTCACTAGCATTCAAAGAAGAAGAGATAATTACTGGTTTTGAATTATCTTCAAGATAAACATATTTCAAAGAACTAGGTAGGGGGTTTGAGTTCAAGTTGGGATGGGTCTTTGATTTCAGCCCCTTTGTCCTCTTCTTTGTTTCCTTCAGCCTCTAATTTCTCTTCTTCTTGCTGCATGAAGGGATCATCATCTTCCTTGGTGCATGATTGAGCCAAACACCTTTCCAAGCTATCCTTCATCATAACCTCCTGCTGAACATTATCTGCACATTCATCAATCACATCAATAAAATAACATGTATCATCACAAGAATATGAAGGTCTTTTGATAGCTTGTTTAATGTCAAACACTACTTCTTTATCATTTAATCTAAGGGTTAATTTTCCTTGTTTGACATCAATTAAGGCAGCTGCGGTGGCTAAGATTGGTCTCCCAAGAATCAGTGGTAATTCCCAATCCACCTCCATGTCTAGCACCACAAAATTGCATAGATAGATGAATTTTCCAATTCTGACCAGCAAGTCCTCAATCAGTCCATTGGGCTTTTTAGTTGATCTATCAGCAAACTGGAGCATGATATTGGTTTCCTTAAGCTCTCCTAGATTTAATTTCCTGCAAATAGACAAAGGCATCAGGTTTATGCTTGCTCCTAAATCACATAACACTTTATTAAATTTGAAAATTTTGAATTCACATGGTACAGTGAAACTCCCTGGATCTTTAAGCTTAGTAGGCAATTGATTCTTCAGTATTGCACTACAATTTTCTGTTAGCATCACTATTCCTTGTTCTTCAATCCTCCTTTTTCCTGAAAACACCTCTTTAAGAAACTTTGCATATTGTGGCAATCTATATTAGAGCTTCTACAAAAGGAATGTTAATCTCCAACTTCTTGAAAATATTAATGAACTTTGAAAATTTATCCTCTAACTTATCCTTTTTAGCTCGCTCCGGATATGGCAATGTGTCCACATTTATTTCAGCATTGGAAAGAGGTTGAGAAGACTTACCTTTTTGTTTGTGCTGTCTACTTACCTCTCTTTCTCCATTTTGTTCTTCTCTTTCCTTGTCTTGCTGCTGATGGGCTTTGTCCTCCTCCACTTGAGGTTGCTTTTGCTCTTCTAAGACCTTCCCGCTTCTCAAAGTGATGGCTTTGATCTGTTCCTTAGGGTTAGTTTTAGAATTGCAAAGTAAGGTACCTTGGTTCCTACCTGATATAACATTGGCCAGCTGTCCCACTTATATTTCCAGATTTCGGATTGACGCCTCTTGATTCCTTAAGGAAGCTTCTTGAGTTTAAAACCTGGCTTCAGTCTGAGTATCTCTTTTTTCATGATTTGATAGAAACTTTGAAAAAATGTCCTCAAGGCTGGCTTTTTGTTCCGGTTCTTGTGCTTCTCTTCGAAAACCAGGTGGTGGTCTTGTTTGAGCATTGGGCTGTTGAGTGCTGGATTGCTAGTTGTTGTTGTTGGACCATGAGAAATTTGGGTGACTCCTCCAACCGGGATTGTAGGTTGCTATATGGATCATTGGACCTGCGAAAATTTGAAACATAATTAGCCTGGTCTAAAGAACTTACAGCTTGAATATTAAATGGTTGGGATGTCCTCCTCCACACATGTCACAAATCTGAGCAACCAAAGAACGGGTGTTCAATTTTGACAATTGCTTGGTTAGTGACTCGACTGGAGCCTGCAATGGTAATACATGATCAACATTATGTATGCTAGCAACTCTCCTACTTGCACTTCTCTCCACTGGATATTGATACATATTAGACGCCATTTCTTCAATTAATTCATATACTTCATTAGGAGTCTTTTTGTTTATAGTACCAGCAGCTGCAACATCAATTAAGCTTCGTGTTGAAACTGTGATTCCATTGTAAAATATCTCCATCTGTATCCACCTTGGTATTCCATGATTTGGGCATTTTTTGAGCAGCTCTTTAAATCTTTCCCATGCTTCAAAAAGTTGTTCATCATGTTCTTGCATGAAATTTGAGATGGCATTACGCAACTTAATTATTTTCGCAGGTGGAAAATACTTACCAAGGAACTTCTTTTGTAGCTCATCCCATGTTCGAATTGATTCTGGTGGCAATGTGGATAACCAAATTTTTGCTCTATCCCTTATAGTGAAAGGGAACAATCTCAACCAAACAGCTTCATTAGTAACATCTTTAAATTTGAAAATATCACATAATTCAAGAAAACTTTTAATATGTTCATTAGGATCCTCATTAGACAAACCTCCAAATTGATAACTGTTCTGAATCATTGACAGAATTTGAGGCTTGATTTCAAATTTGTGTGGAACTTCTGGTCTCACAATGGTTGATCTTTGAGCATTGGGGTTCGATTGCACATAATGTTCCATTGTCTTCTCAACCCCTTCTTCCTCGTGTTGATCTTCCATTGCTGACTCTTCTCTTCTCCTTCATTGAAGGAGTGATCTTTCTGGTTCTGGATCTGGTTCAGCTAGTTGATCTTCACTAGACCTTGTTTTCATGCACAAACCAGGTTCAACCTGAATGATGAAAAATAAAAAAAATTAAACTCAATCAACAAAATAAAATTCACTTAAACTTACTCTCAATTCAATGGTCCCTGGCAACGGCGCCAAAAACTTGTTGGGTGTCTAGCAAGTGTACTAGATCAGGAAGTAATATAGACTCGAGAGTCCAGATATCGATCCCACAGAGACCTTGATGAGAACTCAGTTTAAGCAAAGATTTTCCTACTTATTGAGGTGAAGAAATTTTTGGCTTTGAGAACTGTTGTGTTCTAGCAAGTGCACTAGGTCAGCAAGTAATATAGACTCGAGAGTCCAGATATTGATCCCACAAAGACCTTGATGAGAACTCAGTTTAGGTAAATATTTTTCAATTGATTGAGGAAAAGAATTTTTTTTTTGGTTTTGAGAACTGAAAAACAAAACAGAATTAACTACAGGAAAAACTTATGGAGATGAGATGTTGGGGAAGAATGTCAATCCCTCCTAGTTGTCAACATGCAAAGTTCTGATTTTATAGCTCAAGTACCCTTACTATGATTTAGCTTTTGAAAACCTGGTTACCCATATACAGGAAATAACTTTCACCTATTCCTTGAACTCCATCACAATCCGGAAACATTCAAATCCTAGGTGCATAAATATAAAAGCTTAAATATTAATACTCTCTTATTCAGAACAAGAGTTACAGACAGTCACATCGCTTTTCCACTAGTCTCCAACACAATCCGGAACGATCTTGATTAGAAAAACAAGTTGTTTTAGAAAACAAAGAATCATATAACTAACCCAAATCTCTACTGAACTTTAACTTCTCTATTCGAACCTCGTTACATTTCAAATATCAATTCATATTAGAAATAAGCAGTAAACTCAGATTCTAAAACAAAAGCAAGATACTTTATTGCTATAAACTTCAAAACTTAAACAGGTAACAACTAGGAGTTCATGCCTTCCCCAACAGAGGGTGACTACTCCATGCTAACAATATAAACACATAAAAAGTATTCAACTACAACCATGGAAATAAATTAAACCAAGTACCGAAACCCCCTTTGAAGGACTGCCTTTAGCTTCTCTTGTGCCTTGACTGAAATCTCCACCGCCTCTCTCTAAAGTGCCAAGAGGTCGTGTAAGACTGCCTCTAGACTTTCTCTCCTCTCCAAACTAACTACAAAAAATGAAAAACTAAACTACTAACTATACTAAGAGCTGAAACTAGATTTATACTACAAAACTGGATCTAAAACTGGATGCCTTGCTCTCTGCCTCGGACCACTATTTATAGCTTGGCTTCTGTCCAGAACTTGTAATTTGCTCTCCGTCCAGGGGTATGAAGTATGCCTTCCTAACTTCAGAATTGAATGAAATTACATGAGAACCTTCCTTCAATGGTCCTTGCCTTGTGTACGACATTTAAGTCCATTATGAGTTGGGAAACTCGAGATATGATGTTGAGAAGTTGGATTGCTTCTGCTGCTAATTCCAGCTCTAGGTCCACCACTTTAAAAATATAAAACTCTGAAAACCCGACTTGGATTGATCTGAATTTCTGTGATATGATCCTCAATCTCCTCAGGAAGCTTCTGTACAAATTTGGGTTCAATTGGGAATATGAAACTCCAGATATGGTTCTCTTAAAACTCGGATTTTCTCTTCTCTTCTGGCGGCAGTTTCCTTCTTTGTATGGAACTTCTCTTCTTAATCATTCAATGCACCTAGACTCGAGCAAATTTTCATAAAATCTTCGAGGCACCTTCCTTAGGTAATTAGGACTTCTTCTCCCAAGTTTGGGCTTGATTGGTAGTCAGAATCCCGAGATTTCTGCAATTCACGTTGCTGAGTCAGCGGCGCTGTCGCGCCACATTTTCTTCTAATTTTGGCGCGTTCGCGCCACTGGAGCAGATTTCATTCCAAGTCTGGAAACGGCCTACAAAATCGTGCCAAGTAAGGAGAATTCTTGGCGCGATAGTGCCATATGTAGCTGTAGGAGTGGCGCGGCTGCGCCACTCCTTTGTCTTTTTCACTGGTCTCAGAACGACAACTCCTCTTCTGTATTTTGCATCTCTTTGGCGCGTCCATGTAGGCACAGAGTGAGGTAGCGCCAGTTTCTTGCCGCGGTAGCGCCCTCAGAATGCACAGTCGTACCATTCCACATTCCCGAGTTGTCTTCTTTGAAGCTTTTCTAGCCGTTGGGAATTTCCTTCATTTATTTGAATTTTTGACCATTTTTCCTGGCGCGGTGGCGCCAGAATCGGCGCGGTCGCGCCGTTCCCTTTTTTGGCTCTTTTTGCTCTTTTCTGCTTCAATTTCTCTCTGAATCCAGATTTTCTTCTTCTACCAGGTACTTGAGATGCAAAACATGAATTTGAGTTATATAAGTCACTTTCATGCTAATAACCAACTCAAATTGGGAATTTATGATCATTAATTCATGCATAAAACAGTGTCTTTTCGACACTTATCACAACCCCAAACTTAAACCTATGCTCGTCCTCGAGCAAATTCTGAAATAAATGCCAGATAGATCTGTAAAGACTAAGAAAAATTCAGTGATCCTCCCTTTTAAAGTTTTCAAGATAGATGATTCACTCCTTTCCTAATGATGGCTCTTCTTGCTTAGTTAAAATAGATTTCGAATTTTCTTTCAATATTTACAAAGTTGTACATTCCCATACAAGTGAGAAGTCTCAGTTCAACTCCATAAGCCAACCCTCAGTCCACTCTCCACTAACCTGAAGTAATTCTCAATTCTGATCAATAGGTCTTTATAGGTTGAAATGAGGCAGGGGTATGGGAATGATGAAGATTTTTGGGTATTTCTTTTGGGTTTTATACTCCTCATATCCATATTTCATTTTCCTGAGCATGAATTGGATTTGTGACTCTTCCTCCTAGCTCTTCCACCCCAAACGTATTCTTTTGCATTGATCCCTCATTTCTTTCCCTTTTCCCTTTTTTCTTCTTTCCCATGTATACTTTTCTTTGGGTTTTGTCCAGAGTCTAGCTTACCTCGTCGGTTGACTCAGAGTCCCTAAGCTTGCTGAGGCCCGAGACCCGGTGCACACACGAGGTGGCCTTTCCCTTAACTAACCCACAACCTTTTCTTTCTTTTTCTTTGCCTTTGTTTGGAGTCCAGCTTACTTTGCCAGTTGACTCAGAGACTCTAAGCTTGCTGAGGCCTTTCTCCTACTCATACTAGAATTTTCTTTTTTCTCTCTCTCTTGCTCCTTCTTCCCCTTTACAAAAAAATATTTCTATACCCTTCATCTATCCCTCCTTATAACTTCAAAATCTTGATCCATGCTCTTTCAAACAGAACACTTCAATAATTTGGAGAATCATGGGTAAGTAAGAAATAAGTTCATTGATCCCTAAGGCTGGCTCATGTAGCATGAGACATTAAAACAGAACAGGGATCTTTTTGGCCCAAAAAGTTTGACAAAAGGTGATGCAACTTGTGCATTGAAATGGGTGGCTTAAAAGGCTCAAACAATATTTTAAACAGGTGCCTAAATCACCTCAGAATTTTGAAAAACTTTCTTTGTTTGGCGTCAAGATTTCCTCAGGTTGGTTCTAGTGATTGAAATCAACTTGCTCACTTGTACTTTGTTTTCAAAAATTATTTTTGAAGAAAAATTATCATCCAATTAAGACTAAGTATCTGAACTACAATATATTTCCAGAGAATGAATCTTGCTATCCATCTGATCAGGGTTTTTCACTGGTATTTTTCAAAATCTCTATTGGATTTTTCAGGTGAAAGTTTTTGAAAAAAAACAGAGTTTTTGAATCCATTGAGCATGCATGAAGAAATCATGAAGAGTATCCCACCCCAAACTTAAAAACATGTGATAAGTGTCCAAAAGACACTTATATATGCATGAATTATTGATCATAAATTTTATTTTTTAGTTGATTATGAGCATGAAAATGACATATATAACTCAAATTCATGTTTTGTGTCTCAGGTACACGGTAAAAGAAGAAAATCTGGATTTTGAGGGAAAATGAAGGAAAAAGGAGCAAAATAGAGCCAAAAAGGGAAAGGCGCGGCCGCACCGGGAAAATGTGCAAAAATTCAAATAAATGGCAGAAATTCCCAACGACTAACATGGCTTAGAAGAGGACAATTCGGGAATGTGAAACTGTGCGACCGCTCCCCCAAAAGGCGCTACCGCGCCAGGAATATGGCGCTACATGTGGCGCTGGCGCGCCGAACAGTTGCCTTACATAGAGTTCAATGTTCTAATTTCAATGTTCTATTTCGGGAAGTCGTAAAAGATTCTAAAGAGTGGCGCGACCGCGCCTATTCCATGGCAAAATATGGCGCAACCGCGCCATTTAGTGTCCTTCTTCTACACGGACCCGAAGGCTGCCTCCAGACTTAGAAAGAATTCTGCTCCAGTGGTGCGACCGCGCCATTTCCGCGTCGATGACTCAGCAAACACAAATTACGGAAATCTCGGGATTCTTTTGGTGAAAGTTTTTGAAAAAAATAGAGTTTTTAAATCCATTGAGCATGCATGAAGAAATCATGAAGTGTATCCCACCCCAAACTTCAAAACATGATTTGTCCTCAAAACAGCAATAAACATAGGAATGAAAAGGAATACTCCCCTGATAGTCTAGGTTGTTGTTGAGGTTGGATGGCACTCCCTTGGTGTTCTTGAATTCTGCTTTCATGGGTTAGTACCAAACAGTTGCATGATTTTAAGCAATTGAAAATGAAAAATGACTTGCAGTGTCTCTCAGGCATAAAATTATTCTTCAGAATAATACCTATAGTGGAATTTGTGCTTCCTTACTTTTGTAATGGCCGTACTTCATCAAGACAGTGGTGCGGTCATGCCAGAATATGGCGCGGACGCGCCAGAATGTGGCGCGGAGGCGCCGAGTAATTCCTTGAATTCTCCTGATCAGAAATAAATTTTGCATTCTTTCCGGCTTGGACAAGTTAGTATCAGTGACAGGTAGGTGTAGAGTCATTTTTCACACTTATTCATTGGAAGAATTATGAAATCATGCTTTCAAACAATTCATTGAGAGTAAAAATCATAATTTCATTAATATGAATGGAGATTGAGTGCATATTAATGTAATTGCATTGAAGAAGACTCTCATACAATAGCATACATAAAGCAATTTCACACAAATTTTTACAAGGAAAAGTTCAAAAGATATAGCAAGAGCTGAAAATTTCTACTCTTCTTCTTCCTCATCATCTTCTTCTTCCATTTTCTAGTTTTGAGTTTTTATTTTCTTATTTTTTGTGTCATTCTATTTTTTTTGAAAGCTGTAAATATTTAATCTAACCCTATTCCCATCCTAGGTCTATGCAAAGAAATCAAAATCTCATTCAAATTTAAACAAGTCTAAAAATTTTGAAAAAAAAATATCCTAACCTACTCAAAAAAGAATTCCAGCAAATTCAAAAACTCCTACTCCTATTCTTACACCACCTACTGATCCATGTAATCTAATCCACCAGGGTCGAATGGAAACTGGAACCATCCATGCTTGAGGGTGATTTTGACTTTAGAATGTGTTGCATGGTGATTATATCTTTTGAGTAAAGAGCTGGTCACTCTTTCTCTTTTCTGGTTGGCTTTGAACATGTTTTTCTCATTAATTTTTAGCCAAATTTTCTTTGTATTACCCAGACCCAATAAAAGTTTAAGTTTTTCTTTTATAGGTGGTTTATAGGGCTGGATAATAAAGAAATCCATATCTAATGAGAGGAAGGAATGTTCTTCAAACTTTTTGTCCTCTATCCTAACTTCTTTATGTTGTTCATGGGATTGTTCTTCTTTTTCTACCCCATCCCCTTCTTTCTCTTTTACATCTTCTTCTTTTTTCTCTATTGTTTTTTCATCTTCTCCCTCTTGAAGTTTCTAAAAATCACAACTCTCAGGTCTCTCCTTATATGGCAATGTGTTCACATTTATTTCAGCATTAGAAAGAGATTGAGAAGACTTACCTTTTTGTTTGTATTGTCTACTTACCTCACTTTCTTCACTTTGTTCTTCTCTTTCCTTGTTTTGCTACTGATTTGCTTTGTTCTCCTCCACCTGAGGTTGCTTTTCCTCTTCTAAGACTTTCCCTCTTCTCAAAGTGAGGACTTTGATCTGTTCTTTAGGGTTAGTTTCAAAATTACAAGGTAAAGTACCTTGGTTCCTACCTGATATGACATTTGCCAGCTGTCCCACTTGTAATTCCAAATTTCGGAATGAGGCCTCTTGATTCTTTAGGGAAGCTTCTTGGGTTTGAAACCTGGCTTCAGTCCGAGCTTCTCTTTTTTCTTGATCTGCTAGAAACTTTGAAAGGAGGTCCGCATGGCTGGCTTTTTGTTCCTATTCTTGCCTAGAGAAATAATCATCATGCTCTCCTCTATAGAAATCATTAGGTTCATTATCAAAAGAACATGATATATCAGAATCACACCTCCATGGATCATAATTAGAAGATGCACAATAGTTATCCACTAGAGTGGCCAACCTAGACAAGTCTTCTTGAGGCTGAAAGGGAGATGAATGATGAAAAAAATAATCATGACACATAGGAGGATTCTCATACTTGAACATGGATGGTTGCCCATGTGGCCAATTGTCTTGCAAATCATTCTCAAAACAAGGATTTACATTTTGCCTAGAGAAATAATCATCAAGCTTTCTTCTATAGGAATCATACAAAGGAACATGATTGATCTGGGTCATACCTCCATGGATCATAATCAGAAGATCTATATGGTTGGGGTCTTTCCAAAAAAAAGTTAGGATATGCAGTTACTTCATTCTGTACGTCTTCCCACCTCTCATCTATGTGCTTGCAATTAGACCATTCCATTAAAGCTTACAAGCCACAGATCATAGTTACCTAAGTACTCTTTCCGGTTCCGGATTGATTTCAGCAAGTGGCTCACCACTAATTCTGGTTTCATGCACTGATCCCAATTAACCTGAAAAGATAGAATAAAAATAATTTAATCTCAATCAAAAAATCAAAATTTACTTAAACTTACTCTCAATTCAATGGTCCCCGGCAACGGCGCCAAAAACTTGTTGTGTGTCTAGCAAGTGCACTAGGTCAGCAAGTAATATAGACTCGAGAGTCCAAATATTGATCCCACAGAGACCTTGATGAGAACTCAGTTTAAGTAAAGATTTTTCTATTGATTGAGGGAAAAAAAAAAAAATTTGGTTTTGAGAACTGAAAAACAAAACAGAATTAACTATTGGAAAAACTTATGGAGATGAGATGTTGGGGAAGAATGTCAATCCCTCCTAGTTGTCAACATGCAAAGTTCTGATTTTATGGCTCAAGTACCCTTACCATGACTTAGCTTTTCAAAACCTAGTCACCCATATACAGGAAATAACTTTCACCTATTCTTTGAACTCCATCACAATCCGGAAACATTCAAATCCTACGTGCATAAATATAAAAGCTTAAAGATTAACTCACTCTTATTCGGAACAAGAGTTATAAACAGTCACATCGCTTTTCCACTAATCTCCATCACAATCCGGAACGATCTAGTTTAGAAAAACAAGTTGTTTTAGAAAACAAAGAATCATATAACTAACGCAAATCTCTACTGAACTTTATCTTCTCTATTTGAACCTCGTTAAACTTCAAATATCAATTCATATTAGAAATAAGCAGTAAACTCAGATTCTAAAACAAAAGCAAGATACTTTATTGCTATAAACTTTAAAACTTAAACATGTAACAACTAGGAATTCATGGCTTTCCCCACAGAGAGAGACTACTCCATGCTAACAAAATAAACACATAAAAAGGATTCAACTACAGCCATGGAAATAAAATAAACCAAGTACAGAAACTCCCTTTGAAGGACTGCCTTTAGCTTCTCTTGTGCCTTGACTGAAATCTCCACCTCCTCTCTCTAATGTGCCAAGAGGTCGTGTAAGACTCCCTCTGGACTTTCTCTCCTCTCCAAAATAACTACAAACAATGAAAAACTAAACTACTAACTATACTAAGAGATGAAACTGGATTTATACTACAAAACATGATCTAAAACTAGATGCCTTGCTCTCTGCCTCAGACCTCTATTTATTGCTGGGCTTCAGTCCAAAACTTGTAATTTGCTCTCTGTCCAGGGGTATGAAGTATGCCTTCCCGACCTCAGAATTGAATGAAATTACATGAGAACCTTCCTTCAATGGTCCTTTCCTTGTGTAAGAAATTTCAGTCCATTCTGAGTTGGGAAACTCGAGATATGATGTTGAGAAGTTGGATTGCTTCTGCTGCCAATTCCAGCTCCAGGTCCACCACTTTAAAAATATAAAAATCTAAAAACCCGACTTGGATTGACCTGAATTTCCGTGATATGATCCTTAATCTCCTCAGAAAGCTTCTGTCCAAATTTGAGTTCAATTGGGAATATGAAACTCCAGATATGGTTCTCTTAAAACTAGGATTTTCTCTTCTCTTCTGGAAGCAGTTTCCTTCTTTGTATGGAACTTCTCTTCTTAATCATTCAATGCACCTAGACTCGAGCAAATTTCTATAAAATCTTCGTGGATACCTTCCTTAGGAAATTAGGGCTTCTTCTCCCAAGTTTGGGCTTGATTGGTAGTCAGAATCACGAGATTTCTACAATTCACGTTGCTGAGTCAGCGGCGCGGTCGCGCCACATTTTCTTCTTATTTTGGCGCAGTCGCGCCACTGGAGCAGATTTCTTTCCAAGTCTGGAAATGACCTTCAAAATCGTGTCGAGTAAGGAGAGTTCTTGACGTGATAGCGCCAAATGTTGCTGTAGAAGTGGCGCGGCTGCACCACTCCTTAGTCTTTTTCGCTGGTCCCAGAACGACAACTCCTCTTCTGTATTTGGCATCTCTTTGGCGCGTCCATGTAGTCACAGAGTGTGGTCGCGCCAGTTTCTTGGTGCGGTAGCGCCCTCAGAAGGTGCGGTCGCGCCATTCCACATTCCCGAGTTGTCTTCTTTGAAGCTTTACTAGCTGTTGGGAATTTTTTTTAGTTATTTGAATTTTTTACCTTTTACTGGCGCGGTGGCGCCTGAATCGGCGCGGTGGCGCCTGAATCGGCGCGGTGGCGCCAGAATCGGCGCGGTCACGCCGTTCCCTTTTTTGGCACTTTTTGCTCTTTTCTACTTCACTTTCTCTCTAAATCCAGATTTTCTTTTTCTACCAGGTACCTAAGACACAAAACATGAGTTTGAGTTATATATTTCACTTTCATGCTAATGACCAACTCAAATTGGGAATTTATGATCATTAATTCATGCATAAAATATTGTCTTTTAGACACTTATCAAGAACTGATAAAGAAAACATAATTAAACCACTGGAAAAACTTTTGGGGATGAGATGTTGGGGACAAATGTCAATCCCTCCTAGTTGTTAACATGCAAAGTTCTTATTTTTTATAGCTCAAGGACCCTTACCTTGACTTAGCTTTTGAAAGCCTGGTTACCTATATACTGGAAATAACTTTCACTTATTCTTTGAACTCCATCACAATCCAAAAACATTCAAATCCTAAGTGCATAAATATAAAAGCTTAAAAATCAACTCTCTCTTATTCCGAACAAGAGTTATAAAGAGTCACATTGCTTTCCACTAGTCTCCATCACAACCCGGAACGATCTAGTTATAAAAGCAAGTTGTTTTAGAAAATAAAGAATCAAATAACTAATATAAATCTTTACTGAATTTTAACTTCTCTATTCGAACCTCGTTAAATTCTAGAATTCAATTCAGATAAGAAATAAGCAATAAACTCAGTTTCTAAAACAAAAGCAAAGTACTTTATTGCTATAACTTCAAAACTTAAACAAATCACAACTAGGAGTTCATAACTTCCCCAACAGAGAGGAACTACTCCATGATAATACAATAAATACACAAAGAGGATTCAATTACAGCCATGATAATAAGAATAAAATAAGTACAGAAAACCCCTTTGAAGGACTGCCCTTAACTTCAACTCGTGCCTTGGCTGAAATCTCTTCCTTCTCCCTCCAAAGTGCCAAGAGGTCGTGCAAGACTTCCTCTGGACTTTCTCGCCTCTCCAAACTAACTAAAAGAATAAGAAAAACAACTCAAAGACTGAATCTAAAACTGGATGATTTGCATTGTGCCTCGGACCCCTATTTATACTTATTCTAATACCCATGCCTTGTAATTTGACCCCTGTCCAGGGGTATGAAGTATACCTTCAAGACATCAGAATTGAATGAAATTACATGAGAACCTTCCTTCCATGGTCCTTGCCTTGTGTACGAAATTTGAGCCCATTCTGAGTTGGGAAGCTTGAGATATGATGTTGATAAGTTGGATTGCTTCTGCTGCCAATTTCTGCACTGGGTCAACCACTTTGAAAGTATAGAACTATAAAACCCCGACTTGGATTGACCTGAATTTCCATAATATGATCCTTTATCTCCTCATGAATCTTCAGTCCAAATTTAGATTCAATTTGTAATCAGGAAATGCCTTAAAACTCTGATTTTTCTTCTTTTCTGGCAGCAGTTTCCTTCTTTGTATGGAACTCCACTTTTTGATCATTCAATGCACCTAGAACTCGAGAAAATTTCCTTAGAATCTTCTTGGATACCTTCCTTAAACATTTAGGACTTCTTCTCCCATGTTTGGGCTTGATTGGTTGTAAGGATCCCGAGATTTCCACAGTTTGCGTTGCTGAGTCATCGGCGCGCTCGCGCCAATTTTGTTCCTGATAGTGGCATGGTCGCGCCACTGGAGCAGATTTCTTTCTAAGTCTGGAAACAGCCATCGAATCCATGCTGAGTAAGGGTATTTATTGGTGTGGTAGCGCCATATTTTGCTGTAGACGTGGTGCGGTAGCGCCAGTCCTTAGAATCTTTGCCGACTTCCCAAAGTAGCACTTTGAATTCATTGTAAGGCAACTATTCAGCGTGCCAGCGCCAATGGTAGCACCATATTCTTGGGCGGTAGCGCCTTCTGGGGGCGCTGTCGTGCTATTTCACTTTCCCAAATTGTCCTCTTTGAAGCCTTCCTAGCTGTTGGAAATTTCCTCTATTTATTTGAATTTTTGACTATTTTCCCAGCGCGGTGGCGCCAGAATTGGCGGGATCGAGTCGTACCCTTTCTGGCTCTTTTTGCTTGTTTTTTCTTCTGTTTCCCTCAGAATTCAGATTTTCTTCTACTACTAGGTACCTGAGACACGAAACATGAATTTAGAGTTATATATCTCATTTTCATGCTAATAATCAACTCAAAATTGAAATTTATGATCATTAATTCATGCATAAATAGTATCTTTCAGACACTTATCATCATCTGTTTCATCATCAGGAACTATTGTGAGACCTTGAATTTTTTCTTTTACTGGTAGTATACTATTCACTTGAGTACTAGCAGTGAATGCAACATAATTACATTCATCATCTTCAGAAGTACTACTATCATCACTCCTGGCAGTAACAAACGACTTTTTCTTTTTCAGGTAGGTAGGACATTCTGATTGGATGTGTCCTCGCCTCCCACATTCATAGCACGTTATAACTTTACTCCTGTTTGCTGAATCAAAGCTTACTCCACTTTGTTTACCTTCTTCTGAGGAATAATTCTTCTTCTTACTTTTTCTTATAAACTTGTTAAGTCCTTTGGCCAGGAGAGATACCTTTGCATCTAACTCTGTTAAGGTAATGATGGGAGTATCGAATTACTGTGTTGACTGTGTCACTTCATTGCTTGCAAGGGTATGAAGTGCTACACTTTCTCTCTTATTTTCTCTTAATGAATCACTTGACTCTTCATTCATCTCGAAAGTTTTCAAAGACCCAATCAATTCATCCAAGGTCATATCATTTAAAGATCTATTTTCTTCTAAAGCAATTCTTTTCATCTTAAATTTTGAAGACAGTGAACGAAGTACCTTTTTGACTGATTGGTCTTGAGGTATCCTGTCTCCAATATTGGCAGATTGATTTGCAATGTCTCTGAGCTTACCTTCAAATTCCAAGATCGTCTCATCATATCTCATCCTCATAAGCTCAAACAGAGTCATCAGCATTTGCAACTTTACTGCATGTACACTTTCAGTTCCTTCATAATGAACCTCCAGTATCTTCCATGCCTCTTTAGCCGTAGTGCATGCAGATACTCTCCTGAATTGTTCTTCATCAATTCCTCCAAAAATTGCAATCAATGCTTTGGAGTTGCAGTTAGATAGCATGTCTTCCTCATCGTTCCATTCTGAACTAAGTTTTAAAACTCTCTTTTTATCAGCTCCTTCTCCAACTTTAGCTGTTGGAGGCGTCCATCCATCTTCAACAGATCTCCAGGCTCTTTCATCCTGAGCCTTGATATAAATTTTCATCTTTGCCTTCCAGTAGGCATAGTTTGTTCCATCAAGTAGTGGTGGTCTTGTGTTTGAAGCCCCTTCCTTATGATATGCTGCCATTTTCCTTCACGTCAAGTTTATAAAACTCGTTTATCTCCAAACTGATATGGAGCCTGCTCTGATACCACTTGAAAGCCCAATAAACTTAAGACTTGTACTCAGAAGTGTACTTACAAAATTCCCTGTAAACTTAAAACGTGTACGCAGGATTGTACTTACACCCGAGGACTAGTGTAATGATACTTAACGTTATACTTATAGATCATAGACGCAAAAGCAATTTGTTATCGCAGTTCGGAACCAATTGTTCCTAATCTGTGGGGCATTCGGCCCAGGGTATCAAAATCCACTATTAAGAGTATTACAGAAGTTCAGCAGCAAGACTTATAGTAATAAGTTCTCCTCCTCTCAAGGACTCGAACAGCAGCCTCTTCCTAGGCAAGCTTCCTGTCTACTCACTTCGACAGAATCCCTTCAATACCCACACACTAAATCTCCCCCTTAGTGTGTTCCCTATCACCAGGGAGTTTCTTCACGCAGTCTTCTCAGGATGAGAACACTATTACTATGGTCAATAGCTTCTTGAAAAGCTTGTAGACCTCTTGATTAGCTTCAGCAATTACATATAAAACACCAGGATGTTCATGTCGATCTTCTCCTCTAGCTCCCCCTCAAACTCATCCTTGCTAGATAATCATTAGTTTCTGTATAACCCTAACCCAGCACATACTATGCTATATATATCTTTAGGGTTAACCATGTCATTTTATGTCTTTAGCCACATCACATTTTGTGCTGATTTATTTCCTATTTCAACTAGGAAACTCAATCACTCTAGACTTCTCGTATGTTCCATATTTAGCCTCAATCTTGTGCTGATTTTTTACCTATATAAATTAGGAAACACATTCACTCTATACTTCTCGTCTCTGACTTGGACCAGAATTATAAATCAGAATGAGTTCCCAGAACTCTTAACCTCGATTTATTTTGTCATAAATAGCCAACTAAACATCTATGCACCAACAGAGTTAAAGAAAGGAAGTTTACTAATGAGTATAGAAGTGCATTTATACATGGAACATGTATACAAGGAATTTGAAACACAAGAGGAAACAAGAGTGAACTGGATTCCTTGATTATGGGGAATAGACCAATTAAGACAGGATTGTGATAAAAGGAGCGAATACCCTCGGACTATATAAGGGTGATTCAATCGTGAGATTAGGGTTACGTAGAAAGTATAGAGAGAGAAGGAGGGATGAATTAAGGGGGAGTTCTTTAGCAATGGTGATCGATTTATTTGTAGAGTGAAGAGTATTCCTACTAGTGCTGATCAAGAGGTCGTACTGGCTTAATATTGAAGAAGTCGTTGACCATCCAAGAGTGTTCTCATCCAGAGAAGACTGCGTGCATAACTTCCCTTGCTTGAGGGATCACACTAAGGGGGAGAGCCTTAATGTGTAGGGTATCAAGAAGATTTATGTTGATTGTTGGAATAGGAGGTTGCGAGGCTAAGAGAGTTGTATCAAATCCTGAGGGAGGAGAAATCATTACTGTAAGTGTTACCAAATCATCACTACTGTAATACTCTCTCTAGTAAACTTTGATACCCTGGGCCGAGTGCCCCGCAGAGTAGGAACTATTGGTTCCGAACTGTGATAACAATTGCTGGTGTCTCTAAGGATCATACTAAATTAAGGTTAAGTGTAATTACACCAGTCTTCGGGTGTAAGTACACTCATACGTACACGTGAAGCACAAAGCTATTTCAAGTGGTATCAGAGCCAACTCCAGATTAGTTTGGAGGAAAAAGATCTAGAAAAGCTTCATTGACAGAAAAAATGGGGTCATACCTAAAGGAAGGAGCCTCAAACACCAGACCACCGTTACTTGATGGTTCAAATTACTCTTACTGGAAGGCCAAAATGCAAATATATATTAAGGCACAGGATGAAAGGGCTTGGAAGACCATTGAGAAGGGATGGTTTCCACCGACGAAAGAGATTGGAGAAGATGCTGATAAAAAGATGAAAAATCAGATACAGAGTGGACAGAAGAGGATGAGAAACTTTCTAATTGCAACTCTAAGACTTTGAATGCCATTTTTGGACGAGTGGATGAAGAACAATTCAGAAGAATTTTTGCTTGTACCACGGCTCAATAAGCATGGTAACAACCCAGTTTGAGCTTATGCGGATGAGAGAAGATGAGCCAATATTGGAGTATGAAGGCAAGATCAGGGATATAGCCAATCAATCTGCGGCTTTGGGAGATAGAATTCCTCAAAATTGACTAGTCAGAAAGGTATTACACTCTCTCTCCTCTAAATTCAAGATGAAAAGAGTAGCTATAGAAGAGTACAAAGTCATTGACAATATGACACTAGATGAATTTATTGGGTTATTGAAACGTTTGAAATGAACGAGGAAGCAAAAGATTCAGCAGGCGAAAGTAAAAAAGAAAGTGTGGCATTACAATCAGTAGCAAAGGAAGAATCGGTTCAATTGGTTGGAAACCATGATGTGTCAACTACCACTCTTGCAGAATTAGATGAAAAAGTGTCTCTGTTAACAAAGGGTTTAATAAGTTTATTGGGAAGAACAAGAAGCAAAGTTACCTACAAGGAGACAACAGACAAAACAATGGTGGAACCGGAACTACTGAAGTAGCAACAAAAAGGAAAGTTGTGGTATGTTATGAATGTGGTGGAAAAGGACATATTCAATCAGAATGTCCTAATTACTTAAGAAAGCAAAAGTCTTTTAGTGCAGCCTGGAGCGATGATGAAAGTAGTGAGTCAGGAGAAATGAATGCAATTTTGTTGCATTTACAACAAAGTTCAGACAGAAGTTGGGTTCATCAGTACAATCTAAGAGTCACTCTATTTCAACAAATAGTAAAGAGGATACAGATGATGAAGATGAAGATATCACGGTAGAAAACATCATTCAACAATGGGATGGGGTACTTGAAAGTACAAAGATTCTGAGAGAACAAATTTGTGTGCTTGAGAAAGAGAATGTTAAACTAAAGAGACAGATTGGTGAAATGAGGGAAGAAGATCAAAGACCAGAAGATGAACTAAAGACTCTGAGAGAACTAGTTTCCTCTCTTGAAAAGGACAATCATAAGATAAAACAGGAAGTTGTTGAGAAAGAAAAGGCAATATTGAAACTTGAGGAAGACTTGAAAAGATCACAAAACATTCTAATGAAGTTTGACAAGGGGAAGCAAAAATTAGATGATATTCTTATCTAAGGAATAAGAAGTTGTGAGAAAGAGGGGCTAGGTTACTCAAAAATGATGTACAACAAGACTCGATCTAGACGAAATAGATCATCACAAGTCCTAGTGTGTCACTACTGTGGGGCGTATGGTCACATCAGACTACATTTCTATAAGTTGCTAAGGGACTGGAGATGGGGTGGATCTAGAACGGTTTCAAAATCTGCATCAATCTATGTATGGATAAAATAGGAGATTAGTCTATATTCAGCACATACGGCTGGAAAGGCAGCCTTAGATGGAATATGGTATTTTGATAGTGGATGCTCTTGGCATATGACGGGGAATGCAAAAAACCTGACTAATATCCATAGAGAGGATGGCGGTCAAGTGACTTTTGGAGATGGTGCTAAAGGAGCAGTGATTGGAAGAGGGGTGTTAAAAGTTGATGGATTACCAAAGTTGAAGAATGTCTTACTAGTGAATGGGTTGAAAGCAAACCTGCTCAGTATCAGTCAACTATGTGACCAAAATCTACATGTCAGGTTTACTAAAGAAGGTTGTCTAGTAGTAGATGACAGAAAACAATCAGCGCTAGAAGGGACCAGAACTGGAGATAATTGCTATAAGCTAAATAATTCATAGCATTGTAAATACACTAGTTAAACAACTGCTCAACTATGGCACAAACGTCTGTGTCATCTACACTCCAGAGGCATGCAAAGGTTGCTTAAGTATGGAGTTGTACGCGGATTACCTGCTGTAAGCAGTAAGACAGAAGTTGTTTGTAAAGGATGTATGGCAGGAAAGCAACATCGAACACCTCATTCAGCCTTGAAGATCATCACAACGAAACGACCCCTGAAACTGCTTCACATCGATCTGATGAGGCCAGTTCAAACTGAAAGCATTGCTGGAAAAAGGTATGTGCTAGTGTGTGTTGATGATTTTTCAAGATTTACATGGGTTGAATTCATTAGAGAAAAGACAGACACTTATAAGGTGTTTCCAAGTTTATGTAGAAAACTCATGACTGAGAAGAATGTCTCTATAGGAAAAGTAGTTCGAATAAGAAGTGATCATGGTAGAGAATTTGAGAATAATCAGTTCAGTGAGAAGAAAGGAATAACTCATGAATTCTCTGCTCCTAAAACTCCCCAACAGAACGGGGTTTTCGAGAGAAAGAATAGAACACTCCAGGAGATGACCCGAGCTATGATCAATTCGAAAAATCTTCCTCACAAGTTGTGGGCTGAGGCGGTAAACACAACTTGCTATATAAGTAGCAGAGTACATCTCAGGTATATGACTCATAAAACTCCATATGAATTGTGGAAAGGAAGAAAGCCTAAGGTTCATTATTTTCGAGAATTTGGAAGCATATGCTATGTTCTGAGAGACCGTGAACAACTGGGAAAATTTGATTCCAAGAGTACAGAAGGAATTTTCATAGGATATTCAAAGAACAGTCATGCCTACATGGTATTTTTTAGAAATAACAACACTGTCATAGAAATAGTAAATGTAGAAATAGCTGATCTGAATGAGAATTTGCAAGTACTAGATGACGAGCAAGGAAACATGCCTCAGGTTTTTACTGAAAAAACAAGTACTGACTCGGTTATACAGTCTTCAGACCCAATTGAGAGTCATACACTTGGTGAAGAGTTGGTAGAAATTTCTAAAGAAATAGAGGATGAGCAAGTAAGAACAACATATATAACTCCGGTTATGGAGAAAGCTCCAAAAATGAGGGTTCAGAAGAATCACCCAGTGGATGCTATTATTGGAAATGTTAATGCAGGAATGAGAACGAGGGGAAAGAAACAAAATTATTCAAAAATGGTAAGATTTGTGTGTTATACTTCAGCAGTTGAACCAAGAAGAGTAGAAGAAGCTCTAAAAGATTAATTCTGGATTAGAGCTATGCAGGAAGAACTTGAACAGTTCGATAGAAATGAGGTATGAATACTTGTACCTCGGCCTGCCAACATAAATGTAATAGGCACCAAGTGGGTGTTTAAGAATAAGACAGATGAGGAAGGGAACGTTGTGAGAAACAAAGCACGACTGGTGGCTCAAGGTTACACTCAAGTTGAAGGAGTTGATTTTGATAAAACTTTTGTACCAGTGGGTATCAGATTGCTACTTTCTATAGCAAGTTCTTTAAAGATCAAGTTACAATAGATGGATGTGAGGAGTGCGTTCTTGAATGGGTATTTAGCTAAAGAAGTCTATGTAGAACAGCCTAAAGGGTTTATTGATCCACATCGACCAAACTATGTATATCATTTGACTAAAGCTCTATATGGTCTGAAGCAAGCACACAAAGTTTCTTTCTTCTAAAGGATTTACAAGAGGAGTGGACAAAACACTATTTATCAGACAAGAGGTACTGAACTGACTATAGATCAAATCTTTGTAGATGATATTATATTTAGTTCTACTATTGAATCAGCTCAGAAACAGTTTGTGAGACATATGCAAGAAGAATTTGAAATGAGCATGGAGGGAGAGCTATCTTATTTTTTAGGCTTTCAAATCAAACAAAGAAAGGCTGACATTTTTATCTCATAAGAAAAATATGGAAAGAACTTGGTGAAGAAATTTGGACTGGAGGATGCTAAAGATATGACAACACCTATGAGCACTACTGATCGTATAGGTAAGGATAATGGTGGAACACCTAAAGATCCCACATTGTAAAGAAGTATGATTGGTAGCCTGTTGTATCTGACAGCAAGTCGCCTAGACATAAGCTATAGTGTGGGCATGTGTGCTAGATTTCAATCATGTCCTAAAGAGTCTCATGTAAAATCAGTCAAGAGGATTATTCGATATGTAAAAAGTACAGTCAACTTGGGAATCTGGTATTCAACAAACACAAGTAATGTGCTAGTCGAGTATAGTGATGCTGACTGGGCAGGAGATGTTGATGATAGAAAAAGTACTTCAGGAGGATGTTTTTACCTAGGTACTAATTTTATATCCTAGAATAGTAAGAAACAGAACTCGATATCTCTCTCGACTATAGAAGTTGAATACATACCAGCAGGAAGTTGTTGTGCACAACTTATCTGGATAAAGCAGATGTTATTAGATTATGGGGTAACTAGCGGTGTCCTTACAGTACTGTGATAATACAAGTGCAATCAATATATCCAAAAATCTAGTTCAGCACTCAAGAACGAAGCATATTGACATCAGACATCACTTCATTCGGGAGCTTGTGGATGAAGGAAAAGTGATGCTAGAACATGGATCTAGTGAAAAATAGCTGGCAGACATATTTTCAAAGAGCCTGGATGCAAAAAGATTTGAGTTCCTTCGTGGAGCTCTAGGACTATGCTGTATGTGAAAGTGTGCGGGGAAGTGTACTTATAAGTGTAAGTACACATATGTATGGGCATACGTATCTCTATATATATAGTTTTTGTATTATTTATACAAAAAAGGAGGGGAGTAAAATGGTAAAGGTGAAAGGTAATGGTACCATATCAAAAACTATCTTTTTTACCTTCATTCCCAGGTACGAAAACTTGGTGCTCCGGAGCGTAGGAGCATAGCAGGAAAAGTCGTCTTCAACATGGGTATGACGTCCTCCTCTTCCCATACGGAAGAAACCCTTCCTGAAGTGAGCCAAGGTACGAGAACTGTAACTCACTCTTTGTCTTCAATACCGACTCACGATGATGAGAAGATATTAGATGATGGGGACTCAACATTACGACCTTTGGATACCTTAGTTTTTGTTGTTATGGCTGAAAATCAATCCAAAGATTTAAACTTGATAAACTCCCATTTAGAAAGGGGTTTGAGTTATGATGATGATGAGATTTCTCTTCGTCAATTTATGGAAAAAGTGGTGAGTAAGAAAAGCACTGTACGTGAAAGTGTAAATCCACAAGGGGCTGTAAATGTGATGTCGTCTAGTCTAGAAGAAATAGATATGGTGGTTGATCAAGAGAAGGAAGACGACGATGATGGACCTCTCATCATTTCGCGACGGCGCAAGCTGATAGTTTCAGAAGAAGAGGTGATGGATAGGAAATCACGCCTTCGAGATACGACTCGATGGAAGCGACAGAGAGGTATGCGACCAAGTGATTCTCCAATTCGTTTAGACGATGAAGAAACAGCAGAAGATGAGGTAATGGAATCTGGTTGTGAAATTAGGGGTACACCTCGCATAACTCGAGCTATGGCTCGTCGAGAGTCACCAGTTACTGAACACAATGTTGTTGCAGGGGGTAAGAAAAGGTTATCAATAAGGAGTAGAGTGGATAGATTAGATACACAGCCGAGGGTTTCGAACAAAAAATCAATGAAACCCAAAATGAATAGCAAGAATCCAAAAAAAGTCTGTCATCCTGAAGCTGTAAGTTATAAGTTTGCAGATACTGTTGCAGAGGTCAGATTTGCTACTGTAGTTAAAAAAGAGTTTCGTCTAGAAACAAAAAAATTTCTCTCAGAGTTTCAAATTATCCTGCCTCTGTTGGAGAACTTGGGATAACTGCGCACATTTACTCGTTTTGCTTCATATTCAACGGCGGTGGTACAGGAATTCTATGCTAACGCGGGTAGGATGAAAGAATGCACTCAGTACCACGTGTATGTGCGTGGCCATTAGTATGAATTCAGTGTTCAACACATTATCGATTATCTAGGAATTCCTACTCCTGAGGCTGAAACCACTAATATCGAAGATGGAACTATGTTAAAAGAGCCCATTGGTAATCTGATACATGACTAGGCTGAGACACACATTTTTCCTGCTTCCAAACTGACACCAAAGTACTCAGCTTTACATAAGATAGCTGTTTGGAACTGGGTTCCAACTCCACACAGAGGAACCATACACCGCAGTATGTTGGATTTCTTATACAGACTTGGGGCTAAGCAGAAAATTGATTTGAGTAGGAGAATATTTTACCAGATTCTCAGAGTTCCAGAACAAATAGAGAAACAAGGATGCCTAATTTTTCCATCGCTGATTTATGGAATTCTGAACAGTCAGAAAGCATTTGCCTCCTCTGAGCCTATGGTGTATCATGATACACGAAAAAGGTCAAGGAAGAAGTCCAGCACCTTACCCAAAGAAAAGCGACCCATGATCATTGGTGCGAGCATAGCTACAGTGGACAATTCTCCAGCGCTGCCGCCTTCTGAGGTATGTGTGTTGAATGTTGTTCCTTCCCTGTCTCACCCTCTTACAGCTATTCAGACTCAGAGCATCATTATGACAATTACGCAGTCCAATGTTTCTCCTGTTCCAGCTTCTGTAGTATCTTTGTCCCCTATGGAATCGTCTCGTGGTGACTCAGATCCATGTAGTCAAGAGGTGACTCCTTCTCATTCAGGTCCACTGATAGTATCTTTACCTATTGTTATTCAATCTGTTGCTACAAGTGCACCTGCCTCTACTGGACACAATTCTCAGGGCTACTCGATTCATCTTGGACCCTGGCCTCTAGGTATCTCTTCTGATCAACAAACTTTTGACTACCTTGTTCGTCGTATACGCTTTGTGAAGGCAAAAATGGAGCAGTTAGTGACCCGACATAAGGGTTCGCAGCGAGAATTGTCTTTACTGCAACACTTTACAAAAGTGCAGTAGAATCCGTCTTCACAGTAAGTCTCACTGCACTGTTTACGGTAATGACTGTTTATCTTTTTGCCAAAAAGGGGGAGAAAAATGTACTGTGTGGTTTTGTTATTCTATGTTCCTGTTGAACATTACAGTTGATGTGAACAGATGGGATGATTGAAAAAGGGTAGTATCATGGTTTGATGGTTTATTTTTGTTCTGTATTGAGGGACATGTGATGATACTGGTTAGGATCAGCTCTATTGAATTCTGGATTGGGTGTTGGACTTTTGAATGTC
Source organism: Aristolochia fimbriata (assembly GCA_019845555.1). NCBI lineage: Eukaryota > Viridiplantae > Streptophyta > Magnoliopsida > Piperales > Aristolochiaceae > Aristolochia > Aristolochia fimbriata. The sequence goes on along the minus strand of CM034079.1, from coordinate 29,851,207 downwards.
TCAGCTACTTTAAAAGAAGAGTCAACAGTATTTATATTATGAAGATATGGGAAGTGGTTTTGTCGAAAAGAGCCAAAGGGAGAGAATGTTAGAACACATACGTGTGATTGGATGGTTATGACAAAACACACTCCACAAATGAGTCCTAATTGGAGTTAAAGAAAGGAAGTTTACTAATGAGTATAGAAGTGCATTTATACATGGAATGTGTATACAAGGAATTTGAAACACAAGAGGAAATTAGAGTGAGCTGGATTCCTTGATTATGGGAATAGACCAATTAAGACAGGACTATGTGATAAAAGGAGCGAATACCCTAGGACGACTATATAAGGGTGATTCAATCGTGAGATTATGGTTACACATAAAGTATAGAGAGAGAAGAAGTGATGAATTAAGGGGGAGTTCTTTAGCAATGGTGATCGTGTTATTTGTAGAGTGAAGAGTATTCCCACTAGTGCTGATCAAGAAGTCGTACTGGCTTAATATTGAAGAAGTCGTTGACCATCCAAGAGTGTTTTCATCCAGAGAAGACTGCGTGCATAACTACCCTTGCTTGAGGGAACACACTAAGGGGGAGAGCCTTAGCGTGTAGGGTATCAAGAAGACTTCTGTTGATCGTTGGAATAGGAGGTTGCGAGGCTAAGAGAGTTGTATTCAAATCCTGAGCGAGGAGAAGTCATTACTGTAAGTGTTACGAAATCATCACTACTGTAATACTCTCTCTAGTAAACTTTGATACCCTAGTCTGAGTGCCCCGCAGAGTAGGAACTATTGGTTCCGAACTGTGATAACAATTGTTGGTGTCTCTAAGGATAATAGTAAATTAAGGTTAAGTGGAATTATACCAGTCTTCGGGTGTAAGTATACTCATACGTACACGTGAAGCACAAACCTATTTCAATAGCGGCAAAAACACAAAGAGTAGGATCAGTTCCAAAAGAATCTCGGCTGGAACTTCAATGAATACTTACAAGGGTTTGGTTCGAGTGGAACCCCGAGCAGATAATGCAAAGAGTTTACTGCATTATCATTCAATCCTCATAGGGAACACTGCAGAAGTCCAAACATATCTTGACTTGCAGGTACGTGAGTTATTTTCTTTATCTTTTATATATGAATGATATGTTTTGTTAACTTCATAAAAATTGGCTTTACTTTTTATTAAACAGAAGTGTTTTTATACACTAGGCATATAAAAGTAAATTACAATAATACTCTTAAGTAATTTACATAATTACGTACTATAACATCCCCCCTCAAACTCAAGATGGGTCAAAAGAACACATTTAGAGTTTGGAACATAAGTACCCGAAACACGATTGAGTGAGCGACTTGGTAAACAAATGAGCGACCTGATCTTTAGAAGGCACATACAACAAGGGCACAGTGATGATGAATAAAATGACAATCAACTTCAATGTGTTTGGTTCTTTCATGGAAAACGTGATTGTGAGCAATCTGCATAGCACTCTTATTATCACAATGAAGTGGAGAAGAAGAATCTAGATGAGCACCCATATCCTGAAGCAACCAACGAAGCCAAACAAGCTATGATGTAGTATCATCTAGAGCACGATACTCAGCCTCTGTGCTAGAGCGAGAGACAATAGTCTGCTTCTGACTACACCACGAAATGGGAGAGTATCCCAGAAACACCGAGTAACTAGTAGTAGACCGTCGATCAGTAATATCCCTAGCCCAGTCAGCATCAGAATAAGCTAATAATGTAAGTGGGGGGGGGGGGGCAGATGACATGAACAATCCTTGGAACAAAGTACCCTTAACATATCGGAAGATACGAACTACTGCAGCATAATGAACCGATCGGGGAGCTGCCATAAATTCACCTACCAACCATCTATAAAGCGTAGGATCAGCCAACACCTCACCATTAAAAGGCCGGAACTTGACATTTAAATTCAAGCAGTGTATCAGATGTCTTGTTATCTAAAAGACCTGCACGGCTTATGAGATCAGAAGCATATTTGACTTGAGAGATATCATAACCGCCAGATGAGGAAGGACCTCTAACCCAAGAAAGTAGCGCAACGGACCAAGATCCTTCATCTCAAAGCAAGAACTAAGATAAGCTTTAAGATCAGAGATGCCCGAGATATCATCACCTGTAATCACCATATCATCCACATATAACAAAAGTAACACTATACCATGGGAAGTGCACCGCGTGAATAGAGCAGAGTCATGACTACTCTGTGTGTAGCCAAACTCAACAATCTTCGAGCAAAACATTGAGAACCAAGCTCGTGGAGCTTGTTTCAACCCATACAACGCATGCTTAAGTTTACACACTTGGCTTGGTACGTGAGAGCATTTCGGTGGAGGTTTCATATAAACCTCTTCTGTAATGGTGCCATTCAAAAAAGCATTCTTGACATCCATCTAAAATAGATCCCACTGACGTACTGCAGCTAGAGCAATCAAAAGACAAACATAAGTCAATCGAGTAACCGGAGCAAACGTCTCTTCATAGTCAATACCATACTCCTGTGTATACCCTTTTGCCACCAACCGGGCTTTGTACCTGTCAACATAACCACCTACAATAGTCTTAACCTTAAAAGATCCACTTACACCCAATCACTGACTTACCAGGAGCAAGTAAAACCATGTCTCATGTCCAAGTCTTAGTCAAGGCATGCAATTCTTCTGAGATAGCTTTCTGCCAAAGAGGGTCAGAAAAAGCCTCTCTATAGGAAGAAGTTTCATGAATAGAACACAAATGAGAAAAATAGCACTCATAATCATTAAGGTGAGCAGGTGGCTAACGTACACGAGTAGGATACTTGGACGAGGGATCCACTGCCAATGGGGGAGCAGATGAAGAAGATGAAGACAAGTCCAAAGGTGGTACAGGCGTCGGACCTAGAGAGGGTTCAGGGGACAGAGGAGTTGCAGGCAACGATCCAGCATCCTGTTCAACAGAAGATGAAAGAGGCACAAAATGATCGGGAAATAAATCAAAGATACCAACTGGTGAGATATTAGACTGAGACTTATGTTGTGACAATGAATAAAATGGTATCTTTTCCCAAAATATAACGTGGCGAGAGATACGCAATTTATTTGCCACCGGATCGAAACAGCGAAACCCTTTTTGTTGAAGACCATAACCAAGGAAAACACACATAGTAGACCTAGCAGACATTTTGTGTCTTTCATGCTAGGGAGCAATACAAAGCACGTGGAACAAAAAATGCAAAGAGACGAGTAATCAGGGGAAACACCATACAAAAAGGTAAATGGTGTACTATTATTCAAAACGGGTGATGGCAAACGATTAATGATATAAACAGAAGTGAGAACAGCTTCACCCCAAAAAGCACGAGGAGTCGAAGAGGATAGTAGGAGTGCCTGCGTAGTTTCAAGAATATGCCTATGCTTTCGCTCAGCAACTCCATTCTGTTGTGGAGTGAATGGACATGAAAGCTGATGTTGTGTCCCGTGACTCTTTAGAAGAGCACGAAATTAATGGGAAATGTATTCACCTTCAGAGTCAAAACGAAAATTTTTAATAGTTTTAGAAAACTGAGTGTGCACCATAGTAGAGAACTCAACATAAGCGGTATAAAATGCAGGACGAGATTGGAGGAGATATACCCAACAAATCGAGAAAAATCATCAATAAACACAACATAATAAGTAGAACCACCCATAGTAGAAATAGGAGCAGGTCCCCAAACATCGGAATGAATAAGATCAAAAGGAGCAGAAGCACAAGTATCACTTGAATGAAATGGCAAAGTAGTATATTTTCCAAGTTTACAACTAACACAATTCAGAGGTACAGATGAAACAAAGCCTAATAGACTATTGGAGATTAATTTCAACATAGTATGTGAAGATACATGTCCCAATCTACTATGCCAGAAAGCAAATTCAGAATCATAACTAGCAGTAAAACTATAATTCAAAGGGATTTGAGATAAGGTGCCCAAAGCTTAGTTCTAATAATCTGCCCACTTTACACCCTGTCCCAAGAACCTTGCCCGAGGTCGGATCTAGTACCTGACAACCAGAAGATGTGAACAAAACTTGAAAACCAAGATCACATAACTGACCCACAGAAATTAAGTTCAATGATAACTGAGGAGCATAAAGAACATCTGAAAGATGAATGCTAGATGGAGTACAAATAGAACCAACATGCGAGACAGACAATTGAGAACCATCATCAGTGCAAATGGGAGAGAAAGAAGCAGAAGCAGAAGAAGATGTAGAAACAAACAAAGACAAATCAGAAGACATATGATTAGAAGCGCCAGAATCAATTATCCACAAGGACTTACCGGAATGAGCAGATAAAGCCAAAGCAGAAGATGTACCTTGACCAAGACCGAAAAGGGCCTTGGTAATCATATCTTGAACGTCAAGGGCAGTCAATGTAGAGGAAGACTGAGGCTCGACGCATAAAGTGGCAGCAGGAGAGGTAGAAGCAGCAGTACGATGAAGAGCAGCAGTGGTCAGAGGCGATTTCTTAAGCTTTGGACTGGTGAACTTGATATGGTCAAAGTCCTTGTAGTAGTTACATTGCACAAGAGACATATCACAAGATTGTCCAGACATGGGCGCAGAGGAACTAAAAGATCTTCGAGGAGCAGAAACAAAAACAGTCTCAGTGTCACATATAGATGAACCAAGAGGTCCCCATGTAAAGAGCCAATTTTCCTCCGACAGCAATTCAGATAATGCACTCTCAACAGAAGGTAGAGGGCTCCGATGAAGCATAGAGGAGCATACAGACTCATAGTCTTCACGAAGTGCCATCAGAAATTGAACAAGTTTGACCTTATCAATATAGGATTGAAACAGTAAGGTATCCTTATCACACTCAAATTTAGGATCCATAGCCGCCAACTAATCCCATAACAAAGACATCTGTGCATAGAAATCAGAGATAGATTGTGAAGGCCCTTGACGCAACGACCGAATGTCCATTTCCAACTTATATTTCTGTGCAAAGTTGGTACCCACAACACGTTTCTAAAAAAGACCAGGCATCAGCTGCAAGCTCAAGTTTATCAACTTGAAGACTAATAGACGGGGACACCGCACTGGCCAACAGAGTGATGACTCTTGAGCTATTAATCTCCCATTCCTCTATGGCTTTAGCCAAAGAGACATCCGAAGTTGCAATGGGCATCTTGCAATTGCCCGTAACATACTTCCACAGATTGCAACCTTTGAGGAAATTGCGTATAAGTGACGCCCAATGAACATAGTTGGAATTGTCCAACTTTACAGGTACAATTTGAACAATTTCAACGAAAGAGGCCATGAAACCAACCAAGGTAACATGGTTTGCTGCTCCAAACACTGTTCGACGTCGACCAAAACCACAAAACATGTCCAACCTTGAAGTCCCAAAACTAAATCAACAACTCCAACAGAGAGAAAACAAAAATTTTCTGAGTTGAATGCCGAATCCCTCAAAATTTCAAGGGGCAAATGAAAGAGCAACCCAAAAACGACCACGTTCGTGGTCGCTCAAAGGATTTTGTGGCTGGAAACGCCAAAAATCGCAAACCCAAAAACAAACACCGAAAAACCCTAATCCTTCGCCAAGGCTCACCCAAATCTGCTTATGGCAACCAAAGCTTTTCGTAAAACGACCGAAAGACCACCAGAATCTCACCGGAAGACCAATCAAAGATGAAGAATGCTGACTTGAACCAGCATGAACAACACACAACGAAAATCCCCAATGTCCGGTCGCAAAATACCCAAAAAAATCCGTGATTTTGAAGGATTGTAGGTTAACAGACCTTTTGGAGTCACTCTCTGCCGGAAGTGAGGGTCGTCGTGGCCAGAAAACCATCGCCTGAGCCCCTAAAATGAAACCCTAAACCCTAGCTCAAGGTTAGGGACGAACGAGTTGCGACGCGTCGACTCATTCATGTCATTGGGTCACTACTAAGTTCGTCCGAGTTCAACTAAATTGCATCGAGTTAGGGCGATTCTGGTTCGAGTTTGGCTGAGTCACACTAATTTACCAAAACATAGGTAGCTGTAGCTCTGATACCACGTTAACTTCATAAAAATCTGCTTTACTTTTTATTAAACAGAAGGGTTTTTATACACTAGCTATACAAAAGTAAATTACAATAATACCCTTAAGTAATTTACATAATTACATACTATAACATGTTTTACTTTACTTCATTTTTTTATTTTTTATGTTACTTTATTTTAGTTTATTATATATTCGGCCCACCCATTGATGCATGATCATTAATTACTTGTAATTTGGATGAATATAATTAACAGGGTAAGAATCACACTGTGGACATTAAAATAGGAGCAGCAGACACCTAAAAAATCTATCAAGACAAAATACCCGGCTGGGAGGAGAGAACGAGAGCCGCTACTCCTATGCACAATAGTTTATGTGGAAAAGTCTTGGATGAGTGTCCCCTTGAGTTTTCTAGTTAAGTGGATCAATTCTTTAGCAGGAGTTTGAAACATGAAGTGAAGAATCGAAAACAGAATTAGACAATGTAGGCGTCAAAATTTGACGTTGCCCAATTTCGACAAGTCAATGCAATGACCCACCTAATAAACCATCCAAAATCCTATTTCGTGTACACCATGGACTTTCCAACAGTCCGCCCATCAACTTCAACAAAACAACTCACCTGGGGGTCCAAGGTCCAGCCAAATCAATTTCTCAAGTCGACTAACGATCAGTCAAAATCAAAGCCACACGAGGCTTCTCAAGCCACTCGGCAGCCGGCTAAAAAGGCAAGTCACGTCAGGGAAAAGTCCCAATCGACCAAGTCTGGTCGATCCCTCAATCACAGGGAGGGGTAAAGGAAAGTCTTCCCTCCTTTTATGGATCGAGTAAGGAAAAACAGGGAGCTCCCCAGTCCTCTCTCACTCCAACAGAAGTAGACGAAATCAACCGAGATCCCCTTTTTGAGGATCGAGCTCCAGCAAACAAATCCAACATTGGCTACAAATAGCCAGAGACTGAACGCCAAAAGGGTTGGACACACAGAGGTTCAGAGACTTTTCACTCAAAGTCACTCGACTCAAAAACACTCGAGCCCCAAGATCACAAATTCTCCAGTTTGTCGGAATACATAGTCTATTGAAGAAGCTCTACACGTTCACCAGTGACGTCAAAACGTCGAATACACAGAACACAAACACTTCCGTCTGGCTGACTACACCCGTCGTCTTTCGTGCACACTTGCTCGGAGACTCGAAGTTCGTCGTTGAATTGTAGAAGACAGTGACTTCACTGCCAACCATATCGGAGATCGAATCAGAGGAAAGCTAGGAGATTGCACCCGCAAAATTTCCCAATTCCCAAACACAAATTGTAATTTTTTCTGTATTTTAGTCGAATTAATCAATTGGTCGCGCCTTTTTGCGGACCGGAGGTTTTTCACCGAAACAGACAAGCTCTCTCTTTTTTTATTTATGTTTAATTTGTAAGTCTTTTTTTAATATATATAATAAAGCTATTTCCTTCTACTACTTCATGTTTCATTTGTCATTCACCTGGTATATCATGGATTCATTTATTATTTCTTATCATTCATTTGCTATACATATTAATTATATACCGGAAAAATTCAAGCAAAATAAACCCAAAAAATAAAAAAACCAGCACCCAAGCATATTTAAACGTTAGTTTTTGTGCTTTAATAATTCTTTTCCCAACCAATTGCTAGGACACTCGTGTACATGCAACTTGTTGGGGATATGAGGAAATTTTGGTTTGGATATTTCAATTCGATTCACACCCTACCCATGAATACATTTCAATTATGCTAATTTGCTTATACGATGTATAAATTCAACAATTGAAACTCGGAATTAAATGCAAAATCAATCAAGCACACAAGACAAGCAATTTACGTGGTTCGGAGAATCGTTCCTACTTCCACAGGGAGAACGGAGAGTCAATTTTATTATTAAGAGAATGGAGTACAATCTTCAATCAGCTTACAAGCTCCACATAAGAGGATCTCCTTTCTCCACCATTCAAAACATCCATTTTACTTCCCCATACCTCTTCAAAAATCATATACACACTCAATACACATTAACCCACATCCACATTACATTAATTGCATGAGATATGGTAATCAAAGGCGGTAAATGGATAACAAATAGTGTAAAAGACAAAGTTCAAAGAATATCACTAGTCGGTGTACTTACAGTGTGAATATCACTAGGAGTGGCAACTGTAAGTACAGTAGAAGGTACGGGGGAAGGTACAATGGGAGGCAGAGGAAGAAGTGGAATTGAAGGTGCAGTGGATGAAGAGGAGGGCTTCGGTGTAGGAAGTAGGGCAGGTTGGGAGTAGGGAAAAATAGTCTCGTCGAAGACCACATTGCGACTGGCATAAACTTTATTGTTGGCCACATCTAGACATCTAAATCCTTTGTAATTGGGATGGTAACCCAAGAAAACACATGCTGATGACCTATCCTCAAGTTTGTGAGCTGAGTAAGGACGAAGATGTGGGTAACATAGACACCCAAACACTCGAAGTGAGGAATAATCTGGTGGTTTACCAACAAGGACATCAAACGGACATTTAGAATGAAGAATGGGAGTGGGGAGACGATTGATAATGTAAACTGATGTAGCAAACGCAGAGTCCCAGTGGGAGTTGGGCATTGAAGCCTGTGCAAGTAGAGTCAAGCCCATCTCCACGATGTGACGATGTTTTCTTTCAACTAAGCCATTTTGTCGTGGTGTGTAGGGGCAAGAGACATTGTGGTGGATACCTGAGGAGGACAGGAGGTCCTGAAATTTCTTACTCATGAACTCAGTACCGCCATCTGACTGAAAGACTTTAATCTTAGCTGAAAATTGATTTTCAACTAGGATCTGAAATTTGGCAAAAACAGACGGAACTTCAGTTTTAGATGATAACAAAAACAGCCAAGTAAAACGTGAATAGTGATCGACAAATGAGATATAATAACGATATCCGTTGATGGAAGTGATGGGGCAAGGTCCCCAAATATCTGCCGAAACCGTGTGCAGCTTAGACAGGGGGCGCGAATGAGAAGAGGAGAAAGGAAGAGTAGTAGACTTGATAATACGACAAGCATGACATTTATTATTAGGAGAATCTGAAACGACAATATTAAGATTGTGAAACACATGACGCATGACAGAAGCACCGGGGTGCCCTAACCTACGATGCCAGAAAGAGAAATCAGAAACAGAAGACAATAAACAACTTGGTGAAGCATTGTGGTCGATGACATAGAGACTGTTCCTACTCCGTCCCTTGAGCAGAAGTTTGCCCGTATTGGCTTCCTGTACACGAAAACTATTAGAATAAAAAATAACCTCACAATTGTGATTAGAGGTAAGTTTTGAAACTGATAAGAGATTCTTAAGAGAAGAGGGAACGGAAAGAACTCTCTGAAGTGGTAAAGATGGTGTAAGATGGTGTACCAATGGCTGAAATAGGTAAACCGGATCCGTTATCAAGCATAACTTGATCCTATCCATGGTATGGACCACTGTCAGTCAGCAGTGAAGCATCCGAGGATACGTGGTGTGATGCCCCAGAGTCAATGTACCATGCCGAATCAGAGGAATTGTCCAACTGCGCCGAATGAGCTTCTGGAGGAGCAGGTGGCTGATAACTTAGATTGAACCTACTGTGGCATTGAATGGCAGTATGACCTCTTTTATTGCAAATCTGGCAGAGAGGACGATTTGAGAAATCGTTTCGATCTTGCTGGTTTCTTCCGAAACCACGACCACCGTTCTGGCCGCGACCCCTGGAATGTCGGCCACAACCAGCACGACCACCACCACGGTGGCCTCGTGCAGCAACATTGAGAGAGGGTCTAGAGGAGGAGTCCAAGTGCAATAAATGGACCTGTAACTAAAGGCGATGCTCCTGAGTCAGCAACAGATTAGTGAGAGTGTCAAAGCTCACCGGATCAACTTGTCCGGTAACCGTTTGAGCAAACGGTTCAAAGTCAGGGCCTAGTCCATTAACCACATAGTGAGTCACAGTCTGGTCGTCGAGTGGTTGTCCGACAGCAGCAAGATCATCCACGATGGTTTTGACGCGATCCAGATAAGTGCCCATGGATAGAGACCCTTTTCGCAGGGTCTGTAGAGAGAACCGAAGATGGTTCAACCGAGCTTGAGAGGTTGAGGCATAGACCCGTTGGAGTTTGAGCCACATAGCCGAGGAACTGGTGAGGCCGATTGTTTGTCCAATCGCAGCATTGGACAAAGTTTCCACGATCCAACTCTGGATCGTTTGGTCGAGGGCATACCACTGAAGGTATTCAGCGTGACTGTAGACGAGTTTACAGGAGAGTACTGAGGTGGTGGTTGAGTGGAGCCATTAACGAATCCCTTGAGGGATTGACTATTGAATACCGGAAGGAACTGCTGGCGCCATAGTAAATGGTTGTCTCGATCAAGTTTGATCGAAACATGATGTGTGATGCTGTTTACAGTCACACAAATCTGGCCTAACGTCTGGCCAAGGTCGAAGAGAACACCCCGACTTGTATTTTGCGGGTGAGCAAGGAGGGAAGCTGTAGGGGTGGTGGACGATTGAGGGGAACTTTCATTGGCCATTGGAGCGAAAACCAGAAGAGGAATGGGAAGAGAGATGCTAGGGTTCCATTCAAAGTAGGGTTTTTACGTGGAGCCGGGGGTCTGGCCTGATACCATGTAAATGTTTAATTTCAATCGTGTTCAATTGAGATGTACAATGGTACATATATACACTTCGTGAGTGTTTGTTTCCTAGTTGGAGTAGGAAAGTTTACAGAATCAAATCAAAGGAAATTAGGATTACAGGATTACAGCTGGATAAGATTACAGAATCGGAACAGTTTAGGATTCTGATAAGGAAGGTGTGTCAGCATCGACTGTACCATCTTCTGATACTTGACGTGTAACTCTTGCTGTAACACGACCTGTATCATCGTGTGATACAGGATGTCTAACACACCCTTATTTTCTCTTCTTCTTTCTTCTTCTCTCTTCTTCCTTCTATCTTCTTCCTTCTCTCTTCTTCCTTCTCTCCTCTCTTCTTCCTTCTCTCTTCTCTTCTTCCTTCTCTCTTTTTCCTTCTCTCTTTTTCCTTCTCTCTTTTTCCTTCTCTCCTCGTTGCGAAGCGCCACAATTCCTCTCTCTCAAGTCGACTTTTGAGAGGTGAAAGATAAAAGCGTTCAAGAGAGGGGGGGGAAATATTTTAGCCCGAAGTTCCCCTCCTTGTTTCACTTAAGTGGTGGGCCTAGGTGGGCCCACCTAATAAGTGACGGGATTGGATAAAAGCCATCCCGTTCCAACAATCTCCACCTTGGCTTGTATCCCGTCTGTCATGAAACTGCTCTCCATATTTCACCCCCTCTCCCTGGGGCCTTCAACTTCTAACAAGACTGAAGATTCACCATGTCCAAGCAATGCTTGAACTTGCTAGCTGGCACTAGTTTACTCATCATGTCTGCTGGATTATCATCTGTAGAGACCTTCTCTAGCATGATTTCACCTTCAAAAACTAATTCTCTGAGCTAATGATATCTAACATCACTATGCCTTGTTCTTGCATGATGCACCGGTTTTTTAGCCAAACAAATTGCACTCTAACTATCACAATATATAGAAACACATTTCTGATCAATCCCAAGCTCACCCACTAAACCTTTAAGCCACACTGCCACTTTACCTGCTTCAATAGCAGCCATATATTCAGCCTCTATAGTAGACAAAGTTACTGTACCCTATAACATAGATTTCCAACTAATTGGACCACCTACGAAGACAAACAAATAACTAGTCGTAGACCTCCGTTTGTCTAGATCCCTTGCATAATCAGAATCTACATAACCATGCACAACACATCCCATGCTCCTATCATACAAGATACCTGTATCAATAAAACCTTTTAGATAACGTAAAATCCATTTTACTGCATTTCAATGCTATCTACCGGGATTAGCCATATATCTGATCACCACACTAACAGCCTGTGACAAATCAGGTCTAGTACACACCATAGCTTACATCAAACAGCCCACAACACTAGAGTATGGTACATTGAGCATGTCATTCTTTTCCAATTCAATTTTTGGGCACTGTGAACTGGATAGTTTAATATGTTGAGCAAGAGTACTTACCGGTTTAGCTTCCTTTATAATGAACTTAGCTACAACCTTACTCACATATTCTTTCTGAGACAGCCTCAACTTTCCTTCTTTCCTGTCTCTATGGATCTTCATGCCTAGGATTTTCTTTGCCAAACCTAGATCATTCATGTCAAACTCCATGCTCAATTCCTGCTTCAACTTGTCAATCTTATTCAAGTCTTTAGAAGCAATAAGCATGTCATCAACATATAACATCAACAATATAAGAGAACCATCTTGAAAGAAACGAAAGTATACACAAACATCATACCTGCTCCTGTGAAAACCATGACTCAACATGAAAGTATCAAACCACAAATACCACTGCCTTGGAGACTGCTTAAGGCAATAAAGAGACCTTTTCAACTTGCATACAAGACTCTCTTTATCCTTAACCACAAATCCCTTTGGCTGTGTCATATAAACTTCCTCATCTAATTCACCATGAAGAAAAGCGGTTTTAACATCTAACTGTTCCAAATCCATGTCATGCATAGCCACCTTAGCAAGAAAAACCCGTATAGAAGTGTGTTTTACAACCGGAGAAAAGATTTCATTGAAATCCACACTTTCTTTTTGTGCATAACCTTGTATTTCATTGGTTCATCTTTCAGTGAAGGCTCTTTCTTTTTGTAAACCCATTTGCAACCAATTACTTTTTTTCTCTTAGGAAGTTCCACCAACTCATTTTTTATTCTTCAAAAGAGATTCCATCTCTTCCTTCATAGCATGTAACCACACATCACTATCGTCAGCTTTCATTGCTTCACTAAATGTGGATGGATCACCCATGCCCACTGTCAAAGAAAATTAAACCATATCCTCAAACATATAAAGAACTGGCAGTGTTATATTTCTTTTTCCCTTCCATTTAGCAATTGCATAAGAGGGAGCATATCCTACGGACAAGTTCCTGGCCAACGCCCTTGTCATGGGGCGTGTGGTTGGTGGTGGGGAAGTTGGAGCGTGAAAGTTGGCCGTGGAGCCGGTCGTCGATCCACGAACCCCCATTGATGAGGTCGAGCTTGTGCCCGCGATAGGGCGCGGGTGGGCAGAACTCGAGCCGACAATTAATTTGCTGGTGTTGTTGTTGTTGGTGCTGTTGTTGCTATTGTTGTTGTGGCTGGCCATTGAATTGGACTTTGAATTTTTTTTTTTCTTTTTATCGGAGGAGGAGATGAGAGGTAGGAGATGTCCCACCGAGCGTGCCAAATCTATTTAGGCAAAAAACTTTCGGTCCGCAAAAAGGCGCGACCGATTGATTAATTCGACTGAAAGAACAGATAAATTAAAATTGAGTTTGAGAATTGGGAAATTTTGCGGCTGCGATCTCCTAGCTTTCCTCTGATTTGACCTCCGATGTGGTTGGCGGTAAAGTCACTGTCTTCTGCGGTTCAACATTGAACTTTGAGCCTCTGAGTGAGTGTGCACAAACAACGACGGGTATAGTCGGCTGGGCGTAATTGTTTGTGTTTCGTGTATTTGGCATATTGACATCATCGGTGAACGTGTAGAGCTTCTTCGGTGGACTACGTGCGCTCCGACAAACTGGAGAATTCGTGATCTTCGGGCTCGAGAGAATTTCTAAATCGAGTGACTTGGAGTGAAATTTCTAAACCTCTGGGTGTCCAACCCTTTTGGGCGTTCTATCTCTGGCTTTTGATAGCCAGTGCTTGAGTTTGTCTGTTAAAGCTCAATCCTCATAAAGAGGATCTCGGTTGATCTTTTCTGCTTCGGTTGGAGTGAGAGAAGGCTGGGGAGCTCCCTGGTTTTCCTCCCTCAATCCGTGAGAGGAGGAAACTTTCCTTTTTCCCCTCCCTAAGGAATCGACCAGACTTGGTCGATTTGAGATTTCCCTGGCGTGGCTTTGCTTTTTGAGCCGGCTGTCGAGTGGCTTGAGGAGCCAGCGTGGCTCTGATTTTGGCTGACTGTCAGTCTATTTGAGAAATCGATCTTGCTGGACCTCAGACCCGCGGTGGGCTGTCTTGATGAAATCGGTGGGTGGACTTTTAGAAAATCCACAGTGTAAATGAAATAGGATTTCGGATAATTTATTAGGTTGGTCGTTGTGTGGACTTGTCGAATTTGGGCCGTGTCGGATTTTGACACCTACTGAGGTTATTTTATTATTTTTTTAGCTTTTGACCAAGTGAAACTTAATTTCTAGAACTACAAATAAAAGAAAACTTAATTTCTCTCATTATCCTCCCAAAACATTTTCCCTTATTTTTCTTTTCTCTAATTATCCTCCAAAATTTTATAATCTTTCCCTTATTTCTCTCTTCTGAATTTATATTTTGAATCTCTAAAAACAATGGAACAAGCCGAGATTGGAACCTTAAATACAATAAAATGAAAATAAATGATAAGATAAAAAAATGTTGAAATACAAAGAGAGGGTGGGCATTCAGCAAGTAAAAAATAAAATCTTTGACTCAATCTATTATTAACAGTTGGGATCTATATTTTATTAATATTCAAGTGAAAAAAATAAAAGTTTCGAAAGATATTATTTACCAAGTAAAACCATAAACAAAATGTAATACTAAAATTAGTATTGCATCTCGACAACTAGAATTTTTTAATTTGTAAAAACTATCAGATAACAAAACACATTTTATACCATTAAATCTAGGGAAGCCCAATAAATAGTAAAAATTCATAAAGATCAGTAAAACTTGTCAACGTGAGTAACTAAAAAAAATCTGTTATGCAGATTGTATAATTAAAGATTACGAATCTATAACCAATATTTAAGGGCAAAAAAATTGGGTAAAATGAAATTGTAATAGAAATAAAATTGAGAAAGTAATGGTGTATCATGTATGTGAGAAAAATAGAAAAACCTAGTTGTGAGAATAGAATTGTCTAACGGTATAAAAGAGAAAAGAGTTAAAGGGGCATCTGCCCTCCACCTTAACATATTCTAAAATAGTATTTGAAGTATAAGTCTCTCCAAAAATAATATTTAATAATAATGGGTCTTGCTTTCCTTGATGCACTCTGTGCGTACAGGACTACGTTCAGAACTTCGACCCAGTCGACTCCTTACTAGTGTATGGCATCGAGGTAGTTTAGCCGCTCGAAGTTCAACTCCCGTGTCGTTATAAGAGAATGCCTTACAACAGAGGAGTGCGCCCAACTCTGACGCACAGAGTTGGAGTCGCTCGATGAGAAAAGGCTCGAAGCCCAGAGACTCGAATGTTATCAATCGAGAATGACTTGAGCCTTTAATAAAAAAATTCGATTAAGGTCATTCCAAAAGGGGGATTTGGTACTCGCAATACGACAATGGATGCTATTCACAAGCAACACCGGAGGCAAATTCGAACCAAAGTGGGAAGGCCCCTACGTTGTTCAAGAAGCATATAAGAATGGCGGGTACAAACTAGTAAAGTCGGTGGCACCAAACTACCAATCGTCAACAGTAAATTCCTCAAAAGGTTCTATGCTTAAACAAAAAAATAAAATATGCATATAAAGAGGGCAAGAAAAAAAAAAGAGGGAGAAAAGGAAATCTTGCTCCAAATAAATAGAATATGCAATAATGTCATGACAACATCCAAAAAAAAAAAAAGAAAAAAAGGGGCTCTCAACGTGGCGGTAGGGTAAACTCGGCAATCCGTTGCTTCCACTGAGAAATGTCTGCCCGCAGCATCGACATCTCCTGTTCCTCCTTCTTGTGAAGAAGTGGACGCTCGTGGAGCCGTGTCAGCCTCAATGCAAGTTCAGCCACCTCCTCCTTTCCAGCATCAAGCTTCTTCTTGGCAATAGCAACCTTGAGCTCCATAGACTTGCAACGAGTTGATACATGGGCAATCCTCTCAAGAAGTCTCTTCTACTCCTCCTTGGTAACCACGCAATCGGCTTGGTCCATGTTGAAGTCAACAATATGACGATCACACCGAGACTTCACAAGTTGCATAGACTTAACGAGCTTAGTCTCTGTGGCAAGCTTGTCTCCCATGCTAAGTGCCCCTTTAAACGAAGTGCGCAACTCCTCAAGGCGTGCTACACCTGACTGGACACTGATGAATCATTGCTCTAACAGCAAGGTGTTGAAGCCCGTCTCCCTCAACTTGCCAAGAAAGAACTGAGAATCCTTAATTACTACAGGCATGTCTGAGTTCGCAGCAGGCATAAAATCGTCCATCAAGAAATCAGCCCTTTGTACCAAAGCATAGCTCCGCAAACGTAATTGCGACCGACAGCTTCGGCGGGGGTTCCTGTAAAAGAAAAAGGATAGTTTGTCGAAGAGTAAAAAAAACAAAAAAGAGGCAAAGGAGTGCATGCGAGAAAAAGGAACTGACCTGGGAAAGCACTTTGTCACTTCTAGAAATAAGTACAGAAGGCTCGCCGCCCCGAGCTGACCCTTCACCGCAATCTCCTTGTTCAGGAAAACTAACAAGTTGAATCTCTACAGTAGGCGTCGGAGGTAATTGCTCACCAACAACGGTATCTGAACTTCCCCCCACAAGACAAGGCGACTCACCATCCATGATTATCACAAATTTCACTCCTCCAGGAGGCACGATGTCAACATGCTGAGTCAATGTCGTCGGAACCGGTAGGCCACCATCAAACTCATTCTGTGCTACACCCCCCAAAGTCACATTGTCCTTTTTCGAAGTGCCCAACTGACTGGGCACGTCTTGAGCAGGACCCGGCAGAAGGGGAGGAGGGGCCGAAATCAGCAAAGGAGGGTTAGAGGTGCAAGGAGCCATGCACAAAAGAACGATTGCGGCACAATCAGCCTGGGACGAAAGGCTACTCCTACATTGCTTTTGAGAGATGTGATCCATAAGGTCAACTTGCTCAGGCGCCAGCTTCTTCTTAATAGAGGGCTTCCGCTTCAAAAGAGCCGAGGTCGCTTGGGGAGGCACTTTCGTTACTTTTGTAGTCTCCTTCACAGAAACTATTTTTTGCTTTTTCGCGCCTGAAGCCCTTGCACCCGAAGCCTTTGGGGTCGCTAAGAACAGCACAATCGACTGATCATGAGCCGCTTTGGTCAAAGGGATCCGCGAGGGTTTTGACACCTTTGCTTTACTCTTACCCTTCCTGGAACTGTTCGAGGCCGGCTACTAGTGCCTGCGTCGCAGGTTCACCCAGTCACTATCTTCATTGGCCTCATCATCAGGTCCGCTTAACAAGTCAGCCTGCGTGGGCTGAGTGGCCTCAACAAGAGGCAGAGTCGATGCCTGAACACCAACGGCCAAAGCAGCTTGAACAAAACGCTGCCAACTGCGCTGAAACAAAAAGGAGCAAGTCACCAATAAAAACAAAAAAAACAAAAAAAGGCAAGCCACGAACCTAGAAGAACGGGACCACCTTACGGATCCAAGAGGCGCAAAAAGCCAAAGTCACCCCTGGGTCAAGTCCAGCACCATGGCAACAAGGTACCTCAACACTACCGCACGGACGCACGACACTCGTCAACCAAAATTATAACAGCTGAGCAAGTGAGTCAGCAACCCGCTTGTCTGAAATCAATACGCCCGATAAATCTTGGCAGAAACCAAACTGACAAGCGAACTGATGCGGACAATACGGCTCCACAGCCAGCAGATCATTGGTACGATACGTCAAGTGACAGAAGCGATACAGAGAAAGTATTCATACTCCTTCGGTGAAGCCTCCCGGTCAATCGTGTCGAGAAGGGTACTAGGGACTACTAAAGGAGTGAAGTCCCATACCTTCACGTCGTCGCGCCAAAACAACTCACACGCCCGGATCTCGTCAAAAGATCTCGATCCATCAGGGTTTCCATACTGCATCATTAGAGGGACGCTGCCGCCGCTTGCATCAGCATGGTGAGTACCAAAATAATGCACCAATCAGGCGTACAGGTACGCCCATGGAACTCAGTTTGGAGAGAAAGAACTCAACCCCCGGTAAACTTTCACCAAGGTTGGGCCAGCCAAACCAACACATACTCCACTCGCCATAAAACTGGCGAGTTTAAATACATTCGGATGAATGGCATGACCTGGAGCAGGTATAACACACCTACAGATCCACAGCGCGAGGAATGCTGCCAGCTGAACTTCATCCATAAGAGACTCTAGAACTCCAAGCTCCTAAAAAACTCGACCTTCAGCGGTAGTCCGGTCCCGCATCGAAATGTTGGAACTCGCGAGGTGACTAGCCCATGGATCGGTCGACGGCTGAACTCCAATTTTAACCCGAAACAAAAAATTCACCCACTCCTTGAAGAATTACTGCGGCACACCAATCTCGCGTCGTGTTCGGAGATGATGATGCGCCAGAAATAACTACGACAAACTCTCTGGCAATGGCATATGATTGACCTCCATAAAGCCTTGTGTAGAAGGTGCTACTTCATCATAAAAAGCACCAGAAGCAAGGAGGCC
This sequence comes from Aristolochia fimbriata, assembly GCA_019845555.1. Classification (NCBI taxonomy): domain Eukaryota; kingdom Viridiplantae; phylum Streptophyta; class Magnoliopsida; order Piperales; family Aristolochiaceae; genus Aristolochia; species Aristolochia fimbriata. Next base: position 29,832,681 of record CM034079.1, on the reverse strand, counting down.
ACAAAGGTGAAGGAGATCCCAAAGAGAGATCAATAGCTCCCCTTGGCAAGTGTAGAGGGTGTTCATCAAAGGGCTCCAGAGCTCCAAATATGCATGCCTGACAGTGTCAGCGCAACAGTAATCAAACATTGACGTCTGCACCGCGTCGAAAATGCCAATCTGGGTCATCCTTTCCCGACAGCGACCTAGCATGAGACCCGCCCATTCAAAAAAGAAAGGCAAAGATGGAAGAGCTCGCAACGCTAGATGAGCCAGAAAATTCCACCAGTCGCGACTAGGAGTATTGACCGCCAGCTTCAAAATGACGTATTCCGCAAGGTCATGTAAAGGGCCCAACAACACCCCGCCCATGGCGGTATTAGACGGCAGAGTCAGCTGCTCATCAATGCCAGGAAGAAGACAGAGCTAATCCGCCGCTTACTACTGGTCAACAGCACTAACGCCCAGTGCTGAGTCTCCACACGCGCACAGCGGCAAATTGGGGTCCTGGATCTGCAAGAAACGCTTTCGACCGCCATTGAAAGGGGCATAGACGTCAAAAACCTCTAGACCCAGAAGGGAAAAAGTCGAACCCTCCATCTGCATCAAAGTCGTCAGCCAGTTGCCAAAACAGGTATGCAATTTCAAAAAAGAAAAAGAAAATCAAACAAAGCGATTAAAAGGGGGGAAGTCACACAAAAAAATGGAGGATAAAAAAAAAATGAGTGGGTAAAATCAGACACATCCCGCCACCTTGCGGCCAAGCCGAACTCAGACACCGGCACTCCTTGCCGGCAAAAGATGGATTCGTCCGAAATGTCGAGTTCGACTCCGTCGCACCACCGCTCCACCGGCGAGCTACAGAAAGGGCACCGACACTCCTTCCGGGCAAAAGATGGATTTGTCTGAAACGTTGAGTTCGACTCCGTCGCACCATAGCCCCACCGGTTAGCTACAAAAAGGGCACCAGCACTCCTTGACGGGAAAAGATGGATTCATCCAAAACGTCGAGTTTGACTCCATCACACTAAGTCCGACTCCAACCCACCACCACCCCACCGGCGAGCTACGGAAAGGGCACCGATACTCCTTTCAGACAAAAGATGGATTCGTCTGACACGTCAAGTTCGACTCTGTCACACCAAGTCCGACTCCGTCGCACCACCGCCCCACCGGCGAGCTACGAAAAGGGCACTTGTACTCCTTGCCGGCAAAATGCGAAATCGTATGAAACGTCGAGTTCAACTCCGTCGCACCACCGCCCCATCGGCAAGCTACAGAAAGGCTACCGGCACTCCCTGCCGGTAAAAGATGGATTCGTCTGAAACGTCGAGTTTGACTCCATCGCACCAAGCCCGACTCCGTCACACCACCGCCCCACCTGCGAGCTACAGAAAGGGCTCCGGCCTCCTTGCCACCAAAAGAGGGATTCGTCCAAAACGTCGAGTTCACTCTGTCACACCAAGTCTGACTCCGTCGCACCACCGGCAAGCTACGAAAAGGCCGCCAAGTCTCTTAAGGTCCGACGACTAAACCGGACCCTCCACCAAGAACACCGAGATCGTTGCAGTTCTGGACCAAGCCAAATTCGCCACAGAAAATGTAGAGTTCCGCCAAAAATAAAGAGTTCCGCCAAAAATAAAGAGTTCACCATAGACCAGCGACCAAGACGGACAAAAAAAAAAAAAAGTAGGTGTAGAAAGGTTTAAATGAGCAGAGAGGAGGAAGAAAGAAGGGGGCGACACACCCAGGGGCCACGCCGCCCCACTTCGCCGCACCAAAGCCCTCCGGCAAGTGGTGGAAGAAGACAACGACGCCACCCGACGAGCAACGACGCCACCCGACGAGCAGCAATGCCACCCGACGAGTGGCGAAGCTCCACAGGTCGATGGCGCCCCACCCTCGAAAAACAAATGAAGAATGGAAGAGGGGTAAAAGGGGCAACGAAAATTAGGGCCAGGGCTACCCCTTTGACGACAGCCAAACAGCCAAACAGACACGATGAAGAGGGCTTCCAGATCCGCTAGCTAAAAGAAGCGACGGATGTTGGAAAACGCCGCAGCCAGAAAACCCCAAAAATTAGGGTTTCGCAATGAAGGAGATGACATAAACGGGTCCAATATCCGGACTTTGCGGGTCCGAAAGCAGGACCCGGTACTTTAGAACGGATCCCGGGGATCCGACACTCATAACCGGAATCACGACCCGATACTTCAGGTCAGATCCCTAGGATCCGGCACTCGGGACCGAGACTTCGGTCCGGTACCTAAAGTCGGATCCATAAGATCCGAACTAGAGAGCCGACGAGCCGACGCCTCGCGAGAGAGAGGCACCCTGGCTCGTCGTCCCCAAAACGAACGAATTTCTAGGTGCAGGGCAGGGGCGAGAGCCCTGCCTGATGCGCACCGCCCCGGTAGCGTATCCGGCCTCCTGGGGTCGATGGCACCCGCCAAAAATCCACCAGAATTCCGGCCCGCCACAAAAAAAAAAGAAATAAGGAGAGAGACCAAGAATGAAAAACAAAAAAGCAGAAGAAAAAAATAGAGAGAGCAAAAAAAAAAAAGGAACAACGAACCAGAGAGAAAAAGATGAAGATTGAGGGGAAAAAAAAAACGAAAGCAGGAGTAGAAAACCAAAAAAAAACAATAGAAGGAAAATATACTCAACCTGATTTTCGTTGAAGCAGCAGTCGCACGCAGAAAAAAATAAAGTTCGAAGCACCCGCCGAAAAGAAAATTCTCTTTGTTTTTGTTGTTCACTTGAGTCGCTCTCTTAAGCAATGCGTGGACACAAAATTGCAGGGACACTACACGATGCAATGTCAATCACACACACAGAGGTCGCTAATGAGAAGAGAATTACAGAGAACAGAGGTTGCAAGAGAGGGAATCACACAGCCTTCGGGAGTTTGAAAGTTGCACACGCCAAAGGAGGCGACGAAGAAGACTCATGAAATTTTAAGGGAAATCAACAGTTCCCTGATTTAAGGGGAATTGATAATCCCTATCCAAAGTGATTTTCATGCCGTAGGAATGGATTTTGTGAAGTCCGACGATCACAAGCCAAATCAGCACGGTATGGCCTGGGTCAACAAGTCAAAGATTGACTTCAGTCAAACTGATGAAATTAAGCCGTCGATCAAGCCTCAACAGATCAACGTCCGAGATTGCAGCACTTGCCTTGGTCCAAGACAGTTCCACTCTTCAAGGGAGAATGTTACACAGAAAAAGTCGATTGAGTTACAACTGCTCCGATAAACCTGGTCTATGCAGTTGGAGCCCGGTAAGCCTATAAAACAATAGGCTCAAGAAGTTTTGGGGATCGATCATAGAAATTAGAAGAAACATCCTGAGACACGCAAAAAGTTCAAGAGCGTATGTCAAATTCCAAAAATCCCAAATCACCACCCAAATCTGAGAGAGCAACAAGCATTCCTACCGCTGTCTCGTAAATCAAATTGTCGTGAGCCAATCGGAATACCAAATTTTTTGTCAAGCTTAGGCGAAATTCAAATTCGTCTCGTTCGTTCGTTAAGGAGGCGTACGTTATTGTTCGTGTCTACTCGGCTATCGTTCGTTCTTGATTGGAGGTTGAATCAAAGGAGTACTAGAAGTCACACCCCACACAATCACCTAAAAATTACCAAAATACCCTTCAAATTATTTTGTACACTGTACATCGGATCCGTATTTTTCGGTCCACATATTGTACTCGTTTACACATGCAGAGTTTTATTCAATCAAGAACTATGCATGGGAATTCAAACGGAGATTACGACGCCCATCAATCTAGGGCAAGGCCAACAACCCCACTCTAGCTTCTCACCACCACATTATGAGATGGGAAAGTAAACCATGACAGAGCGAGAACTACCACCGGGGACAGACATCAGACCGCCGCGACTCCGTACCCATGCCGAAAACTCTAATCTGTTGTAGACACGGCAATTCACCGCCGCTAGGACGCAACCTGAATCAAACACGATACTACAATCTACTCTGTCGCAACCCGATTCAGACTCAATCATAGAGAATTCACCGTCCAGGTACACCAAATTCCCTGGTATGTAAAAAAAATAAAAGTAAAAATAAAAATCAAAATCAAATATCCCTAAAACAGCAAGAGGGCCCAATGAATACATAGAGTGTACAAAAAAAATATACCTTGTCCCTAAAAAAAAAAGGACAAAAAATACGTACACAGGAAAAATAAACTGCCTTAAAAGAGTAAGCCGCCAAAATTGTAGACCCACCTACGAAAAAACCCATCAGTCTTGCAGGCTTACCAACGGCCTGTCCATAATTCTTGGAGCCATCACTCAACAGTCCATTTTTGGGTTCAATTCATCGCCACATCGTCATCGTCGGTGGAGGAGAAAGAGGAGGAAATCACCAAATCCTCACTTCCCTTCCTGGGGAACAGGATTGAGATCTTCATTTCAGGGATCGATCTCAAACAACTCAACCCTTGGCTATAAATACCCAGAGACTGAACGCCAAAGGGGTTCAGAAAGTCTCACTCAAAGTCACTCGACCCATAAACTTTCTCGAGCCTGAAGTTCACATATCCTCCAGTTCATCGAAATTCACAATCTACTGAAGAAGCTCTACACGTCCACCGGTGATGTCAGCACGCCGAAAACACGAAACACAAATACTTTCATCCGGCTGACTACATCCGTCGTCATTCGTGCACACTTATTTGGAGGCTCGGAGTTCCTCGTCAACTCACTGGAAGTAGCAACTTCATCAACCAATCCACGAAGATTGAATTAGAGGAAAAATAGGATAACACACCTACAAAATTTCCCAATTCACATCCAAATTGTAAATTTCTTTGTAACTTTGTCGAATTAATCAATCGGTCGCGCCGCTTTGCGAACCGGAGGATTTTCATTGGTATAGATAATTAATTGAGTATCTTGCGTTTAAAGCAAAGATGATCCGTACTGGTCATTAACTGAAATTATTAAAAGTATATAGCAATTAAAAATAAAAGAAAGTGATATTTCATGAAGGAAAGATGAGCCCGGCCTTGTTTAGAATGGTACATTATTAAGAAAAAATAAAAATCAGAAGCAACATAAAAAATGAAAAATTTAGCCAAATAAGCTCAAAAGATACCATAACAACCAATGCAAACGGTAGAAAGTTATTTGAGAGACAGCATGAGAGAGAGCATAAGAGAGCATGAGAGAGCATGGGAGAGAACATGAGAGAGAACATGAGAGAGAGCATGAGAGAGAGCATGAGAAACAACATGAGAGACAACATGAGAGAGAGCATGAGTGAGAGCATGAGAGAGAGCATGGTGGGCACTTTCTTTTCTTGTCTCACCTCCCATCTTCCTAATTTTTTCATCTTGATCATATTTTTTAGATATTTATAGGAGAAAATTTACCCACTCTCCACCAAATTCCTCTAATTATTCACTACTCACAAAAATTTGTTTTATTAGCTAAAATATTTCTAGGATAGGTGGAACTCGAGGAATCGAATGACTCAGAAATTACAAAAAAAAAGAAGGTATGGACGGATTGAATAAGAAATTGCAATAAAAAACGATGCTAGCGACTGGGTAAAAAAAAAAACTACTTATAGTCGAAAAATTGTCTCCACAGTCAGCACAAAGACAAAAGAAAGAAACAAACCAAAACGAAAAGAAAAATGAATTAAAGAAGAAATTTGAGGAGGAAGAAGAATATATAAGCAGAAAATTTGAGGAAGAATAATTGTGTCCACAGTGGAGAAGGAAGCTGAGATGGCAAACCCAAATACAGTCAAATACAAATCATTGTAGGGAACGGAATAGTTAAAGAAATCAATTCAGTGGGGCCCAAAATTTGAATTGGCAGTCCTAGCAAGCCTCTCAAATCCTTGATACAAGCTTGAAATCGGGCTCAAATTTGCTCCGCCCTGCTCTCACAGAGGGTCAGGGTGGGTCCCACCTGTGGCCCCTGTGGGCCCCCCTCTATGAGAGCAGGACAGAGCCAAGCGCTCCGCCCTAGGCGGAGCAAATATGAATCCCTTGAAACCTGTACCATGCATGGGCTAAAAGAAAATTTATTTTTATTTTTACTTTATTTTTATGTTTTACAATTTTTATTTTACCTTGTGTCAGTAATCAATCAACATTTAATGTAGAAGAATTGTGTTTATGATATTTAGTAGTTTTGTTTGAATAATCTTAACTTTAAACATCTAGTTAGCATAGTTATGTCTCACATTTTAATTTTATTTTAAATTCAAGTAACATTTGATTATTTTACTTTAATTTTCATCAATTTATTTATATATCTTAATACAAAGTAACATTGTTAAAATGATATATTTCATGTAAATATTCCACAGTCTGGAACAACTTTTTCTTTCCACTCTAAAATAGAATAGATTGATACAAATTTTTAAAAAAAAGTAGACCACACGATTAACCACTAAAGTGAAGATAGAATTATTGAAAGACAGAGCGATGGAGAAACCTGACACACAAATAAATACAAAAATATATGAGTATATTACATCTTTACTAAATTTTTTTTTTTTTGAAAAGGCTAAAGATGTATTATTTATGAAGATAAAATATACATCTTTTTAGGGGTTAACCACAACTTGTTGCGATGAGACTCCCTGGTTTGCTGAGCGATCAGCTTCATCATTAGCAGATCATAAAACATGCTTCTAAAAAACATTACGAGATCTAGTTACACTCAAAATTTCTCTAAAATAGGCAATGAATCTCCAAGGCGGTCTAACCTATTTTTACTAAATATATTGAAACAAATTTTCAGAAGTTCCATACAAAACCATTTATTTAAAGAGTACAAAAATACGGAGGGAAGTAGTATATATGTTACTTCTTTAGAGTATAAGAGGAACCCAATGATGGTGATCGCAGGTAGCTTGATTGATCTCTGTAGGTCCCGTTTCTTGTCTGACGTTATAATATATAGGTGTTACAACAACGAGGCGACTCCAACACTTGGAATCGGGAACAACAAACAAACAGAAATATAAGAAGTGGACGTACATATGAATTTGATGAAATACAAAGAAATACACCTCTGTATTATGGGGCGTACACTCCCTACCAAGGAATCTTATTTATGCTTGTAAGACAATATTACAACAGAAGACTTTTCAACAAAAGCAAACTATAAACTTACAATGATAGATAATCCACAACACACACATGAGTGAAAGAGAACGTCTCTTATCTCCTTGACCCTACCAAGGCTCCCCCTTGGTTGTTGCTCTCCTCCAGAGAGCTTCGCTACGTACTTCACTCATGACTTTAGAGACGATCCTACAGATCTCTCTCTTTTCACTCTACTCCTTTTCTACTCTGTCTTTGCTTGTTCACTTTGTTGATCATAGCATTTTTCTTTTATAGTAGAGAAAAGACCAAGTTTAGGCTCCTCAATAAGCTCCACTATGACCCTTATCTCAAGGGCACTATCTACGTGTGTCCATCATGACACATTCCATGTCTAAATAAAGACATTGATTGTTTCTATTTTTCCATTCCTATAGCCACGTCCTTATGCCAAAAAGAGGACCACTTAATTTGGTCCTAACAATCTCCCCCTTGGGCATCTTTTTGGCATCACACCAATTGATCTCCCCCTAAGGTGTTGAAGTAGTCATGGTGTTGTAACACTTGACCCAGCCACATAAACATATCAAAAGAAACAAACCGTATCCCAGTCAAATATCCCAGTTCTTACAGAAATAGTTGTCAATCAGACATGATCTCCAGATAATAAACTATAGCACCTTCATGCATATAAGATCATTAATCATTCACTAAGTTCATGATCAACCAAAAATATAATATCATGATCATCCATCAAAACATCAGCTCCAACCTCCTTAATTATCAATTATCTCATGCTGTAGGCATAAAAATTAAAGTAACTTCTCCCCCTTGATGGAAAAGAAGATGCCAATAAAGAGTAAAAGGTCATTTTCATCCCTGCAACATGAACAGACATTAGCGTACACACACTGTGCATACACCCCCTTTTTGTAAATGCTTCAGACTGTTGGTAGGACACAGACTCCCGAGTTCACACATTCAAGGCTTCCTTGCTTACAATACTCGTAGAGACTTTTCGTTGAACCTTCAAGAGTAGAGAACCTGCTGATTGCGCAGTAGTTCATCAAAGTTGGCAGACTTTTATAGGTAGGGGGACCTACCTTTTTGTGCCATTTATGCAGAGAGTTGCTAAAGCCCTCCAACTTCTGGTGCCTTGTCTGAAGGCCACCACAGGTGGTGTTGCAACACCTCATTTTGCGCGACACTTTGTAATAATAATCAGAATCATGAGAATCAAAGTGACTCACCAGCCCCTTCTTCACCCATACATATTTCATCTTTGATTTTCTCTTCTTCCGAGTTTTCCAATATGGAAAATTTGTGCCATCCAGAATGGGTGGCTTGACAGCTTGCACGACTTCCTTCTGAGGCTCCATTACCAGATCGTGGATCACTCTATAGACAAAATAGAGTATGGCTCTGATACCACTTGTAGGTCCCGTTTCTTGTCAGGTGTTATAATATATAGGTGTTACAACACCGAGGCCACTCCAACACTTGGAATCGGGATCAACAAACAAACAGAAATATAAGAAGTGGACGTACATATGAATTTGATGAAATACAGAGAAACACACCTTTGTATTACGGGGCGTACACTCCCTATCAAGGAATCTTATTTGTGCTTGTAAGACAATATTACAACAATAGACTTATCAACAAAGGCAAACTATAAACTTACAACGATAGATAATCCACTCAACACACACGTGAGTGGAAGAGAACGTCTCTAATCTTCTTGACCCTACCAAGGCTACCCCTTGGTTGTTGCTCTCCTCCAGAGAGCTTCGCTACGTACTTCACTCCTGACTTTAGAGGTGATCCTGCAGATCTCTCTCTTTTCACTCTACTCCTTTTCTTCTCTGTCTTTGCTTGTTCACTTTGTTGATCATAGCATTTTTCTTTTATAGTAGAGAAAAGACCAAGTTTAGGCTCCTCAATAAGGTCCACTATGACCCTTATCTCAAGGGCACTATCTACGTGTGTCCATCATAACACATTCAATGTCAAAATAAAGACATTGATTGTTTCTATTTTTCCTTTCCTATAGCCACGTCCTAATGCCAAAAAGAGGACCACTTAATTTGGTCCTAACAATCTCTACACCATAACAGCTTTTCCTTCGACAGCTTTTCCTAATTCAGATTTCTGTTTCACGGTTTTATCTCTCTAATCTGGCTCACTTCCTTCTCTATTAACTAAGGCCAGACTGAACTAAGAACATGTTTCACTCATTGTCTTACATCTGGGGAAATCTGTAAAGAAAAATAACAACTGGCCAGTTAAATTCTTCTAAAGCCTAACATTGAAAAATTAAAAAGAAAGATGAAGTCCTGTATATATGTACAACTCATTACCCTTAGTAAAAACCTTACCACCCTTCGAATATTATACAACAAATTATAAGAAAAGAGAAACAGAGAGAAAAAGAAAGCTGTGGAAAGAGAGAGAGGGTGGGCAATGGAAAGAAGAGAGAGAGGGGTGGCTGATAGGGAGGGAGGGGGGGGCAGCTAATGGGAGTCAGCTAAAATGGACTTTTCTTTAGTAATTTAACATTGGTACTGTAGTGCAGAAGACGCTTAAATCAACTACTCTATAAAACTCGTACACAAAGGTTATAGAAACTAAAAAGTTCTCAATCTTTTGACAATGACTTAATCAAAATTAACAAACTAAAAAAAAAAGAAAACTATCAAGGAATAGTCCATGATTCTCCGTCAACCTTCTCGGTTTCGCTTCTCCCCTCCCTCTTCCCCACTTTTTGTCGAACCCTCAGTGGACAGGCTCTGCTTTATATTACATGGAAATATATATTCCCCATACGAAGAGTAATTCTCAAGGGGGAGGTGGTTGTGGGTGAATTCTATTCAACGGCTTTGACAAATAATTACCTGCAATCAGATACAGAGACAAATTAAGATGATTCATATATATGGCCAAAAATACAAAGAGCTTAATTAGGAGAGTTTCTAAAAGAATTTATGCTGGAGGGTTTTGTTCGAGTGCAACTTTCCTAACGCACGCAGATAATCCGAGGAGTTTCTTGCAATGTTGTGATTCAATGCTTATCCAGAACACTACAAAGGCCATCATCAATATAAAATTTTTATATTTTCATATTTTTTTGATTTTATGTAAATAAATTAATTATTATTATTATTATTTATAATTTTTAATGAAGAGTTTTCAGGAAATTGTTTCCAGGACACTAGTAAAAAGCAGGGCTATGAGGATGGGTTAAGCCAGTCCCAATAAACCTGATTGGTTGCCCATCCCCACAGGGGGGCGCCACAGGTTTGGTCCCCATAGGCCTGGGGATAGGCATATGGCCACCCGTCCCCACAGCGATTCCAGTGGGGACTGGGTGTTCGTCCCCATAGCGAGCCTGTGGGGACTGGGTCACCCGTCCCCACAGCGGTGACTGTGGGGTCTGGGTCACCCATCCCCACAGCGATGCCTATAGGGACAGGTGGACCTGTTCCCATAGTATAGCCAGTAGGGACAGGTGAGCCCATCCCCACAGTACAACTTATGGGGACAGGTGGGCATGTCCCCACAGTACAGCTTGCGGGGACAGGTGGGCCTGTCTCCACAGTATAGCCTGTGGGGACTAGGAATCCCATCCCCACAACGTGGCCCGTGGGGATTGGGATACCCATCCCCACAGCTAGGCCTGTGGGGACTGTGGGGATGGGGTTACCCATCCCCATAGTGAAGCCTATGGGGATTGGGCAGCCTGTGTCCACAACCCATCTGTGGGGACTAGGCAACCCATACCCACCACATTTCAACTGGGGACTAACCACCAGCCTCCACTTTTTTTTAATATTTTATTCTAATTTATTAAAAAATACACAAAAATAAAAATAATCAATATTTCCAAAACAAAGTTTCATATATCAAATATTTTAGTTATTAAAAAAATATAAAAATACATAAAATATAAAAAATACATAAAATACACAAAAAATACATAAAAATGCACAAAATATATATAAAATACACAATATCTTGTCATTGCTCCAGTATACAACAGACAAATATAGAGCTCCCATGTACAAAAAAACCAAAAAATAATGTCTTTGCTCCAACTGGCTCATGTTTAATTTGTTTAAATCTGCAAAAACATAATTAATTATCAGTTATACATTGATGAAAGCATGTAACCAATACAAGTCAAAAATATTTAATCACCACAATAAATACTTTAGTTTTTGTGCCTGTGTGAATCCTTTAGTGTGTGTGCCTGTGTGAATCCTTTAGCGTGTGTTTGCGTGTGTGAATCCTTTAGTGTGTGTGTGTGTGTGTGAATCTTTGTGTGTGTGTGTGTGTGTGTGTGAATCTTTGTGTGTGTGTATATGTGTGTGAATCTTTTGTGTGTGTGTGTGTGTGTATGTGTGTGTGAATCTTTGTGTGTGTGTGTGTGTGTGTGTGTGAATCTTTTTGTGTGTGTGTGAATCTTTGTGTGTGTGTATGTGTTTTGTGTGTGTGTGTGTTTTTTGTGTGTGTGTGTGTGTGTGTGTGTGTGAATCTTTGTGTGTGTGTGTGTGTGTGTGTGTGAATCTTTTTGTGTGTGTGTGTGTGTGTGAATCTTTGTGTGTATGTGTGTGTGTGCTGATGAAACTGAGAACCATGTTTGGCTGCTGATCAAACTAAGACCCTATGTCTTAATATTGCACTTGAGCTAATCTAGACTACTAAGACCACAATGACCAGAAATACTATTAGTACGTATTGTAGACAGTGAGAGTTTTGCTATTCTAGTAATTAATCTACCTACACTTTCATGCTCACATGGACATGCTCAGTCCAAATTTGCCAAATTAATCTATAACACACTTGCCAAAGAAACATTTTGTTGGCCAAACAAACAAGTTAAGTCCATTCCTCTAAAATCAAGACACAATCTCAAACACTAACATTCATTGCACTTCACTCCACTGCATTCCCCTATGTGTGTGTGTGTCTGTGAGTGTGTTTGTAAAAATGAAGCAACTTCTTTTTGCTTGTCTTCATTGAACTAGAGGAGTTTGACCCTCCATTCTCCCTCTATCTTGCAACAATATAATCAACAACTAGCACAAAAGAAAGTTTTCATCATTCAACGGACATATACATCCATAGAAATACATGTAAAAGAATAAGTAATGAAGTAATGAAATGACAAATAGTGCAACATACTTTGAAACGGAAATCTCCAACCGCTTATCCATGGACACCTACTGACCGGCGGACGGGGGTCTACAAACACAATATTTAAGTTATAACCCTATACGTAAACCCAACTTAATAATAACAGTTATAATATGCAAATTAATTATTACTAACCTTGAGGAGAAGATGAATATTTAAGTAATGTAAATGACGGCTTTATGAGCTCCATTAACCTACGTGCCTGTGCTTCTAGCCTCTCTTCCATCCTGGCCTCCATGGCGTGATGCGACTCCCTAAGTGTTCGAATTTCTTCAGTCATGGCTCTATTTTCTACTGCCATTGCTCTATTTTCTTCTGTCATTGCTCTATTTTCTTCTGCCATGGTACTGACTTGTCCCTGAATAGCCTCATACCTCACATCTTTGGTGGTTGATTAATGATGTGCGCGCTCTTCGTGAATAACCACTACCCATACCCCTTTCAAAGCCCCCATGATGGTGTCCAAATACCAGATCCAATATCGGAGGTAAATCATGTGTGACCTTGTTATCGGCAACTTTGACCTACATTCATTTCCATCTTGATGCATTAGAGTTTATGATGATTGAAATGAAATAGTTGAATAAGAATTAGAGTGAAACTTACACATTTTTCTTGTGTGTAAGTGTTGAGATAAGTCTCATCCTTCTTACGATGAGCACTCAAGTAGGATTGGAGGACAATGAAATCCTCACCCAACCTATTTATCTGTGTCTAAATAAAAATTCATTTTTTGAACACTTTAACACTCACATTATCTACTAAAAGTTAAAAGACACAAGAGAAAAAACAAAAAAGCTAACTACCTCATTCTCATAGTGTCTCGCTATAGACTTTGATCCCAATGTTTGAGTTGCTTGGGCATGTGCACTGTTCGCTTCTTTTCGAGCAGACAATTTGATGAACTCGGGTTTCTCCCAATAAGCCTTGAGAGACTCCCAATCACTCTGCGTCAACCGCTGGTCATGACAAACCTTTCTCTCCTCCTTAGTTTTGTTTAATAGTACTTTTCATGGAGCCTGTTTCACTTTTTTTTACCTTGGTGCACAAGCTCCTCTTGCATATAACCATAACCTCCTCATCCGGCACCAGAGCTCCCACATCCTTGTATCTGAAGACAAAATCAGCCTAGAAGGAACAAAACACAAGCCTACTTAGAAGGAATATATAATGATGTTAAACAGAAAAAATATATAATTAGTGCATATTTGAAAACAATGGTGGAGACAGGGGGGCAAGGGGGGGCCATGGCCTCCCCAAATATTTCCTAAACCCTTATATAAGGTTAGGCAATAAGGCCCCCACCCACTTTAAAATATAATATTATATATATAGAGAGGGAAAGAGAGAAGGAAAGAGAGAAGGAAAGAGAGAAGGAAAGAGAGAAGGAAAGAGAGAAGGAAAGAGAGAAGGAAAGAGAGAAGAAAAGAGAGAAGGAAAGAGATAAGGAAAGAGAGAAGGAAAGAGAGAAGGAAAGAGAGAAGAAAAGAGAGAAGGAAAGAGAGAAGGAAAGAAAGAAGGAAAGAGAGAAGGAAGGAATGAAAGAAGGAAAGAGAGAAGGAAAGAAAAGGAAAGAGAGTAGCAGAGAAAAGGAAATAGAAAGAAAGGAAAGAAAAGAGGAAATTTAAATTAAAAGAAGGAAGGAGATTATTAATTTTTATTATTAAAACCATATTATTAGAGATTATATTTATTATTTTATTATTATTTATTATTAAAGAAGTTAAAATTAATTATTATTATTATTATTATTATTATTATTGTTTTTTATTATTAGATTATTTTATATTTTTTATTATTATTATTTATTAAAACATATTATTTAGAGGGTTATTATTGTCATATTATTATTATTTATTTTTATTTTATTCATTTTTATCATTTATTATTACATATTTTATTATTATTATTATTTTATTGAAAGCTTTATTTAGAGATAGATATTAATTTACAAAACATCCCGGCAACAAAAACAGAGATATTAACCCATTGAGAGATCCAGCATTTATTAAGCCTTTTTATTAGGGAGAGAACATAGGGAGAGAGAGAGGGAAGGAGGGGAGAGAGAGGGAAAGAGGGGAAAGAGAGAGGGAGATGGAGAGAGAGAGGAAAGAGGGGAAAGAGAGAGAGAGATGGAGAGAGAGGGGAAAGAGAGAGAGAGGGAGAGGGTGAGAGAGGAGAGGAGAGAGGAGAGGGAGAGAGAGGAGAGAGAGAGGGGAGAGAAAGGAGGGAGAGAAACAATATATAATATATATATATATATATTATATTATATATTTTTATATTTTATTTTTGGCCCCCGTAAGAAATCTTTCCTGGCTCTGCCACTGTTTGAAAAAGGAAAAAAACCTTAACTTTCTGCAATATGTCATGGAATACGCCTAGCTACAATTCTTCCCACTGTTTGTCTAGTGGGAAATAACTCCTAGTCCATGAAAAGACACCAAGACGGTGAGGCCTCTACGTCATTGTACAGTCTCTATGGTGGGTGAGACACTAGTCGGGTCCTGTGTCTCATCTTCACTACCCACCATGGGTGAGACATCTTGGCAGTTCACTACCTCCTGCCCTGCATGGGTTTGAGATAATTATTGTTTTTTTATTTCAAAAATATATGTGTACTTTGATCGAACCAAGATTTGATAGTCAGAATCACTATTACAACCTACCAATCAATTCAATTTCTCATTAATTGAGGTCAAAATGAACAAATTGACCCTCACAAAACAAAGATTGGCCTAATTTTTATCTTATCAACAATCATAAATCGATAGTTAAGATCATCCAAATTTCATGATCAATTCGGGAAAATTTCCAGAAAATGACCTTTGCAAATCAAGGATTGACCAGAAATTGGCAAACATCGAAATCACATCTCCAATCGCGGGTTTAATTTCTATGTGATAAATAAAATCAAATTGATGACCAAGATCGGCTCAGATCAAATCAAACCACTCAGATAATTAATTTATATTTTATTTTATTTATGTTTATGAAACAAAGTAACTACGGACTAGTTACAAAATTGTTGAGACTGGGCGACCCATCCCCACAGAGGGACAGTGGGGACTGGACAACCCGTTCTCATAACGGAGCCTGTGGAGACTGGTCACTCCGTCCCCAGAGAGGGGCCTGTGAGGACTAGTCACCCTGTCCCCAGAGAGGGGCCTATGGGGACTGGGTAGCCCGTCCCCATAGCGGGACCAGTAAGGACAAACATGTCCCGTTCACAGAGAAGGCCTGTCAGGACTAGGCGGCTCGTCCCCACTGGAACCACTATGGGGACTAGCCCCCAATACCCATAGAGGGACTGTGGGGACTTGGCAGCCCGTCCCCATAGGATGGCCAGCGGGACTGGTCAGCTCGTCCCCATAAAGGGGCCTGTAGGGACAGGCCTACCCAGTTCCCACAAAAGGCCTATCAGGACTGGGCGACCCATCCCCACAGAACAGTGGAGGCTGGCCAACATTATAATGATTTCATACTTGTAATTATAATAATTAATCTTTACAATAAGTATCGTTGTACAATGGAAAAATATTTGATCGAGTTGGCTGAAATAACTTTAGTGCACATAAGCGCACCAAGTGCATGAGCGCACTCAATCAAGTCCCTATCCTAAACTATGCAAATGACCAAATCCACATGACCATATATAGTATACTAAGCTAATCAATTATTTTATTTGTATGTCAAGTCAATTACAATAAAAAAAATTTATTTATACAAAAATACCTAAAATTATTAATTTAGTCTGTATGTGTTAATATAGCAAATTACCTATATCTATTATAGAATACTGAATTGCTCATGTTCTTGTTTAAAATTTAAATTAATTTTTGTCAAAAATAATTATTGGTATATTTTTGAAAATATCCAAAAAATTTATCATACAAATAATTACTTTCCACAAAATAAATCACCAAAAAGTTATTTATTTAGGTTCCTAATTAATGTCTTTAAAAAAAAAAGTTATTATATGGTATCTTAGAATTTTGCTTGTAATTTTTCTCTAAATATTTCTCTAAAAAAATGTACATAATATAATTTCAATATTTAAAAAAGGCAAAAAATAATTTATGATTATGATTGATTAATTACTTACATATATGTTTATGCAAATCTTTTTTCTTCTAAGATGACTAGTAATCGGTACCCATATTTATTTTTTCAAAAATTTAACAAATATTGACAAACTAAATGACCTAAATATATAATTAATTTACATAAAATAAATTACCTAAATTTATTAATTAAGTTTTATATTTATATATAATCGCAAAAAAATTGATATTAAATTGATCAAACAAATTAATTGGGGATTGCTTATAGTCTTGTGGGGACTGGAGTGCCTGTCCCCATAGTAGGGCCTGTGGGGACTGGCCCCTCGTCTCCATACCACTTTCTGAGGGGATTGGGTAGCCCGTCCCCATAGATGGCCTATGGGGACTGGGCAACCTATCCCCGTAAAGGACATTGTGAGGACAGGGTAGCCCATCTCCACACTTTTTTCTGCTGGGATTGTGGTGCCTGTCCCACAGAGGGATTATGGGGACTGTTTGGCTCATCCCC
Source organism: Aristolochia fimbriata (assembly GCA_019845555.1). Taxonomy (NCBI): domain Eukaryota; kingdom Viridiplantae; phylum Streptophyta; class Magnoliopsida; order Piperales; family Aristolochiaceae; genus Aristolochia; species Aristolochia fimbriata. The sequence goes on along the minus strand of CM034079.1, from coordinate 29,815,842 downwards.
ATAGCGCGGCCTCTGGGAATTGTCCAGCCTATCCCTATAGAAAAACTTGTGTGGACTGGACAGCCCATCCCCACAACGTTTCCAATGGGGACTGGGCGGCCCATCCCTATAGATAGGCTTGTGGGGACTAGGCTGCCCGTCCCCACAGCATTTCCTATGGGGATTGGGCTGCCCGTCCCCATAGCATTTCCTGTGGGGACTGGGCAACCCATCCTCACAGAGTGCCTGTGGGGACTTGGCCACCCGTCGCCACAGTGTAATTTCGTCGACCTTGGTTCCGACCTTGGTAATTTCATGTCACTGTCTCAAAATATCACCCACCATGTCTCCATAAAGTTGGATCATGATAATTACTTACTCTGACGTGCGCAATTTCTTGCAGTTCTGCGCAGTCAATCATTGATGGGTTTGGTTGATGGCACAATTGTTCCTCTGCCGAAGCTCTTGGCCGTTTCTTCTTTTGCATTGGATTTGTCATCCGCTATAGCCAACCAGACCTAGCTATCTTCATTGGTACTCCATTGATCAAACTATCCAAAGTTGGATAGTTTCTACACTATCTAACACTGGCCTTGGCCAAACTAATGGCCTTGACACTAGCGGTGCGATGTGGCAGAAATTGAAGGAGACTTGCTTTAGCCTCCAGACACTTCGATGAGGAAGCTTGACTATGGTTGTCTATCTTGCCAAGGTCAAGTCCATAGTTGATGATCTGGCCATAGTCGGACAACCCTTGATGATCAGACTGTGACTCACTATGTTGTTAGTAGTCTTGGTCCTGATTTTTAGCCCTTCGCTCAAATAGTCATCGCTCCCAAAGTTTCAGTGACGTTCCCCACTTTTCAAAACCTGCTTCTCATGCAAGTACATCGCCTTCAAGTCCTTCAGCAGCTCAACTCACTGGATGTTTCCAACCACCCTTCTACAAATGTGGCCACCAGAGGTGGCCGTGGTGGTACCAACAGAGATCGTCGCAGTTGTAACATTTCCGAGGTGATATATATATATTCATAAAGTAATTTTTGCATTTTCTCTTGAATCTCTATAATCATCAAATTTTACGAATGTTTGTCTTCTACAAGTTTCAAATCTGTAATATCCTTAGTAATTATTTTAAAGCTTTACTAAAAGTTTAGATATTAATTATCTAAAACTTTATATTAAGCATACCTTTGAACATGTATATTTAGATTTTTAGCTTATTATTATGTTTGTTTCATGGAAAGATTTCATGAATCTAAAGTAAATAAATTAAATTAAATTATAAAAAAAAAATCTTAATTTTTTGAATTTTTTTTTATCTGTATCAACCTATAACCTTTGATTATGCGCTATACGATTGATAAACCCGATATGTATCGGATTTTGCTGTCCAATACGCAACCCTGAATCTACCAATTCTGCAGCCATCTCTCACTATTATATATGTGGCTGCCGCTATAAAAGTTACAACATATCCAAATTCGAGAGTTTCTCTTGACTAAAAATTTAATTATAATCACGTATAGCTAACTTGATTACATTGCCGGACAATATCTAAGATTAAGACTTTAATTAACAAGCATGAAGTTCTGCTATTCTGGTTCCCCTCTGGCTAATAGATAATATGACCCGTGGAGCATATGCATTGATTGCATAATCCCTCAAATATATCATATATGTGTTATCTGAAAAATTAATAGTTAAATGTCACGTCTCTTCTATAACCATCTCCAGCTTGTTGGGTAGTCGGGATGCACAAACATATATATGTACGATTTCCAAACTAATATGATAAATTTCAAGGTAAATAAACAATGGACTCATTTAAGTTATTCAATATATAGTTAACATCAATGTTTTAAAAACCGAACCAGCCATCAAACCAGCAGTCTGTTTGGTTTTGGTCGAACCTGGTTAGACCGGATTGGACCAATGGTTCAACCATTCAATATTATCTTCTTTACTTTATAAATATGTTATATTTCTATAGGTAAAAAAACAAAATTAATGTTGATTATAGTGAACCGGGCCGAGTCTATAAGAACCGGATTGGCCTCCGGTTCTGGTTCAACCGGGTTGGACCGGCCGGTCCGGTTCGGTTTTTAAAACAGTGGTTAACACATATAACTAGATGCTTTAAAATTTTTTTTTTTAAAAAAAAAAAAACAAAAAACAAAAAATAACAAAAAAGCACTGCTCAAATGTGGCAGGATGCATGAGTGGATTCGAATCTCTTGAGTCGCGAATAAATGTTGCAAATATAACTTGATGTCATTGCAAAGAATAAAATGCATTCACTCTTTTAAGTAAGCCCGTCAAAATTTTATTGAGCTTGACCATGAAAATACCCGATCCTTTCATACTTATGTTAAGGTTAGAAGGAATCAGAACAAAACAAATCGAGTTAAAACTGATGAAGGCAAATATGTATCAGACTAGGAAGGCATTAAGGAGGAGGCAGTCTAATACTTTAAACGCATTTACGATATACATAGGCAAAGATCGATGCCTAAACCCACATTACTCACACCTCAACACATGATATAAACCCATACATATTAAAAATAGAAAATTAGTTGTAGAGTTTAGGTAGATACATAACTATTTTTAGGGAAAGGAAGATCTACTAATAAGTCCAATCAAAGTTGGCTTACACCCTACTTTTTCTTCCATCTAATAGTTATTTTATTATTGTAATTTTATAAAAATATTATTACAATAATTGTATGCACTAAAATGTGAACGGCTCAAATTCGACGAGCCCAAACACCCACGATCTAGCAATCGATCGTCGTGGGTAGGTTATGTCGATTCTTAAAGTCATTCGTCGCAGCCCATCATTAAACCCATTCGTGTCGCCGCGCCACCGATACAGTCGACGCCCCAGTCAGCAGTGAGCCGCCTCGTCAGCAACAGTCAGCAGCCACGTCAAGACGCCACTCAACTCATCAGTTAAATGACCAAGTCTGGTCACTAACCGAAGGAGTCAAGGAAAGACACTGTGATCCTCAATCGAGGGATCCAATAGAGGGAGCTCCAGGTCTTCCTCCTCTCTCAAAAGAAGCAACCAAAAGGGGATCGTGATCCCCATTCCAAGCATCAACCTCAACAACGGTATAGAACAGGCTACAAACAGCCAGAACGTTTCCGTAGTAGGGGTTGAAAAATTGGAGATCAAAGAAATTCCTTTCGTGAAGAGAAATTTTGTGTCGAGCCACACTCTCGCGCACAGACTCTTTCTAGCCAGAGAAGTTCAGCAACTCACAGTTCGTTGTCGCTCAGTTCGTCGTCTCTCAACAGTTCGACCGGAGTAGCTCTACACGTTTGCCGGCAACGTCAAAAGTTGATACACGCGGAACACAAATACTTCCGCCCGACCGACCAAAGCCACAACAGTTCGTGCACACTCGTTCCAGAACTCAAACTTCGACGTTCTCACCAGAAGCCGAAACTTCGACAATTCATATGGAGATTGAATTAGAGGAAGAATAGGAGATTGTACTCGCATTTCTTGACAATCAAATACAAATTGTAACACAAATTCTCTATTATAAATTGAATTACTCTCTCAGTCGCGCTTCTTCGTGGACCGGCAGATTTTCGGTGAAACAAATTTCGCACGCCCGGTGGGACCTTTCCTACCTCTCATCTCCGTCTCCATTCAACAAAAAAAAACCTTCAGTCATGGCCAGCAACAACAACAACAACAACAACAGGGGCAAGCAAATTTCCACCTCGATCTCTGCTCACCCGCGCCCTGCCGCGACTTCAGGCTCAACCGCAGGAACTCGCGGACCAGCTCCCGCATCTCCAGCCGACCTCTGCGCTGCTACATCTCCACCACCGGCCACTCGCCCAATGAACAGTGCTTTGGTTAGAAGCTTGTCCACCGAACAGGCTCCCTTCATGCGCGACGCGCGCCGTCCAACCGCCATATTCGTGCCACAGGCTACCGCGGCCTCCACCAAGCCAGCTGCGGCCTCAGCCAAACCACTCCCAGCCACGGCCAAACCAACATACTTGACCGTCACTACCTTTCCTCCTCCTCGCAGCCCAGCTCAGTCGCCATCATCGCGAAGGAGCTCCGTCATCTCTGCCTTGGTGCAGCGGAACGAACAACATGGGGGAATGACTTCTTCCACAGCAGCAAGAATGCATTCATTTCCGGCCTCCTCTGTACAGAGAGTGACGACCACAGATAATTCGCTGATTGTGACTATATCTCATGATCGCCAGGCCGCACTCACCGCGGCAACCAATTCCCCACCTATCCACTCACCTCGCGTACAAACACCGACGACATCCCCGGCCTCGCTATCGCCCATTCCATTTCGTCAAATCTCACCGGTGGTTGTAACTGCAAGCTAGTCACCCGTTAGAGCCGCCTTCCGCGCTCAACCAACAGCGGCCGGTTCTCCTAACCGGTCGCCTACAGCAACCATTCCACGGACAAAGACACCAACGACCGCCTCCCCAATACGGTCGTCGGCAACTAATTCTCCACTTCGTTCTGCGTCGGGGACGGCTTCGTCAACGCAGACTGTCAGAATGGCCGCGATGACAACCTCGGCCAAGACAATTGAAGAGCAGCTTGCCGAAATACAAGCTGCGCTGAAAGAAAAGAGCGAACAACTGCGCATCAAAGACGCGCAACTCGCGACCTCCAAATCGATAGGATCTTAGAGTGGCTCGAAATGGGCGCGGCCACCAACAACTCGGGTGGCGTTTCTCAAGAAGTCGACCGAAACTGGCCGACTACTAGAGGTTCGGTCGAACCACCGCAAGAAGACCTCGCTTTCGACGACGAGTTGCCGCCCGTCGCACCAATTGCCCTTCGCCGAGGTCAAACCGAAGCAGATCTGGCTACTCTCACACTCGACGCAGTCACTGATCTCATCAACCGCGCTGTACGGAATAGCTCGGCCGACAGCAAATCTGTCGTCTACCGAAGGCCTTACACGCAGAGGATTCAAAACATCCCGATGACGGTCGGCTACCATTGATAAGTGTCCAAAAGACACTTATTTATGCATGAATTGTTGATCATAAATTCCTAATTTGAGTTGATTATGAGCATGAAAGTGACAAATATAACTCAAATACATGTTTTGTGTCTCAGGTACCTTGTAAAAGAAGAAAATCTAAATTCTGAGGAAAAATGAAGAAAAAAGGAGAAAAATCAAGCGAAAAAGGGAATGGCGCGACCACGCCGATTCTGGCGCGACTGCGCCGGGTAAATGTGCGTAAATTCAAATAATTCCAAGAAATTCCCAACGGCTAGTGAGGCTGAAAGGAGGACAGTTCGTGAATGTGAAATGGCGCGACCGCGCCATGAAGATGGCGCTACCAGTGGCGCTGCCGCGCTACACTGTTTCCTTACAAAGATGCTAAGTTCTATTTCGGGAAGTCGGCAAAGAGTTTAAGGAGTGGCGCTACCGCGCCAGTTCGACAGCATAAAGTTGCGTGACTGCGCCACGAAGAATCCTTCCTCATTTAGGACCCGAAGGCCGTGCTCCAGACTTAGACAAAATTTCTGCTCCAGTGGCGCGACCGCGCCAAAACAAAGAACAATTCGGCGCGACCGCGCCGCTGTCTCTGTTTCGTGATTTGTGGAAATCTCGGGATTCTGACTACCAATCAAGCCCAAACTTGGAAGAAGAAGTCCTAATTGGTTAAGAAAGGTATCCACGACGATTTTATGATATATTTTCAGAGTCTAGGTGCATTGAATGGTCAAGAAGAGAAGTCCAAGACAAAGAAGGAAACTGCTGCCATAAAAGGAAAGTACAAGTCCGAGATTGAAGAGGCCATATCTGGAGATCCCGACTTCCAATTGGATCCAAATTTGGACCACAGCTTCCTGAGAGGATTGAGAATCATGACACGGAAAATCAGGCCAATCCAAGTCGGCTTTGTGGATTTTTATATTTTCAAAGTGGTGGACCCAGTGCTGGAATTGGCAGCAGAACCAGTTCAACTTCTCAAGGTGATATCTCAAGTTTCCCAACTCATAATGACTTTAAATTTCGTACACAAGGCAAGGACTATGTAAGGAAGGTTTGGATGTAATTTCAGAAAATTCTGAGGTCTGGAGTCACAATTCATACCCCTGGACAGAGGCCAAAATTACAAGTTCTAGGCAGAGCTTCAGCTATAAAAGGAGGTCCGAGGCAGAGCACAGGCATCCAGTTTTCTAGAGTTCTAATTCTTATTTTTAGTTTAATTTCATATTCTTTTAGTTAGTGTGGAGTTGAGAGAAAGAGAGAAAGAAGGAAGAGATTTCAGTCAAGGAGGAGTTGAAGCTAAAGGTAGTCCTCAAAAGGGGGTTTTTTGTACTTAATTTTCTTCTTGGTTTCATGGCTGTAATTAATTCCTCTTTGTGTGTTTATTCTATTAGAATGGAGTAGTCTCTCTTTGTTGGGGAAGTCATGAACTCCTAGCTGTTTTATGTTTGAATTCTTAAGTTTATAGCAGTAAAATATCCTGCTTTTGTTTTAGAAATTGAGTTCATTGCTTATTTCTGATCTGAATTAATATTTGAAGTTTAATGAGGTTCGAATAGAGAAGTTAAAGTTCAGTAAAGATTTGGGTTAGTCATATGATTTTTTGTTTTCTAAAACAACTCGCTTTTCTAACTAGTTGTTTCCGGATTGTGATGGAGACTAGTGGAAAAGTGATGTGACTTTTTATAACCCTTGTTCTGATAAGAGAGTTGATATTTATGCACTTAGGATTTGAATGTTTCCGGATTGTGATGGAGTTCAAAGAATGAGTGAAAGTTAACTTGTTTTCCTCCCTGGTTGTTTTTGGATTGTGATGGATATTAGTGGAAAGCAATTTGACTCATTAAACACTTTTGTTTTGAATAAGAGTTGATCTTCAAGCTTTTATATTTATGCACCTAGGATCTGAATGTTTCTGGATTGTGATGGAGTTCAGAGATTAGGTGAAAGTTATTTCCTGTATATGGGTAACCAGGTTTTCAAAAGCTAAGTCAAGGTAAGGATACTTGAGCAATAAAATCAGAATTCTGCATATTAACAACTAGGAGGAATTGACACCTTTCCCCAACATCTCATCTTCATAAGTTTTTCCAAAAGTTTCAAATTTTTTTTTCTTTTTTAGTTTTCAACAAAAATTCAAATTCTTGGATCTGAATGTTTCTGGATTGTGATGGAGTTCAGAGATTAGGTGAAAGTTATTTCCTGTATATGGGTAATCAGGTTTTCAAAAGGTAAGTCAAGGTAAGGATACTTGAGCTATAAAATCAGAATTCTGCATATTAAGAACTAGGAGGAATTGACACCTTTCCCCAACATCTCATCTTCATAAGTTTTTCCAAAAGTTTCAATTTTTTTTTTCTTTTTTAGTTTTCAACAAAAATTCAAATTCTCTTCACCTCAATCAATAGGAAATTTTTTACCTAGATTAGGCTCTCATCAAGTTCCCTGTGGGATTGATATCTGGACTCTAGAAGTCTATATTACTTGCTGACCTAGTGCACTTGCTAGACACCCAACAACCATCCTCCAAAATTCCAGCAGTTCAACGGTGACGGGCACCCCAAATAGCACGTCGCTCACTTCATTGAAACCTGCAACAATGCCGGCACCAACGGCGACTTGCTGGTCAAGCAATTTGGCCGGTCGTTGAAGGGAAATACCTTCGACTGGTATATCGAGCTAGCCCAAGAGTCAATCGACAGCTGGGAGAAACTAGAGCAAGAATTCCTCAGCCAGTTCTACAGTACCCGGTGCACCGTTACTTTGGTCGAGATCTCCAACTTAAAATAAAAGAAGGGCGAAAAGGTTATCGACTACATCAACCGATGGAGGAACTTGAGCTTAAATTGCAAAGAAAGTTCAAACCTACCTCTTGAAGCCGAGATCGGAATGTGCTCTCGAGGGATGTAGTGGGAGCTCCTGCGATACATTCAAAGTCGGAGGCCGACCGACTTTCAAGAACTCGCGACCGAGGCCCACAATATTGAGAACCTCATGGAGGAGCGAGGAGAAGAAACATCCTCGTCTGCTGACCCTCGCAAGAAAGGGAAGGCAACATCCACGACCGCGCCCAAAGACACGAAGGAGAAAACAAAAGCTTCCTTCGCGACAAACGCTTTCGAACCAATCAAGGTCGGGAGCAAGGTCAAGTTTACTTACCTCCCACGACAGCTAACCGGGGGCACGTACTGAAGGCCTTCGCTGGAGGAACGACAGGCCAAAACATACCTGTTCGTCGACGCGGATGTTACTGTCATGCTGGACCAGCTCTTCGACAATCAATTACTAAAATTGCCAGAAGTCAAAAGACCCGGCGACCTGACCAGGAGCAAAGATCTGAACTTTGGCAAGTACCACCGTTTGGTCGGGCACCCGACTGAAAATTGCTTCGTCTTGAAAGACAAGATCATGGAGCTGGCGGCTCAAGGCCGTATGGAAATCGAAGGAGCTAAAAAACACGGCGTCCTCACATGTCATCTCCATTCAAGCCGAGCCAAACCGGCGACCTTGGCCAAACAAACAGCAGGTCGCGAGGAAGGAGTACCGTCCAAAATCCGATCCCTCCAACCGACCGCAAAACCACAGACGACCACCGGCTAAGGTCGCAACAAAATCGGCACCCCGAGAAGCAGCTGCAGCCGACGCAGAGGGGTGGATCCTGGTCACTCGGCGAAAGAAGCCCGTTCGAGAACTCGAACCGACGCCGGCGAAGCAGCCAAACAAAAGAGTCGCGAAACACCAAAAGAAAGCTCCCGGGACTAACGATCAGAGAGCAAACAAAAATAAGAGAAGGCCCGTCACACTGGCGGAGTTCTTCCTAAAAGAATTCTTCGCGCCGCCAGCAATGGTGGCGACTTGTTCGACAGCTCCTCACGAGTGGACAGCACCAAACGACAAAGGCAAACGATCAGTAGCCGAATGTGATGCCCTCGAGACTTCACTTAAGCAAATCTCGCCGCAAAACGAGATAGAAGACGACCTCAAATTGGCCATTCGGTCAAGACAAGCTCTAATTTGGGTCCTCGAAAAACCAGAGGAACTCCAAGCCGAAGTCAAAATGCTGCTCATGAGGAAGCACGATTTGCCAAAAGTCGAGTTAACTCCACCTTACCGAAAGGAGGAAGAAGATGCGCAATCCTCTCCACAACTGACAAAGTTGGAGGAAGAGCCCGCCGTCTCATGTCCGCCATGCATCACATTTCGAGAAGAGGACACGCACCTGGGGACGAAGAACCATAACCGGCCACTGTTCATCTCCGGCTACATCAAAGACCACAAAATCAACCGCATCATCCGCAGTCAACATTCTGCCGATTCACACGATGAAGAATGTCGGCCTCTCTGCTGGTGACCTCTCTCTGAGATCTCTCCTCATCCAAGGCTTCAACCAGGAAGGGAAAAGGACTCTCAGTATGATCAATCTCAAATTGCACATCGGCGACATGGTGGCCGAAACTCCTTTTCAAGTCATCAACTCAAGAGCATCTTATAATCTGCTCTTGGGTCGACCGTGGCTTCACGTGAACGGAGTTGTGCCATCAACACTTCATCAGTGCTTCAAGTACTAGGAGAATGGCGAGCAAAAGATGGTGTACGCCGATGAAAGTCTGTTCACGGAGGCAGAGGCATCATTCGCAAACGCCAAATTTTATCTAACGACAAGACCGACAGTCAAATTGTCACCCTGGCCGAACCAGGCATCAAATGCCAAGAGCACTCCAACGCAAGCTGCATCGCCCAAACAGCCGATGCAAGCTGCATCTACTAAACAACCGACGCAAGCCGCGTCCCCAAACCACGACGCAAGTCGTGTCTCCCAAACAACCGGCACACAACAGCCAGCAGGCACACAGCCACAAACCGGCCGCAACAACTCCAGTACCGACGCAGTGTAATGTGTCTATCTTACAATACATTCCACAGTCACAAAGAAAGAAGGGACAAGCTCCCTTGGTCGTCTGCCAGAAAATCCAGCCGACCCCTTTGACAGAAAAGGCCACTCTCCCATTGCCGAAGCTCGAGGAAAGAAGCATTGTGAAGCAGTTCCCGAACCTCGCGCAATTACCATCAACTAGCTCGAATGAAGGCTTCGACCTGAACGCGTACCAACTGATGGCCAGAGCTGGGGGAAATTTCACAAAGGACCAGCTCCAAGAAAAGCCACCCGTTGCTCAGCTGTCCCTTACTCCAGAACAGGAGAAGTTAAGAAATGAGGGTTGCCTAGGCCTCGGCTACCAGGAGGAGAAGCCGATCAAAATCTATAGAGCTCAGACGAGGCCAATCAAAATAACTAGAAAGGCATCGGCAGATGTACATCAAGTTTCAGTCGGCCAAACTCCGACGGAAAAGAAAAATGCTTCGAACCTGGTGATTATTTACACTTTGAAAGCAGCCATCGCACGAGCTCGCGCATACAACTCGGTTATGGTGAACCACATCTCAGTCACCGACGATAGCCAAGAAGATGATGATTTCGTCTTGAAGGAGGCTCCGGCCACGTTCGAGGAAGGCGGCCGGTCGACCGTCGACGAATTAAAGAAAGTCGACCTCGGCACAAAAGAAGATCTAAGGCCAACATTTCTTAGCGCTTCACTATTGGCCGAAGAAGAGGTCGAATATATGTCGCTACTTCGCGAATACCGCGACATATTCGCCTGGAATTACAAAGAAATGCCAGGCCTTGACCCACGAGTCGTAGTGCACAAGCTAGCAGTTCATCCCTCTATTCGACCAGTCAAGCAATCGGAACGACGGTTCCGTCCAGAACTGGTGCCAGAAATCAAAAAAGAAGTTGACAAATTGATCGCTGCCAATTTCAACAGGGAGGTGAAGTACCCGTCCTGGATCGCGAATATCGTATCGGTCAAGAAGAAGAACGGCCAAATCCGGGTCTGTGTCGACTTTCGCGACTTGAACAAGGCTTGTCCGAAAGACGACTTCCCTCTGCCAATCACCAAACTCATGGTCGATGCGACGACAGGCCACAAAGCTCTCTCTTTCATGGACGGGTCATCTGGTTATAATCAAATTAGCATGGACCCGAAGGATGAAGAGCTCACTGCTTTTCGAACTCCTAAAGGCATCTTTTGTTACAAAGTAATGTCATTCGGGCTCAAGAACGCCGACGCGACATACCAGAGGGAAATGCAAAATATTTCCGATGACTTCTTGCATAAGCGCATCGAGTGCTATGTCGACGACCTGGTCGTAAAGACGAAAGAGCGATCAGACCATCTTCTCGACCTCAGGGGTATTCGAGCAACTTCGACGATTTCAGCTCAAAATGAACCCGCTAAAATACGCATTCGGTGTCACCTCAGGCAAGTTTCTGGGATTCGTTGTGCATCACCAGGGAATTGAAATCGACCAATCAAAAATTGATGCAATTCAAAAGATGCCGGAGCCCAGAAACATCTCCAAACTCAAAAGCTTTCAAGGCCACCTAGAGTGTATTCGGCGCTTCATCTCGAATTTATCCGGGAGATGCCAACCGTTCAGCCGCCTATTGAAAAGGGATACATCGTTCGAATAAGATGAGTCTTGCCAGAATGCCTTTAACAACATAAAGGCGTACCTCACCAAGCCACCAGTGCTCGTTGCTCCAATCATTGACAAACCATTGCTGTTGTACATCACAGCGCAAGAGAAATCGGTCGGAGCACTCTTGGCTCAGTGCGACGAGGACAACAAAGAACGTTCTCTCTATTACCTGGGCCGAACACTGGTGGGCGCTGAACTCAATTACACACTGATTGAGAAGACATGTCTGGCACTCATTTTCACAATTCAAAAGCTCCGGCACTACCTCCTGGCGCATTCGACGAACTTGATATCGCGAGCCGGCCCGCTGAAATACATCATGTCACGACCAATTCTTTCTAGCCGACTGGCTAAATTGGTGTTGCTCCTTTTTTAGTTCGAAATCCACTTCGTGCTGCAACGCGCAATCAAAGGCCAAGCTTTGGCGAACTTCTTGGCCGACCACCCGGTGCCGGCCGAATGGGAATTAACAGAAGAATTCCTAGACGAAGAGATCTTCCTGGTCGAGGTGCTTCCCCCTTGGGAGATGTATTTCGACGGCGCTGCGCAAAGAAACGAAACCGGTGCGGGAGTTCTATTCGTTTCGCCGAGAAAAGACCTGCTCCCGTATTCGTTCATCCTTACTCAAAACTGTTCGAACAACGAAGCGGAGTATCAAGCAATCCTCCTCGGACTCGGTATGGCAGTCGAGATGAAGTTGCTGCAATTAAACATCTACGGCAACTTGGCTCTTGTCATCAAGCAACTCACAGGGGAGTTCGAAGTAAAGAAACTCGAGCTTGTGCCGTTCTGGAGACATGCTGGTGAACTTCTGGCCCAAACTTTGGAAGCTTCATTCCACTATGTCCCTCGATCCGAAAATGGGCCAGCCGACGCATTGGCTGGAATTGCGGCCAGTCTAGCGCAATTCGACGAACGGCCGAGCCAACTCCCCACTTGTGAACGATGGGTAATCCCTCCACCGGCCGAAGAAGAAACAAAAGAAGAACAGACAGAAGAGATAGAAGAGTCTCTCCCAATCTCGGCCAGCCAAAATGAAGCCGAAGATTGGCAAGAGCCTATCTCAAATTTTCTTCGCTACGGCACACTCTCGGTCGACCTGCGAGAGCAAGTTCAAATTTGTCGAGCAGCACCAAGGTATGTTTTTGTCAATGACGTACTCTACCGGAGGTCGTACGAAGGTCTGCTTCTTCGCTGCCTTTCTAAAGAAGAGGGTCTACAAGTCCTAAAGGAAACGCACGGTGGGATTTGCAACGCGCACCAGGCTGGCCCGAAGCTCCACTTACAAGCTAAAAGGTTGGGTTATTACTAGCCAGCGATGCTCAGGGACGCCACCGAAATGGCTCGAACCTGCAGACCGTGCCAACTCCATGTCGATTACATACACCAGCCACCGGAGCTGCTTCACCCGACGATTGCGTCATGGCCGTTTGAAGCTTGGGGGATGGACATCATAGGTCCAATCATTCCTAAATCCGACTCCGACAGGCAATACATCCTGGCCGCCACCAACTACTTCTCGAAATGGGCCGAAGCCGCTGCCTATTGAGAAGTCAAGGCTACCACCGTCGCCGACTTCATTTGGACCCAAATTATCTACCGATACGGGTCCCTCGATACATAGTGACAGACAATGGTACGCCGTTTAGAAATAGAGTCATGGACCGCTTCTGTGAGAAATTTTGGATACAACAGCGGACATCGTCGGCTTACAACCCGACAGACAATGGACTCGTCGAAGCCTTCAACAAAACGCTCTGCAAGATACTTAAAAAGACAATTGGCGCCAACGAAAAGAGTTGGGACGAAAAGCTCGGCGAAGCCTTGTGGGCATATAGAACGTCATTTTGAACGCCAACCCAGTTGACCCATATTTGCTGGTTTATGGCACTGAAGCAGTGCTCCCTCTCGAAGTACAATCTCCCTCTTTGCGAATTGCTATAAGAGAAGGATTGACGACAGAGGAAAGCGCCCAGCTACGACTCGCAGAACTTGAGTCACTCGATGAGCAGAGACTTGAGGCTCAACATTGTATCAAATGGGAATAATTCAAGATAGAAGTCGAAAATAAAATGATGGTTCTCATTGTATCAAATGGGAATAATTCAAGTCTCGTAAAACAAAAGGAGGCTATAAAAAAAAATAGAGAAGTCAAGCCTCGCAAACAAAATAGAGGCTACAAAAAAAAAAATAAAGAAAAGAGCTACATCAAGGTGGAGGAAGCTAGACGTCAGCCACCCGTTGCCGCAGTCGAACTACTTCGGTACGAACCTCAGCCAGCCCTCGTGTCTCGGCCTCGTCGAGAACGGGATGTGAACGAAAATAAACGAGTTGACCCTTGAGAGTAGAAGCTTCCTCCTCAGCAAAGTCAATCCCACTACGGATGGTCGCAAGTTCAGCATTGATGGAGTCGAGTCGAGCCGACACAAATGCCAGGCGTTCGAGAAGAGCCTTCTGCTCAGCCTCAGCAGCCTCACGCTCAGCTTGAAACCTATCCAAGTCCGTTGTTAACTCATCGCACCGACGGCTCACACGTTGGACAGATTGGGCGAGAGAAACCTATCCAAGTCCGTTGTTAAGTCATCGCACCGACGGCTCACACGTTGGACAGATTGGGCGAGGTTATCTTCGGCAGCAAACCGCTCGGTCAGACTGAGTTTCCCGGCCAAAGAATCACGCACCTGATGAAAGCGATTCACTTTCGAGGCGAAATCCTCGACCCATTGCTCCAGAATTGAAGTGTTAATGCCGACCCCTCTCAAGTGGTCAAGAATTACACGAGCGTCAGCAACAAGCTCCGGTGAACACGGATCGTCGGCCGACAACAAATCCGACTCGACAAACACCGCCCACAACCCCAAAGCAGACCACTGCAGTAACAGTCTCGACCTCGCCGAAGGACGGGAAGTCGACACCTAGAAAGAAAAAGGGGAGATAAGAAAACAAAGGGATGCCAAACAAAAAAAAAATGAGAAGTGATACACTTACCAATGAAGGTCGTGAAGTCGATGAATCCTCGCTGATGGGCAGCCGAGCCGAGCCAGAAACTCCTTCCTTGGCAACAAGAGACGTCTCTCCACTGCTGGGAGGAAAAGTCACAAGAACTTCCCTCCTCGAAGTCGCATCAACAAGAGGAGGCGGAGCAGAAAGTGGGTGCTGAAATTCACTCGCGATCGTGACTTCGGCGTCTCCTGTAAGTCCCTCAACTACAGTCTGTCCGTTCGAAGGCTGAAGAGGCGCTACGCCCTCACCAACAGTCGACGTCGGGTATTCGATTTTGCAAATTACTAACTCACCGGCAGCAGTCGCAAGAGGTGCTTCTTCTCCGGTCCATCCCAACTGGCGAGTATCCTCTAGCTCGGCAAGATCAAACAAATCCACTTGTCGAAAGACTGGCTGACCTCCAGAAGGAGGTACGACCATCGCAAGGGTATCAGAAGGCGGGCCAACTGGCTCTTGAACTGCTTGCGCCTCAACTTGGTCTATCTGCGCAGGGGGCACCACTGGGTCTAGAGCGGCCTCTCCAGTTGACGGAACAACAGACCCGTCGAGGGGCACCGTCTCCCTAGCCGTTTCTCCCGAGCCCAACAAAGGAGTCTCCGAAGGCTGAACGACAGAGAGAGGAGTTAAATTCGTCAAAGGCTTACCTAGACCAGTCCACAACCGCTTCTTGAAGGGAGGTGGGACGAAAATGAAAGGCTCTGACTACGGAGCCACGGACTTCTTCTTAGCAGCAGTCTTCTTCGGCAAGGTCGCCGACTCAGCTAACCCTTTCCCCTTGCCCAAAGGGGCATCATCTGCTGGTAAAGAAAGCACGACTGGCCGAGGATCCTCCTGCACCGGAGAAGCATCTCAAATAACGATGCCCTTCACCGGCACGACTTGCGACAGAGCCGACGTCTTCTCTTTCGCGACCTTTGGCCGAAGCGCCCTCTTCTTCGCAACTTTACTCTTCTTCGCCTTGGGAGAAATCAGAGGCTTTGAACCCTTCCGCAAACTCTTACGGTCGTGGCCCGCAGCCTCACCACCAGCTTGCCCAGGCGGCAAGGCCTTTGCCGGCGCAGGTGCATCAGTGAACTACCTCCATGCAAGCTGAACACAAAAGGAGAGTGAGCGAAGTCAAAACAAAGAGAAGAGGTGAGGAAGGCAGAAAACAAAAAAAAAAGAGAGAGAAGAAGTAATGACCTCAAAGAGGGGAACGACTGCCTCAAGCCATGACTCTCATAAAAGGGACGTCACACCGGGGTTGGAGGTCGGACTCATGAAGGCAGGAACCTCCATGCTGCCAAGGGGACAGGTAGTCCCTGCTCTCCACAACTCCACTAGCGCGTTTACCGTAGCCGCCTTTCGCTGGTCGGAGAAAAGCACACCCGGTAAGTCCTGGTAGAACCCAAATTGATGCGCGAACCGGTGAGGACTATAAGGCTCCACCACAAGAAGGTTGCGCTGCTGTAAAACCAAAAATGTTGCCCGCAGGCAACGGAAGTATTCCACTTCAATTCGAGACGCAAAGTAACCAGCCTTGTCAAGAATCGGTCCGGGGGGAAGAGCCTCCGAAGGATACCAGCATCGTACTCCGCAGCGCCAAAACAAACAACGAGCCTCCTTCTGGGTATAAACATGAGCAAGCGCCGGATTATGGTAGAGCATCATGAGGGGTCTGTCGTCATCGCTGGAGTCAGCCTCGTGGACGCCGAACCGTTGGGCAAGCCATGCGTAGACGAATGGCCAAGAAACCCTTCTCGGTGAAAAGTCGTTGAATCCCCGATAGATGTTGGCCAAAGCTGCACCGGCCAAAATACACTACTTACCGCTGGCCATGAAACATGCCATCTTTAAGGCGCTCAACCTCAGAATGCCGCCAAAATAAAGGCAAGACAAAATGACAGAGCCATAATGACAAAAAGGCAGCCAGATATACCTCATCCGCGAGGGCGTCAGGAACTCCCAACTCGGAGAGAGGTTGATTCAGCATGGCTGACCAGTCGCGATTCTGAAATCCTGTCATCTTCCCACGATCAGCCCACGGGGCGAGGCAGGTTTTAAAAGACTGAAACCTCCATTCCTAGGGTTTTTCAAGCCTAAAAATCAATAGAAACCCAGAGCCTCAACTTCAACCTCCCCAAATCATCGCCCAGAAGGAAGAAATCTCGCCAGAAAACCCGCCGGAAACACCTCGGAATTCGGCGCAGCACAGTGTTCAAGCAGAAAAACAGTTCAGCGTAGGCATTTTCGGTGTCAATTTTGGAAAAATCTGGAATCAGTATCCCAACACAAAAGGTACGACCACATAGAGGGTACTTCCTAGTTTAATTTGGTCCAAGTTTAGGGTATTTCCATTTAGGAACAAGGGAAAACGAAGTTCTCAAAGTTGGGGGTTTATTTTTGGCTTCTGCAAATCTCTGGGCAGAAAAACAGTGTTTTTCTTGCCTCCTTTCGGGCCATCTATAGAATTACCTGAGATTTTTTTTGAAAAAATGATTTTAGAGCGTGAAATTAAACACTTATAGCTTTCCAACGACCCACTTTACAGCTCAAACCGAAATCAGACCTGAGAGAACCGAGTCCCTCAAAAAGGCCAAAAAGCAACTTTTTGCACTGAAATGGCAACCCAAAAATTTTACCAGAGATCAAAAGCAAAAGTAACAAGAACGTGGGATAAAGAGAGGTTTGTCATAGAAGATGGACACAAGAGGTTCAATGACATACTATCCAAATGCAATGTCCACATGAAAAGGGGTTTTATTATGGATGAGCTCATAAAGGAACGATATGGAGCCATGATAGAAGCAAGGGGGTGGACCCAATGGGTAGTAGCTCCTACACAAGCTAACATCACACTGGTCCAAGAATTCTAAGCCAATTTGCCAGACAAAAGAACTTGGCAATTCTTCGTCAGAGGAAAATGGATCCAGTTATATCCCCATGATATCAACAATTACTTGCACATTCCTGATACCAACACCCAACCACTGAATACTTTAAGAGAAACGGTCAGTGCAACAGAGATTGAAGAGAGGTTATGCCCAGGGGGAGCAAAGTGGGAGACCAGAAGAGGAAAATTGTTGCATTTTCAGAGACAGGACATGCATGTAGATGCTAAGGTATGGTCGATGTTTTTGTTTACAAAATTGACCCCTACCTCCCACTTTACTGAAATCACACCAGAAAGAGCCTATTTCCTCCATGCTTTACTTGAAGGCATTCCCATCAATGTGGGAGACATAATTCATAGCCAAATCATGGATATGGCCCATCACAAAAGAGAAAGACTCTCTTTTCCTTCCCTCATCACCACTATTTGTTTGGCCAATGGGATTGCACTGAGCTCTACAGAGCCAATGGAAAAAGTTCCCCGAGGTATTTCAGCTAGCTCAGTAAAGCAAATTATGAGAGACCACCCACCAACCAGATCAGCAGCAAGTTCTAGCAAATCCAAGGAAACGGACATGGCTGCTCTCCATGAGAGGATTAGTGGGCTGGAAAAGAAGATGGGAAAACTGGCCACGTACAACAAGAAGATGTGGACATTGTGGGCCCAGCATGAGGGAATACCAGAGGATCAGCTGCCCAAGAAGAAGGTGAAGAGGAAGAAGAAGAAGACGAAGAAGAAGACGAATAGATGTCTTTTTAGCTTTTGCTAAGATCTTTGGACTTGTTCTTTTTATCTTATGTGTGAGCTTGTTTTTTGTGTGTGATTATGTCTGAGAGTGTGCTAAATGAGATTTCATTAATATGTACTCAATCTCCATTCATATTAATGAAATTATGTTTTACTCTCAATGAATTGTCTCAAAGCATGCACTTCTTCATTCTTCCAATGAAAATATATGAAAATCACTCCAAAGCATGCCTCTCTCTAATATTTAATTGTACAAACTGGAAATATTGAAAATTGCATTCAGAATCTGATAATTTCAAGGAATTACTCGGCGCGACCGCGCCAAATTCTGGTGCGGCCGCGCCACTGGGTTGACGAGATTTGGCCACTACAGAGGTACTGCAACAAAACCTCCACTGCAGATATTCTTCTTAACATACATTTTATACCTGAGAGACACTTTTAGTCAATTTTCATTTTTAATTGCTCAAAATCATGCAAATTTTTATCACTAGCCCATGAGAGCAGAATGCAAGAGCCACAAAGGGAGATCCATCCAACCTCAATCCACCCAGAAAGTCAGGGAAGTATCTCTATCACTCCTATGTTTATTTCTGCTTTGAGGACAAAGCATGTTTTTAAGTTTGGGGTGGGATACTCTTCATGAAATTTTAAGGGGATTTGAAAAATTTTAAGTTTGGGGTGGGATACTTTTCATGCATGGATCTGAAAGCACTGTTTTGTCAAAACTTCACCAGAAAATCTAATAGAGACTTTGAAAAATACCAGTGAAAACCCCTGATCATATGAATAGCATGATTCACTTTCTAGAAAAATATATTAGTTCAGATGCTTAGTCTTGAATGGATGAGAATTTTTCTTTAAAAACAGTGTTTGAAAACAAAGTACATGTGAGCAAGTTGATTTCAACCACTAGAACCAACCTGAGGAAAACTTGAGGCAAAACAGAGAAATGTTTTCAAAATTCTGAGGTGATTTAGGCACCTGTTTAAAAATCGTTTGAGCCTTTTTCAAAGCCACCCATTTTAATGCACAAGTTGCATCACCTTTTGTCAAACCCTTTGAGCCGAAAAGATCCTTGTTTTGTTTCAATGTCCCATGCTGCATGAACCAGCCTTAGTGATAAATAAACTTGTTTCTTCCTTACCCATGATTCTCCAAATTATTGAAGTGTTCTATTTGAATGAGCATGGATAAAGATTTTGAAGTTATAAGGAGGGTTGGATGAAGGGTATAGAAATATTTCTTTGTAAAGGGGAAGAAGGAGCAAGAGAAAGAAAAAAGAGAGTTCTGGGCTGAGTAGGAGAAAGGCCACCTTGTGTGTACACCGGGACTCGGGCCTCAGCAAGCTTAGAGTCTCTGAGTCAACCGGCAAGGTAAGCTGGACTCCAAACAAAGCCAAAAAAAAAAAAAGAAAAGGTTGTGGGTTAGTTAAGGGAAAGGCCACCTGCGTGTGTGCACCGAAGTCTCGGCCTCAAAGAAGCTTAGGGACTCGAGTCAACCGACGAGGTAAGCTAGACTCTGGACAAAACCCAAAGAAAAAGATACATGGGAAAAAGAAAAAGAAAAAAAAAAAAGAGGGAAAAGAAAAAATTTGAGGGATCAATGAAAAAAAATAAGTTTGGGGTGGAAGAGCTTGGGGGAAAAGCCACATATCCAATTCATGCTCAGAAAAATGGAAAATGGATATGAGGAGGAGAATAAAACACAAAAGAAAACCAAAAATCTTCATCATACCCATTAACCCTGCCTCATTACAACCCATAAAGACCTATTGTTAAGAATTGAGAATTCCTTCAGGTTAGTGGAGAGTGGACTGATGGTTGGCTTATGGAGCTGAATTGAGATTTCTCACTTGTATGGGCATGTTCATCTTTGAAAATTTTGAAGAAAATTCGAAATCTGTTTTGACTAAGCAAGAAGAACCATCATTAAGAAATGAGTGAATCATCTATTTTGAAACTTTAGTAGGGAGGATCACTGAATTTTTCTTAGTCTTTACAGATCTATCTGGTATTTATTTCAGAGTTTGCTCGAGGACGAGCAAAGGTTTAAGTTTGGGGTTGTGATAAGCGTCCAAAAGACACTTATTTAAGCATGATTTAATGAGCATAAACTTCCATTTTGAGTTAATTATTAGCATGAAATTGAATTATATAACTCAAATTAATGTTTTGTGTCTCTGGTGCCTGATAGAAGAAGAAAATTTGAATTCTGAGGAAAAATGAAGGAAAAAGGAGCAAAATCAAGCAAAAACAGGGAATGGCGCGACCGCGCCGATTCTGGCACAACCGCGCCGGTAAAATGTTCGAAAATTCAAAGAAATCCAGAAAATTCCCAACGGCTAGTGAGACTGAAAGGAGGACAGTTCGTGAATGTGAAATGGCGCGACCGCGCCCCACGAGGGCGCTACCGCGCCATGAAGATGGCGCTGCCGCGCCGCACTGTTTCCTTACAAAGATGTCTTGTTCTATTTCGGGAAGTCGGCAAAGTGTCTAAGGATATGCCGACCGCCGCCAGTTCTACAAACAAAAAGGTGGCGCTGACCGCGCTATTAAGAATCCTTCCTCTTGTGGAACCCGAAGGCCGTTTTTCGGACTTAGACAAAATTCTGCTCCAGTGGCGCGACCGCGCCAAAACAAAGAACAATTCGGTGCAACCGCGCCGCTGACTCAGCTTCGTGACTTGCGGAAATCTCGGGATTCTGACTACCAATCAAGCCCAAACTTGGGAGAAGAAGTCTTAATTATCTAAGGAAGTTATCCACGAAGATTTTATGGAATAGTGCTCGAGTCTAGGTGCATTGAATGATCAAGAAAAGAAGAAGTTCAATTCAAAAAAGGAAACTGCTGCCAGAAGGAGAAGAGAAAATCCGAGTTTTAAGAGAGCTATATCTGGAGTTCCCATATCCCAATTGAGGCCAAACTTTGAACGAAGATTCCTGGTGCTACTGAGGATCATATCAAAAAAATTCAGGCCAATCCAAGCCGGGCTTCTCAAGATTCATATCTCCAAAGTGGTGGACCCAGTGCAGAAATTGGCAGCAGAAACCAGGCAACTTCTTCTCTTCATATCTCGAGTTTCCCAACTTAGAATGGATTCAAATTTCGTACACAAGTCAAGGACTATGTAAGGAATCTTCGGATGTAATTTTAACCAATTCTAAGGTCGGGAAAGCACAACTCATACCCCTGGACAGAGGCTAAAATTACAAGTTCTGGGCAGAACTTCTGCTATAAAAGGAGGTCCGAGGCAGAGATCAAGAATCGAGTTTTTGAGTTCCAATTCCGATTTCCAGCTCTTAGAATAGTTTGTAGTTTAGGTTTTTATTGTTTTGTAGTTAGTTTAGAGAGAAGAGAAAGTCCAGAGGAAGTCTTGCACGACCTCTTGGTACTTTAGAGAGAGAAGGAAGAGATTTCAGCTAAAGGAGGAGTTGAAGCTAAGGGCAGTCCTTAAGGGGGTTTTCTGTACTTATTTTCTTCTTATTTTGATGGCTGTAATTGAATCCTTTTTGTGTACTTATTATATTATCATGGAGTAGTCTCTCTTTGTTGGGAAAGTCATGAACTCCTAGTTCTTACTTGTTCAAGTTTTGAATTCTATAGCAATAAAGTACTCTGCTTTTGTTTTAGAATCTGTGCTTACTGCTTGTTTCTAATCCGAATTGATCTTTGAAGTTTAACGAGGTTCGAGTAGAGAAGTTAAGGTTCAGTAGAGATTTGGGTTAGTCATATGATTCTTTGTTTTCTAAAACAACTCGCTTTTCTAACTAGTTGTTTCCGGATTGTGACGGAGACTAGTGGAAAAGTGATGTGACTTTTTATAACCCTTGTTCTGAATGAGAGAGTTGATATTTATGCACTTAGGATTTGAATGTTTCCGGATTGTGATGGAGTTCAAAGAATGAGTGAAAGTCAATTTATTTTTCTCACTAGTTATTTCCGGATTGTGATGGAGACTAGTGGAAAGCAATTTAACTCTTTAAACACTTTTGTTCTAAATAAGAGTTGATCTTCAAGCTTTTATATTTATGCACCTAGGATCTGAATGTTTCTGGATTGTGATGGAGTTTAGAGATTAGGTGAAAGTTATTTCCTGTATATGGGTAACCAGTTTTCAAAAGCTAAGTCAAGGTAAGGGTATTTGAGCTTTAAAATCAGAACTTTGCATGTTAGCAACTAGGAGGGATTGACATTCTTCCCCAACATCTCATCTCTATTAGTTTTTCCAGTAGTTTAATTCTTTTTTCTTTTTCAGTTTTCAACAAAAAAATCCAAATTTTCTTCACCTCAATCAATAGGAAAAGTTTTGCTTAGATTAGGCTCTCATCAAGGTCTCTGTGGGATCGATATCTGGACTCTCAAAGTCTATATTACTTGCTGACCTAGTGCACTTGCTAGACACCCAACAGCGCGTCCCCTTCAGCACAGAACCAGAAGGATACCCACTCGGACATAGAAACCCCGTAAAATCCCTCCACGTTCGTAGCTCTCAGACGACAGAAAATCTGATTGTACACGAGGATCAAGTACTGAATACTCTTTGGTAGCGGCATAGAGCGACTCTGAGTGAAATCTGCAAGCATTGGAGTCACCTCATTGTAGATGCTCCCGGAGAGAGGCAGTCCGCCAAGCTGGTGCATATCCCATAGAGAAATCGACAACTCCCCTTCACGAGTGAAAATGGTGTTGGTAGAGGAACACCAGACCTCCAGAAAAGCATGGATGACGTTGCTGCAGCACCAATACGAAAACATGAAGGCTCGAACTGCTTGAGTAAGGTCTGACGCGGCCAACGGCTCGGGACAAGTACGGAGGACGACATCTGCCCATTCAAAGAAGAAACGCATGGGGCAGGGGGCAAAGTTCACCTCTGGTCGACTCTCCCAAGAGTCGAATCGGTTGTTGTCGATATTAAGCTTCGGCGTCGTGAAACGGATCAATTGATCATGCATTGGACTCAGCAAAATGTTGCCAACAGCCTGATGCAGAGACGACAAAGCTTCGTCAACCCCCGGGAGATAACAGATCTGGTCATCCTCGTCTACAACTGGGCGACTCCATAGGTCGTGAACAGCCTGGACTGTAGGCGCAGTTACATCACAACCGTCGTAGGCCGACGGTCCCCCAAGAGCTAACAACAGTGGCTTCTATTCTTCCTTTGAATCGCGGATTCGTAGACAGTCCCGAAGTGCGCCTCTCACTATGGTTTTGATAGTTGTGATGGTCAGGGCGAGGAAGGAGAAAGAAGTTGGCGCGGCAGACATCTACAACAGAGCAGGAAAAGTCAGGCACGCAATTCATTCATCTCTTACAATTTGAAAAAAAAAGGGGTCTCCTGCGACCTGGGATGGAGAAGTCTAGGTCGCGAACAAAAAAAAAAGGAGAAGAAAAAAAAAACGCAAGTAAAAGAAAAAGGAGCGACAAAAAAGACCAGTCGCCGGTGAAAGAGAAAGAACGGAGAAAGAAAAAAAATGAGAGAGGGTAAAACGCGGTTGTCTCAGACGACCCGACCAGCAAAACAAACTGCTTTCGAAACAAAGCTCTCAGCGAGCACTATTCAAAAGCCTCGCGTCTGGCAACAGAGTCGGGCGCGACCAAAACAACAACATTGTGCCTCGACAACCGAGCCGAGAACAGTTCAAACCCCGGCGATTGAGCCGAACGCAATCAAAACAAAAACGCTGCACCCAAACCAAACGCAGCCCAAAAGCTGCACCCGGCGATCGAGCTGAGTGCTACCAAAACAACAACACTGTGCCTCGGCGACCAAGCCGAGCACAGTCCCAAAGACGACGCGCACGGCGACAAATCCTAGTGCGATCAAAACAAACAGTCTCGCGGCCAACAACTAAACCGGAGGCAAAACAACAACTTCAATGCCTGGCGACCAAGCCGAACATAACCAAACGGAGAATTCAGCATCTGGCGACAAGCTAGACGTCGTACACTTGATCCCAATGTCGGACGACTGAGTTGGACGGGAAATGAATGTTGTAAAACAACAAACTCTGTGCCCGGCGATCGAGCCGAGTACAATTCAAAGCCTCGCAACCAGCAACAAAGCCGACCGCGATCAAAAAAAGTGCCCGGCGACCAAGCCGAGTACAATTCAAAGCCTCGCGACCACCAACAAAGCCGGCCGCGATCAAAACAAGTGACCGACGACCAAGCCGAGTACAATTCAAAGCCTCACGACCAACAACAAAGTCAGCCGCAATCAAAACAAGCACCTGGCGATCAAGCCGAGCATAGTTCAAGGCTTCACGACCAGCCACACTGCCGACCGCAATCGAAATGACAAAATCTGCGCCAGGTGACCGAGCCGGATGCAGCCAATCAGAGCCAGGTATGTAAACCTCTCTTCAAACAAAAACAAAGGGCAGCAACAAAAAGAAGCAATCGCCAAACAAAAAAAAAATAGAATCGCGACAAAAAGAAGCAGTCGCCAAACAAAAAAAATAGAATCGCGACAAAAAGAAGCAATCGCAAAAAAAAAAAAAAAAGTTGCGACAAAAAGAAGCAGACGCAAAACAAAAAGAAAAAAAGGCAGCCACAAAAAGAAACAGTCGCAAGAAAAATAGAAAGAGATCGAAACATACTCGCACTGCGGCAACTCTTGCCGGCTACGACAACAGCACCCGGCGACCAAGCCGGGTGTGCTAGCATAGAAATTCAGCCACCCGGCAACCCAGCCGGGCTCAGCCGAATCAAAATCTCGGCACCCGGCGACTAAAACAGAAGTCCAACCCCTCGACGACCGAGCCAACCAAAGGTAAAGCAAAAATCAGCATCCGACGATCAAGCCGGATGCGACCACACAACAATTCGCACCCAGCGACCGAGCCAGATGCGACAACAGTACCCGGTGACCAAACCGGATGCGACAGCATAGAAACTCAACACCTCGGCAACCCTGCCGGGCTCACTTGAAGTAGAATTCAGCGCCCGACAACTGAGCCGAATGCAAAACAGAAGTCCCGCGCCCGGCGACAGAGCCAGGTGCGATGCAAAATCACAGCGTTTGGTTTTCAGGCCAAACGAAGCAAAAAAAAATCATAAAAAGAGAGAAAATTCGAGAGGAAATAAAATAAAATAAAAAAGAGAGACTGAGAGAGAAGTTGAAAATGAGAGGAGAGAAAAAGAAGAAGAAAGAGGGAGGAAGAGAAGAAGAAAGAAAAGAGAGTGGGGACCCCAGCTGACTCGAATCCAGCCCGAGGCTGCCAGGAGAAAAGAAATTCTTACAGTACCTTTAAAATCCTGGTTCGTGGAGAGTTCTGATGCAAGCGGGGGGCAAGTAGCAAACAGACGGCAGCAAAGTCGCAGACAGTCCAATCACAACAGGTCGCAGTCTCCCGATTTCACAGTCAGTCAAATTCGCAAATGAAGTCAAATTTGCAGTCAGTCTACTTCGTAAACAGATAATGCAGCCAAATTCGCAGTCTCCCAAATCACTAGCAATCCCTCAAATCGAATTTGTAGAGCCTCCCAGACCCAAAAACGCAAACAGTCTCCTAAACCCAAAATTGCAGATTGTCTCTTAAATCGCAGGCAGTCAAAATTCGCAGGCAGAATAGGTCGCAGGCAGTCTCAAAATCGCATACAGAGCCAAAATCGCAGTTTCTCAATTCGCACCCAAGTTGCAGACAGAGAAGACAAAATCCAAATCGCAGGGAACAGAAAATTGCAGGAACCCAAATCGCAGACAGACGGGAAGCAGCAAATCGCAGTCTCCAAATTCGCAGACCGAGAAAGCAGGAAGTCGTAGACACTTAGAAAATCCCCAAATCGCAGAGTATACCTAGAAGAAGGAGACACAATACTTAAGGAAGTCAACCAGATTCTCCTAATCTCGTGGGAAGTGGATTAGAGCTTCCCCCACTTAAAAGGGAGTCTGCCACGTAAATTGGAGGGATCCCAATCGTGGGCAGAGATAGGAAGGTGCCAAATTTACTTTAGTGGGACCCACACTATTTCTCTCTAACTTCAATTACTCTTGAAACCTGCATTGAAGCCAAGCATAACACCAATTGCGACGAAACAACCCGAGAAAAGGTATTCCAACTCGTTGGAGACTCACCCTGGCCAGTGCGGGCCCACTGCACCAACACTGGCGCGCATCCTCTTCTCGAAACTCCAAACAGAAGAGCGGAAGAGGAATTGTCTCGTGCAGAGCTTGGGGAAGCCAGAGTCAGATCAACCCAACTTCGTCAGGAGACTGATCAAATCAAAGTGAAACTTCTGCGCTTTACTTCGGTTCATACTTCTCCTCTCCGGCGAGACGACCAACTCGCCGAAGATACACTTCCCTCCGGCGAGACTGGCTTTATTCCTCCACACCATCTGCCTCCTTCCTTCCGTCCGAAATTCAACAGATTTTTGGGTCGTTGGGTCTCAAAATTCAATCAAGTCAAAGTAGAGGAGTTACGACATATCTCAGTTTGTGACATCTTTCCCCGGCGCGATACCCAAAGCTGTCGAGACTTGCAGAAGTCTTCAAAATCCGTCGCGATTGTCTTCTCTGAAATACCGAAGCAACACTCGGCCAAAACATTCAAACAAACTGCGACCAACAACTCAGTCGACTCCAACTTATCGTCGACGTTCAAAACTCTTGCTCAGGTACACTATCTCTCCATATCGTACATACTACATATGTGCGCGTATACAAAAAAAAAGAGAAAATTGAAAAAAACAAACAGCTCTAAAATAGCAAGAGAGCCAAAAAAAATAATGAAAAGAAAAAAAAAAGGATACATACAAGTGTACAGAAATATACACTGTCCTAAAAGAGTAAGAGGACAGAAATGGATATGTACAAGAAAAGATAAATGACCCTAAAAGAGTAAGAGGGTCTAAAAAAAAAGACAAAGTGTGTGTGCGTGTGTTCTTCTTCACATTCGAAACTTGTTCGTTCTCTCCGAACGGTCAAGTCTCAAAGGGGGCAATCTATATGCACCAAAATGTGAACGGCCCAAATTCGACGAGCCCAAACACCCACCGATCCAGCAATCGATCGTCGTGTGTAGGCTCTGTCGATTCTTAAAGTCATTCATCGCTGCCCATCGTTAAACCCATTCGTGTCGCCGCGTCACCGATACAGTCGACACCCCAGTCAGCAGTGAGCTGCCGCGTCAGCATCCACATCAAGACGCCACTCAACTCATCAATTAAATGACCAAGTCTGGTCGCTAACCGAAGGAGCCAAGGAAAGACACTGTGATCCTCAATCGAGGGATCCAACAGAGGGAGCTCCTGGTCTTCCTCCTCTCTCAAAAGAAGCAGCCAAAAGGGGATCGTGATCCCGATTCCAAGCATCAACCTCAACAACGGTACAGAACAGGCTACAAATAGCCAGAACGTTTCTGTCGCAAGGGTTCAAAAATTGGAGATCAAAGAAATTCCTTTCGTGAAGAGAAATTTTGTGTCGAGCCACACTCTCGCGCACAGACTCTTTCGAGCCAGAGAAGTTCAGCAACTCACAGTTCGTCGTCGCTCAATAGTTCGATCGGAGCAGCTCTACACGTTCGTCGACAACGTCACAAGTTGATACACGTGGAACACAAATACTTCTGCCCGACCGACCAAAGCCACAACAGTTCGTACACACTCGTTCCAGAACTCAAACTTCGACGTTCTCGCCAGAAGCCGAAACTTTGACAATTCATATGGAGATCGAATCAGAGGAAGAATAGGAGATTGTACTCGCATTTCTTGACATTCAAATACAAATTGTAATACAAATTCTCTGTTATAAATTGAATTATTCTCACGGTCGCGCCTCTTCGCGGACCGGCGGATTTTCGGTGAAACAATAATATCAGTGTTACTTGCAATGTTTTAAAAACCGAACCGAAACCGGCAGTATGTTCAGTTTTGGTCGAACCAGGTTAGACCAGGTTGGACAACCGTTGAATATTATCCTCTATACTTTATAAATATGTTATATTTCTATAATTAAAAAGAAAAAATTAATGTTGATTATAGTGAACCGGGCCGAGTTAATAAGAACCGGATTGGCTTCCAATTCTGGTTCAACCGAGTTGAACTATCCGATCCCGTTCAATTTTTAAAACATTGGTTAGTTGTTGTAATAAAAACTGGACCAAGTGGACCGATCCAACCCGGTTGCACCAGAATTGCAAGTCATCCCAGATCTTATCAAGACCTCGTCATAAAACCACTGATTAATCTCGGTTCAATTGGGTTTAAATGAAAAAAGGTGTAACACCCAATGCTTTAAAAACCAAACCGGCCATCCAACCGGTGCTATGTTCGGTTTTCGGTTGAACCCGATTAGAACGGGTTGGACCGTTGAATATTATCGACCGTATGTTACATATATTTAATATTTCTATAAGAAAAGAGGAAAAAATTAATGTTGGTTACAGTGAACTGGGTCGAGTTAATAAGAACCGGATTAGCCTCTGATTCTGGTTCAATCAGGTCGGACCGGTTCGGTTCGGTTCGGTTTTTAAAACACTGGTAGCACCAATGTTTTGAAAACCGAACCGGTCATTGAACCAGTGGGAGGTCTGATTTTGGTTTAACCGGTTTAATCGGGTTCAATCGGTGGTTAGACCGGATATGCATTATTTTTAAATAAAAAAATATCATAACAAGTTCTAGTGTTCTACCTCCACTAAAAATATTTAAAAATAAAATAACTATTCAAAATTTTAATAAGTATCATCTAAAACAAATCATATATCTGAGATCAAATGTAATTAAACCTTCTTAAAATGAAAATATAAAATAAACATATAATCTGAAAATATAAAAAAATATTATGTTCTTTGAGCAGAGTTTGGGAGAAGGAGAAGGCAAAGCATAGCGAGTTTGGGAGAAGGAGAAGTCACCACCACGACCAATGGCCCAAAGTTGCGATACCTGATCTTCCCAATGTTTTTTTTTCTCATCCATATATATATATATATATCTCTCTATCTCTCTCTCTATCTCTCCTCTCTCTTCTCTACTCTCCTCTCTCTCTCCCACTCTCTCTCTCTCTCTCTCTCTCTCTCTCTCTCTCTCTCTATCTCTCTCACCTATCTCTCAGCATCTCTCTCTCTATCTCTCTCTCTATATATATAGATCCTCTATCTCTGATCCTCTCTCTCTCTCTCTCTCTCTCCTCTCTCTCTCTCTCTCTCTCTATCTCTCTATCTCTATATAATCTCTTCTCTCTCTCTCTCTCTCTCTCTCTCTCTCTCTCTCTCTCTCTCTCTCTCTCTCTCTCTCTCTCTCTCTATCTCTCTCTTCTCTCTTCAATTCTCTTTCTTTCTTCCGTCGACCTCTCTTGTTTTCTTTCTTCTCTACGGTCAACAACAGAAAGAAAATAATAATCTAATTCCTGACCTCCCATTGAAGCATCCAGGTTACTTATTCTCTATCGCAAAAAAATTCCAAAGGAAGCAAACCATCCCAAATCAAAGACAGACAAAGAAGATCTTGCGCATTTTCGAAGAGAAATAGAGAACAAACTTCTCTATCCAGTCGTTCCCGAAAAGAGTCGTTCCCGATTCCCGACTTGCAATTTAGTTTTAAACCTAGAAGGTGGACCAACAGTAACCAAACCGGTTGAACTGGTTCGGTCGGTTCAACAATTTAGTGGTTGAACCAATCAAACCGCTCGGGTCGTCCGGTTTTCACTCTTTTGCGGTTTTCAATTTAAACCAACCATTTTAAGTCCCGGTTCCGGTTGAATCAGGTCGAACCGGCCGGGTCGGTTTGGTTTTTAAAACAATGGGTAGCACCTCTTATTTGGTTTAAAAAAGTTTAGATATAAATTATAATGCATTGGGTCTAATTTTTTTTTTTTTAATAATGTTCAGCCGTCAGCAACTTCTGCCTTCACGGAAAAATTATAAATTACTCGTGGGAGGGTTTTTAGGATCTTCCATTTAATCTTCGGTGTTCATTCCTTCATACTTCATTAATTTGATTCTGATCTGAGCCGCAATCGCGTCTTGAGGGGGCGCGAAATTTCAGCCAACAACGTGAGGCGCGCGATCTAATTCCCATGATACGGGAATCCGAAAACCCAGCGTTTCTACTTTTTCGCTTCCGGATTCACATCAAGTCAACGATCGAAGATATCTCGGCACTCGAACGGACCCCACCGGTTCCTGAGAACGGGAAAGCTCTCAAATGTGCTTTTGCCATGTTATATATATATATATATATATCTTCTCATCTTCTGAAGATTGTTTTCGAAACGGCGCATGCCATAACGCCTACTCTGCAAGCTCCATTCACCTTATCTCATTCTCCGCTTGTCTGCTGGATTTCTTTTTTTTTTTTTTTTTCTCTCTTTTTGCTCTTTGGCGCGGTGCTCGGCCGATGACATGGGGGAAGGCGTGTTGACATGGCGGCCGATTCCGGAGTTGCAGAGGGCGGCGAAGGCTTGGGAGGGAGGGGAAGAGGAGGGACGCCGGGGGGAATTCAGGGGAAGGGTGAGGGACAGACCTTTTGCTTCGCTTACGGTGGAAAGGAAGGTGGTTTCCGACAAGGAGTTTGTGCTGCTGCAGGGGGAGTCGCCGACGGTGGGACAGCTTTTGAAGCATCCGCTTGCGATGCTTGCATTGGTGCCTAAAGATGCCGCGCTCTTCGCCGCTGGGGCAGTCGCCGGCGCCGCTGCCAAGACGCTTACCGCTCCCCTCGACCGTGTCAAGCTTATCATGCAGGTTCTTTGTTTTCTGAATTTTTACATGAAACCAATGAGCGTGTTGAAATTCAGGACAATTTATGTTGGTTTTTTATGTTTTCTGAACCCCTTGCTTAGTACCGTTTCCTGTTCTGGTCCGCTTCTTCTCTAGTTACTGCATTCTGAACTGTGAAAGGGTGGATTGTTTTCAAATGGTATTCTTTAGCATAAAGAGCTTTTGAATTGGAGTGGTCTACATTTGAATTAAGACAATTCAACGAGGGGAAGAATTATGTCACGGAATTCTGAATTTGGAGAGTTTGAAGGACGGAGTTCAAATAGGCAATTCTTTTGTTCTTCAACTCAGTATCTCCCACAAGAAAACACCCTGTTCTAGAGGTTTATTTCTGCAAATATTGTCTATCTGAATTGGTTCTCTGGCACAACTCCCTCGAGGGCCTTGTTGCGATTGGGTCCAATGATTGTATTCTTGCTACTCACTTTTTTCATTTCACATCATAGGTATTGTTTAATATCACTAGTTAAATAGCTTCTTCTTGTTTTCTTTATAATTTGATTTTATCTCTCCTGCAAAAAGTCTTGTTTTAAAATATTTTGAAGAAAATCACAAAAAAATTACCATCATTAGATGCATTTGCTAGGATGGATTCAACGTTAATTATATTAAATGTATGAATTGTCCCAACGAACAAGTATAATTGATATTTTTCCCTAGCCTTGTTTCTGAAGCCTGTTCGTTATTGCAGACACATGGTATACGGGTAATGGAAGAAAGTGGAAGGAGAGGAATTGGTTTTATGGAGGTTTGCATTGCCTTCCTTCTCTGCTTGTGTATTTCTGACCAGTTTATGTTACACTGATGTTTTGATGTGTCATTGAAAGTATGCCTTCATTGATTCAATTTCCTCGCTTCTTTAGGCTCTGGCATTGATTGGGAAGGATGAAGGTGTTAAAGGTTATTGGAAGGGCAATCTCCCTCAGGTATATTTTTTCTTCTCTAATACTTAATGCTCTTCGTTGAGCTCCCGTAAAAGATACATCTTACTACTTTAACTGTTTTGTGAGGGAATTAAGTTTTGTGCATAGGACTTCCAATCACCAAAATCTAAATCTTAGTTTCTGTTTGTACTCAATCTCACTTTTTGTAATTCTGACAAGTCAGTACATCTTGAACTATTATGTAGGTGATACGAATTATTCCTTACAGTGCTGTGCAGTTGTTTTCTTATGAGGCATACAAGGTATTGTTACTTGAGGCATTGTACACCATATGCACAGATTCTTTTCATACCGTTACTTTGTTTACTCTCCTCTCCAAGTCTAGCCTCAATTCTGCTCATTGGAATTTCATAATTTCTTGCAAAGATACCTTTGTGATTTATTCTTTGCACCTTTAGAAACTTTTCCGAGGCGAGGATGGGGAGCTTTCAGTTGTTGGGAGGCTGGCAGCAGGAGCTTGTGCTGGCATGACTTCCACTCTTGTAAGTTTTATCTGGACTCATTAATTTGGTGGTATTCTGTATCTATTGCAATTCTCAATTAATCATCTTTCTCATGCTGTTGGCAGGTAACATACCCATTAGATGTTTTGAGGTTAAGATTAGCTGTTGAACCAGGGGTGAAAACCATGTCTCAGGCAAGAACTAACTCAATTCAATTTTGCTTTCTTACATGGATATTTAGATCTATAATGATGCAAGTTATTTGTTGTTTACTATCAGGTTGCACTGAACATGCTAAGAGATGAAGGAATTGCATCTTTTTATAGTGGTCTTGGACCTTCTCTCCTTGGAATTGCTCCATATATTGCTGTCAACTTCTGTGTTTTTGACTTGTGAGTGGCTATTTCAAAGTTCAATGGCTTACATAAAGCATTACCTAGATTATGGAGCTGAAACTGAAATTAGTCCTATTGAAATTAAATGTTAGGGTAAAAAAGTCATTACCTGAAGAGTTTCAAAAGAGGCCAGAGAGTTCTCTTGCTACTGCCTTGGTGTCTGCTACACTTGCTACAGTTACATGCTATCCTTTGGACACTGTTAGGAGGCAGATGCAAATGAAAGGTTCACCATACAGAACAGTTCTAGATGCTATTCCAGGTATGCACATACGACAGAATGAACAAAATTTGTCAAAAAGTGTTATCTTATTCTATCTGCCTGATTTATATAGTTAGCTCAAGTCAGATTAATAGTCTGCAGTTCTCTCTGATTATACTGGCAATATGGTGCTCAGGATAAGGTTCATTATATTTTGCATTCTGCTTTTACTTATTTTGGAAATTAAGAGTTGGATGTGCTTTCCAACATTGATGATATGAAAATCTTAATCCGATGTTAATCTTGGTGGTTTAACTTGTCAAATCAATAATGCTCTCAATTATTTTTTATCACTGTACAGGAACTTCAAAAACTCAATAATTAGGCTTTAGTTACTCATTCAGTGGATCTGAGCGACACCCTTACATACTTATACTAGTAACTGGAGTTAGAAAATGTCTGAAAAAAGTTGACCAGAAACCTTCTTAGTCCAACTTGATAAACTGTCTTTTTGCAACATTGTTTTTGTTAGAAGTACATTTGCCAATCACCGAGATTCAATTTTCAATTTTGATGTGGTGCCACCACATAAAAGTCACAGAGATCAAAGCAGAAAAACTAATTTGCTGAATAGTTTTGATGTGGTCGCCAGTAGATCCAAAACGAAATAACTTGATCCCAGTATCCATGATCAACTAAGTGCCTTTTTGGTTAAGCAGGTATTGTGCAACGGGATGGTCTAATCGGTTTATACCGTGGCTTTCTACCCAATGCTTTGAAAAATCTACCAAACAGCAGGTCCCTCTCACTCCTCTTTTGTGAGCTTTTAGACAATGCTGTGCGGAATAGTTAGGCCTGTATGATTACTACTGACCGTCTTTCCTTTGGTTCTCCAGTATTAGGCTTACAACCTTTGATACAGTGAAAGGCTTGATAGTAGCCAGTCAAAAGGAGTTTCAAAGACTTGTTGAGGAAAATCGGGTAAAATTTGATAGCTAAAGCAGCCATTTTGTCATGTTTCTTGATTCTCATCAGTTTTGTAGGCAGTTGGAAGAGCACCATGCCCCGAGAGTATTTTTTGTATGATATGGCAATTTAATTTGTATGTTTAGATTACATTATTTGTACAAGTGTAGCAGATGATGTATTTTATTCATGAAATTACTAGACTACATAAATTATCCTCAAGTGTGAAGGTCCCTGTGATTTTGCTGTGAATTGTTATTCAGTTACAGAGTTTTCCATAATGTTGCAATTAGTTGCCTTAACCCAACTATCTGAGACATAAAAATGAGCATCACTGGCCGTGTTTCCAGGGTTGAAAAGGTTGGTTTTCAGATGAGTAAACAAGCAGCAGTCCGAACAGAACTGGGATTTTACCATTATCCAATTTGAGTACATGTTATTCTGTATTTTTCTTAATATAATGTATATTGCCATTTTTTAAGCCGAAGCAGCCGTGGGGTGTTGACTATTCTTGTTTAACCTGATTGAACCTGGTTCGTCAATGGTTGAACCAAAATGGGCTACTATCCTAATTCTTATTACATTACTTAATATTTCTTGTGATTTACTCCACATGTGACTTTGTTGGTCGAAACCTATTAAACTGGTCAACTTATAAATGCACTAAAGTATATTATGGTATTAGTTTAATCGCATAATTGGCCATCTTGTCCGGTTTCGATATACATTACTGCACAAACCCTGCATTCAGATTCTCAGACACAATATTCATGATCTACAGTTGTTTTATTTTATTAATTTAAAAATGGACAAATTATTAAAATCTTAATGGGGTAAGAATTTTTTTATTTTATTTTATGTATAAGCTACAAATTGATGGAGGAGATAAGAGGAGTAGAATTTGGCACTAGGCACCCCTGCTTGGCCTAGCAAAGCATTCTTAAGGAGTAGAGTGCGAGACTGATCGAACCTGGACTGGATATAGCTGTTCATGGATCCGTTTTTCTCTTTTATGCATGAATTAAAAGTTTAGAGATGCTGTTTTCAGCGTCGCAATCAGCTGGGACTAGATATGGTTGTATCTGTAGTTCGCATCAAGGTTTTTCTGTCTTCTTTTGAAGATTAGAGATGCTGTTGAGCATCGGAATTGGTAACTTCCATCTGGAATTCTTGTTGAATTCGTCTGCTTCTGACGCAACTCGAGTAATTAATTGAATGCTCTTACTACCGGAACTCGAGTAACCTTTACTTCCGGAATCAAACCCGGAAACAAAGACTGACCTGCAAAAAGAAAAGGAAAGTAATTGTGGAAACTAGAAACTAGAAACGACGCAGTGGGTCTTTGGACTTGAAGAGCACGGTGGCAGAGTGTAGACAATGGTTTAATCTATTTGAATTTTTTTTCGATGAATTCAAACTGATTTATCCATTTGCTATAGTTTAATCTTTGCGC
Organism: Aristolochia fimbriata; assembly: GCA_019845555.1. Classification (NCBI taxonomy): domain Eukaryota; kingdom Viridiplantae; phylum Streptophyta; class Magnoliopsida; order Piperales; family Aristolochiaceae; genus Aristolochia; species Aristolochia fimbriata. Next base: position 29,780,571 of record CM034079.1, on the reverse strand, counting down.
CACTCTAACGAGGCCACCACCCACCCCTCAGAATCCAGATGCAATGGCGTAATAATCCAGTCTCTCTAGATTATATATATAGGAGGAGGCATGGGGAAGGGATCGCATCATAAACAAGTGCATGTTGACAGCCATGGGAGACGACGGGAGCTCTATTAATAATGCTGGCTCGTCGGAGACCCGAGTCGCGCTCATCGTCGGCGTCACCGGGCTCGTCGGGAAGGAGCTGCTGTCGGAGCTTCTCTCCGCGAAGCCCGACTGGAAAGTGTACGGCATCGCTCGGAAGCCCGACGACGGCGACGGCTCGAAGCGGTACGAGTTCATCCCCTGCGACCTTCTGGACACCGACGACGTCGCCCGGAAGCTGTCCCCTCTCCGGGACGTGACCCACGTCTTCTGGGTCACATGGGCCGCCCAGTCGTTCCTAGACCCCCAAGCCTGCCGCGACCAGAACAGGGCGATGATGTCCAACGTCCTCGACGTCCTCCTCCCTCGCTCCCCGGCTCTCAAGCACGTCTCGCTCCAGACCGGGATGAAGCACTACATACGAACGGACGGCACCGGGGCGCGCGACGCCGTCTACAACGAAGAGAGCCCCCGAATCGCCGGGGAGAACAACTTCTACTACGCGCTCGAGGACCTGCTCCGGGACCGGCTAGCCGGCCCGGGATGGTCGGTCCACCGCCCGGGTCTCGTCCTCGGCTGCTCGACCCGGACCTGGTTCAACGTCATGGGGGGGCTCGGCGTCTACGCCGCGCTCTGCAGGCGCCTCCGCCTCCCCTTCCGTTTCCGGGGCTCGAGGACGTGCTGGGCGGAGCCGTACCTGGACGCGTCGGACGCACGCCTCGTGGCGCGGCAACACGTGTGGGCCGCCACGGACGCGCGCGTGGCCCCGGCCAGGGGCCAGGCCTTCAACGCGGTCAACGGGCCCACGTTCGCGTGGAGGGAGATCTGGCCGGCTCTCGCGGCGAGGCTTCAGGTGGAGGCACCCCCCGAGGAGGAGGCGCTCTCGCCGGAGTCGACATTTTCCGGAGATATGGCCGACAAGGGCCGGGTTTGGGAGGAGATCGTGGAGGAGGAGGGGCTGCGCGCGACGAGGATGGAGGACGTGGCGAACTGGTGGTTCATGGACGCGGTGCTGCGCTGCCCCGTCAAGTTGCTCGGCAGCCGGGAAAAGGCCGACCGGTTCGGTTTTACCGAGACTCTCGAACCGGCCGAATCTATCTTGTATTGGGTCGACCGAATGAGAGAGGAGAAGCTCATCCCTTAATAAATTCCATTACTGCATCAACCTGTTCATTTGTAATAACATAATCGGGGTTTATTTATTATTAATCCTACCATGTCAATGTCAATTCTAAGTTCTTATGATTATGGTTGTTTCATCGAAAATTTGTCGGTCCGCGAAGAGGCGCGACCGAGAGAATAAATTGATTTACAACAGAAAATTTGTGTTACAACTTTGTATTTGAATATCAGGAATGCGAGTACAGTCTCCTAATCTTTCTCTTATTCGATCTCTGTGTAAATTGATGAAGTTTCGGCTTCTGACGAGTTGACGTCGAAATCAAAGTTCTGGAACGAGTGTGCACGAACGATGACTATTTCGTCGGTCGGACGGAAGTGTTTGTGTTCCGCGTGTATCGACTTGTTGACGTTGTCGGCGAACGTGTAGAGCTGCTCCGGTCGAACTGGTGAATCTCAACGAACTGTGACTTCTTCGGCTCGAGAGAGCTTCTATTCATGAGAGCGTTTCTCGACGAAGGATTTTCGAACCCCTTCGACAGAATGTTTCTAGCTATTTGTAGCCGATTCCGTCTAGTTGTTGGTCTTTTCATGGAATGGGGATCACGATCCCCTTTCTGCTGCTGTTGTTGAGATGGGAAGAAGACTTAGGCACTCCTCTGTTGGATCCATCGAATGCGGATCGTTGGTGTCTTTCTCGGCTTCTACAGTTGGCGACCAGGGTTGGTCATTTAACTGCTGAAGTGGTTGCATCGTGGTTGGCTGCTGACTCGGGGAATGACTGTACTGATGACGCAACGAGGCAAATGGGTCTGGCGATGGGCTATGACAGATGACTTTGAAAATCGATGGAGCCTACCCATGACGATCGACTGCTGTATTCATGGGCGTTTGGGCTCGTCGTATTTGGGCTGATCACATTTTGGTGTATACAGATTGCCCTCTTCGAGAATTGATCGTTCGGAGAGAACGAGCAAGTTTCGAATGTGAAACATACACACACACACACACGCGCGCAACATTTTTTTTTTTTGGACCCTCTTACTCTTTTAGGGTTATTTATCTTTTCGTGTACATATCTTTCTATGTCCTCTTACTCTTTTAGGACAATGTATATTTCTTTCTGTACACTTGTATCTTGTATACATTTTTTTTTTTTTTTTTTTTGGCCCTCTTGCTATTTTAGGGCTGTTTGCTTTTTTTATTTCTTTTTTTTTTTGTATACACATACATATGTAGTATATGTACGATATGTAGAGAGACAATGAGTACCTGAGCAGAGGTGTTGTTCAGGTTTGAGTAGCGACGATGAGATGAAGTCGAGTGAGCGAGGTTATTGCCTGCTTGGGTGCTGTAGTCGGATGATGCTTTGGTAGAATGGCTCCGATAGAATTGGTCACACGCCAGAGGGAAGTGCGAATCTGGTCATCGTGCCGGAGAAGAAAAGCGCATCCGTTTCGACGAATTTTGGCCAACTTAGTTTTGACGACACTGATGCAATCCTAGCTAATCACTAGCAAGAGGACTAATCAATGTAATATAGACTTTATGCAAGTTCGAATATCGTCCCACAAAGACCAAGCCAGCAGTTAATTGCTTTCTGAATAAAAATCTGAAGTTTGAGAATTCTGATTTGAGAGACAGAAAGTTAAACAAAACCAGTAATTGAAAACTGTTGAGAAAAAACCTTTGAGAAATTTCAATAATGGAAGAAGACGTTGGGAATCCAATTCCCTCCCTTGACACTCTGAGATTGAATAAAGTTATGTTTTGGAAATCAATTTCTGACGAGCTTATTAAACCATGGCTACAATCCGCATAGGCATCACCTATTTCTATCTCCTAGAGCAAACTAGCTGGCAAAATCTACTCTACTTTATAGCATAAACATGAAGCTCTTATGTCATAGACAAATCGACTAATCCAACAGGGTATTACTTTAAGGTCGAGGATTAACCCAAAGATCAATTAATCGGCCTAGTGTATGAATTCAAAAAGACTTGTACAACCCTATCAGCATATCTTACCTTAATTCTAGCATCACCTTATAACCAGTACATAGCAGACAACAAGTATGAATCAAGAATTATACACTTTGAAAAACTCATTCATGCACCAAATTGAAAACCAAATAGATTATAAAGTATCAATCTCATTACATGCCTAGGGAGTTATGGACTCCCAACTAAAATGACTACTCCATACTGGAATTAAAAACACACAACACGATTTTGATAACAGCCATGAAAGAAAAATAACTAAGTACAGAAACTCCCTTTGGAAGGCTGCTCTTGGTCACTCTTGCTCCTTAGGCTGAAATCTCCACCTTTCTCCCTCAAAGTGGCCAGAGGTCGTGTAAGACTCCCTCTGGACCTTCTTCTCTCTTTAAACTAATGAATAAAACAGAAACTTGAACTCAAAACTGAATGTAAAGACTGGATCATTTGTGCTCTGCCTCGGACCCCTATTTATACTTGTCCTGCTGCCCAGGCCTTGTCAATTGGCCTCTGTCCAGGGGTATGAATTATGTCTTCCCGACCTCCGAATTGATTAAAATTACACACGAACCTTCCTTAGATGGTCCTTGCCTTGCTCACGAAATTTGAGTCCAATCTGAGTTGGAAAACTCGAGATATGATATGAAGAAGTTGGAATGCTTCTGCTGCCAATTCCAGCACTAGGTCCACCACTTTGAAAATATAAAACTCCAAAAACCCGATTTGGATTGGCCTGATTTTCTGCGACATGATTCTCAATCCTCTCATGAAGCTGTGGTCCAAATTTAGATCCAATTAAAAGTCGGAATCTCTAGATATGGCCTCTTCAATCTGGGACTTGTACTTTCCTTTTATAACAATCTCCTAATCAAGAATAGCACTCCACCTCTTTGAGGATTCAAACCTCTTAGGATTTCCCTCAATTTTCTCTAGAGACTTCGTGAACACCTTCCTTATACACTTAGGACTTTTCCTCCCACGTTTGATCTTGTTTACTTATTAGAATCCCAAGATTTTAGTTTTTTCGCATTGCTGAGTCAATGGCGTGGTCGCGCCGAAAATGTGTTTAAAATGGCGCGGTCGCGCCAAAAATGTGTCTAAAATTGCGCGGTCGCGCCATTTGGGCTGAATTTCTTCTAACGGCCGCGCCATCTTGGTGGCGCGGCCGCCATCTTAGGTGGCGCGGCCGCGGTCGCTACCTTGTACCTTTATGCACTAAAATCTTCATATTTTCCTCATTTTAGCTCTGATTTCAATGATTCTTGTTGCGTTGGACTCCTGAGAGAGAAAAAATGAATTTGAGACATATTTCATGATCTTATGACGAATATTGACTCCAAAATATAATTTCCAATTCCAATTCAGGCCTAAAAATAGTGTCTTTTAGACACTTATCAGACACCCCTTCCCGTTGCGTTTAAGGATTAGCGCAAGTTGGATGAAGCGCGATGGGCTTCAACTCAGTCTGTGCCTCTTCGTTCCTGGTGAGCTGCACGATCTTTAGTAGAACGACTTCGTTGCTTCTGGTCATCATGTCGAAGAGAAGGAGCATGAACCGAAGTGAAGCGCAGAGGTTTTGCTTCGGTTCGTCCAATCTCTTGGCGCAACGAATTGTTCCAGGTGAGCTTCGCAATACCGAAGTGCTTCGTTGGAGTGGCTGGGGTGACTTCATTAGGTATAATCACCATGCCGGAGAAGAAGTACTCACCCGAACGAGATTGAGTAGGTTCAAGCCTCTTGCGAGACAAAATTTTCTTTTGTGATTTCGATTGGTACGCTGGGAAGAGAATGCGGGCCAGAATGGGTGCAGTGGGGCCCGCCCTAGCCAAGGTGAGCCTCCCAATGAGTTGGAATGCTTTTCCCGGCTTGTTTCGTCGAAATTGGCTTTATATCCCTCGTCGACGGTTTGGCTTCAGCGCAGATTTCAGGAGTGATTGAGTTGAGGTCAGAGAGCGTGGGTCACACTCAGACTGATCTGGCACCTCCCTCTCTGCCCACGATTGGGATCCCTCCAATTTGCGTGGTAGACTCCCTTTTAAGAGGGGAAAATACCAATCCACTTCCCACGAATTTAGCACGATTTGGTTGACTACTTCAAGTATTGCATCTTTTTCTTTTGGGCATGCTCTGCGAATTAAGGGTTCTCTGAGTGACTGCGACCTGCTGCCTGCGATTTGAGTGTCTTCGACTTGCTGCCTGCGACTTGCATGTCATGTCTCTTCAGCGCGTGACCTGGCCTTGAGTTCGTGTATTCTACTTTACAATCATCTTCGAGTTCCGTCTCTCATCAGAAAACTCTCTGCGGATCCTCTTCTTTTTCTCTCATTTTCAACTCCTCCTCTCTCTCTCACGATTTTTTTTTCTCTATTTTTTTTGAATTCTCTCTTTTTTTTTTTGTACTCCATGTATTTGTCAGTGTGACAGACTGACGACTTTCAGTGCTTCGTCTGGTTCGAAAGCCGAACATAATGATGTTGTGTCGCACCTGGTTTGGTCGCTAAGTGCTGAATCTCTATTTTGGCCGCATTTGGCTTGGTCGTCGGGTGCTGCAGTTTTGTTTTGGTAGCGTTTGGCTCGATCGCCGAGCGCAAAGTTTTTGTTTTGCGTCCAGCTCGGTCGTCGGGCGCTAACGTTCTCTTTATGTTGCGTTCGACTCGGTCGTCGAGCGCGAAGTTCCGTTTTGGCCGTGTCCGACTTGGTCGTCGGGGGGGATGGACTTCTGTGCTGCGCTCGGTTCGGTCGGCGGGCGCGAAGTTTTGAACTGCACTCGGCTCGGTCGTTGAATTCTGTAATTTTTTATTTGATTGCTCTCGGCTCGGTTGCCGAATGCTGTAATTTTTTATTTTATTGCTCCCGGCTCGGTCGCCGAGAACGAAGCTTTTGTGCAGCGCTCGGCTCAATCGCCGAGTACTATAAATTTTCTTCGATTGTGTTTGGCTCGGTCGTCGGGCGCAAAGCTTTTGTTTTGGTTGCCTCTGGCTCAATCGCCGGGCAGGAGGCTTTTGTTTTGGTTGCGTCCGGCTCAATCGCCGGGCGCGAAGCTTTTGAATTGCGCTTGGCACGGTTGTCGGGCGCAGAAGTTTTTGAATTGTGGTCGGCTCGGTCGCCTGGTGCAGAAATTCTGGTTGCAATTCTGATACACGTTCTGCAACTTGCCAAGGGCAATGGTGCACTATATGTAGGTGGTCGAACTGACAAGAGAGCCAGTGTACTTTCGACCCCCTTTTTTTTTCTAGCGACTGCTCTTTTCTTGTCGCTCGCAATTTTTCTGCGACTGCTCTTTTTTGTCGCTCGCAATTTTTTTCTGCGACTGCTCTTTTTTGTCGCTCACAATTTTTTTCTGCGACTGCTCTTTTTTGTCGCTCGCAATCAATTTTTTTTTCCTGCAACTGCTTCTCTTTGTCGCATTCTGATTTTTTTTTTTTGAAGAGGAGTTACGTACCTGACTTTGATTGGCTGCATCCGGCTCAGTCATCGGGCACAAAAATTTCATTTTGGTCGCGTCTGGCTCCCTCATCGGGCGCGAAGCTTTTGTCTTGCATTCGGCATGGTCGCCGGACGCAGTGTCCTTGTTTTGGTCATGTTCGGCTTGGTCGTCGGGCGCAGGGCTTTTTGAACTGTGCTTGGCTCGGTCGCCGGGCACACTGTTCATGTTTTGGTCACGTCCGGCTTGTTCACCAGGCGCGAAGCTTTGGTTTTGATCGCGTCTGGCTCGGTCGCCGGATGTCGGACTTTTGGACTGCACTCCGCTTGGTCACCGGGTGCTGAATTTTTTTATTTGGTTGCGTTCGGCTCGGTCGTCGGGCGCTGGAATTTATTGTGCAACATCCGACTCAGTCGTCGGGTGCTGAATTTTTTTATTTGGTTACGTCCGGTTCGGTCGACGAGAGCTGGAATTTATTGTGCAGCATCCGGCTCGGTCGCCGGGTGCTGAATTCTTTGATTTGGTTGCGTCCGGCTCGGTCGCCAGGCGCTAGAATTTGTTTTGGTTGCGTTCGGCTCGGTCGTCAGGTGCAGTGCTATTGTTTTGGCCGCGTCCGGCTCGGTCGCCGGGTGCGAAGCTTTTGTCTGCACTCGGCTCAGTCGACGGGCGCAATGCTTTTGTTTTGAAGTCGACCTTCTTTGTTAAGTTACTGGCAGTCCTGCGAATAGACTTGTTTCGCAACCAGTTTGGCGTACTGTCTGCCGATCGCCTGCGGGTAATAGTGTGGCCGTATTGTGCGTGGAAGCTGCTTCTTTGAATTCGGTTTGCTGGCTGAACCGTCGATGACTGCCCTCTTTCTTTTTTTTTTCGTTTCTCCATTTATCTCTCTTTTTTTTTGTTTTTGGCGACTGATCCCCCCTTTTCTTTTTGTCGCTTGCTTGCAAAAAAATTTTCATGCGCTTATCTCTCTCTTATGTGCGACCTCCACATTTTTTTTTGTCGTCGGAGACGCATATTTTGAATCGAGAAAGTAATAAGTTGCATATCAGATGTCTACTACGCCGGCTTCCTTCTCCTTCCTCGGTCTTGACTATCTCGACCATCCGGACTGTTGTGAATGGTGTCCTTCGTCATTGTCTGTGGATTCGGGATTCTGAAGAAGAACAAAGGCCATTGCGATTGACTCTTACTGGTTCGTTTGCGTATGGTGCTTGCGACGTGTCTGTGCCCATAGTCAAAGTTGTTCACGATTTGTGGAGTCGCCCAGTTTTCGACGAGGATGATCAGATTTGTCGTCTCCCGGGAGTCAATGAGGCCTTGACCTCTCCGCATCAGTCTGTGGGCAGCATTTTGCTGAGTCCGATGCACGACCAGCTGATCCGTTTCACGGCGCCGAGCCTCTCTATTGATAGCGACCAGTTTGACTCTTGGGATCGTCAACAGGAGATATGCTCCGGCCCCTTTCCTGTGCCTTTCTATTTTGAAAGGGCAGATACCATTCTCCACACTTGTTCTGAGCAGTTGGCTGCAGCAGACATCACCTCTGCGGTTTGCGCTTCTATGTTTTCATATCGTTGTTGCGGCAATGTTGTCCACTCTTTTCTGGAGGTATGGTGTTCGTCGACCAACGTCATCTTCACTCGTGAGGGGGAGTTATCGATTTCCCTATGGGATATGCATCGACTATCCGGGTTACCCATCTCGGGCAGTATTTACGATGAGGCTATTCCGACTATTGAAGACTTTACCCTTAGCCGTTCTGTGCCGCTACCCGCAAGTCTTCAATATCTTCTCCTCGCGTATTATCATACTTTCTGCCATCAAAGTGCTCCGAATTTGGGGGTTCTCGGGGTTCCTATGTCAGATTAGGCTTCTTTCTGGTTTCGAACAAAATGGGGTGTGTGACCTTCAGAGGACTCCTGGCTGATCGTGGCAGGCTTACAGGCTCTCGAAGTCGTGACCGCTCGACCTTGCAGAACCAAGCCCTCTCCGAACTTGGAATGTCGGATGCCCTCGCGGATGAGGTATATTTAGCAGCCTTCTTATCATTGTAGCTTTGTCGCTGTGTATTGACCTTGTTGAGCAACATGTTGAGGCCAAGCGTCTTCAAGATGGCCTTTTTAATGGCTTGCGGCTCTCGTTGCAGCCTGGCCGGCGCAGCTTTGGCGAACATCTATCGAGGTCTCAATGCTCTCTTGTCGGGGAGGATTTCTTTGCCCTTTATCTATGCATGGCTTGCCCATCGATTTGGTGTTCATGAGGGTGATTCTAGCGACGGCGACAGACCTTTCATGATGCTCTATCGCAATCCGGCTCTCGTTCATACTTATAGTCAGAAAGAGGCACGTTCTTTGCTTTGGCGTGGCGGAGTATGGTGCTGGTATCCTACAGCTGCTCTTCCTCCTGGTCCGATTCTTGACAAGGCTGGTCACTTCGCCTCTCGGATCAAGGTAGAGTACTTCCGTTGCCTGCGAGCGACATCTCTAGTTTTGCGGCAGCGTGAGCTTCTCGTGGTGGAACCTTACAGTCCTAACCGATTTGCTTGCCAGTTTAGTTTTTTCCAATATTTGTCGGGTGAGTTGTCCTCTGACCAACGCATAGCGGCTTCAGTTTATGCGCTCGTGACATTGTGGCGAGCAAGGACTGCCTGTCCCCTTGGCAGCGTGGAGGTACCGGCCTTCGGGAGTCCTGATTTCAACCCAGGTGTTACATCCCTCTTTCGGGAGTCTTGGCTCGAGTCAGTGGCTCCCATTTTTGAGGTAGTAGCTCTTGTTTCTGTGTTCTTTATTTTTGTTTCCCTTCCTTTTGCATCTTTTGATTTCTCTCTCCTCTTTCGTTTTAGAGTGTGTGGAGGCAGTTTACCTGTGTATCTGCACTGAAAACAGCCTTGCTGCGTGCACGAGATGACGACGCAAGGGATCGCAGCCAAAAGAGTTTGCGAAGAAGTTCTAAACCGCCTGTTTCCCCTAAGGCCAAACGGAGCAAAGGTGAGAAGAAAAGAGCGCCACGGCCGAAAGTTGCGAAGGACAAGTTGTCGGCTCCAACACAAGCAGTGCCGGAAAAGGGCATCATGATCAGAGAGCCTTCTTCGGGGGAGGGGAATTCTCGGCCTGTTGTGCTCTCTCTGTCAGCAGTCGGTGCTTCTGAGGACAAGGGGAAGGGGTCAGCTCAATCGCCGACTCCGCCGAAGAAAGCTGCTGCAAAGCAGAAGATGGCGCCTCCGAAGTCGGACTCTTTCATTTTCGTTCCTCCTCCATTCAAGAAGCGACTTTGAACCGGTTTAGGTAAGCCGCTGACCAATTTGGCTCCTCTTTCTGTTGTCAAGTCTTCGAAAACTCCTTTGTCGGGATCGTCCGGGGGAAAGGCTAAGGAGCCGGAGACTCTCGACCAGCCTGTTGCTCTGCCGACTTGAGAGACCACTACAGAGCCGATGGTGTCGTCTGCGCTAGCAAAACAGGTTGAAGTGCAACCAATCCAAGAGTTGGGTGACTTACCATCTGATGGACTCGAGGTCGTTGTGGCTCCATCTGTGGATCAACCCGTGTTTCGACAAGAAGATTTATTTGACCTTGCCGAGTTAGAGGTTACTCAACAGTTGGAGTGGGTCGGGGAAGAAGCACCACCTGCTGTTGTTACCGGTGAGTTTGCAATCGATGAAGCTGAGTGCTCAGCGATGATTGCTGGTGATGGTGGAGCGCCTCTTCAGCCTTCTGACGAACAAGTTGTGGCTGAGGGACTTATAGTGGACGCCGGAGTTACAGTCGTGGGTGAGTTTCAGCACCCTGTCTCTGATCTGTCCCCTCTTGTTGCTGCAACTTTGAGGAGGGAGGTCCTTGTAACCTTTCCTCCTAGTAGCGGAGAGGCGTCTCTTCCTGCCAAGGAAGGAGCTTCGGGCTCATCTCGTCAGCCTATTAGTGAGGATTCCTCTACTTCGCGGCCTTTGACGGCAAGTGTATATCTTTTTTTCTCTTCAATTTTTTTTTTCTTCTTCTGATCTCCCTTTTTTTCTAGGCATCGGCCTTCCGACCCTCATCGAGATCGAAGCTATTACTGCAACAAGACATTTTGGGGTTGTGGACGAGGTTCGTCGGGTTGGATTTATTGCCGGCCGATGACCCGTGTTCGCCGGAGCTTGTATCAGACACTTGCGTCATCCTCGATCATCTGAGAGGAGTTGGTGTTGACACCTCAGTTCTGGAGCAGTGGGTTGAGGATTTTTCCTCGGAGGTGGATCGCTTTCATCAGTTACGCAACTCATTGGCAGGGAAACTCAGTCTGGCTGAAAGGTTTGCTGCCGAAGCCGAACTCGGCCGCTCTGTTCAGTGTGTGAGCCGTCGACGTGATGACTTAAAGGCAGACTTGGATAAGTATCGAGTCGAGTGCGAAGCTACTGAGGCCGAACAAAAGGCTCTTTATGAATGTCTGGCGCTTGTATCGGCTAAGCTCGACTCCATAGATGTCGAGCTTGCGACCGTTCAGAAGGGCATTGACGCCAGAGAGGAGGAAGCCGCAACCCTTTAGAATCGGTTGGTTTCAGTTCGCACGTGCCCAATACTCAATGAAGCGGAGACGAGGGAACTGTCTGAGACTCGTGCTGAGGTAGTTCGACTGCAGCGACGTGTGGCCGACTTTGAACTCCCACAGCTTTGAAGTAGTTCCTTTTTTTTTTTTTTTTTGACTTGTAGCCTCTCTTTTTTTTTGTTACGAGGCTTGCACTACTCCCACTTTATTGCAAAGAGAAACCATTGTTCCTTTATTCAACTCTTCTCTTTTTTATTTCTCTTTTTTTTTCGCTGCCCCCCCCTCATATATAAAAGCGTTTAAGAAATTTATCATTCGTTATCGGCAGCTCCTAGCCGTTTGATGTTACAAGCTTGTATGCACCATTGGTGTAAGCTTCCTGCACCACATATGGTCCTTCCCATTTCAGCGCGAATTTGCCCCCGATTTTGCTCGTGAAGAGCATTGGCCGTCTGACTGCAAGCACCAAGTCGCCTTTCTGGAATGACCTGAGCCGCACTTTCTTGTTGAAGGCCCGAGTCATTCGAGATTGGTAGCATTCGAGTCGTTGTTGTGCTTCGAGTCGTTGCTCGTCGAGTGACTCTAGCTCTGCGAGTCGCAACTGAGCGCACTCCTCCATCGTGAGTCCTTCTCTTATTGCAATGTGAAGAGACGGGAGTTGTACCTTGAGTGGGAGCACTGCTTTTGTGTCGTAGACTAGCGAATATGGAGTTGACTGGGTCGGCGTTCAAAATGATGTTTTGTACGCCCATAAGGCTTCGCCGAGCTTTTCATCCCAGATCCTTTTGTGATTGTCATTTGTTTTCTTTAGAATCTTGCAAAGCGTTTTGTTGAATGCATCTGCGAGGCCAATGGCTGTCCGGTTGTAGGCTGACGATGTCCACTGTTGTATGCTAAATTTTTTGCAGAAGCGTTCCATGACCTTATTTCTGAACGGTGTACCACTATCCGTCATTATGTATCGAGGGACCCCATATCGGTAGATAATTTGGGCCTGATGAAGTTGGCGACGGTAGCTTTGACTTCTCGGTAGGCAGCGTCTTTGGCCCATGTAGAGAAGTAGTCGGTTGCGGCCAGACTATATTGCCGGTCGGAGTCAGATTTAGGAGTAATTGGACCAATGATGTCCATCCCCCAAGCTTCAAATGGCCATGACACGACCGTCGGGTGAAGCGGCTCCGGTGGCTGGTGTATGTAGTCGGCATGGAGTTGACAGGGTCTGCAAGTTCGAGCCATTTCTATGGCGTCTCGAAGAATCGATGGCCAGTAGTAGCCCAACCGTTTAACTTGTAAGTGGAGCTTCGGGCCGTCCTGGTGTGCGCCGCAGATTCCCCCGTGTGTTTCTTTTAGGACTTGTAGTCCCTCTTCTTTAGATAGACATCGGAGAAGCAGACCTTCGTATGACCTCCGGTAAAGTACGTCGTTGATGAAAACATACCTTGGCGTTGTTCGGCCTCTCGCAGGTCGGCCGGGAGTGTGCCGTATCAAAGAAAGTTCAAGATAGGCTCTCGCCAATCTCCAACTTCCTCTTCTCGGGCCGAGATGGGGAATGATTCTTCCGTCTCGTTCATCTGTTCTTCTTCTGCTTCTTCGTCGGCTGGTGGGGGACTACCCACCTCTCGCAGATTGGAACTTGGTTTGGCCGTTCGTCGAATTGTGCTAGACTGGCAGCAATTCTAGCCAATGCGTCCGCTGGCCCATTTTTGGATCGAGGGACGTAGTGGAGCGACACTTCCAAAATTTGGGCCAGAAGGTCACAGGCATATCTCAAGAACGGCACGAGCTCTAGTTTCTTTACTTCGAACTCCCCCGTGAGTTTTTTTATAACAAGTACCGAGTCGCCATAGACGTTTAGCTGCGGCAACTTCATCTCAACCGCCATGCCAAGGCCGAGAAGGATGGCTTGATACTCCGCCTCGTTGTTCGAGCAAGTCTGGGTGAGGATGAACGAATATGGGAGCAGGTCCTTTCGCGGGGACACAAATAGAACTCCCGTGTCGGCTCCATTTCTTCGTGCAGCGCCGTCGAAGTACATCTCCCAAGGGGGAAGCACCTCGACCAAGAAAATTTCTTCGTCTGGGAATTCTTCTATTAACTCCCATTCGGCCGGCACTAGATGGTCGGCCAAGAAGTTTGCCAAGGCTTGTCCTTTGATCGCACGTTGTGGCACGAAGTTGATCTCGAACTCGGAGAAGAGTAATGCCCACTTAGCCAATCGACCAGAGATTATCGGCCGTGACATAATGTATTTGAGCGGGTCGGCGCGCGAGATCAGGTTCATCGAGTGCGCCAAGAGATAATGCCGGAGTTTTTGAACAGCAAAGACGAGTGCCAGACAAGCTTTCTCGATGAGTGTGTAGTTGGTTTCAGCACCCACCAGGGTTCGGCTTAGATAGTAGAGATAACGTTCTTTGTTGTCCTCGTTGCATTGAGCCAATAGAGCTCCTACGGATTTCTCTTGCGCTGCAATGTAGAGCAACAGCGGTCTGTCGACAGTTGGAGCGACGAGAACTGGCGGTTTGCTGAGATAGCCTTTATGTTGTTAAAGTCATTCCGGCAAGACTCATCCAACTCGAATGGCATGTCTAGGGGTGGACGAGAGCCGAGCCAACTCGCGAGTAGCTCGGGCTCGCTCGACGTTTTCTCGGCTCAAGCTCGTTTATAACGAGCTTGAACCGAACTTAAACATATAAAGGAGCTCATTTAGTCTCATGAGTCGAATTCGAGTTATATAAAGCTCAGCTTGTTGGCTCATGAGCCAGCTCGATATTATTTTTTACACAAAGCAATGACACATTTAACAACCTTTAATTTATTTTTCCATTTTTGCCCACACCTGAGACTATCGTAGTCATACTTTTAAGCTATTTTTAATGTCATTTCAGCCATAAAACAGGGCAAGTTTGAATATAAAAAATTTAATCTCCCAAAAAAAAGTTCTTTGCGGTTTTCAAAAATTGAGTCGTCTTTTGTTTCAAATCGTTGAACCTTCGGAGGTGACCATTAAATAACGCAGGCTACAACCATAGTACAAACTACAAACACAAAAAAAAAATTCTATATCTTTTTTTTGTTATTTTTTTCTTCACAACACATCAAGCCGGCTCGAGCTCGAGCTCGAATTCTAGAAAATGAATCGAGCTCGAGTTCGAGCTATACTCTAGGCTCGTCGTCGAGCTGAAGCCTGAGCTCGAGTTTGTGTTGTTTATTCTGAACCGAGCCTGAACATCACTAGGTTCGGTTCAGCTCGGCTCAAATCCACACCTAGGCATGTCTTTCTTCATGGACGGTTGAACGTCTGACATCTTCTGGCTAAATTTGAGATAAAGCGCCGAATGTATGCTAAGTGGCCTTGAAAGCTCTTAAGTTCGGATATATTCCTGGGCTCCGACATCTTTTGAATTGCGTCAATTTTTTATTGGTCGATCTCAATTCCTCGACGATGCACAATGAATCCCAAAAATTTGCCCGAAGTGACACTGAATGCGCATTTCAGCGGATTCATTTTGAGCTGAAATCGCCGAAGTCGCTCGAACACTACTCTAATGTCGAGGAGGTGATCTGACCACTTTTTCGTCTTTACCACCAGGTTGTCGACGTAACACTCGACGCATTTATGCAGAAAGTCATCAAAAATGTGTTGTATTGCCCTCTGATATGTTGCGCCGGCATTTTTAAGTCCGAACGGCATCACCTTGTAACAGAATATGCCTTTAGGAGTTCGAAAAGCGGTGAGCTCTTCATCCTCCGGATCCATACGAATTTGGTTGTAGCCGGACGACCCATCCATAAAAGAGAGGGCTTCGTGACCTGTTGTCGCATCCACCATGAGTTCAGTGATTGGCAGAGGGAAGTCGTCCTTCGAGCAAGCTTTGTTCAGGTCGCGAAAGTCGACGCAGACCCGAATTTGGCTGTTCTTCTTCTTGACCGGTACAATATTTACTATCCAAGATGGATACTTCACCTCTCTTATGAAATTGGCAGCGATCAATTTTTCGACTTCTTTCTCAATTTCTGGAACGAGTTTTGGCCAGAATCGTTGTTGGATTGCTTGACTGGCCGGACGGAGGGATGAACCGCTAGTTTGTGCACTGCGACTTGTGGGTCGAGACCTAGCTGTTCTGTATAATTCTAGGCGAATTCATTGCAGTATTCGCGAAGTAACGACAGATATTCGACCTCCTTTTCTGCAGATAGTGAGGCGCTAAGGAATGTTGGCCTTGGATCCTCCTTTGTGCCTAGGTCGACTTTCTTTAATTCGTCGACTGTCGACTGGCCACCTTCCTCGAACGTAGTCGGGGCCTCTTTTAAGATGAACTTGTCGTCTTCTTGGTTGTCGTCGACGACGGAGATGTGGTTTACCGTGACCGAGTCATATGCGCGAGTTCGTGCAATGGCCGCTTTCAAGGTGTATATGACCACCAGATTCGGAGCATCTCTCCTCTTCGTTGAAGTTTGGCCGACTGAGACTTGGTGGACGTCGGCCAATGTTTCTCTGGTAATTTTGATTGGCTTCTTAGCTCCATAAATTCGGATTGGCTTCTCCTTCTGGTAGCTGAGGCCTAGGCGACCTTGAGTAATTCGGCGATCCTCCTTTCTTAGCTTTTCTTGTTCTGGAGTGAGGATAGACAGAGCGACGGGTGGCTTCTCGTGGAGCTGGTCTTTTGTAAAATTGCCCCCGGCTCTGGCCATTAGTCGGTATGCATTCGGATCAAAGCCTTCGTTCGAGCGGGTAGACGGCAATTGCTCGTCGCTCAAAAATTGTTTCACAATACTCCTGTCCTCCAGTTTCGGTAGTGGGAGAGTGACTCTTTCTGTAAAGGGGGTCGGCTCGATTTTATGGCAGACGATCAAGGGAGCTTCTCCCTTCTTTCTTTGCGACTGCGGGATGTACCGTAGGATACGTACATTGCGTTGCGTCGGCGTCGACGTCGCTATGGCCGGTTTGTGGTTGTGTGCCGGTTGGTTGTTGTGCGCCGACTGTTTGGGAGACACAGCTTGCGTCAGAGTCTGTTTTGGAGGAAGAACATTCTTGGCATTTGACACCTGATTCGGCCAAGAGGACAATTTGACTGTCGATCTGGTCGTCAATGAGGCTTCGGCCTCGGTGAACGGACTTTTGTCGGCGTACACCGTCTTTTGCTCACCATCCTTCCAGTACTTGAAGCACTGGTGAAGTGTCGATGGTACGACCCCATTGGCATGAAGCCACGGTCGACCCAAGAGCAGATTGTAAGATGTTCTTGAGTTGATGACTTGGAACGGAGTTTCGACCACCATGTCGTTGATGTGCAATTTGAGGCAGATCATACCGAGTGTCCTTTGGCCTTCCTGATTGAAGCCTTGGATGAGGAGAGAGCTCGGAGATAGGTCACCAGCGGAGGGGCCGACATTCTTCATTGTGCGAATCGACAGAATGTTGACTACGGATCCACAATCGATTAGAATGCGGTTGACTCTGTGGTCTCTGATGTAGCCAGAGACGAACAGTGGCCGGTTGTGGTTCTTCGTCCCTAGATGCGCGTCTTCTTCCCGAAAGGTGATGCACGGCGGACATGAGACGACGAGCACTTCCTCCGACTTCGGCAACTGCTGAGATGAGGGTGCATCATCTTCCTCCTTTCGGTAGAGTGGAGTTAGCCCGACTTTCGGCAAGTCGTGCTTCCTCATAAGCAGCATCTCAACTCCGGCTTGGAGCTCCCTTGGTTTGTTGAGGACTCAAATAAGAGCCTGTCTTGATCGAATGGCCAAGTCGAGGTCGTCGTCAATCTCGTTAAGCGGAGAGATCTGTTTTAGTGACGTCTTGAGGTCATCACATTCGACGAATGGCCGTTTGCCTTTGTCTTTTGGTGCAGTCTGCTCAGGAGGGGCTGTCGAGCAAGTCGCCACCATTGCTGGCGGCGTGAAGAACTCTTTTGGGAAGAACTCTGCCAGTGTGACAGGTCTTCTTTTCTTTTTTTCTGTTCCTTGAACACGGGTCCTGTGAGCTTTCTTTTGGCGCTTCGCGACCCTTTTGTTTGGCCGCTTTGCCTTTGTTTTGGTGTTCGCCGGCGGCTCGATTTCTCGAACAGGCTTCTTTCACCGGGTGACCTGAATCCACCCCTCTGTGTTGGCTGCAGCTGCTTCGCAGGGTGCCGGTTTTGTGTGACATTAGCCGGTGGTCGTCTGTAGTTGTGTGGTTGGTTGGAGGGACCGGATTTTGGATGGTATTCCTTCCTTACGACCTGATGTTTGTTTGGCCGAACTCCCCGGTTTGACTCGGCCTAAATGGAGATGACATGTGAGGACACCGTGTTTTTGGCTCCTTCGATTTCGATGCGGCCTTGAGCTGCCAGCTCTATGATCATGTCTTTCAAAACAAAGCACTTCTCGGTCGGATGCCCGACCAAACGGTGGTATTTGCATAAATTCGAATATTTGCTCCTGGACAAGTCGCCGGGTCTTTTGACTTCTGGCAACTTGAGCAAATGGTTGCCGAGCAGCTGCTCGAGCATGACAAGAACATCTGCATCGACGAACAAATACGTTTTGGCCTGCCTTTCCTCCAGTGAGGGCCTTCTATACACGCCTCCGACTAGCTGTCGTGGAGCGTAGCTTGTTTTGACCTTGCTCCCGACCTTGATTGGTTCGAGAGCATTCGTCGCAAAGGATGCCTTTGTTTTCTCCTTCGCGTCTTTAGGTGTGGTCACGACGGCCTTCCCTTTCTTAAGAGGGTCAGCAGACAACGAAGTTTCTGCTCCTCGCTCCTCCATGAGGTTCTCCATGTTGTGGGCCTCGATCGCGAGTTCTTGGAAATCTGTTGGCCTCCGACTTTTGATGTAGCGCAGGAGCTCCCACTGCATCCCTCGGGCGCACATTTTGATTTTCTCTTCGAGGGATAGGTTAGAGCTCTCTTTGCAATTGAGGCTTAGATTCCTCCACCGGTTAATATAATCGACAACTTTCTCGCCCTTCTTTTGTTTTAGACTAGCGATTTCGACCAGAATAATGGTGCTCCGAGTACTGTAGAATCGGCTAAGGAATTCTCGCTCCAATTGCTCCCAACTGTCAATTGAATCCTGGGGCAGCTCGATGTACCAGTCGAAGGCATTTCCCTTCAACGATCGGCCGAACTGCTTGACCAGCAAGTCACTGTCTGTGCCGGCATTGTTGCATGTTTCGATGAAATGGGTGACGTGCTGTTTGGGGTGCCCATCGCCGTTGAACTGCTGGAATTTTGGAGGATGGTAACCGAGTGGCATTGGGATGTTCTGAATCCTCTGAGTGTAGGGCCTCTGGTAAGCGACAGACTTACTGTCACCTGAACTGTTCCGTACAACGCGGTTGATCAGTTCAATGACCGCATCCAACGTGAGGGCAGTCGGTTCTACTTCAGCTCGACCTCTGCGAATGGTCATGGTACGATGGGCTGCAGCTCGTCGTCAGAGACAAGATCTTCTCGCAATGGTTCGGCCGAACCATTGGTAGTCGCCCGGTTTCGGTCGACCTCTTGAGAAACGCCGCCAGTGTTGTTCGTGGTTGCGCCCATCTCGAGCCGTTCCATGATCTTTGCGATCTGGAGATCGCGAGCTGCGAGGTGCGCATCTTTGATGCGCAGCTGTTCGCTCTGTTCTTTAAGCGCAGCTTGCATTTCAACAAGCTGCTCTTCTATTATTTTGGTCAATGTCGTCATTGCGGCCATCCTGACGATCAGCATCAACGGAGTTGTTCCCGACACAGATCGAAGTGGTGAGTTTATTGCTGGCGACCGCATTGGGGAGACGGTCGTCAGTGTTTTTGGGTGTGGAGAGGTTGTTGTGGGCGACCGGTCTGGAGAGTCGACCGTTGTCGGTTGAGTGTGGAAGGTGGCTTTGGCGGGTGGCTGGCTTGCGGAGGCAGCCCCCGGCGAAATTCGGCAAGACGTGATGGGTGATAGCGCAGTAGGGGATGTCGCTGGTGTCTGTCGGCGAGGAGAGCGGATGGGTCGTGAACCGGCTGCTGTAGTCAGCGCGGCTAAGAGATATTGAGATATAGTCACGATCGGTGACTTGTCCTCGGTCATTACTCTATGTACGGAAGAAGCCGACAAGGAATTCCTCCTCGTCGCGGAGGAGGAAGGAGGAGGAAGTCGTGCCTCCATGTTGTTCATAGTGCTGCACCATGGCAGGGACAATGGAGCTCCTTCCAGGTGGTGGTGACTGAGTCGGACTGACAGTCGGGCTGCGGGGAGGAGAGGTAGCGACGGCCAAGTATGTCGGCTTGGTTGTTGCTGGAATCAGCCTGGCTGAGGCTGCGGAAGGCTTGGCGGAGGGCGTGGAAGGCTTGGCGGAGGGCGTGGAAGGCTTGGCGGAGGGCGTGGAAGGCTTGGCGGAGGGCGCGGAAGGCTTGGCGGAGGGCGCAGTGCTTGTGGTAGAAAGATGGCGCTCGGACGACGCACGTCGCGCATGAAGGGAGCTTGTCCGGTGGTAAAGCTCCTGGCCAAGGCCCTGGTCATTGGGCGAGTGGAAAGTGGTGGAGAAGTCAGAGCGCGGATGTTGGCCGGAGAGACGGCCGCTGGTCCGCGAACACCTGTGGTCAAGCTCGCGTTTGCAGCAAGGCGCGAATATGCAGAGCTCGAACTAGCAATGTTCTTGCCTTTGTTGTTGTTGTTGTTGTTGCCGTTGTTGCCGTTGCTGGCCATGGCTGAGATTTTTTTTTTGTTGAACGGAGAAGGAGATGAAAGGTAGAAAATGTCCCACCGGGCGTGCCAAATCTGTTTCACCGAAAATCCGCCGGTCCACGAAGAGGCGCGACCGAGAGAATAAATCGATTTACGACAGAAAATTTGTGTTACAACTTTGTATTTGAATATCAGGAATGCGAGTATAGTCTCCTAATCTTCCTCTGATTCAATCTCCGTGTAAATTGATGAAGTTTCGGCTTCTGGCGAGTCGACGTCGAAATCCAAGTTCTGGAACGAGTGTGCACGAACGATGATTGTTTCGTCGGTCGGACGGAAGTGTTTGTGTTTCGCGTGTATCGACTTGTTGACGTTGTCGGCGAACGTGTAGAGCTGCTCCGATCGAACTGGTGAATCTCGACGAACTGCGAGTTGCTTAACTTCTTCGGCTCGAGAGAGCTTCTGTGCATGAGAGCGTTTCTCGACGAAGGATTTTTGAACCCTTTCGACATAATGTTTCTGGCTATTTGTAGTCGGTTCCGTCTAGTTGTTGGAGGTCTTTCCTTGGAATGGAGATAATGATCCCCTTTCTACTGCTATTGTTGAGATGGGAGGAAGATTTGGGCGCTCCTCTGTTGGATCCATTGAATGAGGATCGTTGGTGTCTTTCTCAGCTTCTACAGTTGGCGACCAGGCTTGGTCGTTTAACTGCTGAAGTGGTTACATTGTGGTTGGCTGCTGATTGGTGCTGACGTGGCAACTTATTGCTGACTGGGGGAATGACTGTACTGATAATGCAGCGAGGCGAATGGGTCTAGCGATGGGCTATGACAGATGACTTCGAAAATCGATGGAGCCTACCCATGACGATCGATTGCTGAATTGATGGGCGTTTGGGCTCGTCCTATTTGGGCTTATCACATCGTGGTGTATACAATGGTTAACGTGTTCTTAGATTTATTACTTATTACAACAACAAAATAAATTTGTCGATAAAAAAAAATTACTAATTTATTATATAAAGGATAATTGGTTAAGTAACTAGATTAATAAAATAAATTATGAATTTATATTTTATAAAATTAAAAATGGGGAAAACTAAAAAGTGTTGTTAACTTTTTATCCAATAAATCGGAGCCTTGTAAAATAAAAAGTTAAATGAAGGGTTCGAAATTAGTGTGGTACTGGGGGTTAATTAAATTAATCAGAAGATGTGGGCCCTTGTTATCCGTTTCTATTTTTCGCGGCAAGGAGTCGTTTTTGTTCAGATTTCTGAATTCGCGAGTCTCGAGCTCGACTGATGTTACTACTTAGCACTTACTGGCTTCTCGCGCCACGAAAGCAACGACTGATTCGACTGTAAGGTAGGTATTGAGCGGGCAAGCTCGACGAGGGATTTTACGAGAAGTGATGCTGGTTTGACGTTTGAAAATGGGAAGCCAAGCTGGAAATCGTGATAAATAATCGACAAGGAGCTGGAACGTGCGAATGGCCTATTTTCTCCATTATCCCTTGTCGCAATTTAGTTCAATTGGAGGAACTAGTACTCACGGATGGAAGACGGCGAGGAGAAATTTACATAGTTCTCGAGTATGCTGCTTCTCTGCTTCAGGCGAGAAGCGAGAGGAATGTGATGAGCAAGAGGAAAGGTAGTTCGATTGTTTCCTTGAACAATCTTCTTCTTTTTATTGTGTCTCTGTTAATTTATTAATTGAAGAGGAGCTTGTGAAAACAAGAAAAGATAATTCGCTTCCCGAAACGTGTGAATGGTTTCGAATTTGTTTTGCAGGATCGAATCATTGCAATTATGCGTTCATCTTGTTAAGTCTGTTGAACTTGGCTGATTTTTGGTGAAAATTATACTGTCCTTTGTATGTTAAGGTTAATTTACAATCTACCTTCTGCTTATTACACACTGAGTAGAGGAGAAGCAAATTTGAAAGGACTATCAACTGCTAAACAGTTGGTCGAGAGAATAGAGATTGTTAATATAAGCCATATGATGAACTCTAAATAAGAGACGTCCTATAAGTCAGACAAAGTTAACAAGAAACTTGCAAGAATTAATGTTGCCTCTCTTGGTGTCTTTCCTTATTTCCTACTTCTAGTTTCTGTCTGTCTTTCTCTGTTTGAAGGTCATGGTAGTAACCGTAGTTTATCTGAACTTTTCCATGATGATCTTTCTTCTATTTATGGTTTTTCCTAATGCAGACTTCGAAGGCCTTCACATACATTACTCGTTGAAAGATATGGCAATGGTACTATGAAGAGGTCAGCAGCCCATATGTTTTATATTCTTCTAGTAATGGTATCATATTTAAAATTGTAGATATTCCTACATCCACATACATTTTGAAGTTGTAAGCTACGATTCAGTGTTTATTTGTAACTAATAAATATAATTGCATCCGACAATGTTAACAGGTATATACTAGGTTATGACTCACAGATACGAACCTTTTTGGAAGAACTGACATCAATATCAACTGGGTCACACGGTGAAATTCCTTACACCAAACTACCTTGGCTTCCAAATGCCCTGAAGCAATTTATATTGCCTGCTGGATTTCCAGGTGACACCTTCCTGAAAGTTTCCAAAGTTTATTTGTTTCCTTTCTTTCCATATTGTGTCTTTACTGATGGTTTAGCTTTCTTTCTCAGGCTCAGTCTCAGAAGATTACTTAGATTACATGATATTGCAATTCCCAACAAATGTGTCTGCATGGATCTGCCACACGTTGGTAACGTCGAGTCTACTAAAGGTATTATAAAGTGTAAAATATTTTTTTTTTGTCTATATTTCAACTTACCGCTGGCAGAGGTTGAAAGTAATTCAATAGTCTAGTTTCATGATGCTCAATTATCACTTTCCAGACATGAAAAGAAAAAAAAAAGAACTCGTTTGATTGTGTTTCAGCTAAAATTGAATCAATTCTTTGAGGAAAAAATGCTTATTTATACTAGGAGGCAGAGAACTATATTTTGAAAATCAGTGTTTTTTAATGAGTAATCCGTCCTCTTGTTAGCATTGTTTCTGAAAAAATTATATTAATGTAAAATTACAAAACATTTTGACAGTTTTATAACAAAGAGCTGCTTTAATAAAGCTCAAATGGAGAGTCCACCTACTAATTCAAGTCATTGAAAAAGTTAATTTAATTCTATGATCCCATTTGTATTCCACCAGGCTGTTGGTGTTGGCTCTTTTTCAGGAACAACTGCTGCTGCCTCTGCTGCAGCCATCAGGTGATTTATGTACCTGATGAATCTCCTATTTTGATTTCTCTCTGATTCTTGGTTTCTTTCATCTTATATATCACATATAGTAGGTAGGTCCACGTCATTTCATCCTGGGTGTCCATGACATATGAGTCTGTTTGGTTGTAATCAATTATTAAGTGCTTATTTTCTTCCATTTTGTGTCATGGGGCACCATGCTTCAGCTGCCACTATTAGCATGTTGATTTTTTTTTTTCTAGCATCAGTACACGCAAATGCATAATAAGAGGAGACAGGCATATGTTCATCATTAATCACCGTCTGCTTTTACAATCTACAAGTTTTCTCTTGTCAAATTAGGGATACAGATATTATGGGTGATACAGTAGGTTTTTATGGGTCCATACATGAGAGAATTTGACGTGCCTATTGAATTTCAACTTTTCTGTTTGTTGGCTTAGGTAATCATTTTGCTTGTAATAACACATGTATGCAGATGGGTTTCGAAGGATGGACTTGGAGCTGTTGGACGCCTATTTATTGGTCTGGCATCAATGTGGGATCCAAAACCATAATTTTGTTGACTGATGCTTGTCAACTAAGGTTGTTATATTTCTTGTTTTCAGGTGGGAGGTTTGGAAATATTTTTGACGATGATCCTAAATTATGGCGCATGTATGCTGATTTTATAGGAAGTGCCGGAAGGTTTACATTCCACATCTTTCTCAGTCATTTGCAATAAGTTTTATTAATCAAGCTGGAAGTATTACAGGCCTGATGCTAAAACTGTCTGGTTCATTTGCAGTATCTTTGAGCTGATTACACCCCTATATCCAGCATACTTTCTTCCTCTTGCATCTTTAGGAAATCTTGCTAAGGTAATTGAAAATATGACTATAATTTTCACTCAAGAGTAAAGCCATTTTTATATTAATGGGCATTAACTGGTCAATTAACTCAAAATTGACAATACTGGGCCTTCCTCTAGGCATCAATGGGCCTTGTTTTTAAGAGTGAAAAACTCAGAATTATCTATATTAATTTTCTGTTTTTAAAAGTGATGCTGTCAGGGATGGTGCCAGGCCAAGCTTGTGGTGGTTTGTCAGCTGAATCCAGGCTTGCAAGCTAACCCCATCACTCAGTCCCCGTCCTGTCTTGCCTGCCCCAAAGTGAGGTTGAAATTTCAGTTCCATTGATCTGCAGCCCCGTTTTGATGCATGTTGTTGACCTTTTCCTCAATAGAACAAAAATGGACGGATCTGCAACTACTCTGGTCCCTGCCAGGCAGAAGGGTCGACAAAAACATGGATAGGAATGGAGGTCTCCCCTGTTTCCAATCTCACGTAGGGAGACAAGGGGGGGGAAGGCGAGAGTGCCTTCCCCCTTGTTAGGGTCAATTGCTGGTCATCTTTTTGGGTACTATGACGTGTGTTTAGAAGTGGAGACATGGGGTAGTTGGAAACAAAGCATGTCCTCATTTAGTGGAGATGGGTTAGTTGGGAAACAAAACGTGTCTTGATCCTGAGATTGAGGATCTGAGTGGAATTAGTTGAAGGGAGCAACTGCCCAACTTTAGCTCTTCATCAACTATAAAATGACTGACCAAGCTGAACGAGATGAACAAGCAAGACACTTTGAGAGGGAGTAGAATGAGGTGTTCTAAGATTTCTAGTGGAAGATCTTAGATGTCACGAGTGAAGTACTGTTTGAAGCTCTCTGGAGGAGAGCAGCAACCAAGGGGGAGCCTTGGTAGTGTCAAAGAGGTCAGAGACTGTGTTCTCTTCCACTCACGTGTGTTGAATAGATTATCTATCTTTGTAAGTTTGTAGTTGTTTTTGTTTCAAAGTCCACTGCTGTAATTTCATCTTACAAGTTTGAATAAGAGTCTTTGATCGGGATTACATACCCCGTAATATAGAGGTGTGCTTCTCTGTATTTCGTTAAAAGTTGTGTGTACGTTCTACTTCCTATTTTCTGTTTGTTTACTGTTCCAAATTCCAAGGTGTTGGAATCACTTCGGTGTTATAACACCTCAATCTTATAACACCATACCAGAAGTGGGACTTACACCCCTAATTCACTTTGTGGAGCCTTCTTCCTAAGGAGGAATTGATTAAGTTCATCCCAGCCCCAAATTTTAGTAGGGCCTGTCTCCTCAAATTCAGGTATTGAAAAGACATGGAAAATCACAAAGGAACGACAGAATACCACTCTATTTTACTAATAGTCTGTAATGAGTATCATGTCTAACCTTTCAAAAAGTATTGGATGATGGGGATTCACAATGATTGCAAGTCTACTGCACTCAGCTATTGATTCAAAATGATGGACACATTGATCACCTAAGCTAATGGGATCAGCTTGGTATAATATGTACGCAGGCTATAGGCAGAGGGCTTAAAGATCCTTCATTTCGAGTTATTCAAAATCATTTTGCCGCGACTGGAAATCTCGGAGAAGTTGCTGCAAAGGTAGTCTGTTCGTACATAGTACAGTATTTTCTTCTTTCTGTGAATGATGGTGTTGTGGTCAAAATGCAGTGTGGCCGCTTTCATCAGATAATTTCAGATGTCAGTTTTAAAAAATTATGGTTCCTTTTCTTACCAGTGGTTAGTGGTGATTTGATTTGTATAAATGGGACATGTGATGTCTCCTGTAATCTGATCATAAAATTTTAAGCAACTGAAATACATGGAGCACTTTTCAGAATTTGCTTACTTTGTTCTAGGTTCTATCTCAAACATGACTGAATTTCAATTCTTAGGAGGAAGTGTGGGAAGTGGCAGCTCAGCTGCTTGGCCTTTCTTTTGGCATATTAATCCTGGTATGTTATGATTCAGCTAGCTTTTCTGTTTATTTTCTGGCTTCTTGATTTGTTTCGTCTGCAACTTTTGTTTGTTACTTGCTTGGATAAAGGTCACAACGTTGTAAAATTAATCCTGCA
The DNA here is from genome assembly GCA_019845555.1 of Aristolochia fimbriata. Classification (NCBI taxonomy): domain Eukaryota; kingdom Viridiplantae; phylum Streptophyta; class Magnoliopsida; order Piperales; family Aristolochiaceae; genus Aristolochia; species Aristolochia fimbriata. Next base: position 29,754,583 of record CM034079.1, on the reverse strand, counting down.
GAATACACCAGGAATCCAATCATCATATTCGGTGTCAGCATTCACGTGGTTGGGCATGAGGCTCTTCCATCTATGGTGGCGGTACCAGTCATTGTCTGTTTTGAGATTTAATACAGTAAGTATTCATGCAAGTACAATTTCTTTTGGAAACATTCATGCTGTTTATGTTTGATTAGCGTACTGAATTGTGCTTTCTTTCATACAACAGATAAATATGAAGAGAGCTAGAATACTTGTCAAATCACACATATCACATTCTACGGTTCCAGGTGCAATTTTTTGTAACCCTTGCCAACTCCCTTGCTTAGTAGGTAGTACTCATATGTTGTTTCAGATGGCCAATTAAATAAAATTGGTTGATACAGGGTACGTGAATTGCAACAAGGAAGAAAATATTCTATCTTGGGAAAGGTTTTCAAAGCCTCGAATAATTTTCGGTGTACCAGTGGAAGAAATGATTGGAGGGAATAGTTCAAGTTGCAAAGTAATTAGTGAAAACAACTTTCCTTTTCTTCTACTAATTATATACCCATCAAGTGAATGTAATTTGACTTAGTCTAGTAGTAGAAGGCCCATGCAACAGCAATAGCCAATAGAGGGGCTCAAATTTGCTGCGCCCTGCTCTCACAGAGGGTCAGGGTGGATCCCACAGGGGGCACGTGTGGGCCCCCCTCTGTGAGAGCAGAGCGCAGCCAATTTGAGCCCCCAATAGAGGTTCTAAATTGTGATGAACCTGATTTGACAGAACTTGCTCTTGTAGCAAACTCATGATAGTTGTTGGTAATGAACAGGTCAGATCACTTTTGAAGCCATTTACACAGGAAAAGCATATTCTGTACACGAGACACAAACAGCCAACTTCAGATGTGGAATTCTATGTCTCATTTAAGGTACGATTAGACTGTAATTGCTTGTGATTTTTTGCGAATGGTAGAATAAAATAAAAAATGTTTTACATGATTGGTAACTTAAGAAAAAACCATGTGTTGGCAAAGCCCAAGTATACAGATATTGATTCAAGTTTGTTCCTTATAGGTGGGAGCTACAAGCTTGTCAGTCCTGCGAAGCGTATGGCAGGCTTACTGGCTTCACCAGCATTGTCGAGGATTAAATTATAGCGACTCTGCCAAGATCCAAGAGAGTCTAGTTCAGTTAGAAGCAAGATTCAATGACTTTCTTGAACAGTTAGAAGAAAGCGGATGGGACATCCACCGGATCAACATGAAAGTTCCTGATGTACTTATTGAAGAAACAGCCCCAACTTGGTTGGACTAGGCCGATACAAATAAATACGTCTCACTTGCATTACCAGATGCCATCACTAACGAAATTAAGGGTGCAAGTTCGTGGCTGTTAACTGTAATTAGCAGTGGGGCCAGCGCATTACTAGATGCCTTCTCTGAGGAAATCAAGAGTAAAAGTTCACGGCTGTTAATTGAAGTTCTCCACTAGTGGAGACAGCCGGAGGCATTCAACAGTATTTCTATCAAAAACATCATTTAATAGGACATGTTTCGATTGCATTACTCTATACCGAACGAACGCCCGCTTCAAATGGAAAAGATCCAGCATGATTATAAGCTCAACAATAGCAGGCCTCTGAGTGTATACAGTTCAACATGGGCATGCTTGTAAAACCCAGAAAGATGGTATTGCAATGTGTAAATAATAAGCTCAACAAAAACAATAAAAAGTTAACAGTTCGGTGACCTCTAATATACGAGGAATGTGGCACCAACTATACTTAAACAGCATTTCATGGGCAAGATTCAGAAAATTTGATGCCAAAAGTTCGTGTATTGTATAAAAAAATTGACTACACGACTGGTGAAGCATGCGCCCAGCACACCATAATTCTAGCAGAGCAAATTTTGCACTGAATAGAGAAAAGACAAAAAACATTTTCCCAAGCAGAGACAACATGAGGTCCGTCAAATAAAAAAATAAGATCAGCTCATTCACAGAGGTTCAGCACCACTGAAGCTACAAAGTGCTGGAGCTATTTACCATCAGTTTCTCGCCGGACAAAAAACTGAATGTTACCTCATCATGTGATAGTGGCCGCAGTTCTTTTTAATTTTACACCAGAGGCTGACAAGTGGGAAAATGCAAATGCTAGGTGGTCCACCTCGGTCCAAGAGAAAAAAAAAACACAGTAGGGCTATGAATCACAGGGTGCAGTTTACAATGATAAAAAGGAAGAAACGGCCGAATTGAAATCCAAGAGAAAATGATAGAAGACAAAAACATGTATAAGAAAAGTTGATTAAGAGTGGTAACTGAAAATGGCTAGACACATTCCTTTAAAAAAAAAACATAGCCTGCCAGCTAATAGTTTACAAAAGGATTGTAACAAAGACATGATCAAAAGAGCGTGATGATGCTTAACCTCTCATATAAGCTTTTGAGGGCCACACTTGACAAAATCACAACCATTGGCTTGATGTTAGAAGTATGCTGGACTAAGGGATATTTGAGTATCAATGGTATGCTCCACATCACAACCCAACTATGAGAATGCATCAGATTTTATCGAACCTTTTTACCTTTGCCAGATGATTTTGGCCTCTTACCCTTCTTATGACAGCCATCAGAGTCACCAATGTCATCATCATCATCGCTTCCATCCTCTAACTTCTTCTGGCCTTTCTTTCCTTCTTTAACACAAACAAATATCTTATACTTCCTCTCTTCGACTTCTTCATGTTCAGTCTTAGACTTCTCCTTAGGCCTCCAAATAAAAACAGACCTGAAAGCATCAAATGAAAGAGAAAATGAAGTTGACCAGCCAGTGCAAACCATTTCTAACTCATTCTATGTTGTCTCTTTAGTAATAACTTATTCTAGTTTGTGGTAGCCATATCTTATCTGTATCCAAAAACTTGGCCTCCACTCCACGGCGGGTATATAGATGAATATTTACCAACAATGAATTTTGAAATTACTGATATGATAAAGATACAGAGTATACCACAATTCATTGTTTTCAAATAGTTCTTCTAACTCATGACAGACTGATATGGCCTAATGCACAATATATACTGACCAATATGTGATACAATTTGGAATTTAAATCTCCTGATATAGTACAACAGGAAATCACAAAAGCCTGCTTCATTCTGGAAACTACCTAGGTTCAGAAAAATCCAGGGGCTTCATCTTCTACAGTGAAAGACCACTATTAACCAGATCAATGTAAATTTAGAGCTTAATTTTGTTCTGTAAATTCTCCATATTCCAGATTCAAAGGTATTTTCTAATGGTGTTCAATTCACTGTCTCTTTCATACTGTTTCATCATCTAACTTTACATGAAATAATCGGTCACAATTTCACCAAAAGTTTGGACAAAATCAAACCTTGAGCTGCCAGTTGCCAGAACGTCCTCCCGAGGGTGGAGCTTGTTCACAGGACTGATAGTCTTGACATCAGGATCCATCACCTCGGCAACAAGTTGCCCTGTGTTGGTATCTATGAAGTCAATAGGATGCAAGGCAACTCCATCATAGTTCTCACTTATGTAGCGCCCAATGACAGCAAGTGACTCGGACAGATCCTGCAATTACCTAATTTCACTAAACAGTAAAAATTGAAAACAAAAGCTACACAGTTACAATTAATTTGGCACCTTTGGGTCCCATTCAGCACGGAAACAGGTCAAATGCCTGTTGAAATCATGACTATGTACAATTTCCCTGCTAGGAGTTTCAAGATTTCCAAATATGCAATCCCAGATCCGGATACGATTGTCCTGCGAAGTGGTTAGAATTTTGCTTCCAGTATGTGGAGAGAAATATGCTGAGTTTACAACACGACCGTGACTCATAGAGCAGAGGGAAGCCCCAGCCTCCAATCGGCGCAAATCCCAAATCCGTGCCTGAGAAGTTAACAAATTACTGCATAATAAGTATCTAAAGAGTAAAGATAAAAGTAGTAAACAGGATTGCTTCAGATGTTGATTTGTACTCTTAAGCAATTCGGATATTTGACAATATAGAAGAAATTCAGATAGAACAACTGGTACATGCTTATGTGTTTAGTACAACGGCTCCAAATAATCAAATCCATCCAAAGAGTCACAAACTAGTTCCAAAAACAATATTCCAGAATGAATAATTGGCACGCCCTACAAACTCAGTAGTGTTTTACGAAGAAAAACCAAACTTTTTTTAGTGGAAGAAAAAAAAAAGAAAAAACTGAAAAAAAAAAAAAAAACTAAGTTCAGTTATAAAAAAACTAATAAAACTAACATAAACTAACATCGGAGTTCAAAGCATAGAATAGCATGTAAGGGATCAAGTTACAATTTGAATATTGAAATAGAAGACACAATTTCAATACTCACGAAGTGATCATTTCCACAAGATAAAAGCAGCTCAGGCTGTAATGGATTGCAGTGAAGTCCCACAACTTTTGTACCTTTCTTATGGATTAAAACTGGCTCACCCACTTTCTTCTTAGAGCGCTGATCCAAGCTGGATGTGACAGAGACAAGTCAATTACCAACATCGTCCAAAAAAAAAAAGGTAATTACCAATATCATCAGTGAAATGGCATACCTACTCTTGCTTCTACTAAATCTATGCCGATGCAACTTGGTGTGACTGAACTTACAAACATTTAATTTAAGGCCAGTGAAACATGACCTATATACTAAATTGACACGATTGAGTTGGTAGACTATAAATTAAAGTGGTAATAAGATGATAAACCAATAAACACGATGTAGAGTTGAAAACAATGGGAAACTTTATTTTTGACAGCTATGTTTGCTGTCATGGGAATCAAGATTTCGCATTCACTCATGGATGAGAAGAAAAGCATCACAATCTGGCTTAATAAGGAGCCTAAAGTTTAATTATGTGCAAATCAAGTTGATTTAGAGCTGAAAGTTTATATTCTCAGAATATATTTCGGTGGGCCTAATTGGATTGACTTTATAGTTCATTAGGATTTTCTGATTTTCTTGTACACTCCAATCTCTACCCTTAGTTTTTGACATTCTGATATTTTTTGCTGGCTTACAGATGTCAGGGGATGGTCGTTATTTAGAGCCATAAGAGTCTTGCAACAAATTAGTCTATGATTAACAATTGCAGAAATGGCCTTCTTCTCTCTTAATCTTCCAAAGAGATAATGTTCAGGTGATTTTTACCATTCTTCTCTCTACTTTCAGCATTTTTTTTCAGTCACCTTATTTCTGTTTCATTTGTTCTAGAGCTGCCATGCATTTATACTAATCACAGATTCAGAATTAGCCAGTGCTCACTTAAGGAAAAGAAGGCCAGTAAGACTACCTGAAAACAACCACAAACAAGATGCTTTCTCCTAGGTCTGCATGACCATTAATCGCCTGAGATCCCTCCTTATTAGGAAACTAACCCTATCTTTAATCCTAACTCCAATGAATGAATTAAGCAAGTCACTTATCCCTGCACTTCTGCCATATATGTGCTGGCTTCCATCATGCACACAACTATTCTTGTCAATATGTTGTAAAATGTATAACAGTTAAAGCATTCAATCAAAGTTGCCGAATGTGAGAGTTGAGAGCACAAAAAAAATAGTTGCCGAATGAGAGAGTTGAGAGCACAAAAAAAATAGTTGCCGAATGTGCTCTCAAATCTCAAAATTCTCAATGCTTGCATGAACTACAGTATGTTTTACACATAATCCACTTATTTTTTAGCAAAACAAGAAGCACTCACAAGTAAATGAGTTGAGAGAAGAAAAAAAAAAGAAGAAGAGCAGGAAGAGTGAATGTGCAGGGAAACAACAAACACTCACAAGTACAGGTATCCAAAGTTATCAGATATAAGCACGAGATTTTTCTCCCAGCAGATATCCAAGCCATACAGCATCCTCCAATTTGCAACTCCCTGGTTAAAGATCATCAAAATAAACTCAGATGTGAGAGGAAAAGCAGGCTTCCACAATCAAATTTTCATGTCCTATTAGAAAAATACTAGAACAAATGAATTGCAGAAGATGTAACATCTGCTTCAGTCCTCCACTATATCTGATACGCCTACATCTTGAGTTGGTGACATAGTGTCAAGCAAACTAGTGATTCAACCAAATAGAAAATCAATCAGACAGCCACCACACAAAATCCTATCATCTAAATAAGATTTGATGGAGAACAGAAGGCACCGTCACAAATTAAAAACAAAGGAACCTTAATGACACACAAATGAATAATAATACAAGGAAATTACATTCCATCCATTTGGGTTCAGGTCCATCAACCGATCCGATATTCCAGTCTCCAAGTCAGTCAAACACATGGTACCATCAGAGGCTGCAGTGAATAGAGTGCCATCATTGACTGGGTTGAACCTGTAATACAAAACAAAGCTCCTGAATAATTCATCTTCCACAAACAAACCAAATGAAAGAAGCAAGACAAACATACTTCATGCTATTAAGTATGATGCGATGTACAGATTCATATACAGTCCTCTCATTCACTTTGCAGAAATCCCAGATTCCAAGTTGCCCTTTCTTTTCCACAGCAACAAAAGAAAGACAGTATATTAGCATGGTGAAGCTAATGGGATAAGAACCTATTACTGCAAAGACTTTTCTCCCTTCATAGAAGAAAAGAAAAATGTATATAGCCAAAACCTTATCTCCTGACAGCAGAATATTATTATTCGTCGGATGGAACTCCAGGCAGGTCACACGCCTGCTGTGCAATCTGATAACTGCAGCACCCAATTGGTCAGGAACCACATGACCTAGTTTTATCTGCAATTGACACAAACTGGGCTTGTATAAACAAAAAAATATACTGTCCTAATTAAAATTAGACATTAAAATCAGTTAAAAGAAATTAGACATCAAGAAATCACAACAAAATGCATGCTAATTTCACTGAACATCCTATTTCAAAACAACAATCTCACACTTAGTTTCCTTTTTGTTTTGCTTTGCATTACCATATATTTTCTTCACGTCTTGCTTATTTTCCCTTAGTTTGAAAATGAGAAAAAATGACAAGAAAAACAATATTAAAGAATTTGAGAAAGCAATGGCTTCAGAAATTTTTTTTTTTTTGGAACCAGCAAATACAAACTTCAATAACAACTATGCTGTAGAGGAGACCTGAACCCAAGACTTCCCACAGCTCAAACTCCCATGGGACCACTGAGCTATTGCCCAAGTTCCCAGCTTCGGAGGCTTTTCAAGGTAAATATTAAGCAAGTCCTTTCTTCAACCTCCCATATATTTACTGGCTTTACATCAGTTTTTCCAAACATACTAAAATAACATCTAAAAAATATATAGAAAGAGTTAAAACTTCATACAGCAGGGATATTTGCTCGCAGCTGGCGCTCAAATACATAATCCAGAGGCTTTTGGGTGTTCCTGCGAGGTGCTGGTACAACGCCATGCTCTGTGGCGACCCGATGAGGGCAAGTCATTGTTGTGTGGCCTGCAGGAAAGGAACAAGAATAAAAAATGGCCACCCCAGGATTAGTGATGCGCTTCAGAGCCAAGTAACCGGAGCTATTTTTCTATGCCACCAGATGATTGTTTACGTACTATCAGTTCAATTCCGTTTGTTTTAAAACTTTCTAGCTTTCAAATCCTTACTCACTATCAAAGGTGGAAGAGGAGACAGCAACAACAGAGACCAAGTTCCACTCGAAACTTTCAAAGATAAACTAATAACTGGTCTAAAAAATAAAAATATAAAGAACGGAGAGCAAAGACATGGAAATAAAGTTGAATATAACATTGAACGACCAAAGAAACAAGGCTTAGGGAAACAAAAGAGAAAGCTATCTAACACCAGAAACCGGCAAACTGAGAAATGAAATGACAATAAAGAAGCTCACCAGGAGTTTTGCACAAAAAGCAAGGTTTCTTTGGGCAGTCGATGTACGTCGCACCCTTAAACCCCGCTTCGTGACCAGTCCCTTTGCACACCTACACGAAGGAGCCTGGTCAAAGTTGCAAACCGCAGAGAAAACGAGCATAAACACTTTAAAAGCTCGAATACCTTACAAACTTTCTTCAGACTGATAGTAATTGGTTTCTTCTCCTTCCTCTTACCCTTCTCCACATCCATCTCCTCTTCCTCTTTCCCGCCATTTTCCTCCTCGGACAGCATTTCAGAATCCCCGCCATCGTCTTCCTCATTTTCCGGTTCCGACTCAGACGAACTCTCCTCCGACTCGAACTGTCTCTCGATCACAATTTTCGGTAATCTCGAACCCCTCGTCTGCGGCGGCATGTCGTAGGAGGAGACACACGCGAACAGAAGAAACGAATTAAGCGAAGACACTCGCGAGCAGAAGAAACGGAGGAAGGTAGAAGAGAACAAGTTGACTTGTACAATGGCGGGAGGCGGGAGACAAACCGACTCTCAACGGCGGCAAATTGGGAAAGTCGAAGTTGCACTTACGCTTGGGCCCTCCCCCTCGCTACGCGAAAAGGAAAGCCCAAGTAGTGTAGACCTCGGTCAACATTTGATGAAATGACCAAAATGCTCGCTCGAACAAAATAGAAACTCTCCTCGTCGAGTAGGGGTTTATTGCGGGAAAAAAGTCACGAATGACGAAACGAGGAGAGAGGCAAACGGTTGTTCGGTCCGGTTCCGTCTCTGCGACTGGTTTTTTACTTTACTTGTGCAGGCGTTCACATGTGACGCACGTGAGATGAGTAAGCTCTCGGAAGTCGGAATGGCAATTCTCACTCTCCGAGTCGCTTGAAACCGGTTTTCAAACGACCGGGCAACGGAGAATTATAACTCATAGTTTAAGTAATCTTTAAATATCGAACTATAAATATTTAATTTAAAAATATTAATTCATGAATTAAGAGGACTAAAATATCCGAAACACATGAAAAATAATTATATGTTATACAGAACTAGATAGCAAGTTAAATATGATATAATAATATGTTATACACTATTAGATAATATATTATTCTATAAAATATGTATGTTATAGTCACAAAAAAAAATATATAATTATATATTATTTAAAATTAAATAATAAGATAAGTATAATATAATAATATATTATAGACATTAGATAATACATTATTCTAGAAATATATATGTTATAATTCATTGAATGACAAATAAAATATAATCATATGTTATTCAAAACTAGACAGTAAGTTAAGTATAACATAATAATATGCTACAGACCATTGAATAATGTATTATTCCAAAAAACATGTAGTCAGTTCAATGTGGAGGATTGATGGGTTTAATTTTTAATGGTTTTAAAAATTGTGTAAACCAGTTTAATGTTAAGTGAGGGGTATTTTGGTCCTCTCATCCATGATTTGATATTTTTGAATTTGGCATATCAGTTCCATATTTAGAGATTACTTAAATAATGAGTCATAATTCTCCAATTTATTTAGGATAATACTAATTTGTAAATTCATTAATATCAAAATACTGAACAAGGGATAGATGTTACAAAAATACTAACCTATGTACTCTCTAAAAGGAAGTACCCTTCATCTTTTAACTTTTTGGATTGAAGTGGACGAAAAAACTTAGTAACATACTAACTAGTAGTCCATAATATACTAATTAGTAATCAATAACATACTAGTTAGTTATCAATAATATAATAGTTATAATATTTTAATTAGGGTGGGAACTTCTAAGTGGTCCCATGGAATTGAGGGCTATAATATGTTATAAAAAAATATTAATTAGGGTAATATATTTCTTAAATGTCCAAAACATAATTTTCTATTAAAGTGTAACACGTTATTTTGTAACTTATATAATATAGTCAGAACTGTGATTAGGGTGGGCAATTTCGTCATGGTTTAATATTTTAGCAACATCTGTCAATGGTTTGGTATTTTAATATTAATCAGTTGGTATTTTTCCTCTATTAAAATTCCAGGACCTTCTGGAAACGTGGAACCAATAAAAATCAAGATTTGCCGTGACTTGCAACAACTCTTTTATTGGGGCGTTACAATCCGCTCGGGCCCCTACTTCACTTGGCAAGGTTCAGATGGAAAAATCTATTTTAGGTGGGCCACCCGGCTCAGCGAATTGAGGCCTATGTTTAATCCCACGGCCGGAAGCGACAACTTAAAGAACCGACCCAATTACCCAAACTAATACGAACCTCAGGCGAGAGGCCCTGAACCGTGTCCTTTTCTTTTTCTTCTGGGTAAGAAGGCGTCACAGCGTCAACCGTGGCGGATGGGTCACGAGTGATGGCTCTTTCATTGTTGATGTGCGCGCGGCGAGAATCAATTTCCAGCGCCACTCGTTTGAAAATCCAAATGCAGCAAAACGTTTAAATGGAGAAGGGTGAAGAGGGGGGAAGTCAGGGAGCGAGGAGAGGAGACAGAGTGGAGGGGGTAGCAGTAAAGGACGTCACTGTGCGTCTTTATATACACAGTATTGCCAAAAGTAACTCTGAGCTGAAGCCAAAAAGCCCTAGCGTGAGCTAGCAAAGGGGGCGATGTCTCTCCAATTGGCCACCCCTTGCATTCACATTGACCGCCACCGCAAACCCAAATCGCTTCCTTCTTTTTCCCGCCTTCAGGGGCTTGCTCCTTGTGTCGCGAAATGGTCCTTTGGACCCTCTCGCTCCCGCCACAAGTCTCGACTCTGTGCCTCCTCCGGGGTGCCCGCTGTAGCGGAGAAGGAGGAGGAGAGAGACGAGGAAAGAAATGGGGCCTCGGACAGTGGAGAGAATCAGCTGCCGCCGGGTCTGAGGCAGGATTTGATGCCGAAGCATGTGGCTGTTATCATGGATGGGAATTCGAGATGGGCGCGAGCCAGGGGGCTGCCTACGGGAGCTGGGCACGAGGCCGGTGTTAGATCTCTGAAGGAGATGGTAAAGTGTTGCTGCAAATGGGGAATCAAGGTTCTTACTGTCTTCGCATTCTCCTCTGAAAACTGGTACCGGAGCAAGGTATGTACTGCTACTCGTTTCTCGTGTTTGATTGTTGCGGACTTGGTTATTAGTGTGTATGGGCATAACTAATTCAAGCATGGAACTGCAGGGAGAAGTCGATTTTTTGATGATTTTGCTGGAAAGAGTTATCCAAACGGAGATTGAGGAGTTTGTGAGGTATTGATCGTCGTAATCTTATCTTCCTACTTTCTTTTGTTCTTCAATTTGTCTTCCGTTGAGATTGGTTTGTTGAAATTTGGATTTAGGCGTTGGAGACAATTCTTTATTTAGCTAACAGTGTGGAGGAGTAGATACGTTTATGAACCTCAAGTTCAGTCTCGCCGTCATCCAATTAACTTAAGTATGACTATTTACTAGCAAAATCAGCGAAATTGGATGGTTTTATATAAATTTGGTGATTTGAAGAACATAAGCTACGCGAATTAAACTCAAACAGTCTGAAAAGCTGTGAGAGATGAGCATATTATAATATTGGTGGTTAGGATGTGATATCTCATAGCCAAGTCGTCATCATAGTATGCCCACTAATTTTCAAAAGGAAAAGAACAGAATGCCCGCTGCCCCTCTTCCCAAAAACCCAGTCTGATCCATGATTCAGTCGATCGACTGCAACCAAAGCAAATATCCTTTGTGACGATTACAAAGGATCATGTCCTCTGCATACACTTCAATTGCAGTCTTTCTCCAATTTGATAGAAGATGCAGGAAATCTCCTGCTAAAGGAACCTGAGATGTCCAGTCGGCAGATAGACTTAGGGTACAGAGTTTTGCTGATTGATGCAAACTTAGAAGAGAACACTCTTGGTAGAAATACCCAAGATTTCAGTTTGGCACGTAGACTTTGATTACTGATTATCAATGCAAACTTGTTAGGAGATAAAGAAACACTCATGCCAGAGGCGTCTAATGAGATTTTAATTGGGCTAGCAATCATTCAAACGAGATGCTTATTGTACTTATTAAACATGGAGCTCTTGTGTCTCAGTGTTCGAGATGTAATTCATGAGGTCTAATTCGTCCTGTTTTTATTATTTGAGGCTTCTTTGTACAAAAAGAATTAATACCAATTTGCTTTCAGGAAAGTATTAACAGGACTATCACTTGCACGTGGTGAATTTATGAGAAAAGGCTTACTTTCATATTAATATTGTTTTATTTACTTCTAAACAGGGAAGATTTAAGGTTATGTTTAATTGGAGATATTACCAAGCTGCCTACGTCCCTTCAAAGAGTGGCAAAAGAAGCACAAGAAAGGACGAAGAACAAGAAGCGGCTAGATGTGCTTGTTGCCGTTAGCTATAGTGGAAAAGATGACATAGTTCAAGCGTGCCGAAAGGTTGCCCAAAAAGTAAAAGATGGCGAGCTTGACCCTTCAGACATAAGTGATTCTATCATAGACCAAGAGCTGGCCACAAATTGCACATCCAGCCCCCATCCAGATTTACTCATCCGTACCAGTGGGGAGCAGAGGGTTAGCAACTTCTTGTTGTGGCAGTCAGCCTACACTGAACTTTACTTCTCGGATACATACTGGCCCGACTACAAGGAAGATGATTTTGCAGAGGCAATTCGTTGGTATCAGCGAAGGCAGAGGCGTTTTGGAGGACGACTTCCCGAAGAATAAGACACTAACATTTTTACTGATAGATACTATGTATATAATGTTGTTATACTGGTAGAGTAGCAAGGAGGGCACGAATCATCCCATCTCCTCCCATTTTACGTTCTTAATCACATGACAATAGCACCATGTACAATTTTATGACTTCAGTACTTGTGGTGGCAAGCTTTCTTCCCTCAGTTGCTCTGGGATAAGTTATCTTCAAAAGAGAAGTGGAGGATCTTGCATATGTGGTCGTGTGTACCAGGCCCGCAAGAAGGAATCTTGGGTCTCAATTGTGTGATGGAGAAGAAGCTTGCATCTGTTCCATTAGATTATTTAAGGCCCCAATAAAACCCTTAATCAACATCATAAATGATTTTGATTGATACACGGGGACTTCAAACTTGGAAAGGTAGACCATGGTCACTGTAGGAATGGGACTGCTTCATCTGATAGCTGCATGTTCTGTATCTTCTGCTGTTTACCCACTATTTCTCCACTGATAGATACTGTTATTGATAATGTTTCGTTGTGTACTAGTTGTATTTTCATGTTCTGAAAATTATATATATACCCGTATGCATAAAGCATCCTTTCTTTTCTCTTAAAACACTGGTATCTCCATGATGCAATCAAGGACATGAAGATAGGAAGTGCATCATTATGCATCAAACACTGCAATATCATCTTTTTGCTTGCTGATTAGCAGTTTTTCATACTTACGGAACTTGCAAAGCATCCGTCTAAATGTTGTTCACGAAGTTGCTATCCGATAGTTTTGTTTTCTGAGCCCCAGCTACTTGTAAGTAGTAAATCTGGAGCGATGCCAGAAATGGGGGAACATCAGGAGAGAATACTACCACGCTACGGCGAGCGCCGAAAGTAAAAAGAAACGCAAACCAAACTTGGCCGCCGATGGAGAAGAATGATGAATACCCAGCAGAGTTTTATTCTGATAAGAACGCGACACAAAATCAGGCCTTCTGGTGATGCCAAGCCACCACTCAAAGTCGCTGTTGCCGGGACTATAATAACCCAATAAAGCTGCAGCGATGCCGACTCGGCGATCACCCAGACGTTAATTCGCAAACCCAGAATTAATAAGGAGAGAGACGGAGAAAGGTGGTGTCGTGGAAGCAAGAAGATAAGAGGCGAGCCAAAATACCAAATCCAATTGTCTTATCCAAACGCCCACCTTGAGTTTAGCGGAGCCTTTGTTCAGGAACAAAAAGAAAGTTATAAACTCTTCACCGTAAGGCAATCAGTAAAAAGCCGATTGATTTCACAATCAGACACAAGAATCTGATCTTATCTCCATCCATACGTCTCCTTTTTTCTACTAATTTTCTATAAACACCCGGCGGCGGCTGAGCACCCAACCGACAATCCCTGGGACCCCTCGGTTTACCCTCTGACGAGATAATTGAGCCTAAGTAAACGGCGAGGCATTCGGACAAGTGACGAAGACGCCGTGGTTGGTGTGTTTCTTGGACATCCCTGTAGCCAAGACGTACAACTCTGGAGCCTTCGTGAATCCTGCTAAACTGTTCGCTGCAACTCGTTACTGACCAGACCATGCTCAGTACGAAGTATGAACCCCATCTGCGCGGCGGGCTCTTACTTCTCTGGGGCATTTTGTCGAACACCAAATCTCCGTACACCAAACAGGCAAAAGAAAAGAAAAAAAAAAAAAAAAAAAACGAAACGATTGGGATTCCACCAGGGGGCCCACCGCCCGGTGAAAAAAGCTGGCGGATACTTCGCACCCCCCGTATTTTCTCTAACAAGGAAACGCACCCGGTTTCGCCACTAACTCTGGTTTAGCCCCGGAAATTCCGTGACATTTAACACGATATGACACAATTACATATTTACCCTTACGCGGGAGGCCGACGGGAGACGGTTATCGGAAGTTCGGAACGTAGAGAAGAGGAAAAGGCTGTACGCTTTGCCACCGTACCTTTAATCGGGTCGGAGTGTCGGACTCGCCCCACCCCCCCTTTTTTTTTTTTTTTTTTTTTCCTTATGCTACTATATGCCCTATTAGTCATTGACCTAGGGTTATTATAGGGAAAAAAAAATCACCTAGAGGTATATGGTAATAGGGGTTCCGTCCCAATATTTTCGGGTCCGAAATCCGCATCCGAGTGGGACCGTATTAAGTTCTCGATAAGGGGTAGAGTTGTAAAATAGCAGTACACACGAGGCTTGCGGAAAAAGCGACGAATGTAAGTGGAGCAATGGTATCGAGATTTAAAGCTTGGGAATAAGCGAGAGAGTACATAAGAAGCTTCTGTCGTCGGCATCGCTGCTACCTGATCACTCGACTCCCCTCTCTGCGACTCAATTCCGCGCGGAATTTAGGGTTGTCTCGAAACCTGCTTTACTGTTTCAAATTCCTACTGCTCTCTCTCTCTCATTTTCGACGATTCGTCGTATTCATTGACGTATTTTAGGATTGCGACCGCAGGGGAATTCTCATTAATGGTAGGTTGCTGTGGATGTGGAGCTCGACAATTCGACATAGAGACGGAGAAAGAGAGGGGGGATACAGAAGCTGGGGTTTATATGAAAAAGTTTTGAGGTGTTTGAGGAAATAGGTGCGGGAATTCAAGTCACTGTTGGAAGAAAGTTTGATAGGGAGGGGGAAAGCGGAGAGCAGAATTTCTATAGTTCTGCTTCGCATGCGACGTTGTGTTGTTGGTCGGATATTGGTGGAAGGAAACAGACGGCCATGCGAAAGTCATTTAAAGATTCTCTTAAAGCATTGGAAGCGGATATTCAGCACGCAAATACTCTGTAATTCCTCATTCATATAGTCTTTTGTTGTCATAATTTCGACTTGATGAAGTTTCCTTCTATTTGTGATAGTACTTTGTTTGCTGTTTCGTTTGTGATGTATTTCTGCTCTTTACGTCGGATTTGGTAGTTGTTTTAGTTACTTTTCTGTGCTACCGCGGGAATTCTGTAAGATGAAAATTATGCCACGATCGAGTCCTCTATAAGTGGTTGACTGTGGACTGGTTGGTTCTGAACTTTATTAGTCTGCTACCGTAACGTGGAATGTATTTCCTGTTTCGTGCTTTGGTCCTTTTTGTAGTCTTGTATCCTTCTTCCTGTTGTTGCGATTCTTATATCTCAATATATCATTTTTATTGGCATTATGTCATCTGTCGATTTCGTTTTCTCTTTGCTTCTGGATTTTAGTTTGTCATTCACTTTGTCGCAAATGTGGTGATTCCTTGTTGAATAAGTGTAACTGAAGTTCGGTAAGTTTCACTACTGTTCTCATCTCTCTCTCTTTTCACTGGTAACGTCTGCTATTTATTTGTTTTTTTTATGTTGAAAATGTAATTGAAATCTTCGCAAGGAAAAAATAATGGAATAAAAAAGAAAGTGTAATATATCATTTGGTGCCTTTTAAAACTCTGCAGATTGATTTAGTGTCAATGTGCCTACAATTAATATACTTCTGTTTCATTTCATGACCATTCTTCTGAATTTTTCACGGTTTTGTACCAGTAAATGGTGATCTCCTAGTTGTTGCTCGAATACATATTTCTTTAGCTATGCAAGTTATGTTTTGTTACCAGCTTCTGTTCATGGATGCTAAATGTGTCCCTGGATTTTAATCTGAATATCCAGGGCTTCTGATTATCGGAGGGAATATGATGGGGCCTGCGTACAGATGAGATTATCTTATAGCCCAGCTGCCCATTTATTTCTCTTTCTTGTGCAATGGGCGGATTGTCACTTTGCTGGTCAACTTGGATTGCTTCGGATCCTTATTTACAAGGTAAATCACTATTTTTCCCCTGTTAATCCAATCAAGTCGATATGCTAAGTTGGAAATATCTGGCAGGCTTATGTGGATGGAAAGACCACCATGTCTGTCTATGAGAGAAAGGCTACTGTAAAAGAATTTTATGGTAAGTTGATAATAAAACATATGTTTTTCATTGAGTAATTTTTTAGGCAATAATGTCATCTGCTGTTTGCTATTATTATTTAATAGAGTTGACTGTATGCTGATTGCTGAACGGTTGTTCACTCCATCTGCAGGTATCATATTTCCCTCATTAATTCAACTACAAAAAGGGATCACAGATGTGGAAGATCAAAAACAGAAAGAAATTTGTTTCCAGAAATACTTGAGGAAGAAAGAAGAAGAGAAGGGCAAACTCTCTGAACTTGACACAGAGAGAGAGGAAGAGTGTGGGATATGTCTTGAAATGAATAGCAAAGTTGTGCTGCCCAACTGTTGCCATGCACTGTGTTTAAAGTGCTACAGGGACTGGTATACTCACCTCCACTTCAAGAGCCCCTTACATAACTTCTAAGTTCAACTAAACAAGCAATTTTTTACAGCCTAATTATTCCTGTGGAGCTCATGATACATTGTGTGGCTTCTTTCAGGCGTGTAAGGTCTCAATCTTGCCCTTTCTGTCGTGATACACTCAAGAATGTGAATTCAGCCGATCTTTGGGTGTATACTGACAAACACGAAATCTTAGACATAAATACAATTGCCAAGGAGAACTTGAAAAGGCTCTTTATGTACATAGATAAGTTACCTCTTATCATTTCTGGTTCCGTTTATAATTCGTACAGTTCTCTTAGATGAGCATTCTTTCTCAATTTCTGTTCCTATAGTATGGCCGGGTATGATATGTCAAAATCACATGCAGTTGTTACCTTTGTACATAACAGGTGGATCTTTTTGAATCGATATTGAAATGTATATTTCATTTAGCTTGCCTTTACGTTGTTTAGCCTTAATTTACATTTTGTGGTTTCTTCTTCTTTTCCTCCTCTAGACACGGCAGAATTTGTGTTCTTGTCTGTTACTTTTGTAATCTTTGATGTTGCATGCAACACTGGTGATGCACAACTTGATGGGAATAGCTTTTGGTGCTACGGAAATCCTAAGTCGTTTAGTTTTATTAAACACTTAGGAAAAGAACCTGCAAAGGTTTGCTCAGAATGGACTTCTTAGAGGGAAAGAGAGAAAGGTCACAGTCAGAGAGGAAGTGAGAGAGTTTGTTATATGTGGAAGTTTGAAAATATTCCATTGCCGTTGCAAGCAAAACTTAGGAAAAGGCAGTAGCTTAGTGAAATTGTGTTGTTGATTCCTCGTTTCGGGTCTCCTTGTAACTAGAAGAAAGGGTGAATGGGGGAGACCTCTTGGTTGAAGTCCGAAATGGCCTATCTGTAGCGTACTTGTAGTAGTGAGAAGTGGAAAAAATTGAAAAACTCCGCTTTGCTCAAGGGTCTCACTACCCTCACTGAATGTTTTTCAGCTTCATAACCCTCACTGTTCACAACCAAGGACGGCTCATAGGCAACTTTTCTGGTTCACAACGATGAGCGAGCGATACTGCCACTTGTCTTTGTCGGATTATTGTCATGAAGTTTCTTTCAATCAATCCTATCTGCCTATCTACTCTATTTTCGGCTTAGAGCTTGAAGACCTGGAATATTACTTAAAGAGTGAATTGCATTGAACTTGTGGACCATCACTGGTGTACTTTCGAGTTCTTTGATTTTTCAAGCGTTTTGTTATGCTCTTTGGAGCATGAAAAGTTCCTTATGGTTGCTTGAATTTAATTATAGCCAAAAGTTCTCCCATCAAGGGGGAGCAATCTGAACTGCCTTATTGCCCTCTTAGTATTTCTTGTAAAGAAATGCTTGCACTGTATCAGGGCCCATGGTATTAGCAATTTAGCGCAGAATGGAATCTAGAAGATCATGTATGATTCACATAGCAGAGGTTCAATTTTGTAGATGTTTGACTAGTTTACAGGATTTGTATGGACCGCGGAACCCGGGCTGGGTCAGGGTGGCATATCTAAGTCCCTCTTTCGACTTTCGAGCAAGATAATCATTAAGAAAGTTCCAGTCGAGTCGACTTGTTGGTAAACAAAGACACTGTTAAACTAATTATGAAACTCAGTATTTCCCTTCCTTAAAACTAAACAGATATAAATCCAGTTTGGGAGTAAACAAAGGCACTGCTTCCCTTTCTTTCCGTCATCGTCTCGATTCACCATAATCCTCCAACCAGATTCGACCAAAACTGTTTGATGGCCGGTTGGGTTTTTAAAACACTGATTTTCAATCATAATATATTAAATTATATAAAAAAAAACACGATAATATAGCAACATATATAGATTAATAAATTATTTTTTTGGGGAGAAACCTAAAAATATTAATATTTTAAAATATAACAAAACATAAAACATTATTTATTTTTATTTTTTTAAAAAAAATATTAAATAATATTTAATAAAAAACGTGAATCATCAGATACATCTGTGTGTCACCTTTCACATATCACTAGTCTTGTACTCTTTTGTCCATGGTAGACCGGCCAATACGTATCGGATTTCGATACAACGCTATGCCCTATATGAGATAATTAGCTTAAAATATTAATTACTTCTAAATTATAAGAAAATTTAATCTGAAATTTTAAGGGTATGAAATTGAGTTAATTTCGCATCGTTTCTCTTACACTTTTTCCTATTTTCTTTACCATATACATATAAATTAAAATACTTATATCTTATAAATTAAAAGTAATTTTAAGATGAAATTTTTAGATTATGAAATTGAATCACTTTCACACGATTTGCCTATACTTTTGCCAATCTTGGTTAAAAAATTTTAAATATTAGTTGTTTTATATTTTATATTCAACATACATATAAATGGTATATTTAGATTTTTAGCTTATTATTAAGTTATATTTGTAGAAAATTTATATGAATCTAAAGTTAATAAAGCAAATAAAATCATAAAAAAAGTTTCATTATTATTATTTTTTTTTTGGTATATCCATATTGGTCTGTGTTTCACCAAAAATTCGCCGGTTTGCGAAGAGGCACGACCAAGAGAGTAATTCGATTTGCGACAGAATATTTGTGTTACAATTTGTATTTGAATATCAAGGAATGCAAGTACAATCTCCTATTCTTCCTCTGATTCGATCTCCGTGTGAATTGATGAAGTTTCGGCTTCTGGCGAGGACGTCGAAATATGAGTTCTGGAACGAGTGTGCACGAACGGTAGTGACGGCTTTGGTCGGTCGGACGGAAGTATTTGTGTTCCGCGTGTATCGACTTGTTAACATTGCCGACGAATGTGTAGAGCTGCTCCGATTGAACTGTTGAGTTCCGACGAACTGCGAGTCGCTTAACTTCATTGGCTCGAGAGAGCTTCTGTGTATGAGAGTTCTTCTCGACAAAAGGTTTTCGAACCAAGGTTTTCCAACCCCTACGACAGAACTTTCTGGCTACGACGACTCTTTCCTTAGAATAGGGATCATGATCCCCTTTTTGCTGTTGTTGTTGAGATGGGAGGAAGACCGGGAGCTCGTCTTCTGGATCCCTTGATTGAGGATCACACTTGTCTTTTATCGGCTTCTTTAGTTGGCAACCAGGCTTGGTCGTTTAACTGTTGAAGTGGTTGATTTGTAACTTGGCTGCTGACTATTGC
Organism: Aristolochia fimbriata; assembly: GCA_019845555.1. Lineage (NCBI taxonomy): Eukaryota > Viridiplantae > Streptophyta > Magnoliopsida > Piperales > Aristolochiaceae > Aristolochia > Aristolochia fimbriata. The sequence continues at coordinate 29,734,562 of CM034079.1, read as the reverse complement.
TGACTCGACGGCTTATTGTTGACTGGGGCAGTGACTGTGTCGATGATGCAGCGACGCAAATAGGTCTGGCGATGGGCTGCGACGAATGACTTTGAAAATCTACAGAGCCTACCCACGACAATCGTTTACTGAATTGATGGTCGTTTGGGCTCGTCGGAACTGGGCTGCTCACATTTTGGTGCATACAGATTGCCCCCTTCGAGACTTAATCGTTCAGAGAGAACGAGCAAGTTTTGAATATGAAACACAAACGCAACACACACACACCTTTTTTTTTTTTTTTTTTTTGTCGACCCTCTTACTCTTTTAGGGTCATTTATGTTTTCGTGTACGTATCCTTTTATGTCCTCTTACTCTTTTAGGACGGTGTATATTTTCGTACACTTGTATCTTGTATATATATATATATATATATATATATATATTTTTTTCTTTTCGTTTCTTTTTTTTTTTGGCTCTCTTTGCTGTTTTAGAGCTGTTTGTTTTTTTTTTGATTTTCTCTTTTTTTTTTTCATAGAGACACCGAGTTCCTGAGCATAGGTGTTGTTCAGGTTTGGTCGTCGATGATGAGTTGAAGTCGATTGAGTGAGTCGCTGCAGTCTGTTCGAATACTGTAGCCGAATGCCGCTTTGGTACTTCAAAGAAGGCAGTAGCAACGAATTTTGAGAGCTTATGTAGATTTAGACGACTCCGGCCGTCACACCGAAGAGAAATGCAACTCTGTTTTGACGAATTTTGGCCAATTCGATTTTGACGACACCCCTTCACGTTGCGTTGAAGGATTGGCGCAGGTTGAGTGAAGAGCGATGGGCTTCAATTCAGATCGCAGGCTTCGTTACTTCTGGTCATCGCGCCGAAGAGGAGCGCGAACCAAAAAGAAGCGCAGAGGTTTCTCTCTGGTTTGACCCATCTCTTGGTGCAACGAAATATTTCCAACAGGCTTCGCATTACCGCAATGCTTCATTGGAATGGCTGCAGTGGCCCTGATAGGTATATGGCACGCTGGGGAAGAGGCACTTACCTGACGCCGTTGTGTAGATCAGATTCTGGCTTCCTCAAACTCTGCGTGATACAGTCTCTCTTCTCGGCATTTGTTTGACGCGCCGGGAAGAGAATGCGCATAGAATTGGGCATAGTGAGACCCACCCTGACTGAGTCGAGCCTCCCGACGAGTTGGGATGTTTCTCCCGGCTTGTTTCGTTGAAACTGGCTTTATGTCACTCGTTAAAGGTTTGGCTTTAGCGCAGATCGCAGGAGAGGTGGGGAAACGTGGGTCCCACCCTCCTACGCAGTAGTCTCCCTTTTAAGCGGAGGAAACACTAATCCACTCCCCATGAATTTAGGATAATCAGGTTAAAAAATTGTGTCATCCTCCTCTAGGGGTACTCTGCTAATTTGGGTCCTATCTCTATCTGCAATTTGGTGTTTTCTATTAGACTGTGATTTTGGGTCTGGGAGATTCTGCGACTTGACTGCGAAGTTGGGAGATTGCGAATTTTGGGAGACAGTCTGTCTGCGATTTGGCTGACTGCAAAGTTGGGAGGCTGCAAATTTTGGGAGACAGTCTGTGAATTTGGCTAACTGCAAATTTGACTTTATCTGCGAATTTGGGTTTGCAATCTCCTTCGAGCCCCAACTTGTGTTAGAACTCTCCGTGAATCAGGACTTAAAGGTACTGTAAAAAAAAATTCTTTGCTCTCGGCAGTCTCTAGCTGAATTCGAGTCAACCGGGGTTCCCACTCTCTTTTCTTTCTTCTTCTCTTCCTCCCTCTTTCTTCTTATTTTTCTCTCCTGTCATTTTCAACTTCTCCCTCAGTCTCTCTTTTTCTTTCATGATTTTTTTTTTGTTTTCCCTCGCATTTTCTCTCTATTTCCTTCTCTATTTTTTGTCTCTCTCGAATTGTATCTTTTTCGCATTCCAGGAGTCTGTCAATTTGTCAGTGTGATAGATTGACATCCTTACGTGCGTCGTTTGGCCCAAAAACCAAACATAGTGATGTTGTATCACACCTGGCTCTGTCGCTAGGTGCTGGAATTGATTTGGGTTGCACCCGGCTGGGTCGCTGGGTGCTGCAATTCCGTTTTGGTCGCGCTCGGCTCGGTCGTCAGATGCAAGTCCTTTGTTTTGCGTTCGGCTCTGTCGCCAGGAACTGACAGTTTGTTTCGAGGGAGCCCGGCTAAGTCGCCGGGAGATTGTGTTTCCGTGCTGCACTTGGCTTGGTCGCCGAGAGCTGCGAGTCTGCTTCAGTTGCTTCCGGCTCGGTCGTCGGGAGTACAATTCTTGTTTTCAGTCGCGTCCGGCTCGGTCACCGGGCTCGAGACCTTTGTTTTTCGTCCGGCTGGGTCATCGGGCGCTGAATTTTGCTTTGAGTGAGCCCGGCTGGGTCGCCGGGCGCTGAATTTTGCTTCGACTGAGCCCGGCTGGGTCGCCAGGCGCTGAATTTCTGTGCTGGCGCACCTGGCTTGGTCGCCTGGTGCTGTTGTCGCATCTGGCTCGGTCGCCGGGTGCAAGTTTTGTGTGCTCGCATCCGGTTTGGTCGCCGAATGCGAGTTGCTGTGTGGTCGCATCCGACTTGGTCACCGAGTGCGAGTCCTCTGTTTTGAGTTGTGTGAGCTCGACTGGATTGCTGAAAGAATTTTTTTTTTCTTTTACGACAACTTTTTTTTTGTAGTTTGCAATTTTTTTTTCGGCGACTGCTTCTTTTTTTGTCGCTCGCACTTTGTCTCCACGACTACTTCTTTTTATCGCGTTTTGTTTTTTTTTTTCTGTGATTGTTTCTTTTGTGTTTTTTTTTTTTGTTTGGAGAGCAGTTACGTACCTGGCTCCGATTGGCTGCGTCTGGCTCGGTCGCAAGGCGCAGGAGTTTGCAGCACAACACCTGGCTCGGTCCACAAGTGTTGAATTTGATGATTTATTCGTGTTCGCTCTATCACCGGGCGCAAAGCTTTTGAATTGTGTCCGGCTTGGTCGCCGGGCACTGTGCCGCCTTTTTTTTTGGCCATGTCCGGCTCTATCGCCGGGCGCGAAGCTTTTGAACTGTGCTCGGCTCGATCGCCGGGCACAGTGCCTTATGTTTTGATCGCGTCCCGATTTGTTGCTGGTCGCAAATTTTGAACTGTGCTCGGCTCGGTCGTCGGGCACAGTGCCTTTGTTTTGGTTGCGTCTGGCTTTGTCGCTGAGCTCGAGTTTTGAACTGTGCTCGGCTCGATTTCCGGGCACAGTGTCTTCAGTTCTGGTTGCGTCCGTCTCTGTTTCTGGATGCGAAATTTTGAACTGTGCTCGGCTTGGTCATCGGGCACAGTGTGTTTGGTTGCAGCATTCGGCTCCTGTCCGACTCGATCGCCAGGCACTAGGATCGAATGTGCAGCGTCTGGCTTTGTCAATGGATGCTGAATTCTTCGTTTGGTTGTGTTTGGCTCGGTCGTTGGGCACTGGAGTTTGGCTTTGATCGCGTCTGGCTCGGTTGCTTGATGCGAAGCTGTTGCTTTGGCTGCGTCCGATTCTATCGTCGGGCACGAAGTTTTTGTTTTGGTCTGCTCTCAACTTGGTCGCCGGGTGCAGTGTTTTGCTTGTCGTCTCGCGGAGAGCTCAGTTTAGTTTGCTGGTTGGTCCGTCGAAGACAATCGGTGTACCCTCTCTTTTTTTTTTGTTTCTCCGTTCGTTTTTGCATTGACGACTGGTCTTTTTTTTGTCGCCCCTCTTTTTTTTTACTTGCGTTTTTCTCCTTTCTGTATTTTTTTGTTGCGACCTTGACTTCTCCATCTCTGGTCGCAGGAGACGCACTTATATTTTTTTCTGTAATTCAGAGAGGATTGCATACCTCACTTTTCCTGTTCTGTCGCAGATGTCTACCACGCCGACCTCTTTCTCGTTCCTCGGTCTGACTATCTCAACCATGAAGGCCATCGTGAAGGGTGCCCTTCGTCACTGCTCGCGGATCCGTGATTCTGAGAAAGAACATAAACCACTGCTGTTGGTTCTCGGGGGACCGTCGGCCTACGACGGTTGTGATGTAACCGTGCCCACAGTCAAGGCCGTTCACGACCTGTGGAGTCGCCCTGTTGTCGACGAGGACGACCAGATTTGTTTTCTCCCGGGGGTCGACGAGGCTTTATCGTCTTCGCACCAAGCTGTGGGCAACATCCTATTGAGTCCGATGCATGACCAGCTGGTTCCTTTTTCGACGCCGAAACTCTCCATCGATAGTGACCGATTCGATTCTTGGGATAGTCAACCGGTTGTGAGCTCCGGCCCCTACCATGTGTCTTTCTACTACGAGTGGGCAGACGTCATTCTCCACACTTGTACCGAGCAGTTGGCTGCAGCAGACCTCACTCATGCAGTCCGAGCCTCTATGTTTTCGTATCGGTGCTGCAGGAACGTTGTCCACTCTTTCCTGGAGGTCTGGTGTTCTTTAACCAACACCATTTTCACTCGTGAGGGAGAGCTATCGATTTCCTAGTGAGATGTGCATCGACTCGGCGGGCTGCCTATCTCATGGAGCATTTACGATGAAGCGACTTCGACGGTTGATGATTTTACTCAGAGTCGTTCTGTGCCATTGCCCGAGAGTATTCGGTACTTCATCCTTGCCTATTATTGGCTTTTCTGTCGTCCAAGGGCTTCGAACTTGGATGGATTTTTTGGGGTTCCTATGTCCGAGTGGGCATCCTTTTGGTTCCGAGCCGAAGGGGGTGCTCAACCTTCAGATGACAGTTGGGCTGATGGCGAGAAGACGACAGGTTCTCGGAGTCATGACCGGTCGACCGTGCAGGATCAACCCCTCTCCGAACTTGGGGTCCCTAACGCCCTCGCAGATGAGATGTATCTGGCTGCCTTCTTATTGTTGTGGTTGTGTCGTTTTGTCCTGCCTTTGTCGGGCGACATGCTGCGGTTAAGTGTTTTCAAGATGGCCTGCTTCATGGCCGGCGGATCTCGCTGTGGTTTGGCCGGCGTAGCCTTGGCCAACATTTATCGAGTACTCAACGTCTTCTCACCGGGGAGGATTTCTTGGCCATTTGTCTATGCATGGCTTGCCCAGCGGTTTGGCGTTCACGAGGCTGACTCCAGCGGCGGCGACAAACTGCTTATGATGCTCTACCGTAATCTGGAGCTTGTTCGCGTTTGTACTCAAAAGGAGGCTCTTTCTTTGTTTTGGCACGACGGAGTGCGATTCTGGTACTCTTCAAAGGCACTTCCTCCCATTCCAATGCTTGAAAAGGCTGGTCGCTTTGCTTCTCGGATTGAAGTGCAGTACTTCTGTTGTCTGTGGGAGACATCTCTGATCTTCCGATAGCACGAGCTTTTCGTGGTGGAACCTTACAGTCCTCACCGGTTTGCTCATCAGTTTGGGTTTTGCCATGACTTTCCGGGTGTGTTGTTCTCCGACCAACGAAATGCGGCTTCAGTTAACGCACTTGTGGAGTTTTGGCGAGCAGGGACTGCCTGTCCTCTTGGAAGCGTGGAGGTGCCTACCTTCGTGAGTCCAGACTCTGACCCGGGTGTCACGTCTCTTTTTCGGGAGTCTTGGCTCAAGACAGTGGTTCCTTCTTTGAGGTAAGAACTCTCATCTCTTCTCTCATTTTTTTTTTATCTCTTCCTTTTGCACCTTCTGATCTCCTTCTCTCTCTTTTAGCGTGCGTGGAGGAAATTTACCGGAGCATCTTTGATGAAAACAGCCTTGCCGCCTGCGCGAGGAGATGGCGACGCGAAGGGTCGCAGCCAAAAGAATTCTTGGCCAAGTTCGAAGCCTTCTGTTAAGGCAAAACAAAGCAAAGGTGGGAAGAAGCGGGCGCCTCGGCCGAAGGTCGCGAAGGACAAGTCGTTGGTTCCGTCGCAAGTCATGCCGAAGAAGGGCATTGTGATCCGAGAGCCTTCTTCGACATAAGGGGATCCTCAGTCAGTAGTGCTCTCTCTACCAGTAGCCGGTGCTCCTGTAGGCAAGGGGAAGGGGTTGGCTCAGTCTGCGACTTCGCCAAAGAGGACTGCTTCAAAGAGGAAGTCGATGACTTCGTAGCCGGAGCCTTTCATTTTCGTTCCACCTCCCTTCAAGAAGCGACTCTGAACTGGTCTGGGTAAGCCACTAACCAATTTGGCACCACTTGTTGTCGTTCAATCATTGGAGACTCCTTTGTCGGGGTCGGGGGAAAAGGTTAAGCAGTCGGCACCTCTCGATGGATCTGTTGTTCTGCCGACCGGAGAGACTACTGTTGAACCAGCGGTGTCGCCTGCGCCAACGAACCAAGTTGGAGCACAATCAATACCGGAGTCGGGCGACCTGCCTTCTGATAGGCTTGCCAACGTCGTAGCTCCGTCTATGGACTAGCCCGTTGATACGTGTCTAAATGACATTATTTTTAGGCCTCAATTTGAATTGGAAAATATATTTTGGAGTCAATAATAATCATAATATCAAGAAATATGTCTCACATTCATGTTTTCTCTCTCAGGAAGCCAACGCAACAAGAGTTATTGAAATCGGAGCTAAAATGAGAAAAATATGAAGATTTTAGTGGAGAAAGGTACAAGGTAGTGGGGACTAGCGCGACCGCACTAGAGGGAGGACAAAATCTGGCGCTACCGCGCCACCAGAATGGCGCAACCGCACCAAGATGGCGCCACAAGGCCTATGGAGTTTCCAAACATGACCAGAATTTTTTCCATTTGAGTACTTAGAAGTTCTGCTCGAGTGGCGCGACTGCGCCAATATAAGACACTTTTACGTGGGAGGTAGTAATCAAGATAAAACCACGATTTGGGATTCTGAGCAATGCAAAATCGCTAAAATCTCGGGATTCTGAGAAGTAATCAAGATAAAACGTGGGAGGTAGAGTCCTAAGTGTATAAAGAAGGTGTCCACGAAGTCTCTAGTGGAAATTGATGGAAATCCTAAGAGGTTTGAATCCTCAAAGAGGTGAAGTTCTATTCCTGATTAGGAGACTGCTATAAAAGGAAATTATAGTTCGAGATTGAAGTGGCCATATCTGGGGATTTCGACTTCCAATTGAATCCAAATTTGGACCACAGACTCCTGAGAGGATTGAGGATCATATCACGAAAAATCAGGTCAATCGAAGTCATGATTCTAGAGTTTTATATTTTCAAAGTGGTGGACCTAGAGCTAAAATTGGCAGCAGAATCAACCCTAGTTTTGAGCATCATATCTCAAGTTGCCTAACTCAAATTGAACTCAAATATCGTACACAAGACAAGGACTATAGAAGGAAGGTTCGTGTATAATTTCATCTAATTCTAAATTTCTAATGTCGGGAATGGACATTTCATACTCCTGGACAGAGACCAAATTACTGAGCCTGGGCAGCAGAACAACTATAAATAGGGGTCCAAGGAAGAGTGTAAGGCATGCAGTTTAGATCGAGTTAGAATCTAACTTTTAGTTCAAGTTTCTGCTGTGTTCATTAGAGAGAGTCTTGAGAGGCAAGAGGAGACGTCCTATTGAAGCTTTTGAGGCAAGGAGGAGAAGCACCCATTGGAAGCCATCTTCAACAAGTAGATTCTTCTCAAGGGAAGTTTGTAATTAGTTTATCTTTTCTTTTCTTCTTCATGGTTGTATTTAAGAACTTGTTTTATTCTTTATTTTCCAGCATGGTGTAGTCTTTTATATTGGGATTTCATGACTCCTTAGCTATGTAATGAGATTGATACTTTATTAGATTTCAAATTCGTGTATGAATGAGTAGCAATAAGCTGTTAATTCCTTGATTCATGCTTGCTGTCTTATGACGTACTAGTTATAAGGTGAAGTTTGACATAAGGTGAGATATGTTTGATAGGATGTACAAGTTCTTTTTGAGTTCATGTACTAGGTAAGTTGAGCTTGTCTTAGGGTTAATCCTCGACCTTAAAGTAATACCCTCTTTGATTTGCTTGAATTACCTATGACATAAGACCTGATTCCCGACCACAGGTAGGGTCGCTGAGCTTTATATTTATGCTATCAAATAGAGTTGATCATGTCGATTGGTTGTCTCTAGGAGATAGAAGGTGATGCCGATGCGGAAGTAGCCATGGATTTAATAAGCTCATTAAGTTTGTTATTCTGAATCATTAATTTTATTCAATCTCAGAAGTAGTTAGGGAGGAATTGAATTCCCAATGTCTTTTCCATTCTGATTTTATCAAAAGCCCTCTCTTGATCTCTATAGGATTAGGTAGATTAGTTTATTTTTTATTTTTGTAACTCCTTTCTAATCGATTTCTCAAACTTTGGTTTTCAAACTAGAATAGCAATTAACTATTAGCATGGTCCTTGTGGGACGATATTCGGACTTAACCTAAGTCTATATTACATTGATTAGTCCTCTTGCTAGTGATTAGCTAGGATTGCATCACCCGTCTTTCAGCAGGAGGATTTGTTCGACCTCGCCGATTTAGAGATTCCTCGACAGTTGGAGTGGGTCGAGGAAGAAGCACTTCCTACTGCTGTTCCCGATCGACTCACAACCGGTGAAGCTGAGTGCCCGACGACCATCGTTGGTGATGGTGGAGTGCCCCTCCAGCCTTCGGATGAACAAGTCGTGTGTAAGGGACTCGTCATGGACGTCGGGGCAACTGTTGCAGGTGAGTTTCGTCACTCTCTCTCTAGTCCGTCCCCTCCGGTTGTTGCGACTTCGAGGAGGGAAGTCTTTGTGACATTTCCTCCTAGTAGCGGAGAGGCATCTCTTGCTGCCAAGGAAGGAGCTTCGGGTTCAGCTCGTCGACCCATTAGCGAGGATTCTTCGACTTCGCGGCCTTCATCAGTAAGTAAAAATCCTCTCATTCCCTTGTCCTTTTTTTGTTCTTTCGCTTTTTTTTTTGTTTATCTCCCCTTTTTTTCCTAGGCGTTGGCCTTTCAACCCTCGGCGAGATCGAGGCTACTGCTGCAACAGGCTGCTTTGGGGCTGTGGGCGAAATTCGTCGAGTCGGATTTACTTTCGGCCGACGACCCATGTTTGCCAGAGCTTGTAGCAGACACCCGCGTCATTCTCGACCACTTGAGAGGAGTCGGCATTAACACCTCGGTTCTAGAGCAGTAGGTGGGAGACTTTGCCTCGGAAGTGGATCGCTTCCATCAGTTGCGCAAATCCTTGGCCGATAAGTTCAGTTTGGCTGAACGATTTGCCGTAGAAGTTGAGCTCGACCGTTCTGTCCAGCAAGTGAGCCGTCAGCGCGACGACTTAATGGTGGACTTAGATAGATGTCAGGCAGAGCGCGAAGCTGTTGAGGCTGAGCAGAAAGCTCTTCGTGACCGTTTGTCTCTCGTATCGGCTCAACTCGACTCCATAAATGTCGAGCTTGCGACCATTCGGAGGGGAATTGATGCCAGCGAGGAGGAGGCTTCCACTCTCCAGAAGCAGCTTGCATCTGTTCGTTCGCGCCCAACTCTCAGCGAGGCCGAGACGCGTGAACTGTTCGAGGTTCGTGCCGATGTCATTCGGCTACAACGACAGGTGGTCGACTTTGAGCTTCCACAACTTTGATTGTGGTTTTCTTTGTATTGTTTTTTTTTTAGCCTCTCTCCTTTTTTTCTTTTTGCAATGAGAAACATTGTCTCCTTTATTTGATTTCGTAGCAATGAGAAACATTGGTTTCTTTATTTGACTTTTTTTTTTTTTTTTTTCTGCTGCCCCCTCTTGCATTGAAGCGTTTGAGGAATTTACCATTTGTTATTGGCAGCTCCGAACCGTTTGAAGTGACTACCTTGTAGGCGCCATTAGTGTAGGCTTCCTGTACCACATACGGTCCTTCCCATTTTGGCGTGAATTTTCCCCCGGTTTTGCTCATAAAGAGCATTGGTTGTCTGAATGCAAGCACCAAGTCGCCTTTTTGGAATGACCTGAGCCGTACTTTTTTGTTGAAGGCCCGTGTCATTCGAGATTGGTAGCACTCAAGCCGTTGTTGTGCCTCGAGTCGTTGCTCGTCGAGTGACTCAATTTTTGCGAGTCGCAACTGAGCGCACTCCTCTGTGGTTGACCCTTCTCTAATAGCAATGCGCAGAGAGGGGAGTTGTACCTCGAGTGGGACCACTTATTCGGTGCCATAAACCAGCGAATATGGAGTCAATTGGGTCGGCGTTCGGAATGACATTTTGTACGCCCATAAGGCTTCGCCGAGCTTTTCGTCCCAGCTCTTTTTGTTGGTGCCGATGGTTTTCCTTAGGATCTTGCAGAGCGTTTTGTTGAATGCTTCTGCAAGTCCATTGGCTACCGGGTTGTAAGCTGATGATGTCTGCTGTTGTATGCGAAATTTCTTGCAGAAGCGGTCCATGACTTTGTTTCTGAACGATGTACCATTGTCCGTCACTATGTATCGAGGAACCCCATATCGATAGATAATTTGGGTCCGAATGAAGTCGGCGACGGTGGTAGCCTTGACATCTCGGTAGGCAGCAGCTTCGACTCATTTCGAGAAGTAGTCGATGGCAGCCAGAATGTATTGCCGGTCGGAGTTAGATTTAGGAGTTATTGGACCAATGATGTCTATCCCCCAAGCTTCAAACGGCCATGACGCGATCGTCGGGTGAAGTGGCTCTGGTGGCTGGTGTATGTAATCGGCAAGGAGTTGGCACAGTCTGCAAGTTCGAGCCATTTCGATGGCGTCTCTGAGCATTGATGGCCAGTAGTATCCCAACCGTTTTACTTGTAGGTGGAGCTTCGGGCCTGCTTGGTGCGCGCCGTAAATTCCACCATGTTTATTTTAGGACTTGTAGTCCCTCTTCTTTTGAAAGACAACGGAGAAGCATAACTCCGTACGACCTCCGATAAAGTACGTCATTGACAAAAACGTACCTTGGAGCTGCTCGACGAATATGAACTCGCTCTCTCAGGTCGGCCGGGAGTGTGCCGTATCGAAGAAAATTCGAGATAGGTTCTCTCCAATCTCCAGCTTCGTTTGTGCTGGCCGAGATAGGGAACGACTCTTCCATCTCATCTGTCTGCTCTTCTTCTGGTTTTTCTTCGGTCGGTGGGGGGACTACCCATCTTTCGCAAATTGGAGCTTGGTTCGGCCGTTCGTCGAATTGCGCTAGACTGGCCACAATTCTAGCCAATGCGTCGGCTAGCCCATTTTCGGATCGAGGGACGTAGTGGAGTGACGCTTCCGAAATTTGGGCAAGAAGGTCACAGGTGTATTTCCAAAACGGCACGAGCTCGAAGTTCTTCACTTCGAATTCCCCCGTGAGTTGTTTGATGACAAGAGCCGACTCGTCGTAGATGTTTAACTGCGGCAGCTTCATCTTGACCGCCATGCCGAGTCCGAGGAGGATATCTTGATACTCCGCTTTGTTGTTCGAACAATTTTGGGTGAGAACGAACGAATACATGAGCAGGTCCTTTCTCGGTGACACGAATAGAACTCCTGCGCTGGCTCCATTTCTTCGCGCAGCGCCGTCGAAGTACATCTCCCAAGGGGGAAGCACCTCGACCAAGAAGATTTCTTCATTTGGGAGTTCTTCTGTTAATTCCAATTCAGCCGACACTGGATGGTCGGCCAAGAAGTTCGCCAGAGCTTGGCCTTTGATTGCGCGTTGCGGCACGAGGTTAATCTCGAACTCAGAAAGGAGCAACGCCCACTTAGCCAGTCGACCAGAGGGTATCAGTCGCAACATAATGAATTTGAGCGGGTCGGCTTTCGAAATCAAGTTCGTCGAATGCGCCAGGAGGTAGAGCTGGAGCTTTTGAATTGCAAAGACGAGTGCCAGACTAGTCTTCTCGATCGGTGTATAATTAATTTCTGCACCCACCAACATTCGGCTCAGAGAATAAAGAGAACATTCTTTGTTGTCCTCGTCGCATTGAGCCAAGAGAGCTCCTACTGAATTCTCTTGCGCTGCGGTGTAAAGCAGCAGCGGCCTGTTGACAATCGAGGCGACGAGCACTGGCGGCTTGGTAAGATACGCCTTTATGTTGTTAAAGGCATTCCGGAAAGACTCGTCCCATTCGAACGACGTGTCTTTCTTCATGAGGCGACTGAACGGCTGGCATCTTCCGGCTAAATTCGAGATGAAGCGCCGAATATACGTTAAGTGGCCTGGAAAGCTCTTGAGTTCGGAGATGTTTCTGGGTTCCGACATCATTTGAATTGCATCGATTTTTGATTGGTCGATCTCAATTCCTTGGTGGTGCACGACAAATCCCAAAAATTTTCCTGAAGTGACACTGAATGCGCATTTCAGCGGGTTCATTTTGAGCTGAAATCGCCGAGGTCGCTCGGATGCTACCCTGAGGTCGAGCAGATGATCTAACCGTTGTTTCTACTTTACCACCAAGTCGTCGACATAGAACTCGACGTGCTTATCCAAGAAGTCGTCGAAGATGTTTTGCATTGCCCTCTGGTATTTCGCGCTGGCATTCTTGAGTCCGAACGACATCACCTTGTAGCAGTAAATGCCTTTGGGAATGCAAAAAGCAGTGAGCTCCTCATCCTTCGGGTTAATCCGAATTTGGTTATAACCAGATGATCCGACCATGAAAGATAGAGCTTCATGACCTGTTGTCGCATCGACCATGAGTTCTGTTATCGGTAGAGGGAAGTCATCTTTCGGGCAAGCCTTATTCAGGTCGCGAAAGTCGACGTAGACCCGAATTTGGTCGTTCTTCTTCTTGACCGGTACGATATTCGCGATCTAAGAAGGATATTTCACCTCTCTTATAAAATTTGCAGCGATCAATTTATCGACTTCCTTTTCAATTTCTGGAACGAGTTCTGGCTGGAACCATCGTTGCGACTGTTTGACTGGACGAACTGATGGATGAACCGCTAGCTTGTGCACTGCGACTCGTGGGTCGAGACATGGAATTTCTATGTAATTCCAGGCGAATATGTCGCGGTATTCGTGAAGTAACGACATATACTTGACCTCTTCTTCGGCCGATAGTGAAGCACTAAGAAATGTCGGCCTCATATCCTCTTTTGTGCCCAACTTGACTTTTTTTAACTCGTCGACAGTCGACTGGCCGCCTTCCTCGAACGTAGTCGGAGCCTCTTTCAAGATGAACTCGTCGTCCTTTTGATTGTCGTCGGCGACGGAAATATGATTTACCGCAACCGAGTCATATGCACGGGCTCATGCGATGGCTGCTCTAAAGGTGTAAATAACCACCGGATTTTTCTTTATAACCGAAGTTTGGCCAACTGAAACTTGGTTTACATCGGCCAATGTCTTTCTGGTGATTTTGATCGGCTTCGACTGAGCTCCATAAATGTGAATTGGCTTCTCTTTCTGGTAGCCGAGGCCTAGGCGACCTTGCGTAATTCGGCGACCCTCCTTTCTCAGCTTTTCTTGTTCGGGAGTGAGGACTGGCAAAGCGACGGGTGGCTTCTTGTGGAGCTGCTCCTTTGTGAAGTTGCCTCCGGCTCTCGCCATCAGTCGGTATGCGTTCGGGTCGAAGCCTTCGTTCGAACGAGTAGATGGCAACTGCTCGAGGTTCGGGAATTGCTTCACAATGCTGCGGTCTTCAAGCTTCGGCAGTGGGAGGGTGACCTTTTCTGCGAAAGGGGTCGGCTGGATTTTGTGGCAGACGACCAAGGGAGCTTCCCCCTTCTTTCTTTGCGACTGAGGAATGTACCGTAAGATAGGTACATTATGCTGCGTCGGCGCGGAGTTGTTGTGGCCAGTTTGTAGCTGTGTGTCGGCTAGTTGTTGGGCACCGGCTGTTTAGGAGACACGACTTGCATCAGAGTCTGTTTTGGAGACGCGGCTTGTGTCAGAGTCTGTTTTGGAGACGCAACTTGCGTCGGAGTTTGTTTTGGAGACGCAGCTTGCGTCGGAGTTTGTTTTGGAGAAGCGGCTTGCATCAGAGTCTGTTTTGGAGACAGAGCATTCTTGGCATTTGACGCCTGTTTCGGCCAGGAGACAATTTTATTGTCGGTCTGGTCGTTAGATAGAATTTGGCATCTGCGAATGATGCTTCTGCCTCGGTGAACGGACTTTCATCGGCGTACACCATCTTTTGCTCGCCGTCCTTCCAGTACTTGAAGCACTGATGAAGTGTCGATGGCACAACCCCGTTCGCATGAAGCCATGGTCGACCCAAGAGCAGATTATAAGATGTTCTTGAGTCGATAACTTGAAATGGAGTTTCGGCCATCATGTCTCCGATGTGCAATTTGAGCGAGATCATGCCGAGAGTCCTCTGGCCTTCTTGATTGAAGCCTTGGATGAGGAGGGAGCTTGGAGAGAGGTCGCTGGCGGAGAGGCCGACATTCTTCATTGTGCGAATCGGCAGAATGTTCACTGCGGATCCACAAACGACGAGAATGCGATTGATTTTGTGGTCTTTGATGTAGCCAGAGACGGACATCGGCCGATTATGGTTTTTCGTACCCAACTGTGCGTCCTCTTCTCGAAAGGTGATGCACGGAAGACAGGAGACGGCGAGTGCTTCCTCCGAATTTGCCAACTGTGGAGTGGAGTGCACATCTTCTTCCTCCTTTCGGTAGGGTGGCGTCAGCCCGAATTTTGGCAAGTCGTGCTTCCTCATGAGCAGCATCTCGACTTCGGCTTGGAGCTCCTTGGGTTTGTCGAGGACTCGAATTAGGGCCAGTCTTGACCGATGGCCAAGTCGAGGTCGTCGTCAATCTTGTTAAGTGATGAGATCTGTTTGAGTGACGTCTCGAGGTCATCGCATTCGACGACTGGCTGTTTGCCTTTGCCTTTTGGCGCAGTTTGCTCGGGCGGGGCTGTCGAGCAAGTCGCCACCATTGCTGGCGGCGTGAAGAATTCTTTTGGGAAGAACTCCGCTAGTGTGACGGGTCTTCTTTTCTTTTTGTTTGCTCCCTGGACGTTGGTCCTGGGAGCTTTCTTTTGGTGCTTCGCGGCCTTTTTGTTTGGCCGCTTCGCCTTGGTTTTGGTGTTCGTCGGCGGCTCGATCTCTTGAACATGCTTCTTTCGCCGGGTGACCAGAATCCGCCCCTCTACGTTGGCTGCAGCAGCTTCTAGCGACCTGCTATTTGTTTGGCCGAGCCCTTCCTGTTTGGCTCAGCATTGATGGAGATGACATGTGAGGACGCCATGTTTTTGGTTTCTTTGATTTCAAGCCACCAACTCCATGATCCTACCTTTTAAGACGCAACACTTCTCGTTCGGGTGCCCGACCAAGCGATGGTACTTGCAGAAGTTCACATCCTTACTCCTGGACAAGTCGCTGGGTCTTTTGACTTCTGGCAACTTGAGTAGATGGTTGTCGAGTAGCTGCTCGAGCATGACAGGAACATCTGTGTCGGAGAACGGATATGTTTTGGCCTGTCGTTCCTCCAGCGAAGGCCTTTGATACGTGGCCCCGGTTGCCTGCCGTGGAATGTAACTTGTTTTGATTTTGCTCCCTACCTTGATTGGTTCAAGAACGTTCGTCGCGAAGGATGCCTTTGTTTTCTCCATCGCATCTTTGGGCGTGGTCACGGCGGCCTTCCCTTTCTTGCGAGGATCAGTCGATGACGTAGTTTCTTCCCCCAGCTCCTCCATGAGGTTCTCCATGTTGTGGGCCTCGGTCACGAGTTCTTGAAAGTCCGTCGGCCTCCGGCTCTGGATATAGCATAGGAGTTCCCATCGCATCCCCCGAGCGCACATTTCAATTTTGGCTTCGAGGGACAGATTCAAGCTCTCTTTGCAATTTAGGCTCAGGTTCCTCCACCAGTTAATGTAGTCGACGACCTTCTCGCCCTTCTTTTGTTTGAGATTGGTGATCTCGACCAGAGTAACAGTGCACCAAGTGTTGTAGAATCGGCTGAGGAACTCTCGTTCCAATTGCTCCCAGCTGTCGATTCACTCCTGGGGCAGCTCGATGTACCAGTCAAAGGCATTTCCTTTCAATGACCGGCCGAACTGTTTGACCAGCAAGTCACCGTCTGTGCCGGCGTTGTTGCATGTTTCAATGAAGTGGGCGACATGCTGTTTGGAGTGCCTGTCGCCGTTGAACTGCTGAAATTCCGGGGGATGGTAACCGAGTGGCATCGGGATATTCTCGATCCTCTGCGTACAGGGTCTCCGGTAGGCGACAGATTTTCTGTCGCCCGACCTGTTCCATACAGCGCGATTGACGAGCTCGGTGACTGCGTCGAGTGTGAGGGCAGCCGGCTCTGCTTCGACCCGACCACTGCGAATGGCTACAGGTGCGACAGGCGGCAGCTCGTCGTCGGAGGCAGGATCTTCTGGCAATGGTTCAGCCGAACCACTAGTAGTCGCCCGATTTTGAGCCGCTCTAAGATCCTCGCAATTTGAAGGTCATGAGTTGCGAGCTGCGTGTCTTTTATGCGCAGTTGTTCGCTCTGACTGTTGATTTGTAACTTGGTTGCTGACTGTTGCTAACGCGGCGGCTTATTGCTGACTGGGGCAGTGACTGTGTCGATGATGCAGCGATGCGAATAGGTCTGGTGATGGGATGCGAGTGACTTTGAAAATCTACAGAGCCTACCAATGACAATCGTTTGCTGGATTGATGGGTATTTGGGCTCGTCGAAACTGGGCTGGTCACATTTTGGTGCATATAGTCTGTAACCTTTAATTTTGAGTTTCACGGCCTATACGGCCGACACATATCTGATTTTGAGATGTCCTATACTTATAGGAAATCCCATACCGGTACCCCTGCTTTTGTCTATGGCCAGTGCCTTACATTCACAACGTTTTGCCTCGATTGTACAATGAAGGATGATTTTGTGAAGGGTCTACGCTCGTACAAGCGTACAGGGACATGACAGAGGAACGTCTTAAGATCATTAACAACCTACCCAAAATTGTTGAATTAATAAAACATTTATGATTACATTTACTGTATTTTTGTATTAAAATAGAATTAATGGATGTACACGAATTTGATAACTCTGTTGTCGGAACTCGGATCAGATGGACACAAATTTAAAATGTTATTTGACTCTTCCATATTAAAATATAGAGGCCTATATTAATCAAGATGTACTCGTCTGGTTGAACCTCAACTAGGGAGGAAAATAATTTTGAAACAGATCGAGCAGAGCACTAACCTTTCTTCCCTATATATGTATGTACGCAGATTCATCGAAATTATGTATCTTTCTTCTTGCTGAAATTTACCAAGTAGATCACGAAAAACGATGATGCCTGTCATTAGCATTGCCCAAGTGCTAACAGCCGAGGCCAGGCCAGCCGGTTAAAGGAGATGATCAGATGTTGCTGCATGAGAATGGGGGATCAAAGTTCTTGCCATCTACACTCTCTCCTCGATCCCACAATTGTTCATGCCCCTCTGTAAGTACTGGTGGCTTCCTTTCCTTACTTGACATTGGATGCTGCTGAACTCTATCGATCCTTAGTGTCCAAGTCTGAGGGAATATTTGTCATTCTCTGAAAAAATATCTATGATCGAGGCGATTATTATATGTGGAATGACTAGATTTTTTATATGATTTCTGGAATGATTATTATATATGGAACGACTGAAATTTTGATATGATTTTTGGTGTGATTATCATATTTGGAATGATTGAGATTTTGATTATGGCAAACAAAGTATGAATAAAGATTCAAAGTCAAATTGACAATCAAGACAGAAGGCTGCGTTGCATATCATATCTCAATCAGACTATGGCAACACAAATAAGACCATATGTGCTCTCAACGAAGGACTATTTAAAGGCATGGAGGCCAGAGCACAAGACACGAATTATGAGTGAAAGAACGAGAGTTTTATGGATAGAGTTTGTGTTCTTCTTGAGGTTACCAATCTTCATCGATCTGCTTTTCTGAGAAGCTTGAGTGAAGATGAAGGTAGTGTTTGAGACGCTGTTGAAGTCTGTGCTGAAGATAGACTGAAAACAGAAGACCTAGATCGATGTACGTGGGAGTGTAACTACACCCGAACACTAGTGTACTTACACTTGAAGTTGCACTATGAAAACAGAAGACCTAGATCGATGTACGTGGGACAGACATGGAAATTGTCAATGGCTTATTTGATATTAAGCCTGAAGACTTCACTTTGCACACAGTAAAATATTCACACAACATCTGAGATAATATTCAATGCTCCCCCTCAACTCCACGTTGGGTAATCTTCTTCTTCAGTGTACAACGTCCCTCTCTTCAGAAACCCAAAGATCTATATAGCTAATAATGTCCTCAACCTTGGATGATGGTTATCTTAGTCTGTTCTTATCCTGAGATTTATTCTGATCTCTATCACTTATCCAGGAGTTTAAGTCGGGACAAGACACCTGTACATTTACCTGTACTTTTAACTTTTACCCTAAGGTTGTCAAAATGTAGCCAATAAAAAATACACACATTAACACAGACTAACGCTTTCGTGACGAAGGCATACACTGAGGGGGAGTCTCAGTGTGTATGGTAACAAGACTACTCACCCTGAGTACGTCATTTATAGAGGGAGTTTGAAAAGGTATTCACTATTAGTTATGTTGACTACGGTGTTTTAAACATCATTGTAAAACCTTGTTGGAGAAGGTTTGTGACAAAACTTATTATAGTGGATCGTTACTATCCAGGCTACATAGCCTCGCAGATTAGGAACTATTTTGGTTCTGAACTACAATAACATATTGTGTGCCCTTTACTTTTGTTATAGGTTTACAAATGTCTTTGCACATAGTTAAAAACATCGCTATAAACGCGGTCTTCAGTACTAGAACAAACTTTCAATTGGTATCAGAACAAGAATCAGATATTCACGTGGAAAGATCCTGGAAGTTATGGTAAGAGATGACGGACACACTAAGAGATGGGAAGTTCCTCCACACGTCCACCCCTCTTAGAAGGCTCCTACTATCCCAATTGGAAGGAAAGGATGAAAGCCTAGATTAAAGGAATTGATGAAGATGCATGATTGTCTGTAATGGAAGGATAAACATGACCAGTGATTATTGCTGATAGAAAAACTATTGAGAAACGGCAGAAAGATTGGACAGAGGTAGAAAAGAAAAGTAGTAATTTTAATGCCAAGGCTATAAACGCTAATTTTGTGGTGTAAGCTTGGAGTAGTTTAGGAGGATGTCTTGCATAGAATCAGCAAAAGAGGCTTGGGAGTCACTCGAAGTTCACTATGAAGGAACGACCGATGTTCGTTTGGCTAGGCTACAACAACTTAACACCAAGTTCAAGTTGATTAGAATGGGAGAAGACAAAACAATTCTAGAATATGAAGGAAAAAAAAAAAAACTTGCTAATGAAGACACTATTCTAAGAGATCCATTTGAAGAAAATAGATTGGTAAGAAAAGTCTTGCACTCCTTGAATAAGATTTTTTTTGTGAAAGTTATTGCTATTCTAGAAGCCAAATAAGTGGATAAACTGTGCCTAAATGAAGTGATTGGATCACTTGTGACTTTCCACATGGAGTCCA
Organism: Aristolochia fimbriata; assembly: GCA_019845555.1. Taxonomy (NCBI): domain Eukaryota; kingdom Viridiplantae; phylum Streptophyta; class Magnoliopsida; order Piperales; family Aristolochiaceae; genus Aristolochia; species Aristolochia fimbriata. Next base: position 29,715,230 of record CM034079.1, on the reverse strand, counting down.
GAAACAAGAAAATCATGTCAGTCCTCTCTTGAAGATCTACATGAAAAAGTTGCTAACTTATCCAAAGGTTTCAATAACATATATAAAAAGTGTAGGAACAAGGGAAATTCCTCAAAGTTTGGTGGAAAAAAGAGAGACAAGTTTGACTCAAATCAAAGAAAAATTCAATGTCATGGGTGTGATGGATACGGGCACATTCAAGTTGAATGCCCAATTGCACAGAAGAGGAAAAAGGCATATGCTACAACCTGCAGTGATGACTCAAATAGTGTAATATCAGACTCAGACGAGGAAGGTAATTATACTGCTTTTTTCATTGATGTGAAATTGGATGTTTTTGACAGCACAGATGACTACTTGGTGTGGAAAGAGAAATGAGAACAATAATGCAAAATTAACAAAGAACTGATTAGCAAGCTGGACGAATTAGAAGCTGGTCAGAAATTCCTTCAAGTAGACATTATGTGAAATTCTGCATAGATAGAGCACCAAACAAAGTTGATCGAGGTGTAACAAATAAAAATGGAAAAAGTTAAGCCAACTTTAAAAGATCTTGAAAAAGGGAAAGGTAAGCTTGATGAAAAAGGGAAAAAGGGAAAGGTAAGTATAAACAATGGTGATATGAGTGGTCTCGGGTACATAGGTGAATCATCTTCTAAACCCACTATATTTGTTAAAGAGGGAGTTAAGAAGGTCCTGCCTCCTTTGATTACCAGACCTAAACGATGCTATTATTGTGGTGCTTTACGACACCTGCGCTTCCAATGCTATAAACTATTTTGAGATTTAAAATTTGGCTACAGACAACTCGCGAAAAATCATATGAAGTATAAATATGTTTGGGTTAAGAAATCTCCTAAAACTCATAATGCATATCATGTGTTAAATGTTGTTGTTAACAATGTTTGGTATTTTGATAGTGGATGTTCCAGGCATATGACAGGAGATCAAAACCTGCTGAGCAATGTCACATGATGGGTCAAAATTGACCCTAGCAAGTGTACTAGATCATTCAAATAATATAGAACAAGTGAGTCCAGATATCGTCCGAAGATACCAATATGGATGAATCAGAAATATAGAAATCTTTGTTAAGGTTTGAGAAACAAATGATGAAGATTTGAAAAAGAATCTATGATTTGCAAAAAGGAGTAACTTAAATGAGATCAAGATAAAAGACAAGGAAATCTAGTCTTTTAGCAAATTGTAATACAAATCAATAATTTAGAAAACCAATATGGATTTAGCAAGCTTCTAATTTTGTCAACCTCATTTCAGGAAATGACCATTCAAACTGACTCAAGAACACTTTTTCAGAATGTTATCAAATAAATTTGAATGTGCTCAAGCTAAAACAAAAGTCCTTTATCAGAAAAAGACTTCAGCCATAAATCATATGTTAGCCTCCTATTCGGAAAAACTCTCATTCGATTAACCATTCAGAAGAAAGGCAAATTCAGCAAGAGTTAATATCACTCTTCTTAACTTCTCTATTCGAATATCACTAAGAAGAGTAAGCCAATTTCAAGAAATTATTATTCAATTCGAAGGAAATCCAAATTAATTCAAAAACTCGAATTGTACATCAGAATGAGTTAAGAGAAATAGATTCCAAATGACAAACTTTGCTTCAAGCTTCAAAATAGAGAACAATACTAAAAGAAAGAAAAGAAGATGATCTTGAACAGAGAAAATTGAAATTAAAATTGAAAACAAGAACAAATCTGGTTTTCCTGAACTCCAAGTGTCAATCCAAATATGGTTTTCTTGAACTCCAAGTGTCAATCCTCTAGGAAACAACTTCTTTCTTCCTTCAATTTCTGAAATGCTTTGCTTCTCTTCTCCTTGATGTCTTATTGCATGGAATTAAGCTCCTTTTATATTGGTTTTGAGTCCCAATTTTGCTCCTATTTAGATCCATAATTTTCTCCTCTTCTTCCAAAATTAGATGTATTAGTTTTTTTCTCAAAAATCTCTCAAAACCCAATGAAATCTCCCAAAACCTAATGAAATCTCCTCCTAAGTTGCCTTGGTCATAGTTGAAAGTGTCTTTTTGACTTCCCTTGAAATTTAAATAATTAAAAATTTGGATTTTTATTGTGACATAATGCCAAATGTCCTTTTATGTTGAAAACTTGCATAAAAATATAATAAAAATTAGCTTTTAATTAACTAACATGAATTTAATATAAATCTAAAACTAGCCTGACATGACTAATTATAACACATAATAGTCCTAAAGTCATAGGTAATATGGGAAAAGGTATGTTGAATGTTTAAGGATTACGTCGATTGAAAAATGTGTTGCTAGTTCAGGGACTTAAGGCTAATCTGATAAGTTTTAGTCAGCTTCGTGATTATTGCTTACTGGTAAATTTTACTCGTGATAAATGTTTGGTGTCTGATCCAAAAAGAAATTTAGTTATGGAAGGTATTCGCCCCAGTGACAACTCTATAAAGTAGTGAGTCAAACTCATTGTTATACTGTGTGTGTTGATAACGTTGATATGTGGCATCAAAGGCTTGGGCACGTTCATTATAGGCATATGCAAAAGTTGGTAAAATATGAGGCAGTAAAAGGTTTACATGAGATAAAAAACATCAAAGAAACAGTGTGTGGAGGATGTTAGCTCAGAAAGCAAGATAAAGTCAGTCACAAAAGTATAACACAGATCCACATGACGAGACCTCTTGAATTACTCCACATTGATCTGATGGGTCCAGTCCAAACTCCTAGTTACAAGGGAAACAAGTATATTCTGGTATGTGTTGATGACTTCTCACGTTTTTCTTAGGTTAAATTTTTCAGGGAAAAATCAGAGGCATTTGATGTGTTCAAGGACTGTACAAAAAGGTAATGAATGAAAAAGGAAGAAAGATTAAAAAATTTATGTGTGTCCGAACTAATCATGGACAAGAATTTGAAAATAAGGAGTTTGTGGAATACTATGATATTGAGGGGATTCATCATGAGTTCTCTGCGCCAAAAACTCCACAGCAAAACGGAGTAGTCGAAAGGAAGACTCATACACTACATGAGATAGCTCGAGTGATGATTCATTCAAGAGATCTTACTAAGAAATTGTTGACAAAAGTTGTGAACACCGCGTGCTATGTCATAAATAGAGTTTATTTTTGCCCCTTTAGTCATAAAACACCATATGAGTTGTGGAAAGGTAAGACATCCATGGTAAGTCACTTTCATAGTTTTGGAAGTAAATGTTATATCTTGCGTAACAGAGAACCCTTGGGAAATTTTGATGTCAGAAGTGATGAAGGCATCTTTATAGCATATTTTATGAACAGTAAAGCATATAGGGTGTATACTAAAAAGACGGGTGATTATGGAATCTGCTAATGTCACAACTATTGTTGATACAGTACTGGTTCAAGCTGATGATGATGATGGCATTCAAATGATTCTATAATCAGTATCAAAAGAAAATAGTGTTAAAGTGTTGCAGATGATGTTTTAGACACTGTTCCAGAAGAAGTTCTTGTTGTTCCTACAGACACTAATCCACTCTTATCAGATACAAGCTTACAATCCTTTGTGTCCAAAGAACTTTCGTCCCGAGTTCTCAAGAATCATCTTGTAGAATCTATCATTGAGAGTCTTGAAGAAGGTATGAAAAACTAGAGGAAAGGAGATTAATTTTCAAGATATGGTACGTTTTGTTTGCTATACATCTTCACAAAAACCCAAAAAGGTGGAGGAGGCATTGAAGGATGAATATTGGATACTAGATATGCAAGAAGAACTTAACCAATTTGTTCAAAATAAAGTCTAAACTTTAGTCCCTCGGCCTCTAGCTGGTAATGTAATAGGTACAAAATGGATCTTCAAGAACAAAACAAACAATGCAGGTGCCATCACAAGAAACAAGGCCAGACTCGTAGCTCAAGGGTATACTCAGGTGGAAAGAATTAACTTAGAAGAGACCTTTCCACCAGTGGGAAGGCTAGAAGCAATTCGTTTGATGCTTGTTATCACTTGTCAACTCCAAATCAAACTATTTCATATGGATGTTAAAAGCACCTTCTTAAACGGGTATATTCAAGAGGAGGTGTTCGTTGAATAACCTAAAGGTTTTGTTGATACTCATTTTCCTAATCATGTATACAAATTGTCTAAAGCTTTGTATGGGTTGAAACAAGCTCTGCTCTCATGGATATTCTCGTGGTAGTGTTGATAAAACATTGTTTATCAAGAAAACACAAGATAATTTGGTAATTGCCCAAATATATGTTGATGATATTATCTTTGGTGCCACTAACAACTCGTTACAGCAATTTGTTGAGACTATGAAAAGGGATTTTGAAATGAGCATGGTTGGGAAATTCACAATTTTTCTTAGCTTCCATATTAAGTAGCTATCCAATGGTGTGTTTTTGTCACAGGAAAAAAATGCAAAGAACATGGTCAAAAAGTTTGTGTTGACAAGTGCTAAAGTTAAAAACACTCCGATGGGAACAACTAAAAAACTATGTAAGGATTCAGATGGACTCCAACAGATCAGAAGTTGTTCTGAGTATGATTGGTAGTCTGTTATACCTTACTACCAGTAGGCCAGACCTATGTTACAGTGTTGGGTTATGTGCTAGCTAGATATCAAGCTAATCCTAAAGAGTCACACTAAAAAGCTGAGAAGTACATTCTTAGATATGTTCAAGGTACAACTAGTCTTCGTCTATTTTATTCAAAGTCTTGTACAGTTGATCTTGCAGGATACAATGATGCGCATTGGGCTGGGAGTATTGAAGATAGAAAAAGCACGTATGGTGGATGTTTTTACTTGTGCACAAATCTTGTATCATGGTACAAGAAATAGCAAAACCCCACTTCATTGTCCACAGTAGAAGCTGAATATGTTGTTGTTGGTAGCTATTGCACTCAACTGTTGTGGATGAAACAGATGTTGCAAGGTTATGGTATTTCTTAGCATATTTTGATTAGTTTTTGTGATAATACAAGTGTTATTAACATCTCTAGGAGACCTATGCAACACTCTCAAACTAAGCATATTAATATAAGGTATCATTTTATCTGAGAACTAGTGTCTGACAAAATTATTCAGTTGGACTATATTTCTATAGAGAATCAGTTAGTCGATATTTACAAAGAATCTCAACAGATCGCGGTTCGAGTTCCTTCGAGGAGCTCTTGGTCTCTGCATTATGTGAATCCTTGGTATTCTTGGGTAACTGGAATTTCAATCAGACTTATCATGACTATAGCAATACAAATCATACCATAAGTGCTCACAACAAAAGACTATTTAAACACATAGAAGCCAGAGCACAAGACACGAGTTTTGAGTGAAAGAATGAGAGTTTTATGGAGATGAGTTTGTGTTCTTCTTGAGGTTATTAATCTTCATCGATCTACTTTTCTGAGAGTTTTTCAGACGCTGTTGAAGTTTGTGCTGAAGACAGACTAACACTTTCGTGACAAAGGCATAAACTTAAAGGGAGTAAGGAGGGAGCTTGAAAAGGTATTTACTATTAGTTATGTTGACTACGATGTTTTAAACATTATTGTAAAACCTTATTGGAGAAGGTTTATAACAAAACTTATTATAGTGGATCGTTATCATCCGGACTACACAACCTCGCAGATTAGGAACTATTATGGTTCCAAACTGCGATAACATATTGAGGGTACTTTAGTTTTGTTATCTATTTAGTAACATTTTCGCACGTAGTTAAAAACATTGCTATATACGTGGTCCGTAGTACCAGAATGAACTTTAAGATCCCATTGATCTTTGACCACAATATTGCAGACAAGTAGTCTCTATACATTTGTTCTCAATTCTCGTCATCGTTTTTAACTCATTCTTGGGTGACTAAAATTGCTGGTAGAAGTTGATTTTCTTATGGTTTTGTTCAAAAAATTTATCAGTGATAAGATTGAGAACTTTAAGAGGTATACATATTCTCCTTAGGGACTCATTGTAAGTATGTTGTTTTTTCTTCTCTATAATCATCATAAACTTATAATATTATGCAATCAATCCCCAACTACTAATTAAGATTGACTGCACACCCAATCTTTTTCTTTGTAAAAAGGGTAATCTTTTCAGTAGCTAGCAATGGCGAAGCGTTCCCCTTCTTCCTACTGAAAAAAAATGCCGATTGGACAAAGCAATACAAAAAGTTTCTTCTCGTCCATTCTCTGTTTCATTAATCAATTTGAGAAATTAATTTTTTCAATAAATTCAGGTTTAAAAACAAGTAAGTGTCTTTCCAATTTCCAGAAGATCAAGAAAAACTTGGTTTAGGAAGTCAAAATCTTAGGTCCATCAAGCCCATTTTACCTAGGTCCAAAACTGATGGTATTTTGATTAACTCTGTTAACACACCATCATTGTTACAGTTTGGGTCAAAATATTAGACCTGGCTACAAATATTAAATCTCCGCTCGTACCAGCAGCGTACGGGGACTAGGCCGAGGTCGCCATATCTGCACATTGGCGACGATTTTTTGATGAAGACGGAATTCGGAATGGATGAACACAAATTTAAAACATTATTTCACTCTTCCACGAATCCTTATCGCAGACCTGAACCACATTCTCCAGATATTTCCTCCCTCCTCGAGTGAAAATTCAGCTTGTACTCGTTCGATTAAAACTCAACAACAGGGGAGGAAACAAAATCCAGAAACGGATCAGAACGGTAACGTTTCTTCGTGTCCATATGTATCTACCTTGGAGCTGAAACTAATTAACGAACAAGTAGATCGTGCGGGAATGACGACGATGACGCCAGTGATAAACAATTGCCTGAAATCCAAATTAGTAACCACGGTTTTTTAAAAACCGTTGCTAATCATAAGATAGTAACCACGGTTTCCATCAAAACCGTGGTAAGAAGTCTCAAAAGATGAACAAATCGGAGGGGTATGAATATGATCGGCTGTCGGTGGGCCTAAAGAAAGGATTTGATGCCGAAGCACGTCGCGGTGATAATGGACGGGAATGCGAGGTGGGCGCGGGGTAGGGCGGGGTTGCCCACTTCGGCGTTGCACGTCGCCGGGGCCGGTCGGTAGAAGGAGATGATCAGGTGACCCCTCGAAGCTCCCCATCTCTCATCGGGCACTCGTCCAAGAAACCGAAGAAAAGACGAAGAACAACAACCGACTCGACGTACTCGTCGCCATGAGCTACACCGGAAGGGAGGAGATCGTCCAGGCCTGCCGGAAGATCGCTCGGAAAAATAAAAGACGGCGACCTCCTCGACCCGTTTCAGATAACCGAAATTAACCACCATCGACCTCGAGCTCGCCACTAACGGCGCGACGTATCCGCAGCCGGATTTACTCATCCGCACCAGCGGCGAGCAGAAGATCATGAGCGATTTCTTGCTCTGGCAATCGGACTACAGCGAGCTCTTCTTATCCCAAACATATTGGCCCCATTACAATGATGGTGCGATTGCCGAAAGAAAAACAGGGTGACTAGATCCAAGTTCCGAATGTATTAGTACTGCTTGTGACCTAGCCAGATAACTGCTTCTCGTAATATAAAAACCGGGGGTGATATCGTGTACCAGAGTCGACTCGGTATTAATTAAAGGGACACTGTATGTAGCAGCATGAGTATAATTCGATTCCCCAATGTTTGATAACTTACTATATTAATTAAAAGAAAGTGGACATACAGGCCGTACCTCCTAATCATGGGATTCTCCCAGTTTTTAACATATATCCTATTTTTATAATCACCAGTCATTCTCATCACACCATCAAACTATCATAAACTAACTAAATTTATTATTATTTCATTCACCTTGTCCACAAAACCCTGATTATCAACACTAATTTCTATTACTAGATTAAGCCAGCACCACCTCACAAACCTAGAAAAACCGAAAAATGGTTTCCCCTTTCTAGGGCTTTCAATCATATTAAAGAGATGCAACACATAGTTGACGATGTTTGTAGGTTGGCACCCTACATTAGGTGCAGGTCACGGTGGGGACATGTGAGCGGTAGACCACCAAAAATCCCACTTCAATTGATTTTTAAAGTAAGGCCCAAAAAAATCTTTTATTTAATCTGTCGAACCTCGCCATTCGTTGACAAGTGACCATCGCCACGGCCTGCCCCTTAATCTCATTTAATTATTATTAATCAACCACCATTATGCAGCATAAAGCTGCCACTGGTTGGCTATCCCTCGACGCAGATTTGCTGGAAGTGCCTGCGCTTTCCTCACAAAAATCCTTCGGAAGGCCTGACGTTTTATTTTATTTTATTTTATTTATTTATTTATTTATTTATTTTGTTGGGATGATGGAGGCCCGGATTAGTTTAATTGGCGTCCGATTAGATTAATCATCTTCATTACTTGTCCTAATCGATCGTCGTGTCACTGGGATCGGTGACTCAAACCGTACACTTCACCGTGTTTGGAAATCAATAGGTCGGTGTCGTTTTCTCTGATATGGTGTTTCAAATGTGAAATTATGAAAAAAAAAATTTAATACATTTTTAGTTGGCTGATTTACTCCGAGGCCATTAGGCCAACATCGACAGCTGATTCGGTCGTAAAAATATTGATTCAAATTAATGGCCTCGTAATGAGGACGATTAGACCAGATTTGGAATCCAGTGTTTAGGATAAATTATTGCTTCCTAAAAAATCCGCTGGTACGCCAAGAGGCCCGATCAAATGAATTAATTTGATTTAAAATAAAGAATTTGTGTTATAGTGTGTTAAAAATTAGAAAATGAGAGTACAATCTCCTACAAGTCTTTTAATTCGGTCTCTATAAATGATGGTTGAAGTTACTGCCTTCTTTAAGCTGCTATCGAGCCGTGAGCCTCCGAGAGGGAGTGCACGAACGACGCAATTGTAGTCTGTTGTACAGAACTGTTGGTTTTTCGTGTGTGTATTGGCGTGTTTCGATGTCACCGGTGAGTGTATAGAGAGCTTGGACGAACTGCTTGTGCTGCGATGAACTTGAGGTTGAGCTACTGAAACTTTTCGATCGAGAGTGCTTCTACTTTGACGAGAGAGCAAGCTTCAATCTTCTTTTCGATGATGATTTGACCCTTCTGATGTTGTACTTCTGACTATTTGTAGTCAGTTGAGTGTTGTGTTGTTGGAGTTCGATCTAAAAAAAGGGGATCTCGACTCTATGCTTTTTGTGGAGTTAATTGATGATCGATCCTTGGAAGAAGATCGACAAGTGACTCATCAATTCTGGTCCCTCTTTTGCTGGGCAGAGACCAGAAGTGGTCGACTGGAGTTGATGGCTTTCCTGACCCTGTGGATATGTCGCTATGTGATGCCTTTGCCAGGCAACGCTCTGAGGCTAGGTGTATATGACTTGTTTTATGGCGAGAGGTACTCGTGTGGGTTTAGCCAGTGCAGCTTTGACGAGCATTTATCGGGACCTCAGCTCCTCATCGGGTTGGATCGCTTGGCCATTCGTGTACGTATGCTTGACGCAGCGTTTCGATGTTCACGATATTAATTCAGACGGCGGTGGAGTGAAGGTATGGTATCCTATTGCGGCTCTTTCCTCAGGCCCACTTCTCGACCAGCGGGGTCATTTAGCCTCCACGATTGAATCAGAATACTTTCACCGTATTCGGGAAACTAACTTGAATTTACAGCAACGTGAGCTTTTGGTGGTAGAGCCTTATATCCCTCACTAGTTTGCTTGCCAATTTGGTTTCTGCCAAGATTTGCGGGTGTACTTATTTCTGACCAGCGCAGTGCTCCTTCTGTTGCTGCGCTCTTAGAGTTGTGGTGGGCCGGATTGGCATGCCCTCTTGGTCGTGTACAGGTGGCGGCTTTTGTAGGTGCTGACTTCGATCCCGGAGTCAACACTAGTTTTCTGAGAGTCTTGGCTCGTGCAAATAGTCCCCATCTTCGAGGTGTGATGACTTCTCTCTTGCTTCTTTGCTTTCACCTCCTTTTTTTATGTTTTGATTTTCTTTCCTCCTTTCTTTCTTTTCTTAGCGTACATGGAAACAACTTAATGGCGCGACTCCACTGGCGAAAGTCGTTTCGCGAACCCAATACGAGTTGCTAAAGGCGCAGAACGACGATGACACAGGTGACCTAGGCTCACGTCAACGAAAGTAGCTGCCGCGCGACAATACGAACAAAGGCAAGGCGAATGGGAAAGCTACACCAAGACTAAGAGTTGCAGTTGATAAGTTATTGGCGCTTCTGAAAGGCGCGGCCAAAGGGAGAGGCACAGTGCTGTTAGAGCCTTCTCCTCTGACGGATGCAGGTTCTCGACCTTGCGTTCTTTCTTTATTGGTGGCTGGTGTTCCTTAGGATGAGAGGAAGAAGGTAGTACCCGTTCGACAGACTGTTCCGAAGGCAAAGGCTGTGACGACAGAGAAGTCGGCAGCTTCAAAACCGGCGGTGGAGCCTTATATTTTTACTCCATTCAAGAAGCGCCTCTGAAGAGGTCTTGACAGACTGCTTACGAATTTGGTTCCTCCTGCCGCAGTGCTTTCATCTGAGCCTTCAACAAATCTGGCTCCTCAGCTCCTCTTGATGGGCTCGTATAGGGAAGTGTCGAAGGAGCTGGCGAATGCTGACCAACTGGCTGGTCAATTAGATCCCCCGGCGATTCAGGAGCCGATGACTATTGACAAGCACGCAGACCAGCCCAAAGTGCAGTTCAAGGAGCCTCTCACCCTCGCTGAGTTGGAGCTTCCACAACAACTAGTGGTGATCGAAGATAGTCATGTATCGTTGGCAGACCTCGCAGACATGAGGTTTTATGGAGACACCCTTATGCAGACCGATGCTGATCACGCGGATGAAGTCGCCGAGAGGGAATCTCAAGCAGACGTTGATGGAGTTATGTCTGCTGAAGCGGTTGTGGCTGCGGAGACAGTCGTGGCTGTAAACTTATCAAAAACCAAATTAACTTTCATTAAACTGTACAAGTCTTTATATACATGGTTACACATATACAGAATGACTAAATTACCCTTATATATACATATATATTACACTAATATCCCCCGTCAAACTCAAGAGGGATCAAGTGAGCACATCTTGAGTTTGGAACACAAATACTGAAATCGCGACTTGGTGAGCGATTTAGTAAACATGTCCGCAATCTGATCCTCAGAGGGTATATAGTACAACTGGAGAGTACGCGAAACACAATGATGTCGAATAAAGGGGCAATCAAATTCAATGTGTTTGGTCCTCTCATGAAACACATCATTGTGAGCAATTTGAATGGCACTTCTATTGTCACAATGAAGTGGAGAAGGAGTGTCCAACTGCACACCCATATCATGAAGAAGCCAACGAAGCCAAACTAGCTCAGAAGTAGTGTCAGCAAGAGCTCGATATTCGGCCTCAGTACTCGAACGAGACACTGTAGACTGCTTCTTACTGCGCCAATAAATCATAGAGTCACCCATGAAAATACAATAGCTTGTAGTAGATCTCCGATCAGTAACATCACCAGCCCAATCAGCATCCTAATATGCAGAAAGATGAAGCTGCGAAGAGGAACCAAAAAATAATCCCCGAAACAAACTGCCTTTAATGTATCGCATAATGCGCAAGACAGAAGCATAATGATCAGAGCGAAGAGCAGACATAAACTGACTAACAACATGAACTGCATAGCTAATATCCGGACGAGAGATAGTCAAATAGAGCAACCCTCCAACAAATTGCCTGTATAATGTAGGGTCAGATAATAGTTCACCATCAGCAGGCTGAAATTTAGCATTGAGCTCCATAGGACTATCACAAACCTTGCTATCAGACAGACCAGCCCGATTGAGCAAGTCAGAAGCATACTTAACCTGAGAAAGGCCATAACCATCATCAACATAGAGCAATAACAGAACTATTCCAGAAGAAGACTGACGAGTAAATAATGCAGAATCATGACTACTCTGTGTATACCCAAATTGAACAATCTTGGAACAGAAAGTGGAAAACCAAGCACGCGGTGCCTGTTTGAGCCCATGCAACACACGACGAAGTCTGCATACCTTCCCTGAAGGATGTGAAGAACCCGGAGGGGGCAATATATAGACTTCTTCAGTGAGTGTACCATTCAAAAAAGATCCCAATGACGAATAGAGGCAATGGCTATCAACACACGAACTGAAGTCAGTCTAGCCACCGGAACAAACGTCTCCTCATAGTCAATGCCATACTCCTGATTATATCCTTTCGCCACAAGACGAGCTTTATACCGATCAATAGAGCCATCAACTTTAGTTTTAACCTTGTAGACCCACTTGCAACCAATAGGAGATTTACCAGGAGGAAGAGAAACAAGGTCCCAAGTATGAGCTTTGTCTAAGGCTTGGAGCTCTTCAGCCATAGCTTGCTGCCAGATAGGATCAGAGGAAGCTTCCCTGTAGGAGGAAGGTTCATAGACAGAGGTAAGATCAGAAAAGAAACAGTGATAGTCATTGAGACGTACCGAAGGCCGACGAATGCGTGAAGACTGACGAGGTGCTAATGGAGGGACGTCTGGTGCCAGAGCAGGAATAGGCTCAGACAACGAAGCGGAGGAAGGCACAGGCATGTCAACTGCAGGAGGTGAAGGGGACAGGGTATCATCAGACGTCGAACCTGCAACAGAGTCAGAGAAGGTAGAGAACAATGGAGAAGCATCATCAGGAAAAATATCAAAGGCAACTGTAGGAGACATAGAAGACTGATGTGAGTGTTTTGGCAAGGAATAAAATGGAACATGTTCCCAAAAGGTGACATGACGAGATATGCGCAACTTGTTAGCAACAGGATCAAAGCACCGAAAACCTTTCCGTTCAATACCATAACCCAAAAAGACACACATAGCAGACTTGGCAGATAACTTATCCCGCTCACGGTCAGGTAAAAGTACAAAGCAAGTAGAGCCAAAAACACGAAGAAGGGAATAATCTGGAGATGTATCATAAAGACAAGTGAACGGGGTTGAATTCTGCAAAACAGGTGAAGGCAGCCGATTAATGAGAAAAACAGAGGTTAAAACAGCCTCACCCGAAAACTGTTTCGGAACTGAAGAAGACAACATGAGTGTGCGAGCTGTTTCTACAATATGCCTATGTTTACGCTCAGCAACCCCATTATGTTGAGGAGTATAGGGGCAAGAAAGCTGATGCAATGTACCATGCGATTGTAACAGAGAACGAAAAACAAGAGAAACATACTCTCCTCCAGAATCCGAGCGAAAAACCTTTGTAGATTTTGAAAATTGAGTACGAACCATAGTGGAGGAGTTAACATGTGCATTGTAGAACTCAGAACGAGCACACAACAGATATACCCAGACAAAACGAGAATAGTCATCAATAAAAATAACATAATAGGAAGACCCACCCATGGTTGGAACTGGGGCAGGACCCCAGATATCAGAATGAATCACATCAAAAGGAGCCAAAGAACGGTGCTTGCTCGTATGAAATGGTAATGCAGTATGTTTCCCAAGTTTACAACTAATGCACTGTAGAGACGCTGAAGAAACAGAACCTAAACCGCCAGATGAAATCATTTTATGCAAAGTGGAACGAGATACATGACCTAGACGATTGTCCCAAAGTATAAAATCTGAGTATGAAGTAACAGAAAGACTACAATGGGAAAAAACATAATCTAAAATGTCGAAAGTATCTAACTCAAAAAGCCTTCCAACCTTACGCCCTATCCCATACACCTTCCCCGTTGACGGGTCCCGTACCTGACAACCAACAGAAGAAAAAATAACATCAAGACCAAGATCACACAACTGACCAACAGATAACAGATTCATGGACACAGCAGGAACATGAAAAACATCAGAAAGGTGAATTCCACGAGATGTACAGACAGAACCAGAATAGGAAACAGAAAGCGTAGATCCATCGACAGTATAAATAGGAGATAACGAAGAAGAAGAAGTAGACATGAAAATAGTAGAATCAAACATCAGGTGATTCGATGCACTAGAATCAATGATCCAAGAAGACTTACCTGAACTGGCAGACAAAGCAGAAGGTGAGGAAGTACCTTGACCAAGACCTATGAGAGCCTTTTTTATCATCTCCTGAATATCACTAAAGGTCGGAGTAGGACTAGCAAAGATAGAAAGTGGCGACTTCTAGTAGCAACAAGGTTGCCTGCTGCCATTAGTGTTCCAAAACAAACACAAAGATAAACATCCAAAAGAACAAAGTACAATAAGGGCAAAATAAAGTGAAGTCCAACAATGCCAAGCCAAAAATCCAACCAACAATACTCACGACCAAACTGCACACTTAATCGCTCCCAAGATCAACAATGGTGCAATCAAACCACAAGAAATCGCATATACACTTCAAATCGCGCAACACATGCCAACCAATAGCAACAGCGAACCACCGTTGCAAAAGAGTCGCAGACGCCCCACGAATCGAACCGTGTAGGGCTCAAATCCACCAAAAAAAACAAAGGGTTTTGAAAGATCTTACCAAACAGACAGTCGCAGCCAGCCACAAAGCAACGCAATAGGAGGATTTTCAACTCCCACACAAGCAATCGCAAGCCAAAAACCAAGATTCAAGAAACACATCTGAGAAAGAAGCAATTTTTGACTAAAAATTGCTAAAGAAGAAGAGTTGCAAGGTCAAAAGAGCACAACGAATCCCAAACGCACGAAGACGCAGCCTCGGGACGACGCAACCCGAGTATGGGTTTTCAAAACCTCCCACGAACACCAAATTACCCAAAATTTTGAGAGGGATTTATCAAATCCTACCAAAACGACACTTAATCGACACTTATGGTCGGCCAAGAGGCGATGGATAGCGCGGAATCCGCCCAAAAAGCCAAACTCGCGACCTGCGCAGAGTCGACGATGCAACCCAAAAACCTCTTCAAATCGTCGCAAGATTTCTCCAAAATTTCTTGAGGGTTATGAAAGAGTAACTCAAAACGATCCTATACGTGGTCTCAGAAGGAGTTTTTGTGGCCTGAAAGCTCCAAAATCGCAATCCCAAACCGGCGCCGAAACCCTAGCCCGAGGTTGAAGACGACTTCAAATCCTCACAAAATCGCTAGATTTCTCTAAAATTTATTGAGGGGAATGAAAGATCAACTCAAAATGATCCTAGACATGGTCTCAGAAGGAATTTTCGTGGCCTGAAAGCTCCAAAATCGTAATCCCAAACTGACGTCGAAACCCTAACCCAAGGTTGAAGACGACCGAGTCACGACGAGTCAACTCAGTGATGTCGCGAACTTGGTCCGAGTTGGGCCCGAGTTGAGCCGAGTTAGGCCAATTTTGACTGTGTTGTGACCGAGTCTGACTGAGTCACTCCCCCTCTCAACAAAACACGCAATTTTCTGGCTTTGATACTATGTAAACTTATCAAAAACCAAATTAACTTTCATTAAACTGTACAAGTCTTTATATACATGGTTACACATATACAGAATGACTAAATTACCCTTATGTATACATATATATTACACTAACAGTGGCCACCAAGGCAATTGTGGCAGCCGAGGCGTTTTCGGCTATGGTCACCGAAGAGCAACCTGCCGAAGGCCTGCCTAAAGTGATCGTTGACTGTCCGTCACTCCAATATGCAGATGCAGTGATGCACACAGTTTCCGGTGGAGGTCAGTGTGTTTCCCCCAATCCTTCTCCTTCTGTCGTTGCAACTTTAGTCGGAGAGGCTCCATCTATTGCCGAGTCAGTGATACCGAACGACGGAGAGCCGCCGGTTGCTGCCATGGAAGAGACATTGTCAGCTATCCGGCCTCCCGGCAGCGAGCATTCATCAAACTCGAGGCCTTTGTCGGTAAGGATTGGTTTTTTTTTTCTTTTACTTTTCTCTTTTTGCTTTGATGGACCTTTCACCCTCTCTTTTTCTTTTTGAGCCTTGTCCCTATTTTTGCAGGGATCCTCGTTCCGACCTTCAGCGAGGACGAGGCTGAGGCTTCAGCGATCGGCTTTAGGGCTATGGGCGGACTTCGTCAAGTTCGATCTCCTGCCGGCCATCGATTCGTGTTCGTCCAAGTTAGTCGAGGACACTCATGTTTACCTCAGCAAGTTGAGGGAAGTGGGAGTTAACACCTCTGTGCTCGAGCAGTGGGTCGAGGATTTCGCATATGGTGTGGATTGATTTCAGCAACTGCGTTTATCGCTGGAGGGGAAGCTCACTAACGGAACGTCGGGTTGCAGAAACCGAACTCACCCAAGCCGACCAGTGTGTGGCCAAGCATCATGATCGGACAGGTGCTGGTTTCGACCAGAATTTGGTTGCTCGAAAGGCTGCTGAAGAGGAGCAGCGACGACTCTATGAGCAGCTTGCTCTCGTCTCAGCCCGCCTCGATACTTTGGATGTCCAACTCGCGAACGACAAGCGATAGCTCGATGCCAAAGATGAGGAAGGTGCTGCCATTCGCCAATGCCTGGCTGAAGTTCGAGGTCAACCTATTCTCAGTGAACAAGAAGGACGAGAGTTGTCCGACGCTAGAGCCGAGGTGGTTCGGTTGAAGGGGTGTATCGCCGACTTTGAGCTTCCTCACATTTGATTTGCTCGCTTGGAGCTTTGTTTTTTTTTTCCAGACGCTTTGTTGCATCTCTTTTTATTGCGAGAGATTTGATTTTCTTCCCACATATTGAATGAAGAACAACAATCTTTTTTTTTTTATTATTATTTTTGAACTCTCTCAAGTGTAGAAACGTTTGAGAAATTTACCGTTTATGATTGGCAACTCCACGCCATCTGCCGTTATGATCTTGTATGCACCATTAGTGTAAGCCTATTGTACTAGGTGAGGACCTTCCCACTTCGGCGCGAACTTGCCCCCGGTCTTGCTCGTGAAAAGCATGGCACATCGCACAACCAGCACCAAGTCACATTTCTGAAATGATCGCACACAAAATTTCTTATTGAAAGCTCGAGTCAACCAGGACTGGTAGCATTCAAGCCTCTGCTGGGCTTTGAGTCTCTACTCGTCGAGCGATTCGAGTTTTGCGAGTCAAAGCTGAGCACACTCCTCTATTGTCAATTCCCCTCCTCTTATGGCAATGCGAAGTGAGAGAAGCTGAATTTCAAGCGGCAGGACTGCTTCGACACTATATACCAGTGAATACAGAGTTGACATCGTTCTATACGCCCAAAGAGCTTCGCCGAGCTTCTCGTCCCAGTTGTGCATGTGGTCGCCGACTGTCTTCTTCAAGATTTTGCAGAGCGTTTTATTGAATGCTTCTGCAAGACCATTGGCGGTCGGGTTGTAAGCCGAGGACATTCTTTGTTGTATGTGAAAGTTTTGGTAGAAGTGGTCCATGACTCGATTTCGAAAGGGTGTGCCGTTGTCCGTCACAATATACCGGGGAACTCCATACCGGTAGATAATCTGTGTTCGGATGAAGTCGGCGACGGTAACACCTTTGACCTGTTGATATGCTACAGTTTCGGCCCACTTAGAGAAGTAGTCTGTTGTGGGGAGGATGTATTGTTGATTGGAGCTGGATTTGGGGGAGATTGGACCAATTATGTCCATTCCCAATACATTGAACTGCCAAGAAGCGACTGTCGGGTGGAGCGGCTCCAGTGGCTGATGGATGTAGTCAGCGTGGAGCTGACATGCCTTGCAAGCTCGCACTAGCTCAATTGCATCTTGGAGCATTGTTGGCTGGTAATAGTCAAGTCTTTTGACTTGCATATGATGTTTCAGTCCAGCCTGATGTGCACCACAGATTCCGTTGTGCATCTCTTTCAGTACTTGTTGTCCTTCTTCTTTGTATAAGCAGCAGAGGAACAATCCTTCATATGACCTCCTATAGAGCACATCGTTAACAAAGACATACCTTGGCGTCGTCCGGCGGATGTGAACTCATTCCCTTAAATCTGTCAGGAGCGCGCCAATCCCTTGTCTCATTTTTGCTGATCGAGATGGGGAGTGACTCCTCCTTTTCTGCCATCTCTTCTTCTTCTATTTCTTCCTCGACTGGTGGGGGGACCAGCCATCTTTTGCAGATGGGTACTTGGCTCGGTCAGTTGTCAAGATGAGCTAAACTGGCAGCAATTCCAGTCAATGCGTTGGCAGGCCCATTTCTCGTACGAGGAATGTAATGGTGTGATGCCGCTGGAATTCTGGCCAGGAGGTCACTGACGTGCTTCCAAATGGCAGGAGCTCAATTTTCTTGACTTCGAATTCTTCTGTGAGTTGTTTGATCATGAGTACAGAATCGCCATAGACATCAAGCTGAAGTATTTGCATTTCGACTGCTATGCCGACGCTGAGAAGGAAGGCTTGATATTCAGCCATATGGTTTGAGCAATTTTGAGTGAGGACGAACGAGTATGGTAGATTATCGTCTTTCGGCGAGACGAAAAGAACTTCCGCGCTGGCTCCTTCTCTTCTAGCAGCGCCGTCGAAGTACATCTTCCATGGTGGGAGTACTTCAACGAGGAAAATTTCTTTGTCAGGGAGCTGCTTTGTAACTCCCATTCTACGGGCACAGGATGGTCGACGAGGAACTTCGCCAAAGTTTGGTCCTTGATGGCCTTCTACGGCACAAAATTGACCTCGAACTTGGAGAGGAGTGCCCACTTAGCCAATCGACCGGAGAAGATCGGCCGTGACATGATGTATTTGAGTGGGTCGGTGAGAGAAATCAAATTCGTCGAGTGCACCAAGAGGTAGTGTCAGAGCTTTTGAACCACGACAATGAGCATCAGGCAAGTCTTCTCGATGGGCGTGTAGTTGATTTTAGCTCCCACCAATGTTCGACTCAGGTAGTAGAGTGAACGCTCTTTGTTATCTTCATCACACTGATACAGTAAGGCTCCCATCAAATTTTCTTGTGCCACAATGTAGAGCAGCAACAGTTTGCCGATGATCAGAGCAATGAGCACTGGCGATTTGGTTAGATATGCCTTTATGCTGTTAAAGGCATTCCGAAAGGCGTCATCCCACTCAAAAGGCTTGTCTTTCTTCATAAGTCGACTGAATGACTGACATCTTCCGGGTAAATTCAATATGAAACACCGGATATCAGCTAGATGTCCTTGAAAGCTCTTGAGCTCCGATACGTTAATGGGCTCCGACATTTTCTGAATCACGTCAATTTTAAACTGATTGATCTCGATTCCTCAGTAATGTACAATGAATCCAAGAAACTTGCTAGAGGTAACACCGAACGCGCATTTCAGTAGATTCATTTTAAGTTGGAATCGCCGAAGTCACTCAAACACAGCTCTGAGGTCGAAGAGGTAGTTGGGCCGTTCTTTCAACTTGACTACCAGGTCGTCGACGTAACACTTGATGCACTTGTGCAGGAAATGATCGAAAATGTGTTGTATTTCTCTCTGGTAGGTTGCACCGGCGTTGCATTTTTTAGACCAAAAGGCATGGCTTTGTAGCAAAATATGCCTTTGGGCGTGCGAAATGCAATGAACTAATCATCCTTTGGGTCCATTTGGATCTGGTTGTAGCCGAATGACCCGTCCATGAAGGAGAGTGCTTCATGATCGGTCGTCGCATCCACCATAAGTTCGGTGATCGGCAGAGGGAAGTCCTCCTTCAGATAGGCCTTATTTAGGTCGCGAAAGTCAACGCAGACCCAAATTTGACCGTTCTTCTTCTTGACCGACACTATATTTTCGATCCAAGAAGCATACTTCACTTCTCGTATAAATTTGGTTGTGATTAATTTATCGACTTCCTTCTCGATCACTGGAACGAGCTCTGGCCGAAATCATCATTGCGGTTGCTTGACCAGCCGAACTGAGGAATGAACCACTAGCTTGTGGACCGCCACTCTCGGATTGAGATCTGGCATTTTAGTATAATTCTAGGTGAAAACATCCCGGTACTCCTGATTCAGAGATATGTACTCGGCCTCCTCTTCTTCGGACAGAGAAGCACTAAGGAAAGTTGGCCTCAGATCCTTCTCTGTGCCAAGGTCGACCTTCTTCAGGTCATCAACTGTGAACTGGCCCGCCTTCTTCGAACGTGGCCGGGGAATTTTTCAAGATGAACTCGTTGTCCAAGAGACTTTCGTCGACAATAGAAATGTGATTGAGCGCGACAGTGTCAAACGCTAGATCTTTGATGATGGCAGCTTTCAGAGTATATATGACCACTGGATCGAGGGTCATTTTCTTCTTTGGTGGGCTCTGGTCGGCCGAAACTTGATGGACGTCAGCCGCCGGACGTCAAGTAATTCTGATTGGTTTCTTTGAGCCAGTGATTCGGATCGATTTGCCCATCTGGTAACTGAATCCTTGGCAACCTTGAGTGATACGATGACCCTCCTTTGTTAGTCTTTCTTGTTTTAGAGTGAGGGCAGGAAGAGCAACGGGTGGCTTCTCGTGCAACTGTTCTTTTGTAAAATTTCCCCCGGCTCTGGCCATCAGCCGGTATGTGTTTGGGTCGAAGCCTTCGATCGTTTGGGTTGATGGCAATAGCTCGAGACTTGGGAATTGCTTCACGATACGCTGGTCTTCGAGCTTCGGCAATGGCAAAGTGACCCCTTCTTAGAGTGGAGTCGGTTCGGCGTTGCGGTAGGTGACTAGAGGAACTTCTCCATCCTTCCTTCACGATCGTGGAATGTACCATAAGACAGGTGCATTGCGTTTCGTCGGTACCGGTGCTATAGCAGACTGGTTACTGTGCGCCGGTTATTTGTGTGGCGCAGTTTTCAGCACCAGGTTATGCTTTGGAGTTTTCTTCGAAGGAATTGTTCTTCTGACATTTGGCGCTTGACCCGGCCAGGATGATGCTTTGACGATTGGCCTCGTTGTCAAGTAGAATTTGGCGTCGGTAAACAAAGCTTCGGCCTCGGTGAATGGGCTCTCGTCAGCGTACACCATCTTCTGTTCGCCGTCTTTCCAGTAGTTGAAGCACTGGTAAAGCTTTGATGGTATGACTCCGTTGCCGTGGAGCCACGGTCGACCCAGGAGCAAATTATAGGATGTCCTGGAATCAATGACTTGAAAGGGTGTCTTGGCCACCATGTCCCCGATATGCAGCTTTAGCCTAATCATTTTGAGTGTTTGCTGGCCCTATTGTTGAAGCTTTGAATGAGCAAGGAACTCGCAAACAGGTCACCAGCAGAAATGTCGATGTTCTTTATTGTTCGGATCGACAGGATGTTGATTGCGAAACCACAGTCGATGAGGATGCGGTTGATGATGTGGTCTTTAATATAACCTGACACGAACAATGGCCGATTGTGATCTTTTGTCCCCAGTTGAGCATCTTCTTCTTGAAAGGTGATTCATGGTGGACAAGAGATGGCGAGTGCTTCTTCGACATGCGAGATTTGACGAGAAGAGGCTTTTTCTTCTTTTCTAAATGTTGGTGTTAGCGCGACCTTCGGCAGGTCGTTCTTTCTCATGTGCAGCTGCTCAACCTTGGGGAGCTCCTCTGGTTCGTTGGGGATTAGGATGAGCGCTTGTCGGGAGCGAATGGACAGGTCGAGGTCTTCCTTAATCTCATTCAAGGGTGAGATCTATTTTAATGACGTCTCAAGGTTGTCGCATTCGACGACTGGGATTTTGTCTTTGCCTTCTTCTTGACTGACCTGTTTGGGAGGGGCCGCCGAGCATGTATCCACCATTTCTGGTGGTGCGAGAAACTCTTTCGAGAAGAATTTCGCCAGTGTGACGGGTCTTCTTTTGTTTCTTTTGTCTGCTTCTCTGACATGGGTCTTCAGAGCCTTGTTTTGGCTCTTCGTAGGTCTTTTGTTTGACCACTTTACCTTTGTTTTGATGGTCAATGGTGGCTCAATTTCTCGAATTGGTTTCTTTCGCAGGGTGACCAGAATCTACCCCTCTGCATTTGCTGCAACAACTTCACGTGGTGTCGATTTTGGTGCGACCTTAGCCGGTGGTGGTTGAGCAACTTGTTGATGGTCGGGACTTGGGACAATACTCTTTCCTCATGACCGGAGGTTTGCTGGAGGTTTGCTGGGTCTAGCTCGCCTGCTAGACTCGATTTGAATTGAAACGACATAGGTTGATGTCGCTAAGGATGGCAATGGGTTCTCGTTAACAGGGAACCCGCCCCGACCCAACTCGCTAAAAGTGGGTTCGGGTTTGCATTTTTAACCCGTGGGGCGGGTTTGGTATTTTAGAGCAAAACCTGTCACGGGTTCGGGGCCGGGATGGGTTTCGCCCCAAAAACCCGACCCGACCTTAAATCCTATGTAAAAAAAAATATTATAAGGCAAATATGTAATAGAAAAAAAATATATTAATGAATTTTATGTTTGACAACATATTTAAGTTTTACATGATTCATATGATATGTTTACAGGTTTATAATATTTATTTTTGATTTTTTTTTATATATATTTTAAAATTTTTAATAATAAACATGTCAAAGTGGGGCAGGGCGGGTTTTCGTGGGGGTCGGGTGGTATTTTTGTCCCGCTGGGAAGGGCGGGACGGGTTTACCTTGCAAACCCGCGGGGGGGGTTTTTCGCGGGGACGGGTTTCCCCGAATTTTGACGGGGTGGGGACGGGTTTCCAAAAACCCGCCTCGCCCCCCGTTGCCACCCCTAGTGTCGCTCCTTTTGCTACTTCGATCTCGATGCGGCCTTGTGCTGCTAGACTCATGATCCTATCCTTCAGAACAAAGCACTGCTTGGTTGAATGGCCGAGCAGCCAGTGATATTTGCAGAATTTCAGATCCTTCGACTTTGTGAGATATTTTGGCCTTTTGATGTCGGGTAACTTGATCAAATCATTCTCGAGGAACTGCTCGAACATGACCGTGATGTCAGCATCGGCGAAGGGGTAGATATTGGCTTGCCTCTCCTCTAACGATGGCTTCCAATAAATACCCCCGACAGGTGACCGTGGAGCATAGTTCATCTTGGCTTTGCTTTCGACCTTGATTGGTTCGACAACGTTCATCGTGAAGGAGTCTTTTGTCTTCTCCTAAAACATGTCTTTGGCCGCAGTGGCCTTCCCCTTCTTGCGCGGATCGACAGTCAGTGCGACTTCTTCACCCTGTTCTTCCATAAGGTTCTCCATATTATGGGCCGCTGTTACGAATTCTTGTATGTCCGTCGGCCTCCTACTCTAAATATAGAGCAGGAGCTCCCATCGCATCCCTTGAGCACACATTTCGATTTCTGCTTCAAGGGATAGGTTAGAGCTCTCTTTGCAATTGAGGCTCAAGTTCCTCCACTGATTTATGTAGTTGACCACCTTCTCACCTTTTTTTTGCTTCAGATTGGTGATTTCGACTAATGTGATGGTGCGCCCTGCCCTGTAGAATCGGGTGAGGAATTCTCTCTAACTGCTCCCAGTTATCGATCGATTTTTGGGGCAACTCAATATACCACTCGAAGGCATTCCCTTTCAACGACTGGCTGAACTGCTTGACCAGCAAATTGTCATCTGTATCGGCATTGTTGCATGTCTCGATAAAATTGGTGATGTGTTGTTTGGGGTTCCCGTCACCGTTGAACTGCTGGAACTTTGGGGGATGGTAATGGAGCGGCATCGAAATGTTCTAAATCCGTTGAGTGTATGGCCTCGGGTAAGCCACGGACTTACTGTCACCTGAACTGTTTCGCACAGCATGGTTGATCAGTTCGGTAACTGCGTCTAGTGTGAGAGCACTTGGCTCTACTTCGATTCGCGCCTTCGAATGGTAAAAAATGCAATGGGTTGCAGCTCGTCATCAAAGGCGAGATCCTCTCAGGGTGCTTCGGCCGAAGCACTGGTGGTTGTTCTCCTGAGAGACGTCGTCAGTGTTGGCCGTGCCCATCTCCAGCCCTCCATGATTTTTGCGATTTGAAGATCGCGAGCTGCGAATTGCGGATCTTTTACTCGTAGCTGCTCACTTTGCTCTTTCAACGCAGCTTGCATTTCGGCAAGCTTATCTTCTATTGTCTTGGCCAATGTTGTCATCGCGGCCAATTTTATTGTCAGCGTCGACTGAGATGCTTCTAATTCTAACCGGAGTGGTGATTTTTTTACCAACAACCGCATTGGGGAGATGGTCGTCGGCGTTGTTGGGTGCGGCGAGGTTGTTATGGGCAATCGAACAGGAGTGTCGATCGCTGATGATTGGGAATGGAAAGTGCTTCAATGGACGATTGGCTTTAGGAAGTAGCCGCCGGTGTGATTCGGCAAGATGGAATGGGCGACCGGGACAAAGGAGGGGCTACCAGTGTCTGTCGGCGAGGAGAGTGCATAGGTGGTGACCCAGCTGCAGTGGTGAGCGCAGCCAGCAGGTCGTGGGAAATGGCCACGAGCCGAGATTTGTCTTTGGTCGTCGCCCTAGGAACGGTTGACAATTATGACGAGTTCCTCCTCGCCGTTGGAGAAGAAACCATGCTCTCATGTTGCTCGTAATGCTGAAGCATGGTTGGTATGATAGAGCTCCTTCGTGATGGTAGTGACTGAATTGGATTGACCACTGGGTTGTGGGGAGGACGTGAAGGCAATGACCAGGTAAGTTGGCTTGGTCGTCGTTGAAATCAGCTTGACTGGTGCTGCGACTGGCTTGATGGAGGTCACGATAGCCTGCGATTGAAAGACGGTGCTCGGACGACGAGCGTCCCTCATGAAAAGAGCCAGTCTAGTGGACAAGCCTCTAGCAAACACCCTTGTCATTGGGCGAGTGGCCAGTGGTGGAGATGTCGGAGCGCAGAAGTTGACCGGAGAGCTGGCCGCTTGCTTGTGATCTCCCATTGTTGTGGTCGAGCTTGTGCCTATGATCGGGCACAGAGAGGCAGAGCTCAAACTAGAAATTTGCTTGCCTTTGTTGTTGTTGTTGTTGCTGTTACCGTTGTTGACGTTGATGGCCATGGCTTTGATCATTTTTTTTAATTAATTAATTAATTAATTTATTTATTTTTGGACAGAGAAGGAGATGAAATGTAGGAATTATCTGACCATGCATGCCAAATCTGTGTCCTCGAAAATCTTCTGGTTCACAAAGAGGCACGACCGAATGAATTAATTTGATTTAAAATAGAGATTTTGTGTTACAATGTGTTTAAAAAATTAGAAAATGCGAGTACAATCTCCTATATGTCCTTTGATTTGATCTCCGTAAATGATGGTCGAGGTTACTGCCTTCTTCAAGTTGTTGTTGAGCCGTGAGTCTTCGAGCGGGTATGCACGAACGATGTGGTTGTAGTCTGTCATACGGAACTGTTGGTTTTCCGTGTGTGTATCAGCGTGTTTCAACGTCAACTTGGACGATCTGCTTGTGCTGCGATGAACTTGAGGTTGAGTTGCTGAAACTTTTCGATCGAGAGTGCTTCTACTTTGACGAGAGAGAAAGCTTTGATCTTCTTTTCGATGATGATTTCAACCCTTATGATGTTGCACTTCTAGCTATTTGTAATTAGTTGAGTGTTGTGTTATTGAAGTTCGATCCCAGAAAAGGGGATCTCGACTCTATTTTTTGTGGAGTGAATTGAGGATTGATCCTTTGGAAGAGGATCGACAGGTGACTTGCCAATTCCGGTCCCTCTTTAGTTGGGCAGAGACAAGAACTGGTTGACTGGAGTTGAGGATGTGGCAGGTGCCCGACAAGCATAAATTTGATGACTTGTTGGTGATGTTGATGATAACGAAGCTGGCTACGTGGTGAGGCGATGGATCCTGACGATGGATTATGAATGGTGCTTCTGATAGTCTATGGATGGGATTGCAATAAGTCCACGATGGTTTGTTCAATGTGCTAGTGGCTGGCTGGGTTCGCTGAATTTACACCAACCACATTTTTGTGTCTACAATTATACTAAATTATCCATTTATCATTTCGTAAATACAATAAAAAAAAATTGTTTGAGAAGTGTTATAAGAACCGGACCGGACTGGCCAGTCCGACCCGATTGTACCAAAATTGGAAGGCAACGAGTTCTTATTCCTTCGCTCTTGTTTACTGTAATAAGCACAACTAAATCACTTTTTTTGTCTTATTACTCATACAAACAATGAATATAAGCAAATTATAAGATAGAATATTCATTAGTTAAGTCGTAGGTCCAATCGGGTTGGGTTCGACCAAAATACAGACATACTATCAATGACGGGTCGGGTTTTTAAAACATTAGTTTGAGATAAATAAAGTAGTAACACTTTTTAAATACTGTTTCACCGAAAATCCGCCAGTCCGCGAAGAGGCACGACCGAGAGAATATGTCGATTAATTCAGAATATTTTGTGTGTTACAGTGTCTATGAATGTCAGGAAAAAGGAGTACAATCTCCTATGCTTCCTCTGATTCGATCTCCGTGTGAATTTGGTAAAGTATAGGCTTCTGCTGGGCGTCGTCGAAATTCGAGTTCTGGAACGAGTGTGCACGATCTGGTGTGGCTTTGGTCGGTCGGACGGAGGTATTTGTGCTCCATGTGTTTCGACTTTTGACGTTGCCAGTGAATGTGTAGAGCTGTTCCGGTCGAACTGTAGAGTGACGACGTTTGCGAGTTGCTTGACTTCGGTGGTTCGAGAGAACTTCTGTGCGTGAGAACTTCTTCTAGGTGAAAGGGTTTTGGACCTTCGTTTGAGAGAGGAAGAAAGCTTCTGCACTTCTTGTAAAAAATTTCCGAACCCCTGTGACAGGGAAACCTTTTCCTTTTTGTCGCCGATTCTCCAAATCATTGGAGGGTTTATGCCTTGAAAAGGGGATCACGATCCTCTTTTATTGGGGAAGTTGAGGAAGAAGAGGGGAAGAGGAAGACCAGGATCATGGCCTTCTTTTTCTCCATCAGTTAACGACCAGATTTGGTCATTTGATTGTTAGTGAGGCTGATGTGTAGCCTGGCATGCTGACTGGTGATGACTCGGCAATTCCCTGCTGACGGGGGCGTCGACTGTGCTGATGACGCGACAACAATGATGGAGTTTGCTATGGGCTGTGTCGGACGACCTTTAGAATTGTCGGAGCCTACCCATGAACCTTGTTTACTAGATTGGTGGACTCTTGGACTTGTTGAATTTGGGTCATGCACATTTTGGTGCATACAGATTGCCCCGTTCGATACTTGCTCGTTCGGGAGGAACGAACAAGTTTCAAAAGTGAAGATGAACAAACACGATGCATACATTTTTTTTTTTTTTTTTTGGTGGTCTTACTCTTTTAGGACCGTGTATCTTTTTGTGTACGTATTTCTTTCTGTCCACTTACTTTTTGAGGACATTGTATATTTTCTGTACACTTAGTCTCTTTTTTTTTTTTTTTTTTTTTTGTATACACTTACGGATGTACGACATAGGGAGATAGAGTACCTAACCAGAAGATATCATTCATGTTGAATTTCTATGATGAGTTGAAGTCGCGTGAACAGAGGTAGTGGTTTGCTTTGAGTGCTGCAGTCGAATGTCGTTTCAGATGAGTCGATCGAGCACTGGAGAGAAAACTGAACTTGATGGGATACTTCAGAGACTTCAGGCCGATCCTTCTGTTAATGGGAACGAATTCGACTGGCCTTGGTAAGTTATGACGATTTGGCGGATCGCTGAAGAACTACGTTGAGGACCGTAGTGAAGCACGACTGCTCTTGCTTCGGCTCAATTGTGTTTTGCGACCCGGCGCCTCGCTTCTCCTCTGATTTCGATTTAAAAGAGGAAGGTGTACGAGATGGAGGGGCGAAGCTAGGTGTGCCTGAGAGAAATGTACCTTCAGTGCTCAGACCATCGTGTTGAGAGGGAGGACGCCAAACGGCTTCGGCGAACTCTTATTGAAGCTGCTTGAATTCAGCCTGGTAGATCCGAGTCCCCTGCCTCACGCTGGCATTCGCGTCCTCCTCCTCAAACTAACCTTCGATTCCTCTCACCCAAACTGATGAAAGTCGAAGAGTTTAATAGGGTTTGGGAAGAAGTGGGCCCCGCTTTTCTAATTGGCACCCTTTTCCATGGATTTCCCAAACCAAATTTTAACTTGACTAGAAGTCCGCCTTGGGACTTCCTTGATAAGTTCCGGTACGCCCTTGGGATGGCTGATCGGTCTCCTTCTATGAGAGAAACTCTTCGACCCCCCTTTAAAAAACCTAGTAACATCGTACCTCTTTCCCCGTTCTCTTTAGTTTGACCTAGACAACAAGTTGAAAGGGGCCGCGGCTTGAGAAAGACCGTCGACGATCACGACCCAAAAGACTACGACTTTGGCTTTGTCTCTTCCCGGCTTGTGTCAGAAGTCTTCCACGACCTAGGATTGAAAGGTACTGTAAAGCTTTTTTTTTTTTTTTTTTTTTCTCTCCCGACAATCTCGGATTGAGTTCGAGTCAGCCGGGGTCCCACTCTCTTTTCTTTCTTCTTCCCTTCCTCCTTCTTTCTTCTTCTTTTTTCCTCCTCTCTTTTTCGACTCCTCCCTCAGTCCTCTCTCTCTCTCTCTCTCTCTCTCTCTCTCTCTTTTCACGATTTTCTCTCTCTTTTTTTTTATTCTCTCTGTTTTTTTTGTTACCTTTCACTCGAACTGGTTTTCTTGCGTGCTCCTGGTGTCCGTCAACTTGTCAATGTGACGGACTAACATCCTTTTGCACGTTGTCTAGCCTAAAGGCGCACCTAGCTCTATTGCCGGGTGCTGGAGTTAAATCTGGGTCGCATCCGACTCGGTCGCCGAATGCTGGAATTGAGTTTTGGTTGCATCCGGCTTTGTTGCCAAGTGCTGCAGTTCTGCTTTGGTCGTGTCCGGCTCGGTCGCCGGGAGGTTGAACTTTTGGTTCAACTGAGTCTGGCTGGTTTGTCAGGAGGCTGGATTTTGTACCCACGCACTCGACTTAGTCGCCAAGTCTTGATTCATGCGCGGTCGTGGCCGGCCGGAATTGCCGAAGCGCGAGTTGTGTCGACCTCCTTCTGTCTTTCCCTTGCAACTGCTTTTTTTTTCGCAGCTCCTTTTATTTTTTTGACGGCTTCTTTTTGTCGCATCCTCTTTTTTTTTTGTTGCGACGGCTTCTTTTTGTCGCATCCTCTTTTTTTTTTTTGTTACGACGGCTTCTTTTTGTCGCAGCCCTTTTTCTCTCTATTTTTTTTTTCAGAGGAAAAGTTACGTACCTGATTTCGTCTAGCTGCGTCCGGGTTGATCGCCGGTCGTAGGAATTTGATGTACGACACCCGGCTCGGTCGCCGAGTGTTATTTTGGGTCGCGTCCATCTTTTTTTCTGGTCGCGGGGTTTTGAGTTGTGCTCGGCTCGGTCGCCAGGCACTTGTTGAGTTTTTTTTTTTGTTTCGTAGCATTCGTTTCTTGTCCAACTCAATCGTCCGGCACTGGGATTCGAGTGTGCAGCGTCTGGTACTGTTGCCAGATGTCGAATTCTCCGTTTTGTTGTGCTTAGCTTGGTCGCCTAGCACTGGAGAGTTCGATTCGTTTGCCTCCGATTTGTTGATCGCGAGGCTACTTGCTTTGGTCGCGCTAGGCTCTGTCGCCATGCGCAAAGCTTTTGAGACTGCACTCGAGTTTGTCCGCGAGGTACAGTGTTGTTTTGGTCACACCCAGCTCGGTTGCCGGGTGTTATCTTTGACCTACTTATGTCTTAAGTGCTGCTTCTTTCTGTTTGATTGCATCGGTTGCCGGGTGCAGTGTCATTTTTTTGTCGCGCCTGACTTGATCGACGGACGTGGAGCTGTAGTCTACACTTGGCTCGGTCGCCGGGCGTGAGACTTCTAAGTTATGCTCAGCTCGGTTGTTGGGCATAATGCCTACATTTTTTTTTATTTTTATTTTTCGACTTGTTCTTTTTGTCGCTCCTTTTTTGCTCCCGACTTCGATTTTCTTTTGGCCGTGGATTCCCCCCTCTCTTTTTTTTTCTTTGCGACTTTGCTTTCGGTCGCAAGGTGACCTTTTTTTTTTTTTTTTTTTTTTTTGAATTGAGGGAGAGATGGATTGCGTACCTGATTTCAACTTGGATGACGATTTTGACACTTTGTTGCAGATGTCTACTCCATCGGATTCTGTCTCCTTCCTCGGCCTAATTCTTTCGAACGTCAAGACCACTGTGAAGGGTACTCTTCGAGACTGTTTACGAATTTGTGACTCTAAGGAAGGGCAGAGACCGTTGCGCTACCTCTTTAGAGAACATCAGCTTTTGGAGGTTGCGACGTGACTGTGCCCCTGGTCAAAGCTATCTATGACCATTGGAGTCGTCCTGTTGTCGACGAGGATGACCAGATTTGTCATCTTCCGGGGGTCGGCGAGGCTTCATCGTCTCCACATCGGATTACCGGCACCATCTTGCTGAGTCCGATGCATGACAATCTAGTTCATTTTTCGGCGCCGGAGCTTCCTATTGACAGCGATAGATTCGGTCCTTGGGACACTAAACCGATGAAATGCACAAGCCCCCACCAGGTGCCTTTCTACTTTGAATGGGCAGACGTCATTCTCCGCACTTGTCCTGAGCCGTTAGTCGCAGTTGACCTCACTCACGCCGTCCGAGCTTCGATGTTTTCATACCGATGTTGTAGCAATGTCGTATATGCCTTTATGGAGGTTTGGTGTTCTTCCACCAACTCCATCTTTACTCGCGAGGGGGAGTTGTCGATTTCCTTGTGGGATATCCATCGACTCGGAGGGCTGCCCCTTTCTGGGAGTATCTTCGACGAAGTGACCCCGTCTGTTGAAGATTTCATCCAGGGCCGCTTCCTTCAACTGCCTGAAAGCATTAGATATCTGATCCTTGCTTACTACCGTCTTTTCTATCGTTCTCGGCCTTCGGATGCAGATGGATTCTTTGGAATTACCATGTCTGATTGGGCATCCTTTTGGTTCCGCGCTAAAGAGGGCGCACAGCCTTCAGAAGACTCATGGGCTGATCGTGAGAAAACGTCAGGCTCCCGGAGTCGTGACAGGTCGGCTTTGCTAAATCAACCATTGGCCGAGCTTGGAGTCCCTGATGCTCTTGCTAACGAGGTATATCTGGCTGCTTTCTTATCTTTGTGGCTTTGCCGTTTCGTCTTTCCTTTGCCGGGCGGCATGCTGAGGTTCACCGTTTTCAAGATGGCGTGCTTCTTGGCCAGCGGTAAAAAGTGTAACCTGGTTGTCGCAGCTTTGGCCAACCTCTACCGGGGACTCAACAGTTCCTCATTGGGGAGGGTTTCTTGGCCGTTCATTTATACGTGGCTCGCTCATCGATTTGGTGTCCACGAGGCTGACTCCAAAGAAGGGGACAAACCCCTTATGATGTTATATCGCAACCCGGAGCATCTTCGTACCTACACCCAGGAAGAGGGTCGTTCGTTGTTTTGGCGCAATGGAGTGCAATGCTGGTATCCTTCCCAAGCTCTTCCCCCCGGCCCGATTGTTGACAAGCCTGGTCACTATGCTTCCCGGATCGAAGTGGAATACTTTCGTGTCTTGCAAGCGACCCGTCTTGTTTTACAGTAGCATGACCTTCTCATAGTGGAGCCTTACAGTCCGCATCGGTTTGCTCGCCAGTTCGGGTTCTGCCAAGACTTGCCAGGTGTTTTGTTTGCCGACCAATGAAGGGCGGCTTCGGTTGACGCGTTGGTGGCAGTCTAGCAAACTGGGAACGTTTGTCCTCTCGGCACCGTGGAAGTGCCTCCCTTTGTGAGCCCCAGTTCTGACCCGGGTGTAACAGCTCTTTTTCGGGAGTCCTGGCTTGAAGCAATCGTTCCCCTCTTCGAGGTAACAGTTTCTCCTTGTTTTCTTTTTTTTGCATCTTCTTTCTTTCTCCTTTTCGTCTTTTTTTTTTTTTTTTCTTTGACTTCATCCATTTCCTTCCTTTGTGCAAAGGGCGTGGAAGAAATTTACTGGTGCATCCGCGCCGAAAAAGACTTTGCCGTCTATGCGAGAAGATGTGGGTACGGAGGATGGTCTTCACAAGAATTCGCGAAAGAACTCTCAGCCTCCAGCTTCTCCCAAGGCGCCGAAGAAAGCTGTTGCAAAGAAGAAAGCGCCAAGGCCGAAGGTCGCAAAGGATAAATTGACGACTTCAACACCAGCAGCACCGGCAAAGGGGGTCGTGATCAAAGAGACTCCTCCAATAGAGGATGAAACCCAGCTAGTCGTGATCTCTTTGCTGACTGAGGACGCGCCTTTGGACAGGGGGAAAGGAGTTGTTGAATCAGTGGCTTCACCGAAGAAGACTGCTTCGAAGAAGAAGAAGTCACCGGCAATTGGAGCAACCGGGGTCGACCTTCAACACCCTGTTTCTGATTGGGGCCGTCCAATTGTCATGAAGCCTTTTGTGACGTTTCCTCTTAGTAACGGGGAAGCGACTTTTACTGCCAGGGAGGGAGCTCCGGATTCAAGTCACCAACCTGTTAGTGAGAACTCGTCGACTTCACGGCCTGCGTCGGTAAGCATCTATCGCCCTCTTCTTCCCCCCTTTTTTTTATCTCCTCATCTTATGAATCTTTTCTCCTTTTTTTTTTAGTTGTCGTCCCTCCCTCTTTCGGCGAGGTCGAGGCTGTTGATACAACAATCCGCGCTGAACTTGTGGGCTAGGTTTGTCAAGTCGGTCTTGGCACCAGTCGACGATCCCTGTTCACCCGAGCTCGTAGCTGACACTTGTGCCTTTCTGGAGCATTTGAGGGGAGTCGGTGTCAATACTTCGGTTCTGGAGCAGTGGGTGGAAGACTTTGCTCTGGAGGCAGCTCATTTTCAGCAGTTACGCAGTTCTTTGGGCGAGAAGCTCGGTTTGGCCGAGCAACGTGCTGCCGAAGATGAACTTGCGCAATCCATCCAACAGGTGAACTGTCGGCGCGATAACTTGACGTCGAGCTTCGACCGGTACCAGGCTGAACGTGAAGCTACAGAGGCTGAGCAAGCGACACTTCGCGATCATCTGGCATCCGTCTCGACACGACTTGACTTTGTCACTGCTGAGCTTGTGACCACCCATAAGGAGCTTGATGCTGCTGAGGAGGAAGCTTCTGCGTTAGAGGGCCGACTTGTTTCTGTTCGCGCACGACCTGTCCTCGGCGAGGCTGAGGCACATGAATTGGATGAAGCTCGTGCCAAAGTGATGCGACAGCGGCGACGGGTGACTGACTTCGAGCTGTGATCTTTCTGATGTTATTTTTATTTTCTTTTGTAGTCTCTTTTTTGTTTGAGACTTGGGATTTTTTTTTTAGTCTCTTTTTTTTTGTAGCCTCGCATTTTTTTGTTGCGAGGCTTGCACTGTTCTCGTCACATATTTTTTTTTGCAATGAGAAGTACACACTTTTTTCTTCAATGTTCCCTTCTTTCTCTCCTTTTTCTGCTGCCCTCTTCATGGGTAAAATCGTTTGAGAAATTTACCGTTCGTTATTGACAGCTCCGAACCGTTCGAGGTGACAAGCTTATAAGCGCCGTTTGTATAGGCCTCCTGCACCACGTAAGGTCCTTCCCACTTCGGCGCAAATTTGCCCCCGGTTTTGCTGGTGAAGAGCATCGGCCGTCGGACTGCGAGCACGAGATCGCCCTTTTGGAATGACCTGACCCGTACCTTTTTGTTGAAGGCCCGAGTCATGCGAGACTGATAGCACTCGAGCCGTTGTTGTGCCTCGAGTCTCTGTTCATCGAGTGACTCAAGTTCAGCGAGTCGAAGTTGGGCGCACTCCGCTGTCGTCGGTCCTTCTCTTACAGCTATGCGCAGGGAAGGGAGTTGTACTTTGAGAGGGAGCACCGCTTCAGTGCCGTAGACCAGCGAATATGGAGTCGATTGGGTGGGCGTTCGAACCGATGTTCTGTATGCCCATAAGGCTTCGCCCAATTTTTCGTCCCAGCTTTTCTTGTTGGCGCCGATGGTCTTCTTCAGGATTTTGCAGAGTGTTTTGTTGAATGCCTCTGCAAGTCCATTAGCCTCCGGGTTGTAAGCCGATGAGGTCCGCTGTTGAATGCAAAATTTCTCGCAGAAGCGGTCCATGACTTTATTTTTGAACGGTGTGCCGTTGTCTGTCATTATATACCAGGGAACTCCATATCGGTAGATAATTTGAGTTCGAATGAAGTCGACGAGGGTGACGGCTTTTACTTCTCGACAGGCCGCAGCTTCGGCCCACTTTGAGAAGTAATCGGTGGCAGCCAAGATGTATTGCCGGTCGGAGTCGGACTTAGGAGAGATGGGGCCAATGATGTCCATCTCCCAAGCTTCGAATGGCCATGATGCGACTGTTGGGTGAAGCGGTTTCGGCGCCTGGTGTATATAATCGGCATGGAGTTGGCACTGTTTGCAAGTTCGAGTCATTTCGACTGCGTCTCTGAGCATTGACGGCCAGTAATAGCCCAGTTGTTTGACTTGCAAGTGGAGCTTCGGGCCAGCTTGGTGTGCGCCGCAAATTACACTATGTGTCTCTTTGAGAACTTGCGACCCCTCTTCCTTTGACAGGCAACAAAGAAGCAGACCTTCATA
This sequence comes from Aristolochia fimbriata, assembly GCA_019845555.1. Taxonomy (NCBI): domain Eukaryota; kingdom Viridiplantae; phylum Streptophyta; class Magnoliopsida; order Piperales; family Aristolochiaceae; genus Aristolochia; species Aristolochia fimbriata. The sequence goes on along the minus strand of CM034079.1, from coordinate 29,680,967 downwards.
TGACCTCCAGTAGAGTACGTCGTAGATGAAAATGTACTTTGGAGCTGCTCGACAAATTTGGACTCGCTCTCGTAAGTCGACAGGGAGTGTACCGTGGCGAAGGAAGTTTATGATAGCCTCTCTCCAATCTTCGGTTTGATTTTGACTGGCCGAGATAGGAAGAGATTCTTCTATCTCTTCTGTTTGCTCTTCTTCTGTTTCCTCCTCAGTCGGTGGAGGGATTACCCAACGTTCGCAAACAGGAATCTGACTTGGTCGCTGGTCGAATTGTGCCAAACTGGCTGCGATCCCGGCTAATGCGTCGGCTGGCCCATTCTCGGATCAAGGGACGTAGTGGAGTGAAGCTTTCGGGATTTGGGCCAGAAGTTCACCGGCATGTCTCCAGAGTGGTTCGAGTTCGAATTTCTTTACTTCGAACTCTCCTGTGAGTTGCTTAATGACCAGAGCCGAGTCGCCATAAATGTGTAACTACGGCAACTGCATTTCAACTGCTATGCCGAGTCCGAAGAGAATAGCTTGATACTCTGCTTCATTGTTCGAGCAAATCTGGGTGAGCAAGAACGAGTACGGCAGTAGATCTTTCCTTGGTGAGACAAAGGCGCCGTCGAAATACATCTCCCAAGGGGGAAGCACTTCGACCAAGAAGATTTCCTCGTCCAAGAGTTCTTCGGTTAGCTCCCATTCGGCCGGAACAGGGTGGTCGGCCAGGAAGTTTGTCAGTTCTTGCCCTTTGATTGCTCGTTGCGGCACGAAGTTGATCTCGAACTCTGATAGAAACAGTGTCCACTTAGCCAGTCGACCAGAGAGGATTGGCCGTGACATAATATACTTCAGCGGGTCAGCTCGCAAAATGAGGTTCGTCGAATGCGCCAAAAGGTAGTGTCGAAGCTTCTGAATTGCAAAGATGAGAGCCAGACAGGTCTTCTCGATCGGAGAATAGTTGAGTTCGGCGCCCACCAGTGTTCGGCTTAGATAGTACAGAGAACGTTCTTTGTTGTTCTCGTCGCATTGAGTCAAGAGAGCTCCCACCGATTTCTCCTGTGCTGCGATGTACAACAACAGTGGTCGAAGATATTTTGCATTGCCCTCTGGTAGGTCGCACCAGCATTTTTGAGTCCGAACGGCATTACCTTGTAGTAGAAAATGCCTTTGGGAGTTCGAAAAGCAGTGAGCTCTTCATCCTTCGGGTCCATCTGAATTTAATTGTAGCCGGAGGACCCGTCCATGAAAGATAAAGCTTTGTGACCCGTCGTCGCGTCAACCATGAGTTCGATTATTAGCAGAGGGAAGTCGTCCTTCGGGCATGCCTTGTTCAGGTCGCGAAAGTCGACGCAGACCCGAATTTGGCTAGTCTTCTTCTTGACAGGCACTATGTTCGCGATCCAGGACTGGTACTTCATCTCTCTGATGAAATTTGTTGCGATCAATTTGTCGACCTCCTTTTCTATTTCTGGCACAAGTTTTGGTCGAAACCGTCGTTGCGACTGCTTGACTAGTCGAACAGAGGGATGAACTGCCAATTTGTGAACTGCCACTCGCGGGTCGAGGCCGGACATCTCCGTGTAGTTCCAGGAGAAAATGTCACAATATTCGTGAAGCAATGCCATGTATTCAGTTTCTTCTTCAGCCGTTAGCGAAGCACTAAGGAATGTCGGCCTCGGGTCCTCTGTTGTGCCCAAGTTGACTTTCTTTAATTCGTCGACAGTTGCCTTGCCGCCTTCCTCGAACGAAGCCAGAGACTCCTGTAAGACGAATTCCTCCTCTTCTTGATCGTCGTCAGTGATGGAGATGTGGTTCACCATAACCGAATGATAAGCGCGAGCTCATGCAATTGCCGCTTTTAAGGTGTAGATAACCACCGGTCTCGGCGTGTCTTTCTTTTCGTTCGGAGTTTGGCCGACAAAAACTTTATGTACATCTGCCGAAGCCTTCTTGGTTATTTTGACTGGCTTCGCCTTGCTAGTGTAAATTTTAATCGGCTTCTGTTTCTCATAGCCGAGGCCTAGGCGGCGCTGGTTGATCCGTTGGCCTTCGTTTCTCAATTTCTCCTGTTCTGGAGTTAGAACCGGTAGAGTGACGGGTGGTTTCGCATGCATTTCGTCTTTTGTAAGGTTGCCCCCGGCTTTGGCCATCAGTCGATAGGCGTTCGGGTCAAAACCTTCATTTGAGCGTGTGGACGACAACTGCTGTTAGCTCGAGTGTTGCTTTACGACTCTTCGTTCCTCCAATTTTGGCAGAGGAAGCGTGACTTTTTCTTGCAAAGGGGTCGGCTGCATTTTGTGGCAGACGACCAGAGGAGCTTCTCCTTTCTTCCTTTGCGATTGTGGGATGTATTGCAAGATGGGTATGTTGTGCTGCTTTAGTGCTGGAGCGGCTGCGGCCGATTTATGATCGTGTGCCGGCTGGCTGTTGTGCGTCGGCTGCTTTGGAGACGCGACCTGCGTCGTGGTCTGTTTTGAGGACGCGGCTTGTGTCGTCGCCGATGGTTTTGTGGCCGATTCGTGGTTGTATACCGGCTGTTTTGGTGGGCCAGTTGGTTGTGCGATGGAGCTTGCGTCGGCTGTATGGGCGATGCAGCTTGCGTCGGAGTGTTCTTAGCATTTGACGCCTGGTTCGGCCAGGGTGACAATTTGACTGTCGGTCTAGTCGTCAGGTAGAATTTAGCGTCTGCAAATGATGCCTCTACCTTTGTGAACGGGCTTTCATCAGCATACACCGTCTTTTGTTCGCCCTTCTCCCAGTATTTGAAGCACTGACAATGTCGATGGCACGACTCCGTTTGCGTGAAGCCACAGTCGACCCAAGAGCAGATTATAAGATGTACTCGAGTCGATGACTTGAAAGGGAGTTTTAGCCACCATGTCGCCAATGTGCAGCTTAGGATTTGTCATGCCGAGTGTTCTCTGGCCCTCCTGGTTGAAACCTTGGACGAGGAGAGAGCTTGGAGAGAGGTCGCCTACAGAGAGACCGACATTCTTCATCGTGCAAATTGGCAGGATGTTAACTGCGGATCCACAGTCGATGAGGATACGGTTGATTTTATGATATCTGATGTAACCGGAGACAAACAACGGTCTGTTGTGATTCTTCGTCCCCAGTTGTGCGTCCTCCTCTCGGAATATAATGCACGATGGGCATGTCACGGCAAGTGCTTGTTCCGACTTTGCAAGTTGCGGGGAGGATAGCGCATCTTCTTCTTCCTTTCTGTAGGGTGGAGTCAGCCCGACTTTCGGCAAGTCGTGCTTTCTCATGAGCAGCATCTCGAGTTCGGCTTTGAGTTCCTCTGGTTTGTCGATGACCTGAATTAGAGCTTGTCTTGACCGAATGGCCAAGTCAAGATTGTCTTCTATCTCGTTCAGTGGCAAAATTTGCTTCAATGATGTCTCGAGGTCGTCGCATTCGACGATCAGTCGCTTGCCTTTGTCTTTGGACACTGTCTACTCGGGAGGAGCTGTTGAATAGGTCGCCACCATTGCTGGCGGTGTGAAGAACTCCTTCGGGAAGAACTCCGCCAATGTGACGGGTCTTCTCTTCTTTTTGCTTGCCCCCTGGACGTCAATCCTAGGAGCTTTTCTTTGGCGCTTCGCGGCTTTCTTGTTTGGCCGCTTCGCCTTCGTTCTGGTGTTCGCCGGCGTCGGTTTTAGTTCTCGAACTGGCTTCTTTTTCCGGGTAACAAGGATCCACCCCTCTGCGTCGGCAGCAGCTAATTCGCGGGGTGCCGATTTTGGTATGACCTTAGTTGGTGGTCATCTGTTGTTGTAGTGAGGTCGGTTGGAGGGACCAGATTTTGGACGGTATTCCTGCTTCGTGGCCTGCTGTTTGTGTAGCCGAGTTCACCATTTTGGCTTGGCTGTGATGGAGATGGCATGTGAAGAAGGTGTATTTTCAGCTCCTTCGATTTCGATGCGGCCTTGAGCCGCCAGCTCCATGATGTGATCCTTCAAGACGAAGCATTTCTCCGTCGAGTGCCCAATCAATCGATGATATTTGCAAAAATTTGGATCCTTGCTCTTGGATTGGTCGCCAGGTCTTTTGATTTCTAGCAGCCTCAGTAGTTGGTTGTCAAGGAGTTGGTCGAGCATGATGGGAACGTCTGCGTCGGCAAAGGGATATGTCTTTGCCTGTCGTTCCTCCAGTGACAGCTTTCGGTATGTGCCTCCGGTTAGTTGTCGTGGGAGATATGTAGCCTTGACCTTGCTCCGACCTTGAAAGGTTCAAAAGCGTTCGTCGTGAAAGAGGATTTTGTTTTCTCTTTCATCTCTTTCGGTTCAGTCGCGGCTGGTGCCTTCCCCTTTTTGCGAGGGTCGGCAGAAAACGATCCTTCTTCTCCTCGTTCCTCTATGAGATTCTCCATATTGTGAGCCTCAGTCGCGACCTCTTGAAAATCATTCGGCCTCCGGCTGCAGATGTAACGTAGGAGTTCTCACTGCATCCCTCGCGAGCACATCTCGATCTCGGCTTCAAGGGAGAGGTTCGAGCTTTCTTTATAGTTTAAGCTCAAGTTCCTCCACTGGTTGATGTAGTCGACTACCTTCTCGCCCTTCTTCTGCTTGAGATTGGCAATCTCGACCAGTGTTACGGTGCGCCGAGTGCTTTAGAAACGGCTGAGGAATTCATGCTCCAATTGTTTCCAACTGTCGATGGATTCCTGGGGAAGCTCGATGTACCAGTCGAAGGCGTTGCCTTTCTGCGACCGGCCGAATTGTTTGACCATCAGATCGTCGTCGGTGCCGGCGTTGTTACAAGTCTCAATGAAATGAACAACGTGCTGTTTGGGGTGCCCGTCGTCATTGAACTGTTGAAACTTTGGAGGATGGTAACCGATTGACATCGGGATATTCTAGATTCTCTGCGTATATGGCCTTTTGTAAGCGACTGATTTGTGGTCGTTGGCACTATTCCATACCGCGCGGTTGATGAGCTCGGTGACGGCGTCAAGTGTGAGAGCAGATGGATCCACTTCGGCCCGGCCTCTGCGGATGGTTACTGGTGCGACGGGCGGCAGCTCGTCGTCGGAAGAAGGATCTTCTTGCGGTGGTCCGGCTGAAGCACTGGTAGTCGGCCGGTTTCGGTCAACTTCTTGAGAAACGTCAACGGAGTTGGCGATGGCCGTGCCCATTTTGAACCATTCTAACATTCTCGTGATTTGGAGGTCACGAGCTGCGAGCTGTGCGTCTTTGATGCGCAGCTGCTCACTTTGTTCCTTGAGCACAACCTGCAATTCGGCTAGCTGCTATTCAACGATTTTGGCCGAGGTTGTCATCGCGACTATTTTGACAGTTTGTGCCGAAGAATTTGTTTTTGGCACAGTTTGGAGTGGCAAAGTCGTTACCGGCGACCGCATCGGAGAGATGGCCGTCAACATCGGAGAAGAAATCGCCGTGGGTGACCGGTCAACAGAGCCGGTCGCGGGCTGATTGCAGAGTGTGGCTCTGGGAGGTGACTGGCTTGTGGTGGCAGCCACCGGTGAGAGTCGGCGAGATGGAATGGGTGATGTCGCAGCAGGGGGTCGCCGATGTTTGTCGGCGAGGTGAGCGGATGGGAGGTGGACCAACTGCTGCGTTAAGCGCGGCCAGGAGGTCGTGTGAGACCATCACAACCGGTGAGTTATCGGTGGCCGACGTTCTCTGTGCAGAGGAGGCCGGCGATGCATATGTCCTTTCCGCGGAGGATGAAGAGACGCCTCTGTGTTGCTCGTATCGCTGCACCAGAGTGGGAACAATAGAGCTTCTTCGCAACGGCGGTGACTGCGTCCGGCTAAGAGTCGGGCTGCGAGGAGGAGGTGAAGCGACGACAGCCAAATATGTTGGCTTAGCCATCGCCGACATCAGTTTGGCGGCAGCCACGGCTGGTTTGTTGGAGGCCGCGGTAGCCTGAGGTACGAACACGACGATTGGGCGACGTGCATCGCGCATGAATGGAACTTGTCCGGTGGACAAACTTCTCGCCAAAGCCCTTGTAAGTGGGCAAGTGGCCGGTGGTGGAGATATTGGAGCGCGGAGGTCGGTCGGAGGTGCGGCTGCTGATCCGCGAGTTCCTGTGGTCGAGCTTGCGGTTGCGGCAGGGCGCTGTTGAGCGGAGATCGAGGAGGCAATTTGTTTGCCCCTGGTGTTGGTGTTGTTGTTGTCGTTGTTGGTGTTGCTGGCCATGGCTGCGGTTGGAGAGATTTTTTTTTTTGGTTGGATGGAGAAGGAGATGAGAGGTAGGAAAGGTCCCACTGGGCGTGCCAAATCTGTTTCACCGAAAATCCGGCGGTCCGCGAAGAGGCGCAACCGAGAGAATATGTTGATTAATTCAGAATATTTTGTGTGTGTATAGTGTGTATGAATGTCAGGAAAAACAAGTACAATCTCCTATTCTTCCTCTGATTCGATCTCCGTGTGAATTTGGTAAAGTATAAGCTTCTGCGAGGCATCGTCAAAATTCGAGTTCTGGAACGAGTGTGCACGATCTGGTGTGGCTTTGGTCGGTCGGACGGAGGTATTTGTGCTCCGGTGTTTCGACTTGTGACGTTGCCGGCGAACGTGTAGAGCTGTTTCGGTCAAACTGTAGAGTGACGACGGTTGCGAGTTACTTGACTTTGGTGGTTCGAGAGAAATTCTGTGTGTGAGAACTTCTCCTCGGTGAAGGGGTTTTGGACCTTCGTTTGAGAGAGGAAGAAAGTTTCTGCACTTCTGGTAAAAAAATTTCGAACCCCTGTGACAGGGAAACCTTTTCCTTTTTGTCGCCGATTCTCCAAATCGTTGGAGGGTTTATGCCTTGAAAAGGGGATCACGATCCTCTTTTGTTGGGGAAGTTGAGGAAGAAGAGGTGAAGAGGAATACCAGGGTGGCCTTCTTTTTCTCCATCAGTTAACGACCAGACTTGGTCGTTTGATTGTTAGTGAGGCTGATGTGTAGCCTGGCATGCTGACTGGTGATGACTCGGCAATTCCTTGCTGATGGGCGCGTCGACTGTGCTGATGACGCGGCAACAATGACGGACTTTGCGATGGGTTGTGTCAGACGACCTTGAGAATTATCAGAGCCTACCCATGAACCTTGTTTGCTGGATTGGTGGACTGCTGGACTTGTTGAATTTAGGTCATGCACATTTTGGTGCATACAAATACTATAATAATTTATAATTTCATGGAAAACTGGGAATTTTCTCTTCGACTCACTGATTCAGTATCCTAGACCCGGTACACAACGATTAGGGAGAATTACGGCTCATGAATCAAGTATTACTTAAATATCGAAGTATTGATGTATGTTGATAACATATCGAGTTATGGATAGACAAAAATGTCTCTCACTTAACCCCTAAACTAGTTTGGTTATGAGAAACTGGCATTACATATTTAATGTTCTATAATATATTATTATGTTATACACAATCTATTTTTTTATTTTGTATAATATACTAATTAGTATATAATTTCTCGTTACTTGAAAGGGTCCTGGTTATATGAAACTGAAATAACATATTAGTTAATGGTCTATAATATATTATTATATTATATATAACATATTTTCTTATTTTCTATAATATACTAGTTAATGTTAAGGGTATTTGATTCATGAAGGTGATAAAATATATTAGGTAATGATTTATAACATACTATTATGTTACATATAACATATTTTTTTTTTATTTTGTATAATATATTAATAAATAGTATAATTTTTTATAGATAAGAAGTGTTTAATTTTATAAAACTGACATAATATATAAGTTGAATGTATGTAATATATTATTATATTATATATAATATTCTTTATTATTTTAAAAATATATAATTAGTTTATTATTTTCTATATAAACCGGTGAAAGGATTTAGTAAGAACATTATTTTATCATATCTATATAATTTAATATTTTTTTTAATATTTATCCATATTCAATATTTAGTTAATTATCCTTATAATTCTCCGTTATGAACGGAAAAGAACCGAAGAAACAAAAAAATAAAAATTGAAAAAAACCGAAAAATAGCACAAATAGCATCCGACATCCACCATCGTAGGACGGCCATCGCCCCCTCTCGCGCTGCAACGCACGCACAACAAGCCTTAGTCAATGTACTTATTTCCATAACGCGTACTTTCCCGTTCCACACGAAAACCCCAAAACAGAACCGACTCCATAGGTAGAATAGAGTATAGAGTATAGAGCATGGACCCCTCCACCGCTAAGTCCCAACTAAGCGCGTTTTTTAAACAGAAAATTAGTTTTAATTTTTCATTTTAAAGCGCGAGGGAGCGCAGGCGCTTATTCAAAAAGTTAATTATCCCAGCGGAGTTTCGTCTGAGGAGCATCTCACGATAAGGTGGCAGCGGCCACATAATCCATAATTTCTATCACTAAATTGGGGGAGATCTGTGAGAATCTGAGGGGGGAGGAAATAGGAATGGGGGGCTTTTCTTTCCTTCCCTTCCCTTAGCCGGGAATTTCACGAATCCCCACTTTTCGGTTTTCTCCGACTTCACTCCTCCACGCGTGCGCCTTCATTACTCTGTAGCCTCCTCCTGTAGCGCCCCTCTCTGTCTGTACACTCCGTAATCTGTAGACTCTGTACTATAAAAAAAAAAGGGGACCGTAAAATCACCGTCCGAAGTCCCAATCGATCTCTTCTCCGATGGCGGTCTCCCTGCTCGCGGCCCTGTTCGTCGTCCTCCTCGGCCTCGGTCTGCTCCTCCGGCTCTCGCTCCGGCGGCGGCGCTCTGACATTCCGCCGGGGAGCCTGGGCCTGCCTTTCGTCGGGGAGACGCTGCAGCTCATCGCGGCCTACAAGACCGAGAACCCGGAGCCGTTCATCGACGCCCGTGTGCGGAGGTACGGGCGCCTCTTCACCACCCACGTCTTCGGGGAGCCCACCGTGTTCATCACCGACCCGGATTCGAACCGGTTCGTGCTGCAGAACGAAGGGAAGCTGTTCGAGTGCAGCTACCCGAGCTCCATCTCCAATCTCCTCGGCCGCCACTCCCTCCTCCTCATGAAGGGGAATTTGCACAAGAAGATGCATTCCCTCACCATGAGCTTCGCCAATTCCACCATCATCAGGGACCATCTCTTCGTCGACATCGATCGCCTCGTCCGCTACAACATGGATACCTGGGACGGTCGGAGGATTTTGCTCCAAGACGAGGCGAAGAAGGTAAGTTTCATCATCATCCTTTTTTTTTTTTTTTTTTTTTTTTCTATTTTATTTCTTCTTTCTTATCTGGACTTGTTCTAAAGTTGAAACTGGTGGCCTGTGGCGAATGGCGAGCACGATGGAGCCGTCCCGTCGCCGGTCTTACGATTTGTTTGGGCTTCGAGTAAATTATTTTATTCTCCACAGTCGGGTTAATTAGTTTTTAAAAATGGCGAATCGCAGGCGAATATTTGCAACATTTTTATTTTTTATTTTTTCCCCAGCTACTTCTCTTTAATGTGTTGGGGATTATTCTGTACAACAGATTACGCTTTTTGATTTCACGTGAGATTCTCCTCTGGATATGTTAATGTCCTCATTCTTCTCCTCAAAAAAGAAAAAAGAAAAAAAAGTTGCAGCTTGGTCCATGGCGGACTCTGTTTCGGCATTTTAATTTCTCATCCCCTGTTTTCGTCCTCAGTAGTACCTAATCTCATTAAGCAGCTGAACTACCACTTTGTTTCGCTCCATATAAACCCAATTCCGTCTGCAATTAGATCATTGCGTGGAAGAAAAACCGATTCTTCTGTTCTTCTTTACTCTTTTTTATCCGTGCATTATTAGTCTAATTGGAGAATGCGAACGAACAATTTGCTGCAGATAACGTTTGAGCTGACGATGAAGCAACTGATGAGCGTGGATCCAGGGGAATGGACGGAGCGCCTGCGCAAGGAGTACCTTCTCCTCATCGAGGGCTTCTTCTCCCTTCCAGTGCCACTCTTCTTCACCACCTACGGCAGAGCTCTCAAGGTACTAATTACACAGCTCACTCGCCGACTCGGATTGCTTTACTAGCTTCTTCTATCTACTTCTTCCTCCGGGGCCCGGGCGGCCCTTTCCCCCCAAATTAAGAATTTTTCCGTATCCACTGCCTTTTTTTCCACTCCGAGGCCATGCAACCTGGCTGGTCGTGGAACCCACATTTGCAGGAGAAAAAGAAAGCGATTTTTTACTCGATCGAGAAGACGAGAACCCAAGTACGGAAACTAACCTCTTATCACTTTTTTACTTTCTCTTCCATTTGCCTTGATTTCTTCAGGCGCGGACGAAAGTCGCAGACGCGCTGAGATCGATGGTGCGGGAACGGAGAAGAGAGGCGATTGCGACGGGGAGGGAGGAGAAGTACGAAGATGAGGTGGAGAAGAAGAAGAAAGACATGTTGGGTGCGTTGTTAGAGAGCGAAGAAGGGTTCTCGGAGGAGGAGACGGTGGATTTCTTGCTGGCTCTCCTCGTCGCGGGCTACGAGACGACGTCGACTATCATGACCCTTGCGGTCAAGTTCCTCTCTGAGGCTCCTGCCGCTTTGTCTCTGCTCAAGGTCTATTTCTATTCTAGCTTATAAGTTCTTATCCCCCATGTCTGTTGCTGACTTGCAGTGCTGAAATTGTTTTTTTAAATTATTATCTGAGCTAGAACTGTCTCCGACCCATGTGTGGCGAAAGGATGACCGAGTTTCCCACCCATGTAGTCTTCGATCGTCTCTTTCCTCCTTTTTCTTTTTTTTTCTTTTCCCTCCGCACAGCTCGGACAGCCATATTGGACGAGTACCAGGGCATACGTTGTTTCATCCCTTTTTTTTTTTTTTTTTTTTTTTCCTTTCTTCATCCTTGCTTTCTTCTCGTGTCTGCATTCTGCAATCTTGCACGATAGTGTCGTCGGCAGATGTAGAAGAAGGACGTGCTTACCTCTCTTGAACGATTGATGATTCCTTGTTGGTCAAAAGAGGGTCTCATTATATATATATGTATGTCAGGTATATATATATAGACTTTGAATATTTCGTACTCGTGGTGTCACAGGAAGAACACGATGGAATCCGGGGGAAGAAGAAGCCGGGGGAATCCTTGGACTGGAGCGACTACAAATCCATGCCTTTCACCCAGTGCGTAAGTGTCCTCGATCTTCTTCAAGCCTTCTCCACTCCTGCATATTATTAATTAATTTCTCTCTTCTAAATTTTTATTTTTATTTTTTTTATCTGCTTTTCTCTTTGCCAGGTCATTAATGAAACTCTCCGAGTTGCCAACATCATAAGCGGCGTCTTCAGACGCGCAGTGAGCGATGTACAGATAAAAGGTAATATAGAGGGAATCTCGCCAGGTTCTTCAGTTCTTGCCATATTATCTTGCACCTTGCGAGTTATCTCGTTGCCTGATCAACTCAATTCGTTCGGTTGTGATGAGCAGGGTACACGATTCCAAAGGGCTGGAAAGTTTTCGCGTCGTTCCGCGCCGTGCATTTAGACTACGACGTCTACAAAGATGCTCGAAGCTTTAATCCATGGAGATGGCAGGTCCTTCTTCCTCTTCCTTAATTAATTACTTTGTCGAGATTTATTTTTTTTTATTTTTCTTTTCTTAATTTGGTTTCATGGGTTTGACTGATTATTTATTGTTGTATAAATTAATTATGATATCTCAGACGAGCAACTCGACGACATCAAGCCCGGGTAACATCTACACCCCATTCGGCGGCGGACCTCGCCTGTGCCCCGGTTACGAGCTCGCACGCGTCGAGATCTCCGTCTTCCTCCACCACCTCGTCACAAGCTTCAGGTAACTAGATTGTTCTTAGAGATTATAAATCTTGTTTTAATTAAGATGCTGCAATTAATTAAAGATTATGTATGTATTCTGAGCCCCATTAATTAATTAACGTTTGTGGTGTTCTCTGTTGCTTGCATTAAAATTTGCAGTTGGGAAGCCGCGGAGGAGGATAAGCTGGTCTTTTTTCCGACAACCCGGACTCAGAAGCGATACCCCATCAACGTCCGACGCCGGAAAACCCTGTAAAAGTACACCAGTGTCTGTAGCCGACGAGAGAAAGAGAAGGGAGAAGAAAGGCGAAAAGAAAGGAGGAAGGAAGAAGAGGAGAAGCGTAAAGGCGAAGACACTGACCCCGGATAGCAATAATTTCTGTGAAATATATATTAATTCTAGCTTTTAGCAGGCAGCAATATATATAAAGATATAATAAATTTTATAGCAACGAATAAATTGCTGTTACTTAAGATCAATCGTCATTCATTCCTCATCAGTTTATTAGACCAAAAAAAAAAAAAAAAAAGAAAAAAAAAGGTGTAACCTGCAAAAAGAACGTAAGGGTTTCATGCTTTCAGGCGGGCATTCGCCGTTTCTCGAGCTCCCCACGGCCGGAGATGGAGAAAAGGCCGTTAATGTAATTGCGTAGTAGCCCCTGTCACGGGACCCAGGATGTCTGATGACGGAGTCGTAAGGAATTGCGTCAGCGAGGGGCAGGAAGGGGGAAAGGAAACCGGGAAAGTAACGAAAGAAGGAGAGTGAGGCGTCGCTTTCGAGGAAGAGACGCACGAGGGGGTCGTTGGGGGGAGGGCACACGTGTGGATGGGCATTGCAGGGGGTGCTAGCCTAGCTACTGCAGTACTGTACTACTGCTTGCGTCGACTGCCTACTACGAGTGTCTGGTCCGAGTGTGTGGGCGCACATCCCGATTCCCAAATCGGTGGTGTCAGGCATGCGCACGCGCGGCTGTCAGCAGGGCACCACCACCGCCCTCTGCGCCGCGACGTTGACGCCCCCGTGACTCCGTAACCCAAACCCGTCCGATATCCAAACATTACAGATAGACGTATGGGGCATATCTGATGTCGCCATGTCGGACGGTACGCGAGACCTAGTAGTCCTAAAGCTTGGCGACAATTGGTGGTGAGTGACGGAGTCGGCGGAACATTGCCGGCCAGAAACACGTAACCAGTGCACACACACGGGCTGGTGCCGGTTGCGCTTTTTAACTTTGTCTGTCGCGAATCATGATGTTTCCTCCACAACTCTCCCTCCCCTTCTGTCGACGACTCTCCTTCTCGCTTATCCTTCCCACATAATTACATCATTTCTTACTTACCGCTCTTAAACCCAATAAAATTCGGTACTTGGCATTCGTCCTTGTTTCGAAAAGAAAGACACAAGGATTAATTATTGGAATAAAATAGGAAATAGAGAAGTGGGTGAACATGGAAGGTGGAGTACTTGAAAGGATACCAACCAGAGCAGTCTCACAGTCACACACCAGACCACATTTGTAACTTGTGATTCCGTGGTATCTTGTCAGGGACAGAAAGGCGAGGAAGATTAATAGAAGATTGAAGGATAACGCGATTTTTTTTGTGAAAATAAGTATTAATATTTTGCGCGTATATATATGCAGTACATCGTTGTTGTACGTACGTGGTTGAGAGTGAAGATCGGATGAGGAGAAGCAAAAGGGAAGGAGGTATGAAGTGATGAGATAGGGGACAGGTTCCATGTGGGTGCACATTGTGAGATTCTTCAAGGGTCTTGGAAACAACCAAAATGACAAGGCCGGGTAATGTGTTCTTATGCCCTCGCTAGCTCTACCTGGAAAGTGAGCTCGGAAAAAACCAAAAACAATGCGTTGTCGTCTTTTGTTTCTTACAATATCAACCAACGAAGATAAAACGAACGGAGATCGATGTTGATATCTACGTATGCTTTGAAACATGCATGATCAACACTTGCCCACAACAAGGAATATATGATGAGCCACTAATGCTCATACCAGATTTCTCTTGTTAATTGTGCCTTGAATCAATATGGGCTGGTAGGCCCATAATTGAACCCGTCTAACTTGGGTTGGGCGTTTTGGGAATTTACTCATTTAACATTCAGTATTAAGGACCTAGGGATTAATCTTTGAAACCCTATCCGTCTCTGAGCTATCTCTGAGCTCTACAGTTTGTACACTTTTTTGGCTAGCATAGTGAAATCTCTTATGTATCTTCTTGTCCGTGGATTAGGCTACCCTAGCCGAACTACATAATTCTTTGTGTCTCATTTTATTTGTTATTGATTCGCACCGGTTTACTTTTTCTTGCGATTCCGTATTTTTCGTAACAAATTGGTGTCAGAGCAAGGTTGTTAAGTTGCAGATTTGGAAAAATTTTGTTTTTGGTGCGGAGATGACGATCACAAAGTTCAATATCGACAAGTTCGACATCAATATGAGTTTCGGGTTATGGCAAGTTAGAATGCTTGCAATTCTGACCCAGAACGACCTAAAACCTGCATTGAAAGGGAAGGAGAAGAAGCCGACAGATATGAGCGAGGCAGATTGGGAGCAATTGGATGAGAAGGCTCTAACTGCAATCCGGTTATGTGTGATGATCTGATTTTGAAGAAGGTTTTGACAGAGACGATCGCTGCTAGTCTCTGGTTAAGATTGGAGACATTGTATATGACAAAATCCCTCACAAACCGTTTGACATTGAAGGAACGCCTCTATACTCTTCGTATGACAGAAGGTACGTCAATTAAGGAACACCTCAGTGACTTTAATTTTATTATAGTTGATTTATCACATATGGATGTGAAATTAGAAGATGAGGACCAGGCCCTGCTACTATTATGTTCACTACCTCCATCCTACAAGCATTTTTGGGAGATTGTTTTGTATGGCAGAGAGACAATTTCTATTAAGGATGTGAAAACGTCTCTGTTGAGTAAAGATATGATTGATAATCAACTTGTTGGGACATCCAGCACAAATAGAAGCGAGGGAGATGCTCTATTTACTAGAGGGAGGTCGAAAGAAAAAGAGTCTGGAGGTGAAAAGCAGAAATCGAGGTCAAAATCAAAATATAAGAATTTGACCTGCAATTATTGCAAGAAGGTGGGGTATAATAAAGCCGATTGTTACAAATTGAAGCATAAACACCAGAAGGGAGATGGACAAAACCAAAATCTTGGAGACGCCAGCATTGCAGAGGCCGATGGTAATGTTCTCTCAGTTGTTGGTGAAGAAAGAATAAAAGGTTGTGATGAATGGATTCTTGATTCGGGTTGTTCCTATCATATGTGTTCCTATAGGGAATGGTTTACCACTTATGATGTTGTTGATAGTGGAGTTGTTATGATGGCAAATGATTTGGTTTGCAAAGCTGTTGGGAAAGGAATTGTTCGTCTAAAGATGCATGATGGTGTTGTGAGAACACTGACAGATGTGCGATATGTCCCAGATTTGAAGAGAAATCTTATTTCTCTAGGCACCCTTGACTCAATTGGGTGTAGGTACTCCGTTGAAGGTGGAGTTATGAAGATTAGTAGAGGTGCACTTACAGTTATGAAAAGGAAGAAGATTGAAACTCTTTATGTGCTTGCCGGTGGTCTACAAATCATTTGGTTCTGCTTATTTGTGGCTTCTTCTTCTATGACGAGAAAGGGACACCACAAAATTATGGCATATGAGATTGGGCCATATGAGCGAAAGGGGGTTGAATCTATTGAGTAAGAGAGGTCTTTTTTTATGCGGACAGAGTACATGAAAGATGGATTTTGTGAACATTGTGTTTTTGGCAAACAAAAGAGGGTTGCATTCAAAGACGTGCATTCATAGGACTAAAGGTACTCTAGACTATATTCACTCAGACCTTTGGGGGCCAGCACAAGTCGTTTTTAAAGGTGGTGCCAGGTATTTACTCACTTTCATTGATGATTTTTTTAAAAAAGTTTGGGTTTATTTTTTGAAATCAAAGAGTGATGTTTTCACTAATTTTAAGCAATGAAAGTGTATGATTGAGAAATAGACAGGAAGACAGATAAAGAGGTTGAGAACCGACAATGGTCTTGAGTTTTGCAGTGGAGAATTTAACAAATTCTGTAAGGACGAAGGAATTGTGAGACATCACATAGTTCGTCACACACCACAGTAGAATGGCGTTGCAAAAAGAACGAATAGAACTCTTTTGGAAAGAGCTCGATGCATGTTGTTAAATGCAGGTTTGGGCAAGGATTTTTGGGCCGAAGCCACTAGTATGGCTTGTTATTTGGTGAATCGATCGCCCTCTACAGCAATTGAGTGCAAAACTCCAGAAGAGGTATGGTCTGGTACTCCTGCTGATTATTCTGATTTAAAAATTTTTGGTTGCACTGCTTATATGCATGTGAATGAAGGAAAATTAGAACCTAGAGCAAAGACATGTCTATTTCTTGGGTATGCCACTGGTGTTAAAGGATACAGATTGTAGTGTTCCGATCCAAAGTCACAAAGGTTCTTTATTAGCAAAGATGCTACTTTTGATGAGTCTACTTTACTTAATGTAAAGAAAGAATCTACTATTTTTCTTGGTACAAGAGAAGAACCAGAGTCTTCTAAGAAGGTAGTTTGTGAGGTAGGAGTTTCTTCAAAAGCTTCTAAAGGGCAGGTTTGCTCTCAAGAAGTGGCTCAAGATACTACTGAAGAAGAAGATGGAGGTTCCTCAGAACCTATAGTGGAGACTGAAAATTATAGCATTGCCAGAGACAAACCGAGAAGAGAAATTCAGAAGCCAAAAAGATATAGTGATGCTAATTTGGTGGCTTATGCTCTTTCTGTAGCAGAGACAATAGATGAGTCAGAGCCTTCTACCTACAAAGAAGCTATTCAGAGTGACAATTCAGAAAGGTGGTTAGTAGCAATGAATGAAGAGATGGAATCTCTACACAAGAATCAGACTTGGAAGCTAGTCAAACCACCAAAGGGAAAGAAAATTGTGGGCTGTAAATGGGTGTTTAAAAGGAAAGAAGGCATTCCAGGAGTTGAAGATGCACGCTATAAGGCACGCTTAGTAGCTAAAGGCTACTGTCAGGTACTTGATGTCTTTGATGGTTGAGGTATGTCCAAGAGGGCATTTGGCAGTGGAGAAGTAAGATAATTATTCTATGTTCAAATTATGGAGGAAATTCAAGTCAAGGTGGAGATTGTTATGTTGTGCCTTGAATCTATATGGGCTGGTAGGCCCATAATTGAACCCGTCTAACTTGGGTTGGGCGTTTTGAGAATTTACTCATTTAAGACTATGTATTAAGGACCTAGGGATTGATCTTTGAAACCCTAGCCGTCTCTGAGCTATCTCTGAGCTCTACAGTTTGTACCCTTTTTGGCTGGCATAGTGAAATATCTCCAGTCTCTTCTTGCCCATGGATTAGGCTACCCTAGCCGAACTACGTAATTCTTTGTGTCTTATTTTATTTATTATTGATTCGCATCGGTTTACTTTTTCTTGCGATTCCGCATTTTTCATAACAAGAGATCCATTCACGGAAGTGCTAGCAATTAGCATCATCAAAGTATGGTAAATAAGTACCCAATTCTCGATCCTATGTATCCTGTAATTATATATAGATGGGCCTTCTTTTCTTCTCTCCCTCAATCAAGAAAAGAAGTTAAGCAGGTTCTCTATATGATTTTGGCTGGCTATATAAGGTTTGGAATTCTTCATGCATTAGATGAGAAGGCCGAGAGAAGGAGCATCCCCACTTTTAAGGACAAGCTTCCGACAGGGACGCTGTAGGCTTTCTCGATCTCCAGCAGCCTCCCATTTTCTTCTTCCCCATCGATCCGGCGACTCATAGGACTGATCGCTGACTTCGGCTCTTAAGTAGATTCTTCTCTTTCCTTTATGGGTGCTCTGCTCGCCTTCGCTGCAACTATATATGAGATCACATCTTGCTTTTCATTCTTCACGGGTGTAAGATATTAGAAAGGATTTTTTAAGTCAGTTGAAAACATTTGGGCGGAAAATAGCAGAGGTAGGAGACTTCGTTACATACTACTGCTATTACATATATGCTTACTTATTTCTCTCTGTACTCGGGAAATCCACAGGTTTAGGCTTGAAGGGTACTACTAGAGTACCTGACAAAACCCAAAACGGATTATAAATTCCTTCATCAAGAAGAAGAAACCAGAGGAAGCGAGGGAGTGAATTTCTTCAAAATTGCGCTCTTTCTCAAGTTCTGAAAACGTCGTTGAATGAGCCAGGTTTCAAGCTAGTACTCAGAAGCAAAATTTGCAATGCGATCAGTTTACTGGATTCTTGAGTTTTTTTCTCATATGTGCTGTTAAACTAAACTCAGGATGTAATACAATTCGGTAAAGACGGCTATTGAACTCGGTTCAGCTGGATGTCATCGTTACTTGAAAAAACTAAGTCTAAACTTAGGAGGGAAGACCTCATTAATTCTTTCGGAAGAGGGGAGACACGGGAAAGAAGAAGGCTGAGACCCTATTAACCTCAAAACAAAGTGGTTTGCCATATAGAGCTGTGGAACCAAGTCTATCCGACTTGCAAATGCTTTGGCCTTAACTTACATTGAAGTTCAAATTAATTCCCAAATAGAAATTAAAATTCATTTATTGAATCATTTGAAGGTTTGAGTTTGAACCAATAATTTTAAAACTGAACCGGCCATGGAACTGGTAGTATGTGTCCAATTTTGGTAGAACCCCGGTTAGACCGGTTTTGATTAATGGTTCAGCCGTTGAAAATTATACACTATAGTTTGAATATATTTGTTTCATTGAAAATCCGCAAGTCCGCGAAGAGACGTGACTGAGAGAATAAATCAATTTAAAATAGAGAATTTGTGTTACAAGTTGTGTTTGAAAGTCAGAGAATGCGAGTACAATCTCCTATTCTTCCTCTGATTCGATCTCCGTAAGTGATATGCGAAGTTGCTGCCTCCTTCGAGTTACACTAGCACAAAACTCTCTTTTTGTGATTGGTTTTTCAAAGCCAGTCCTAAAATATTACATATAGCTGTTTCACCAAAAATCCGCCGGTCCGCGAAGAGGCGTGACTGAGAGAGTATTTCGATTAATAACAGAGAATTTTCGTGTTACAATTTGTGTGTTTCGTATCAAGGGATGCGAGTACAGTCTCCTATGCTTCCTCTGATTCGATCTCCGTATGTTGTTGATGAAGTCGAAGCTTGTGCGAACGAACGAACGTCGAATTCAAGTTGCGAGAGTGAGTGTGAACGATCTGTTGTGGCTTTGGTCGGTCGGACGGAGGTGTTTTGTGCTCCGCGTGTATCGACTTGTGACGCTGCCGGCGAACGTGTAGAGCTACTCCGGTCGAATTGTAGAACGATGAACGATGAATTGCCTGGCTTCGGTGACTCGAAAGAACTTTTGTGTGCGCGAGAGCTTCTCCTCCGAGAAGGAATTTGAGTCCTTCGGTTTGAGAGAGGGAGAGAGTTCTTCACTCATCGGGATGTCTTTCAGAATCAATTTCTTCACCCTGTGGACAGGGAACTTCTGGCTATTTGTAGCCGGTCTGTGTAGCTATTGAGAGACGTTGCCAGGGAATGGGGATGACGATCCTCATTCTGCTGTGAAGTTGAGGAAGACGAGGGGGGGGGAGGGAGACCAGGATCGTGGCCCCGCTTTCTCTCCTTCGGTTAAAGACTAAGTGATGAGCTGATGAAGCATGCTGACCGGTGTTGACTCGACGATTTCCCTGATGAGGGTGTCGACTGTGCCGATGATGTGACGACGCGGCTAGACTTCGCGATGGGCTGCAGTGACGAGCTTCGAAGATGAATAGAGCCTACCCACGATCGTTGTTTGATGGATCGATGGGTTGCTGGACTCATCGAATTTGGGCTATGCACATTTCGGTGCATACAGATTGCCCCCTTCGAGACTTGACTGTTCGGGAGGAACGAGCAAGTTTCGAAACTGAAGAACACAACACACTCACGCTTTTCTCTTTTTCTCTTTTTTTTTTGTTGATCCTCTTACTCTTTTAGGATCATTTATCTTTTTGTGTACTGTTTCTTCTGTCCTCTTGCTTTTTTAGGTCAATGTATATTTTCTGTACACTTGTATCTAAAATTTTTTTTGGCTCTCTTGCTGTTTTAGAGCTGTTTGCTTTTTTCTTTTTTTTTTTTTTTTTTACTCTCGAACAAACAAAGCATGTTCGGTATGGAAGGACGATGAATACCTGAGCAGAGATGTCGCCCAGGTTGAATTTCAATGGTGAATTGCAGTCGTCTGGGTTGAGAGTTGCTTGAATGTGACCGAAGATTGCTTTGAGACTTCATATAAGGCATCTGTGACGATTTCTGTGAGTTTCGGCATGTTGTGAATTGAGATAAGCCGTGACCCTCCTGCTTTGTCTGGATTGAATTTTGCGACCAGACAAGCCCAAAACTTTGTCGAATTTTGGTATGGAGGAATAGAGCCGGTCGTAAATGAAGAGTAGTGTAGCTTCGACGACCTGGTCGCCGAGCGAGAGGAGAGTATGAATGGCAGCAAAACGCAGAGTGTTTTGCTTTGAGTTTGACTAGGCTCGAACTCGTCAATAGTAGCCAGGTGGGTTAGGGACCTTCTTCATCTCCGGCGCCATGCCTTCTATAATTTTATGTCGGACCTTTAATTTGCCTACCACTTTCATCTCCGGTGCCATGGCTTTTGCGAGCTTCGGCTATTGTCGAAGGCCTCGAGGATGTGTCTATCGACGGAGCAGCAGAGGTCGGCATGGTCGGCCTTCTCACATACAACCGCTGAGTTTGAGAAGAACGCCGAGGTGTCGGAACCGGGGACGATCGCGACCACTGTGGAGCCTGTGAAAATTTCAAGGCCGTCGACTCGGCTGCTGCTGCTGAAGGGGAAAGAGAGAGAGAGGAGGATCGAGGCAAAAGGGAAAGAGAGAAAAGAACGGAACGGGCAGGAGAGATGGGGGGCGAAATTGGAAGGGAAAAGAGATGGGAGAAAGAGAAAGAGAGGAGCAAAGCGGAAGGGAGAAAGGGGCGGAGTGACTTCAGCGATTCAAAGCAGAATGCGACTCCTCCGTCTTGGACTGCTGCTTGCATTTTTCGTCCGCTGAAGGTCGAAAGATTTTTGATAAAGTGTGGGAAAGTGGGCCCCAGTCCTCTATTTAGCGCCCCTCTTCACGGGTTTCCCTAATTCGAGTCCCAATTTGAGTATAACCCTTCTTGCGGGATTTCCCTTGATAAGCTCCGGTTTGCCCTAGGGAAGGCTTATCAAGCTCTTTACTTGGGGGGGGGGGGCTTTTGACATTCTTGAGAATCAACGACACCGAACCTCTAGACAGCGACTTGAAAGAAACGGTGGCTGACTATCTGCGATCCTGATTGCCTGCAAAATCTCTGCCAGTCTGTGAGTTTGAGAGATTTGTTAGTTTGCAAATTTTGACCGAAGAAGGAGGCTGCGACAGCTTTTTGAGAGACAGTCTGCGAATTGCTGCCTATATCTGTGATTTGACTCTGCAATTTTCGCGGCTTGTGTTAGAAATCATCCGCGAACCGAAATTGAAAGGTACTGTGAGATTTGGCCTCTCCCGGCAGCCTCGGATTGAATTCGAGTCAGCCGGGGTCGATCCCACTCTCTTTTTTTTTTCTTCTTCTCTTCTTCCCTCTTTCTTCTTCTTTTTTTCTCCTCTCGTTTTCAATTCCTCCCTCAATCTCTCAGTCTTGTTCTTGTTCTCTTTTTTTTTTTTTTTTTTGAATTCCCTCTCGTCTCACGTTTCTTTTCTCTCGCGCTCAAAGTGTCTGTCGGTTTGTCAATGCAACAACACTGATAATTCTTCATGCATCGCGTGCTGGAGTTGAATCCGAATTGAATCTGATTCGGTTGTCGAATGCTGGATTCTGCTTTGGTCGCACCCGGCTCGGTCGTCGGGTGCTGAAGTTGTGTTTCGTCTGTGTCCAGCTCGGTCGCCAGGATGCAGAATTCTGTTGTACAGCTTGGTGCGGTCTCCGAGATGCTGTAATTGCCTCCGACATGGTCGTCGGGTGTGAGTAATTTGCTTCAGATGAGCCCGACCGAGTTGTCGAGGTGTTGCCTTTCCATGTTGTCGTATCTGGCTCTGTTGCCAGGTGCTGTTGTTGCATCTGGCTTGGTCGCCGGGTGCTATTTTTGTTCTGGCTTTGGCCGGCTCGATCGCCGGGAGATAGAAATTTTGTTTTGGTAGCCGCTGGCCGGAGTCGGTCACGGCTAACAGGAATTGCCAGGTGTGTTTGTGTGTCTCCCTCTATTTTTTTTTCGCGACTGCTTCTTTTTGTCCCAGCTTTTTGGGTGACGGCTACTTTTTGTCACAGTCCTTTCCCTTTGTTTTTTTTGTTGCGACGTCTTCTTTTTGTCGCGGCCTTTTCTCTCTTTTTTTTTTGTTCAGGGAAGAGTTACTTACCTGACTCCGTCTTGCTGCGTCCGGGTTGATTGCCGGGTACAGGAATTTGTTGCACGGCACCCGGCTCCGTCACTGGGTGTTGCTTGGTCGTGTCTATCTTTGCTTTCGATCGCGAAGTGGTGAAGGGCGTTCGGCTCGGTCTTCGGGCACCTGTTTTGATCGCGGCCAACTGTTTGACTGGTCGCAATGATTTGAGTTGTGCCTGGCTTGGTCGCCGGGCACTTTTGTTTCGCAACATCCTTTTCCTATCCAACTCAGTCGTCAGGCACTAGGATCGGGTATGCGGCATCTAACTCTGTCGCCAGATGTTGAATTCTCTGTTTTGGTGTGCCTAACTTGATCGTTGAGCACTAGAGAACTCTGTTCAGTTCGCCTCCGGTTTGTTGGCCACGAGGCTGGTTGCTTTGGTCATGCTAAGCTCTGTTACCGTGCGCGAGACTTTGGGACTGTTCTCGGTTTGGGTCGCCGGGAACAATTGTTGTTGTTTTGGTCGCACCCGGTTCGGTCGCCGGGTGCTGTGATTGACTCCAGCCGGTTTTGTAGTTGGCTGCGAGTTTGGAGATGTGATCCGTCCAGCTTGATCGCCGGGTGAAATAACTCCATTTTGATCGTGCTCGGCTCAGTTGCCGGGCGCGAGATTTGCTTCTCGATTGGTCGAAGAGGATTGGTATACTTCTTCAGTTTGCCCACTCTCTTTTTTTTTGTTTCTCCATTCTCCTCTTTTTTTTTTTTTTGACCGGCGACTGGTTCTTTTTGTCACCCTTCTGTTTCTCTGCTTGCGAGTTCAAATTTTTTTTTTCTGCAAGTTTCTTTCTCCCTTTTTGTTTTTGTGCGACTTTGCTTTTGGCCGCAGGAGACTTTATATATATATATATTTTTTTTTTTCGAGTGGAGGGAAGGATGCGTACCTGATTTTGGATTGGCTGATGCTTCTATGTTCTGCTGCAGATGTCTACTCCTTCGGATTCCGTCTCCTTCTTTGGTTTGACCCTTTCGAGCTGTAAAGGATCTCTGAAAGGTACTCTTCGCCATTGCTTGCGAATTTGTGATATTGAAGAAAAACAGCGAGCGTTGTCATTACCTCTTGGAGGACCGTCAACTTATGGTAGTTGCAATATAGAGGTGCCCCCGGTCAAGTCTGTTCACGAGCTATGGAGTCGTCCTGTTGTCGACGAAGATGATCAAGTTTGATATCTCCCTGGGGTCAATGAAGCTCCATCATCTCCGCATCAGGTGGTAGGTCACATGTTGCTGAGCCCGCTGCACGACCATCAAGTTCGTTTCTCCGAACCGAAGCTTTCTATCGACCATGACAGATTTTATGTTTGGGATGGTCGGCAGTGTGTATGCATGAGTCCTTCACTTCTGCCTTTCTACTTCGAGTGGGCAGGCGTTGTCCTCCACACTTGTCCTGAGCTGCTGGCCCAAGCTGACTTGACACATGCGGTTCAAGCCTCTATGTTTGCTTATCGGTGTTGCGGCAACGTCATGCACTCGTTCACGGAGGTCTGGTGTTCTTCGACCAACACGCCTTCTTCCCGGGGAGAGTCGTCAATTTCGCTATGGGATTTGCATAAACTCGGAGGGTTACCTCTCTCAGGGAGTATTTACGATGAAGCGACCCCAACGGTGGAAGA
Organism: Aristolochia fimbriata; assembly: GCA_019845555.1. Lineage (NCBI taxonomy): Eukaryota > Viridiplantae > Streptophyta > Magnoliopsida > Piperales > Aristolochiaceae > Aristolochia > Aristolochia fimbriata. Next base: position 29,657,185 of record CM034079.1, on the reverse strand, counting down.
TTTTACCCAGAGTCGTTCCATGCCACTACCGGTGAGTCTTCAATACCTTCTCCTTGCGTATTACCGGTTGTACTGCCGTGTAACAGCCATAGGCCCCGATGGATTCGCTGGTATTCGTATGTCTGAGTGGGTGTCCTTCTAGTTTCTAGCCAAAAAGGGTGCGCAGCATATAACAGATACCTGGGCCGACCGCGAGAAGGCGCCGGGCTCTATGAACCGCGATCGTTCGGTGCTTCAAAATCAGCCTCTTTCGGAGCCTGGAGTCCCTGCTAAGCTTGCAGATGAAGTATATCTGGCCGCCTTTCTATCCGCGTGGCTTTGCCGTTCTATCTTTCCCTTGCCGAGTGGTACACTGAGGGTCAGTGTTCTCAAAGTGTCTTGTTACATGGCCGGCGGTCGAAAATTCAACTTGGCCAGTGCAACCCTGGCAAATATCTATCGAGGCCTTAATTCCTTTTCTCCGGGGAGAGTACCTTGGCCGTATATTTTTGCCTGGCTCGTCCAACGCTTTGGCGTTCATGAAGCTGATTCCTGTGACGGCGACTGACCACTTATGATGTTGTACCGCAATCCAGCGCACGTCCACTCTTATACGCAGGAGAAAGCTCGTTCTCTGTTTTGGCGTAGTGGGGTGCGATGTTGGTATCCCTCTGCGTCCCTTCCTCCTGGTCCGATCGACGACAAGCCAGGTCGTTTCGCTTCTCGAATAGAAGTAGAATATTTCCGCTGTCTGCAGGCGACTTCTCTTGTCTTGCGCCAGCGTGAGTCATTCATCGTTGAGCCTTATAGTCCTCATCGATTCGCTCGTCAGTTTGGGTTTTGCCAAGATCTGCCGGGAGCGTTGTTTGCTGACCAGCGGGGGACTGAGATGGTTAACGCGCTGCTGGGAGTATGGTGAGCCGCGACTTCTTGTGCTCTTGGTGAAGTAGAAGTACCTGCTTTCGTGAGTTCTAGTTCCGACCCTGGTGTGACGACTCTCTTTCGGGAGTCATGGCTTGAGATTGTTGTTCCCTACTTCGAGGTACTATTCTCTCTCTATTTCCTTTCGTATTTTCTCCTTTTTTCTTGTCTTTTAACCTTTTGGCTCCTTCTCTCCTCTTCTTTTATTTAGAGAGGATGGAAGAAACTCCACGGTGTCCCTATGCCGAAGAAAGCTTCACAGTCTTTGCAAGGAGATGTTGGTGCAGGAGGTGGTGTAGGAGGTGGTGTTAGAAAGAGCACGTGAAAGAGTAAAAAACCTCCGGCTACTCCCAAGGCAAAGGCATCTACTGCTGCGAAGAAGAGAGCGCCCCGGCCCAAGGTTGCGATGGATAAACTGGCGACTTCGACACCAGCAGCCCCGACAAAAGGAGTCGTGATCAAAGAAACCCCTTTGACAGAGGATGAAGCCAGACCAGTCGTGCTTTCTCTGCCGGCTAGGAATGCTACTTTAAATAAGGGGAAAGGAGTGGTTGAATTGATGGCGACCCCGAAAAAGATTGCTTCGAAGAAAAGGTTGACGACCCCAGAGCTTGTGTCCACTGTTTATGCTCCTCCTCCCTTCAAGAAACGACTTCGCACCGACTTGAGTAAACCGAGGATCCCTGCACTTCTTACTTCAGAGATCTCCTTGTTAGAATCCGCCGGAGAACAGATCAAGGACCCGGAGACGGTTGGCTAGTCTTTTGATTTGCAAACTGTAGTGACCACTGCGGAGCCGGTGATGACGCCTGCACAAGTGATTGAAGTCGAAGGGAAAACAACCCAAAATTCGGGCGATGTACCTTCAAAGGAGCTTGCGATCGTCCTGGCGCCGTCTTTGGATCGACCCGACTTTCAGCAAGACGATTTGCTTGATCTTACTGACTTAGAGGGTGCTCCGCAACTGGAATGGGTCGACGAGGCGCCTCCTACTGCTGTTGTCGGAGAGTTCGCAACCGGCGAGGTCGAATGCCCGGTAATTGCTCCAAGTGGTGGTGAAGCGCAGATTAGATCAGTCGAGGGTGAACTCCAGCACTTCCCTTCTGCTGATTTGGGTCCTCCGGTTGCCATACTTTCGAGGGAAGAACCTCTTGTGTCGCTCCCTCCCAGTGGAGATGAAGCCACTCTTGCTGTTACGAAAGGAACTCAGAGTTCGGGGCATCAACCTGTCAGCGAGAACTCATCGACTTCGCATCCTGTGTCCGTGAGTGTCTCTTTCGTCCCCTTCTTTTTTTTTGTTTCTCTTCTCTTTCTCTGCTCCTAACTCCGTCTCCTCTTTTTTAGTTGTCGGCCCTTCCTCTTTCGGCGAGGTCGAGGCTGCTGATGCAACGATCTGCGCTGGCTACGTGGACTGGATTTGTCGAGTCATTCTTGGCACCGACCGACGATCCTTGTTTGCCCGAACTTGTGGTTGATACCCGTACTATTCTAGAGCATCTGAGGGTCGCTGGTATTGATACCTCTATTCTGGAGCAGTTGGTGGAGGACTTTGCTTCGGAGGCAGCTCGTTGTCAGCAATTGCGCTGTTCTTTGGCCGAGAAGCTCAGTTTAGCCGAGTGGTTTGCCACCGAAGCTGAACTCGCACGATCTGTCCAGCAAGTCAACCGTCGTCGCGATAATTTAACCGTAGATCTGGATCAATGTCAGGCTGAACGTGAGGCTGTGGTGGTTGAGTGGATAGCCCTTCGTGACCGCTTGGCGTCTCTCTCGGCGCAACTTGACACCATAGACACCGAGGTCATGAGTATTCGTACCGGACTTGATGCTACTGAGGAGGAAGCTGCTGCGTTGGAGGGTCAGCTTGCTTCTCTTCGCACACGACCTGTCCTTAACTAGGCCGAGACACAGGCGTTGGCTGAAGTTGAAGCCGGAGTGGGGCGACTACGGCAGAGAGTAGCTGACTTCGAGTTTCCATCAGTTTGATGTGCTTCTCTTTTTTTGTTTGAGAATTCTTTTCTCTTTTTTTTTGTAGCTTCACTTTTTTGTTCTTGAAGCTTTACCGTTCCCATTACACAATAATTTTTTTTGCAATGAGAAGTACCCACTCTTTTTTTTTCGAGGTTCTCTCCTTTTTTTTTTTTGGCAGCCTTTCTTCATGGGTAAAATCGTGTAAGGAATTTACCGTTTGTTATTGGCAGCTCCGACCCGTTTGCAGTGACGAGCTTGTATGCGCCATTCATATAGGATTCTTGCACGATGTAGGGTTCTTCCCATTTTGGCGCGAATTTGCCCCCGGTTTTGCTCGTGAAGAGCATTGGCCGTCGAACTGCTAGCACGAGGTCGCCTTTCTGGAATGACCTGAGTCGTACCTTTTTGTTGAAGGCTCTGGTCATGCGAGATTGTTAACACCCGAGCCGTTGTTGCGCTTCGAGTCGCTGTTCATCGAGTGACTCAAGCTCTGCCAATCGCAGCTGAGCGCATTCCTCCGTCGTCAGCCCTTCTCTCATTGCAATCCGTAGAGACGGGAGTTGTACTTCGAGAGGGAGCACTGCTCCGGTACCATAGACCAACGAAAATGGAGTTGGCTGGGTCGGCGTTCAGAACGACGTCCTGTATGCCCATAGGGCTTCACCAAGTTTTTCGTCCCAACTCCTTTTGTTGGCGCCAATGGTCTTCTTTAAGATTTTACAGAGCATTTTGTTGAAAGCTTCTGCGAGTCCGTTGGCTGCCGGATTGTAAGCCGTTGAGGTCCGTTGTTGTATGCGAAATTTTTCGCAAAATTTGCGTTGGAGTTTGCTTTGAAGCTGTATCTTGTGATGGCTGTTTAGGCGCCACGACTTGCATTAGTGGCTTTGACGATGTAGCCTGCGTCGGAGTGTCCTCGGTGTTCGCTGCCTGGTTCGACCAAGGTGACGGTTTGGTTGTCAGATAATATTTGGCATCTGCGAACGATGCTTCGGCCTCCTTGAACGGGCTTTCGTCGGCGTGCACGGTCTTTTGTTCGCCGTTCTCCCAGTACTTGAAGCATTGATGGTGTGTGGATGGTACAACTCCCTTAGAGTGAAGCCACGGCGACCCAAGAGCAGGTTGTATGAGGTTCTCGAGTCGATAACTTGAAAGGGAGTTTCGGCCACCATATCGCCTATGTACAACTTGACACTGATCATTCCGAGTGTTCTCTGGCCCTCCTGATTGAAACCTTGGATGAGAAGAGAGCTTGGTGAGAGGTCGCCAGCAGAGATACCGACGTCCTTCATGGTGCGAATCGGCAGAATGTTAACTGCGGATCCACAGTCAATGAGGATACGATTGATTTTCTGGTCTCTGATGTAACCGGAGACGAACAACGGTCCATTGTGATTTTTCGTCCCCAATTGTATGTCCTCCTCTCGGAATGTAATGCACGGAGAGCATGTCACCGCGAGTGCTTGTTCTGCTTTTGCAAGTTGATGCGATCCCAGCTAATCACTAGCAAGAGGACTAATCAATGTAATATAGACTTATGCAAGTCCGAATATCGTCCCACAAGAACCAAGCTAATAGATAATTGCTTTTCTAGTTTCAAAACTAAAGTTTGAGAAATCAATTGGAAAGGAGTTATGAAAACAGAAAATAAACTAATCTACCTAATCCTATAGAGATCAAGAGAGGGCTTTTGATAAAATACTTATGAAAAAAGGCATTGGGAATCCAATTCCCTCCCTAGGCAATTCTGAGATTGAATAGAAGTTGAGCTTTGGAAATCAATTTCTGACGAGCTTATAAAACCATGACTACAATCCGCATCGGCATCACCTGTTTTTGTCTCCTAGAGTAAACCTAGCTAGCATGATCGACTCTACTTGATAGCATAAACATCAAGCTCATTGTGTCATAGGCAGATCAACTAATCCAACAGGGTATTACTTTAAGGTCGAGGATTAACCCAAGGATTAGTGATCTACCTAGTGCATAAATTTATAAAGTATTGTAAAATCCTATCAACATGTCTTACCTTAAGCCCAGCGTCACCTTATAACCAGTACATAGCCAAACAGGAAGTATGCATCAGGAATTAACAACATGAAGAACTCATTCATGCACCAAATTGAAAACCAAATAGATATAAAGTATCAATCTCATTACATGCCTAAGGAGTCATGAACTCCCAATATAAAAGACTACTCTATACTGGAAATAAAAATACAAAACAAGGTCTTGAATACAACCATAAAGAAGAAAAGAAAAGATAAACTAAGTATAAACTTCCCTTGAGAAGGACTACTTGTTGAAGATGGCTTCCAATGGCTGCTTCTCCTCCTTGCCTCAAAAGCTTCAATAGGACGTCTCCTCTGCCTCTCAAGACTCTCTCTAAACTAACTACAAAGCTGGAAATTAAACTAAGAACTGAATGTTGAATACAAAACTGGATCTAAAACTGGATGAATTGTGCTCTACCTCTTACCTCTATTTAAAGTTGAAGTTCTCTCTAGGCCTTGTAAATTGGTCTCTGTCCAGGGGTATGAATTATGACTTCCCAACCTCAGAATTTGATGAAATTACATCCGAGCCTTCCTTCTGTAGTCCTTTCCTTGTTCACGAAATTTGAAGCCATTCTGAGGTGGGAAACTCGAGATATGATGTGAAGAAGTTGCTTGATTCTGCTGCCAATTCCAGCACGGGGTCCACCACTTTGGAAGTATAGAACTTGAGAAACCCGACTTAGCTTTGCCTGATTTTTCGTGATATGGTCCTTAATATCCTCAGGAATCTTCAGTGCAAATTTGGCCTCAATTGGACCACAGGAACTCCATATATAGTCTTCATAATTTTCGGACTCAAACTCTTCTCTTGGCAGCAGTTTCCTTCTTTGAATTGAACTTCTTCTCTTTGATCATTCAATGCACCTAGACTCGAGCACATTACCTTAAGATCTTCGTGGATACCTTACTTAGACACTTAGGACTCTTTCTCCCAAGTTTGGACTCAATTGGATGTCAGGATCCCGATATTTTCGCGACTTATCATAGCAGAGTCATTGGCGCGATCGCGCCAAAAATAAGCTTAAAAATGGCGCGGTCATGCCACTGGAGCAGAGTACTTGAATGGAAATTGTTCTGGTCGAGTTTGGCAGCCTTCAGGGTCCATTCTGGCGCAGGCGCGCCATTTTCTGGCGCGGGCGCGCCAGATTTTGCCTTCAAACTGGTGTGGTCGCGCCGGTCTCTGCAACGTTGTACCTTTATGCACTAAAATCCTCATATCTTCTTCATTTTAGCTCTGATTTCGATGATTCTTGTTGAGTTGGACTCCTGAGAGAGAAATGATTAATCTGAGACATATTTTATGATTTTATGATGAATATTGACTCCAACATGTAATTTCTAATCCCGATTGAGGCCTAAAAATAGTGTCTTTTAGACTCTTATCACAAATTGTGGTGGAGATAATGCATCTTCCTCCTCCTTTCTGTAAGGCAGAGTCAGCCCGAACTTTGTCAAGTCATGCTTCCTCATGAGCAGCATCTCGAGCTCGGCTTCGAGTTCCTCAGGTTTGTCGAGAATTCGAATCAAGGCTTTTCTCGACGAAATTTCCAAGTCGAGATCGTCTTCTATCTCGTTCAGCGGTGAGATCTGTTTTAGTGACATTTCGAGGTCATCGCATTCGACGACCGGTCGTTTGCCTTTGTCTTTGTGCGTTGCCTGCTCGGGAGGAGCTGTCGAACAGGTTGTCACCATTGCTGGAGGCGCGAGGAACTCCTTCGGGAAGAACTCCGCCAGTGTGACGGGTCTTCTTTTCTTTTTGTTTGCCCCCTGGACATCAGTCCTGGGAGCTTTTCTTTGGCATTTTTTGGCTCTTTTGTTTGGCCGCTTTGCTTTTGTTTTGATGGTCGTCGGTGCCGGTTCAATTTCTCGAATAGGCTTCTTTCTCCGGGTGACCAAGATCCACCCCTCTGTCTCGGCTGCAACTGCTTCTCGGGGTGCTGGTTTTGGTGCGACCTTAGCCGGTGGTCGTTTGTTGTTATGAGGCCGGCTGGAGGAACCGGGCTTTGGTTGGTACTCCTTCTTCGTGGCCTGCTTCTTGTTTGGCCGAGTTAGCTGGTTCGGCTTGGCTCGGATGGAGATGGCATATGAGGAGGCTGTGTTTTCAGCTCCTTCGATTTCAATACGGCCTTGCGCCGCCAGCTCCATGATACGGTCCTCAAGACGAAGCATTTCTCCGTCGAGTGCCCAACCAGTCGATGGTATTTGTAAAAATTTGGATCTTTGCTTTTGGATTGGTCGCCAGGCCTTTTAATTTCTGGCAACTTCAGTAATTGATTGTCAAGCAGCTGGTCGAACATGATGGGAACGTCTGTATCGGCAAATGGATATGTCTTTGCCTGTTTTTCTTCCAATGACAGTTTTCGGTGAGCTCCAGTTAGCTGCCGCGGGAGGTATGTTGCTCTCACCTTGCTTCCGACCTTGATCGGTTCGACAGTATTTGTCGCGAAAGAGGATTTTTATTTCTCCTTCATTTCTTTGGGCGTGGTCGCAGCAGGTGCCTTCCCCTTTTTGCGAGGGTCGGCGAGTGAAGATCTTTCCTCTCCTCGTTCTTCTATCAAGTTTTCCATGTTGTGAGCTTCTGTTGCAAGCTCCTGGAAATCTTTCGGCCTTTAGCTCTGTATGTAGCAGAGGAGATCCCATCACATTCCCCATGAACACATTTCTATTTCGGCCTCGAGAGAAAGATTCGAGCTTTCTTTGCAATTTAGGCTCAGGTTCCTCCACCGGTTGATGTAGTCGTCCACTTTTTTGCCCTTCTTCTGTTTGAGGTTGGCGATCTCGACCAGTGTTACAATGCGCCGAGTACTGTAGAATCGGCTGAGGAACTCTCGCTCCAATTGTTCCCAGCTATCATTAGACTCCTGGGGGAGCTCGATGTACCAGTCGAAAGCGTTTCCTTTCAACGATCGGCCGAATTGTTTCACCATCAAGTCGCCATCGGTGCCGGCGTTATTGTAGGTTTCGATGAAATGAGCGACATGCTGCTTTGGGTGGCCGTCGCCGTTAAACTGTTGAAACTTGGGAGGGTGATAGCCGATCGGCATTGGGATGGTCTGGATCCTCTGTGTGTACTGTCTCTTGTAGGCGACTGATTTGTGGTCGTCGGCGCTGTTTCGTACTGCACGGTTGATGAGCTCCGTAATGGCATCAAGTGTGAGAGCAGATGGATGCAGTTCAGGTCGGCCTCTGCGGATGGCCACTGGAGCGACGGGCGGCAGCTCGTCGTCAGAAGAGGGTTCTTCTTGCGGTAGCTTGGCTGAGGCGCTGGTAGTCGGCCGATTTTGGTCGACTTCTTGAGAGACGCCATCGGTGTTATTGGTGGTTGTGCCCATTTCAAGCCTTTCAAGAATTTTCGCGATTTGATCATCGCGAGCTGCTAGTTGAGCATCACGACCTGCTAGTTGAGCATCACGAGCTGCAAGTTGCGCGTCTTTTATGCGCAGCTGTTCGCTTTACTCCTTGATCGCGGCCTGCATTTCGGCAAGCTATTCTTCAATAGTCTTGGCCAAAGTTGTCATTGCGGCCATCTTGACGGTTTGCGTCAGAGTAATTGTTCTTGACGCAACTTGGAGATATGAAGCCGTCGTCGGTGACTTCATTGGGGAGGTGGTATTTGTGGGGACCCGGTCGAAGGACCAGTCTTGAGTTGATTGCGGAGAGAGTGGCTCGGCGACGACTTCGCTTGCGAAAAGGACCGCCCGGTGAGAATCGAAAGGTTGAGATAGGTGATGTTGCGATAGGGGAGGTCGTCGGTGTTTGTCGGCGAGGTGAACAGACAGGTGGTGGACCAGCTGCTGCATTGAGTGCGGCCAAAAGGTCATGGGAGACCATGACGACTAGTGAATTATCTGTGGATGATGTTCTCTGTACGGAAGAAGCCGACACAGAGTGTGTTCTAGCAGCAGAGAGAGAGGAGATGCCCCCGCTTTGCTCGTATCGCTGCACCAAAGTGAGAACGATGGAACTTCTTCGCGACGGGGCGGTGGCTAGCGTCGGGCTGGTAATCGGGCTCGCGAGGAGGTGAAGCGGCGGCGCCCAGATATGTTGGTTTGGCCATCGCCGACACATCAGTTTGGCCGCTGTTGGTTTTATCGAGGCCGCGGTAGCCCGAGGCACCTAACACGGAATTTGGACGACGGCGCCACGATAAATGGAGCTTGTCCGATGGACAAACTTCTGGCCGAGCCCTTGTAAGTGGGCGTGTGGTGGGGTGGAGGAGATGTGGGGGGCTGGCGGGGCCGTCGATCCTCGAAGCCCGGTGGTCGAGCTTTGCGATCCAAATGGGGCGTGGCTGAGCAGAGCTCGAGGAGGCGTTTGTTTGCCCCTATTGTTGGTGTTGTTGTTGTTGTTGCCGTTGCTAGCGTTTTCTCGCCATGGCTGTGGTTGAAGGTTTTTTTTTTTTTTCAAACGGAGAAGGAGATGAGAGGTAGGAACTGTCCCACCGGGTATGCCAAATATGTATCACCGAAAATCCGCCGGTCCGCGAAGAGGCGCGACCGAGAGAGTATTTCGATTAATAACAGAGAATTTTTCGTGTTACAATTTGTGTGTTTCGTATCAAGGGATGCAAGTACAGTCTCCTATGCTTCCTCTGATTCGATCTCATATGTTGTTGATGAAGTCGAAGCTTCTGCGAACGAACGAAGGTCGAACTCAAGTTGCGAGAGCGAGTGTGCATGATCTATTGTGGCTTTGGTCGGTTGGACGGAGGTGTTTTGTGCTCCGCGTGTATCGACTTGTGACGCTGCCAGCGAACGTGTAGAGCTGCTCCGGTCGAATTGTAGAACGACGAACGATGAATTGCCTTGCTCCGGTGACTCGAAAGAACTTTTGTGTGTGCGAGAGCTTCTCCTCCGAGAAGGAATTTGAGTCCTTCAGTTTGAGAGAGGGAGAGAGTTCTTCACTCGTCGGGATGTCTTTCGGAATCAATTTCTTCACCCTGTGGACAGGGAACTTCTGGCTATTTGTAGCCGGTCTTTGTAGCTATTGAGAGACGTTGCCTGAGAATGGGGATCACGACCCTCATTCTGTTGTGAAGTTGAGGAAGACGAGGGGGGAGGGAGACCCGGATCGCGGCCCTTTTTTTCTCCTCCGCCGGTTAAAGACTAAGTGATGAGTGATGAAGCACATCGACCGGTGCTGATTCGACGATTTCCACTGACGAGGGTGTCGACTGTGCCGATGACGTGACGACGCGGCTGGACTTTGCGATGGGCTGCAGCGACGAGCTCCGAAGATGAACAGAGCCTACCACGATCGTTGTTTGATGGATCGGTGGGTTGCTGGACTCATCGAATTTGGGCTATGCACATTTCGGTGCATACAATAGCGTCTGATTTACTTTATTGGCAAGGGTTTGTTTATGTCAGTCTAAAAGAAAAAATTTGGCAATTGATTTTTTTAATAGTGACCGACAAAATATTGTCTATCACCACTATTTTCATGTAGCCACTATTCTTTCTGTCACACTCGGTCGTTTTGGCAAAATATAAGGTTACTCATGGGTACAGTCGCCATTTCATATTACACAGGCAATTACAATTAACCGTGTCCAAATATTTTGGCTTTGGCGGTAGTTAACCAGACTCTAAAGAGTTTGTTTATATCAGTCGATGGTTTACCATTTTTTCCTACTCATTCTCCTTTCCCGCGCGTGCGTTCTCCCCAACAAAATTCCTGCTATCCATGCGAAGCATCTGGTAGAAATCTGTTTGAAGCTGGCTGAAGTCGAGATAGAGAACCAAAATTTGGAACCTCTAGCTGAAATCGAGTTGAGAACCCTACAGTTTGGAACCTGTAGCCGGCTGGGCAATCGAAGGTCGTGAGCACGTGCTCATCGCTGCAACGGCCTCATTGTTTGATTTGGAAGCTCTCATTACTCTTCTCTCGTTTGGTCGATCGAAGGTGAGTTAATCTCTCATTTCGCTTCTCTTCCTAATTTTCTCTTCGTTTAACTCTGTATATCTTCTTCTTCTTTCAGCCAATCGTACGCTTCCCTTCTACTCTTGCTCTGTTATGTTTCCTTATCCTTCTTGCTTTATGGAGTTGTTCCGATTTTGTGTCGGAATACCCCTTGGGCCGGCGAAACCACAACATTTGGCCGGATGCCTGATGATTCTTGAGGTGAATCTTGGCTTCCGTGAAATTTAGAGGTTGATATTTTTTTTTTCAACCTGACCTTCGTTCCCTTTTTTTATTCAAAATCTCTCTAATCCCACTGCGAGCAGAGGTAAGAATTTTTCTACTTTTTAGCTCGTGATTCTTACATGCATTTCTCTTAGAAAAATAAAATTTATCGTTCTTCTGTAATAATTGGACGTTAGAGATCCTAGTCCACTGCCACTGAAAGTCTAAAACTGATCTTTTCCACTGACTTCGTCTTCTTTCGTAATATGTGGACTTTTTCTTTTGCATGTACAAGTACAACGATTTGTTTATGTTTATCAAACTAATTTTTATTTTTTTGTTCTTTTTTTTTTGTTTTTCATGGGCTTTAGGTTTTGCTGGCAATTTAATGTTCAGTTCTTTGTTTTTCATGGAGTGAAGCAAGCATGAGATGCAGGCTTTCCCTTCCCCTTGAAAGGTCTCATAATGAGTTTTAGTACTTCTTGCTTCTGATAATTTTTATTTAAAATGGGTTCATGGTTTTGCGTTTGTCGACATGGGAAAGAAGAAGCTGGGCAGGCTGTGGAATTAAGCATGCGATTGTCGGTTTCCCTCTTTGTTATGTTCAAATCAGTTAGAATTGATATCTTCAAATCAATTAAAATTTGGAAGTCTATCTCCTATCACCTTATTGGTAGAGGAGTCTTGGTTAATTAATCTTCCAAGGTTCAAATGCCTCTATGGAGGTTTGTGCCATTTTTTCTGAGATTTATGACTTGTCTAGGACTTTTGTTAGCTCTTGCCATCATGTAATTGTCTGCTAGTAACTTTACTAGTTGTTAATTTGTTGGCTAAGCAGAGGGTTTCTCTTAAACATCTTGCTGTTAGAGTTCCTCTCTGTTTTATGAAGTGATGCAGCCAACATTTTATCGATATATAGTTATTGTTAGTTTCTTCTTAGGGACAAACTGATGGTGCTATGTCTTTATGAATGAGTTAAAAGTGTTATTTTGTGTGACATTCTGCTAAAGAACTACAATATGGGCGAGTATCTTTAGAGGAACTGGTACAAGCAATCGTGACATGCTTTCTGCAGCTGGGATCATTATGGATTCTGAGAAGTAGACTTTACTTCATACAACTCTATCCCTACAGGAATAGCTTAAGGAAACACAAACAACACTTTTGCTTGAGCAGGTTCTTTCCCTTGTTTATTCCTATGAAAGATGCTACTGTTTTGAAAAGTGAATTGCTTCTAATGAATCACGTGGTTTTGTGCAAAAGAAATATTGCCACTTAATTATGCGCAACCATAACTGACTACAGTTATTAACTAGTTTTGTAGCCCACTGAATCTCAAGATGAGAAACTTTATTCAACATTTTTAGCTATCATAGGAATGCAAATCTCAGAAGATGACTTTGCGACTAGATGCACAGTGTATTCAATGACACCTTTACCTGCTATCCTCACAATACCTCTTCACTTATCACAAGCAACAAGCAACTGTAGTTTTGTTTGTTTACTTTATTCTGATTTCAGTTGCCTGATTCAGAGTGGGTCATGATGAACTTACATTGGAAAGATTTAAGCAGACACGAACTTGACTCATTTTCTCAAATAATCAAGCAAAAGTGGAATAGGTGATTGAGGTATTTAAGTTGAGAATCTCATCGCAAACACTTATTAAAAGGGGAAAATGTATATTGATCCCTTGCTTGCAGTTGATCAAGTGGATGTAGAAAGCAATGCACATTGTGGCCCAATTGTCAGATTGCCTTTTGTTTATTTGTTTGATGCCCTTAGGATGTAAGTCCTTATTTTTGTATCTATTCAGCTACTAAACTACCCGTCTTCTAACACTTTTTGATGAATATTAAGACTTCATAAAAATGCGAAAGGATACTAACTGAAATTTTTTTTGTTACAGAGTTGTGGATCTTTTTTTGGTTTGTTCTTTTTCCACTGGTTAGCCAAAATCACTTCCTTTATTTGAAAATCCTTTTTTTTTTTAGTCAATTCATGACTTTAGACTCACGTGACAATTACAACTTTCTCAAAGATGTCCCATTATGCTCTTAAGGTGTGTTCTAATTCTCATTCTAGTCTGTAGAGTATGTATTATATTTATACTATTTGATAGTTACGAGGATATGAGCCTTGAAGGTTGGTGGATATGAGCCTTGAAGGTTGGTGGATATGAGCCTTGAAGGTTGGTGGATATGAGCCTTGAAAGTTGGTGGATATGAGCCTTGAAGGTTGGTGGATATGTGCCTTGAAGGTTGGTGGATATGAGCCTTGAAGATTGGTGGATATGACCCTAAAAGGTTGGTGGATATGAGCCTTGAAGGTTGGTGGATATGAGCCTTGAAGGTTGGTGGATATGAGCTTTGAAGGTTGGTGGATATGAGCCTTGAAGGTTGGTGAATATGAGCCTTGAAGGTTCGTGAATATGAGCCTTGAAGGTTCATGGATATGAGCCTTGAAGGTTTGAGGATATGAGCCTTGAAGGTTGGTGGATATGGGCCTTGAAGATTGGTGGATATGAGCCTTGAAGGTTCGTGGATATGAGCCTTGAAGGTTCGTGGAGATATGAGCCTTGAAGGTTCGTGATGTACAATTAGCAATGAAAATACTCTTATAATTTATTACTTGATTTAGGTGGTCATCTTCTTTAATTTGCTGCTCAAGGAGTCTGTTAGAACGAGTATGTGTGATTGGCTATTTGTGACAAAACACACTCCACGAGAGGAGTCCTGATTGAAGTACCAGTAAGGAAGTCGAATGATAACAGGAAACCAAGATGTGTTGGATCCCTTGATTATAGGTGGTTGCTATACGCGGATAATGCATATAAGGAAGTTGGGATGTAATAGGGAACTGGGTTGAGCTGCATCCCTTGATTACGGGATCAGATCATTAGAAACAGGACTCTGTGGTTGAAAGCGTAAAAAGACCCTTAGACTATAAAAGCTAATGGAGTCGTGGGATTAGGGTTACGCAGTGAGTAAAAATGAAATAATGGAGGATGAATTAAGGGGGAGTTCTTCATGCTAATGATCGTGGATTAATACAAGTGAAGACCCTCACTCGTCTTTGAAACGTAAGAGTGCTTTGGCTCTTATTGAAGCTCTTGGAAAATCGGCGGTCTCTCATCCCGAGGAGTCTGCGTGGAAGAAGTTTATCTAAAGAGAGAACACACTAAGGGGGAGAGCCTTAGTGTGAGGGGTATCAAGAAGCTTCAGTTGATCGTTGGAACAGGAAGCTACAAGACTAGAAGAGTTATGTTCGAATCCTAAGGGAGGAGAACCCATCGTTGTAAGTGTTTTCAAACACCATTACTTCTGTAATACTCTCTAGTGGATTTCTGGTACCTTGGGGCGAGTGCCCTTGAGTAGGAACTATTGGTTCAACTGTGATAACAGAGTTTTTGGTGTCTATTGTGTCATAATCAATTAACGATAAGCTGTAAGTACACCAATCTCCGGTGTAAGTACACTCCCCACGCATTACCGTGAAGCACAATAATAATTTTAAGTGGTATCGAGGCGGGCTCAGTTAGTTTGGAGAAAAAGATCTAGAAAAGCTTCACTTGTAGAGAAAATAAGGTCAGATATCGAAAAGAAGGAGCCTCAAACACCGGACCACCATTACTTGATGGGTCTAACTATTCTTACTGGAAGGCCAAGATGCAAATCTACATAAAGGCACAGGATGAGAAGGCCTGGAAGACCATTGAGAAGGGATGGTGTCTGCCAACGAAGGTGATTGGAGAAGGTGATGATATGAAGATTGTTGAAAAGCTAGATACAGAGTGGATGGAGGAAGAAGAAAGACTCTCTAACTGCAATTCCAAAGCGTTGAATGCTATATTTGGAGGAGTGAATGAGGAACAGTACAGGAGGATCTCTGCTTGCACCACAGCCCAAGAGGCATGGAGAATTCTACATGTTCACTACGAAGGGACTAAAAGTGTTAGAATGTCAAAGCTGTAGATGCTCACCACTCAGTTTGAACTTATGTGAATGAGGGAAGACGAGTCCATATTGGAGTATGAAGGCAAAATCAGAGATATAGCAAATCAGTTTGCAGCTCTTGGAGACAAAATCCCTCAGAATCGGCTTGTGAGAAAGGTATTACGATCTTTGTCCTCTAAATTCAAGATGAAAAGAGTAGCTATTGAAGAGTATAAAGTCATTGACAATATGACACTGGATGAGTTGATTGGGTCTTTGAAAAACTTTTGAAATGAACGAGGAAGCGTAAGATTCAAGCAGAGAAAGGGAAGAAAGAGAGTATAGCCTTACAATCGTATCAAATGAAGAAACATTACAATTGACTGATAACCGTGGTCCATCAGTGGTAACTTTAGCAGAGTAAGATGAAAAAGTTTCTTTGCTGGCAAAAGGGTTGAACAAGTTCATCAGAAGGGACAAGAAGAAGAGGTATTTGCAAGGCAATAACAGACAAAACAATGCTGGAAATGGATCTACCGAAGTTTTAGCCAAGAAGAAAGTAGTGGTATGTTATGAATGTGGTGAAAAGGGACATATTCAATTGGAGTGTCCTACTTGAGAAAACAGAAGTCATCTAACGATACCAGGAGTGATGATGAAAGTAGTGAGTCTGATGAAGAGGAATGCAATTTTGTTGCATTTGCAGCAAAGCTCGGGCAGAAGGTGATGTTGTCATCAAAATAAAAAAATCATCGTGGTGAAACAAGCAGCAAAGAAGACACAGAGGATGAGGATGAGGAGATTACAATGGAAGCCATTATCCAACAATGGGATGGGGTACTTGAAAGTACAAGGTTTCTTAAGGAACATCCGAGTGTGCTTGAGCAAGAGAATGCTGGACTAAAGAAACAAATTGGTGTGATGAGAAAAGAAAATCAAATACCGGCCAGATGAAGAAAGAATCTTGAGAGAATTAGTCTCTTCCCTTGAAAATGACAATCACAAACCGAAAACAGGGAGAATCTTTGAGAAAGAAAAAGTGATATTGAAACTGAAAGAAGACGAGGAGTTCACAAGACATCCTTAAGAAGTTTGACAATGGAAATAAGAAATTGGATGATATCTTGATCCAAGGAAGAAGAAGTACCGACAAACAGGGAATTGACTACTCAAAAAATGATGTATAACAAGACTTCGGTCTAAACAAAAGTCATCATGAGTTCGGTGTGTCACTACTATGGTGCGTATGGTCACATCGAGACCACTCTGTTATAAGTCTTGCTAAGAATTTGGAGATGGAGTGGAAGTCAAACATTGTCAAAACCTCCATCTAACCGTGTATGGGTGAAAAAAGAGATCGGTTTGTATGCAAAGCACATACCGCTTTCGAAAAACAAACTCAGATGGAATATGGTACTTCGATAGTGGCTGCTCTCGGCATATGACAGGGAATGCAAAAAACCTGACCAACATACATAGAGAGGATGGTGGTCAAGTGACTTTTGGAGATGGTGCTAAAGGAGCAGTGATTGGAAGAGGAATGTTAAGAGTTGATGGTCTGACAAAGCTAGAGAATGTTCTAGTAGTAAATGGATTGAAAGCAAACTTACTCAGTATCAGTCAATTATGTGACCAGAATATGCATGTTAGATTTACCAAAGAAGGATTATAGTGGAAGATGATAGCAGACAATTAAAACTAGAAGGAACCAGAACTGGTGACAATTGCTCTAAGCTGAATATGTTATAGCACTGTAAGTACACTGGTGTAACAAATGCTCAACTATGGCACAAACGTCTCGGTCATCTACATTCTAGAGGAATCTTGGAAGTCGCTTAAGTATGGAGTCATGCGAGGATTACCAACTATTAGTAATAATAAGACAGTCATGCGCAAAGGATGTATGGCAGGAAAGCAACATCGAAAACCTCATTCAGCCTTGAAGATTATTACAATACAACGACCTTTGGAGCTTCTTTATATTGATCGAATGGGGCCAGTTTAGACCGAAAGAATTGCAAGAAAAAGGTAAGTACTAGTATGTGTTGATGATTTTTCAAGATTTATATGGGTTGAATTCATTAGAGAAAAGTCAGACATGTACAGAGTGTTTGCAAATCTATGTAGAAGACTCATGAGTGAGAAGAATGTTCTGATAGGAAAAATAATTCGTCTAAGAAGTGATCATGGTAGGGTATTTGAGAATAATCAGTTTGCTTAATTCTATGAAAAGAAAGAAATTTCACATGAATTTTCTGCTCTGAAAACCCCTCAACAAAATGGAGTTGTTGAGAGAAAAAACAGAACACTTCAGGAGATGGCTCATGCCATGATAAACTCAAAGAATCTTCCTCATAAGTTTGTGGGCGAAGCGGTAAACACAACATGCTACATAAGTAACATAGTACATCTCGTGGTACATGACTCATAAAACTCCCTATGAACTGTGGAAGGGAAGGAAGCCTAAAGTTCATTATTTTGAGAATTTGGAAGCCCTTGTTATGTTCTAAGAGACCTGAATAGTTGGGAAAATTCAATTCCAGAAGTACAGAAGGTATCTTCATTGAATACTCAAGGAACAATCATGCGTACAGGGTGTATTTTAGAAACAATAATATTGTCATAGAAATAGTAAATGTTGAAATAGCAGATCAGGATGAGAATCTGCCAGTACTAGATGACGAGCAAGCTAACATGCCTGAAATCCTTCCAGAGAAAACTAGTACTGACTTGGGTACACAGTCTTCAGAACAGGTTGAGAGTCGTACACATGGTGAAGAATCGTCGGCTAGTGATGTTGAAATAGAGGAAGATCATGACAATATATAGCAGATATAGGTTATGAAAAGGAGCAAGCTCCATCAATGAGAATTCAGAAAAACCATCCTTTGGATGCTATTATTGGGAATGTTAATGATGGGATGAAAACAAAGCATTCTGTTCAGCACTCAAGACCAAAGCATGTTGACATTCGTCATCATTTCATTAGAGAGCTTGTGGAAGAAGGACAAGTAATGCTCGAACATGTATCTACTGAGAATCAGTTGGCAGACATTTTTACGAAAAGCCTGGATGCGAAAAGAGTTGAGTTCCTTCGTGGAGCTCTAGGACTTTGCTGTATATGAGAAAAGAGTGGACAGTGTACTTACAAGTGTAAGTACACTCTATTATGTATGTGTATATTTTTCTTTACACAGAATGTGTGTTGGTTTTATATATATGTATAATAAAAAAAAAAAAAAAAAGGGGGTGACCCGATGAAAGGTAAAGTTACCTTGGCAAGTTTTTTACCCTCATTCGCAGTGGTGGAAAGATTGGAGCTCTAGAGGCGTAAGTTACCGAAAGCGGGGAAATGTTTGATTTTGTCATGGGGGCGGCGTCTTCCTTGGCTCATATGGAAGATCCTCATTTGGAAGACACCCGGGTATGCTAACCGAAACTCCACCTTTGTCTTCCTTACCATCTCCTATTTGGCGAGATAATTGGTTGATAAAGATTCTGCGTTTCGATCGTCGGATAATTTGGGTTCTGATGCTTTGGTTGAACATCCATCCATGTTGTTGTGGTTGAAAATGTGTCCAAAGATATGGACTTGATCAGCTCTCCTTTAGGAGGGAGTTTGAATGAGAGTGATGACGATATGTCTCTTCGGCAACTTTTGGAGAAATTGGTAATTCCACACGTACCAGCAAGTGTAATGTCGCCTACCTCAGTAGACACAGAACTGGAAAAATTACTTACTCGGCATAAGGCATTGCAGAGTGAACTGTTTCTATTGCAACATCTCACTAATGTGCAGTAGAATCCGCCTTCACAGTAAGTTCTAGTTAGCTTTAATTCTTGCCAACTACATCTTTTGATGTTTATTTTTGGCTTTTTGACAAAAAGGGGGAGAAAATATGTGAATATGTGATGTGATGAGATGAGATGGGAATCTGTGCTGTGCTATTTTAGATTGTTTCTGTGAATCTGTGTTACTTGTGATATGACAGTGGATGGATATTTTTGACATGGTGTGCTTGGGTAATGGCAATGACAGCTTTTATGAGTTCGTTTTGCTCTGTAGTAAGGAATATGTGATGATGCTGATGTTGAAATGAATATGGTTTTATTACTACTGATGGTGGAATGACTATGAGGAGTATTATGGGTGTTTTTGTCGGTAATGAACATTGTTGTAAGCTTGAGTGCTACATCTCTATTTGTAAGTTGAATTAACAGATATTATATCATGAAGATTGAAGTTATGAGAGATGTTTTTGTCAAAAAGAGCCAAAGGGGGAGAATGTTAGAACGAGTATGTGTGATTGGCTATTTGTGACAAAACACACTCCACAAGAGGAGTCCTGATTGAAGTACCAGTAAGGAAGTCAAATGATAACAGGAAACCAAGATGTGTTGGATCCCTTGATTATAGGTGGTTGCTAAACGTGGATAATGCATATAAGGAAGTTGGGATGTAATAGGGAGGCTGGGTTGAGTGCATCCCTTGATTACGAGGATCGGATCATTAGAAACGAGGACTACGTGGTTGAAAGCGTAAAAGACCCTTAGACTATAAAAGCTAATGGAGTCGTGGGATTAGGGTTACGCAGTGAGTAAAAATGAAATAATGGAGGATGAATTAAGGGGGAGTTCTTCATGCTAATGATCGTGGATTAATACAAGTGAAGACCCTCACTCGTGCTGAATAGAAGAGTGTTTTGGCTCTTATTCAAGCTACTGGAAAATCGAGCAGTCTTTCATCCTAAGGAGTCAGCGTGGAAGAAGTTTATCTAGAGAGAGAACACACTAAGGGGGAGAGCCTTAGTGTGAGGGGTATCAAAAAGCTTCTGTTGATCGTTGGAATAGGAAGCTACAAGACTAGAAGAGTTATGTTCGAATCCTAAGGGAGGAGAACCCATCGTTGTAAGTGTTTTCAAACACCATTACTTCTGTAATACTCTCTAGTGGATTTCTGGTACCTTGGGGCGGGTGCCCTGCAGAGTAGGAACTATTGGTTCCGAACTGTGATAACAGTTTCTGGTGTCTATTGTGTCATAATCAATTAACGATAACTGTAAGTACACCAATCTCCGGGTGTAAGTACACTCCTACGTACACGTGAAGCACAATAATAATTTCAGAGTCCTACAACAAAGTTCAGTTCTAGAAGTCAAAAAACTGGAAATTCATAATGTAATACTAGTAAATGATCTCCTTCTACATTAGTTTATGTCTATAACACTAGTAAAAGATAGATATACAAAGAAAACTTTAGTAAGGTCTACAATTTGCTATTTTTGGTTGATTATTGCACCACAAACCAATTGTCCAATAAGTTAACATTTTATGCTTAAGCATTCCTTCCTATTTTAGTTTACTATGTATACTTTTATTCCAAGTATATATTTTCCTCCTTGTCAGGGGGAGCTTTTAAGAGCTTTAAGAGGCTTAGTGGCATCTGCATGATTATTGGAGAAATCTTGAATCCAATGCTATTTGCTTCTCATTGTTATTATTGGAGAAAGACAGAGCAGTAGTTGAGCGTTCAAAAGATAGAGAGTTCTCTTTTTTCTGGAAATTGGGGATTTGGGTTGTAGTAATCTATGTCTGAAATATTCGAAAAAGTTTAATAGGTTCTGTTCTTAAGATCATGTTTAGTGCAAAACTGTTGAAGATTTATATTTATATCCCTTACCCACTGCTTGTAGCTGCATGGCTAAACTTTCTCTGACATTCCAATTTGTAGAAGCCTTCGAAGGAAACCTTCTTGGAGGAGCTTCATATAGTTCTAGGTACTGCTAATCATTAACTTGACTAGTTCTATTTTCTTGTTGCTAGAACAAAATCTCAATCTAACTATACCATTATGTTTTTTATTAGAAATCATCCATTTTTCATCCACTTTAAACGTGAAAAGGTAAGCATATTTGTTTCAAAATTTCTCCAATTCTTGAATGCTTCAATAAAAAAAAAAAAAAAAACAAAACATTGTCTTGTTTTTTAATTTTGAATGCATGGTTACAGCATTGGACAAGAAGCTTAGTGGGATGGTTGAGGAAACTCCAGAATAGGTGCTTGTCATAGTTTTTGAGGAGTGACATCAATTTGCAGCAAAAAAAGCCAGAATTTTAGATATGAGATTCATCGAGCTATTTGATATTTCATGTTTGAGGGATTGTGTGTACAACATTATATACCAGTGCCAAGGATGCACCTCTCAATCCAGGCTCCTCAGCTACACTGAAGATACAGGCTAAACCAATCAATGGGCCCAACAAAATTAAATACTTAGATGGTAGTAGTCAGTCTCCTAAGATAGGGTTCCCTTGTTGCTTGTTACAATTTATAATTTGACAACAATTTGCTTAGGTTTCTGTAAATACGAAGGGATTTAAATGTGTTTAGTTTTGGGGGAGAGAACGGACGTACCATCACATTTGAGATATAATATACTTTTATAGTACAATTTTGGAGTATTTGTTTTTTTATTTCTTTTTATAAAAAAAATATTTGTTGTTATTGGATGGAGTTTGTTATTTATTACTTTTTCTTCAAATTTTAAATAGATCTTGTAATAAAAATATTCTTAAATATATAGCTTTTCTAAAAATACAAATGGTGACTAGTAACACCAATCCCCAATACTATAATGGTGAGTGGTATGAAACAACCAGTCACCATAAGTAGCAGAACGACGACGGGTACAAAATAACCGGTCACCATAAAACATTTCAGTGGTGACTGGCAAAAACTAGTCCCCATATATAACTTATTTGTGAGTGACCACCAGTCTCCACAATGAGTACTAATAGGGTCTGTTTAACAGTCACCATAGAGGCAAACACAATGGTGACTCGTATCATCAGTCACCATAGATCCTTGGACTAAAGAATGGGTGGGTGTGACATCTACATAAAGACAGTTTGTCAGTCACCCATGCAACGGTGACAAACCTTTTTTTCTTCGGGGACAGTCTTAGCCAGTCCCCAAAAGCCATATATGTACTAGTGTTACTGTCGAGCTATAAGCCTCTGAGCAGGTGTGCATGAACGATGCGGTTGTAGTCTGCCGGACGGAACTATTTGTTTTTTGTATGTGTATCAGCATGTTTTGACGTCACCGGTGAGTGTACAAAAAGCTTGCGAAAGGGTGTTTCGAGCTTTGACGAACCTGAACTTGGGCGAATGAAATTCTTTGATCGAGAATGCTTCTGTTGTGCAAGAGAGCCAATTTTTGACACTTCTGATGTTGCACTTCTGGCTATTTGTAGTCAGTTCAATGTTGTGTTGTTGGAGTTCGATCCCAGAAAAGGGGATCTCGACTCTGTGCTTTTGGGGGAGTGAATTTCACGATCGAGAACTTCTCTACTTTTCTTGAGAGATGGATTTTTTTCTTGACCCTTCTGATGTCGCGCTCTTGTCTATTTATAGTTGGCCGAGTTGCTGTTTTAGAGGAGGTCGATCCAAAAGGAGGGAGATCGGCCATCTTTTAATGGCAAAGTAAGAAGAGCGAGGAAGATTGTAACGTTTCCTCCTTTCTCTCTGGTTATCCTCAGAGTGAGGGAAGTGGGTGAAGACTTAACTTAATTTGGTTGAAGGACAACTCGGTGGAGTGAGAATGGTACTTCTCCTTTTCCGTCAATCCATCGAATGAGTCGACCAGACTTGGTCGATGGAGGCTTGACGTGCCTTTGATGCTTGGCTGGCTTGGAGTGTTGACGTGGTTGCGACGTGTTGACAACATCGGCGATGACGTGGTGACGCAATGGATCTTGATGGTGGGCTACTTCTGATGATTCCAAAAACCAGTGGATCAGGTCATGACAAGCTTGTAATGATTAATCGATGGGTTGGTGGGCATTTGGGCTCGCCGTGTTTGGGTCAACCTCATTTTAATGTCTACTATATTTAATATTCTACGGGAAATAAAACAAAGGAAGATATTTTTGCTCGTGTTGGTATATAGTGAATTAGATCGAATTAATAAGAACCAAACTGGCCTTTGATTTTGGTTCAATCGGGTTGAATTAGCAGGTCTGATCACCAATTTTTTAAAAGGGAAAATTACAACTCATAACATGTGTTAATTAAATATCAAATCAGGAACTCTATGTTTGACAAAATATCAAGTCATGGATACGAGGATAGAAATTAAGTCTCCCTAGAGGGGTGGGCCGGGTGTCAAAAATAATATCAGATTTTTTATAATTAAAATTATAATTAAAAAAAAAAAAACTAATTCTATAGTTTTTTAACCTCTAAAATAAAGGCCAAACTCACCACCTCTGAGGACATGCACTATTGGAGCCATGACTGAGGCTTCAGGGTTCAAGAAGCTTGGCCGACTTGTTGTTGCCAACCCGGCTATATATGGGCCCAAATATTTGAGAATGAATAAGAAAGGGTAAAAGTTCTTGCTTTAAAAGTGGGCCATCTATCTTTATATAGGATCTTTTACAGATCATATATCCACTTTAATTTAAATGTTGAACCATATATCAAATCTTCACTTTGATAAATAATATATTCCTAGACAATAATAATAATAATAATAATATCAGATTTTTTTATAATTAAAATTATAATTAAAAAAAAAAAACTGAATTAATATAGTTTTAACCCCTAAAATAAAGGACCAAACTCATATTCACCCTCCTCGAGGATGTAATAATATTGGAGCCATGATATCCAGGGTATGTCGTGGTTCAAGAAGTTTGGTCTTGACTACTGTTGTTGTTAACAACCCGCTATATATATGGGCCCAAATATTTGAGAATGAATAAGAAAAGGGTAAAAGTTCTTGCTTTAAAAGTGGGCCATCTATCTTTATGTGTATATGGATCTTTACAGATCATATATAATAATAATTGACTTTAAATAAAAATAAATGTTGAACCAGTATGTATTAATAATAATAATAATAATAATAATGTATAATAATAATAATAATAATAATAATCATACTTTGATAAATATTATATTAATAACATAATAATAACCATATATTAATTTGTAATAATCCCCTCTTCAATATTAGAATAATAGTTGTAATAATATTAATAATATACTAAAATAATAATATTAATAATAATAATAATTAATAATAATAATAATTCCAATAATGTGTAATAATAATAGTAATATAATTCCTCTAGATTTTCCATAGTGTTTCTACATAAGAAATGGTAGTTGTGCCCTGAAACTTTAATTTCCTTTTTTTGCATTTCATTCTCGAATTAAATTTTTGCATTTTGTCCTTTTATTACAACCCTTAAATTCTTTTGCATTGAATTCTATTGCATCAAAGATCCTTCTTCTTGGTCTTTATTGTATCCCTTCATTTTGGGTTATTTAATTGATCGAATAAAGATTTATTTTTTCTTCTCCTTCAATTTTGTATTTGTTTCCTTATGAGGTTTTGTTTTATGCTTTTGTTGCTTCCCTGGAGCACATACGCCATTGCTTTAGTTTTCATATGACTTTATGAAATTGCTGGTGAATTACAGAGCACCTTGAAGATTGATGTTATTCCAACCATTCTCTTTTTAATTTAAAGCTCTTAAGTTAGAGCTATTGAGTGCAGAATTCTGGAATTTGACGATATTTTCAATAAGAGATCTAGATGTGCATGGAAGTCTCCATGTATACCCTGCTCTAAGAGACAATGTTCCTCATTGTCCTTTCTATTTTAAATTACTTGTTGTAAAGTGAAAACTTGTTTATTGTTGCAATTGTTTTTTCCATTTTTGTTCATTGAAGCCCTAATTCTGTTTTCTATTCGATTGCACCTAGACGGCCAGCCTTTGTGCTTGCTCGTACAGGTCATGTTATAGACATCATCAAAAGCCAAGAATTGGAGATTGTGACTCTAGCATCCTTATCATCAATAAAGGTATGATTGATGTTTTGCTTCAGTGTTAAGATATTGGTGCTTGTTTACTTCTATAGGCTAAAGATTTAAGATATTACTATTTATTTATCAATGGTGTTACTTTTTGGTTATTAGGCCATGTTTGTCCAGTATAATATCATGAGATTTGAATTTGTGAGATGATAGCATTTTTCTCTCAAAAAAGTTTATAGGTATTACTATTATTTGTCAATAGTATTGTTGACTGTGGATGACCCGTGTTTAATGTAAGTCTAAGTCACCCTCTAGACTTTATGTATGATTTTGACTGCCTTTTATGTCTCTTTTATTTTCGGTTCTATTTCAATGCAAAATGTCAAGATGGATGTTGAAGATTGCTTGCTTTCAGGTGCTAAATGAGGATGATATCCCTCCTTCAGGTGTGCAGTCTTCGTTGTGAATGAGAACTTGTCTGTGTATCTATGACTTCAAGGAACAGTCAATGTGGAAGTTGAGTGTGAGAAACTCCATAAAAAGAAAGAAGAAATAATTAAATGAGTTTCTTTAGTACTTAAAAAATACAATATGAGTTTCTTTAGCACTTACTTGAGTGGTGAAATCTTTTTTAGAAATTGATATGTAGCTTTCTTGATCAAATGGTGGTTACTTTGAGAAGTTTTAATTCCTTTTGGGATTTCCTTAAGCCATATAGAATACTAATGTTGATTGGGCTACATGTTTCTTTGGCATGATGATAACTCTTTGTAATGCTATTGGATTTTCAAGTGACTCTATGGCCTAATGGTTAAGGCACCGATGTATTTCGGAGATTTTGGGTTCGATTCCTAGTAGGGTCAAATTGTTTTCTTCTTTGCTCAGATGAGTAAATCAGCATGAATGGGTAAATTTTTTTACATTGTCAATTCAAAGCCTATACCTTTGCTTGTGAAGAATGGAAAATATGTCAGCGTACTATCTTCAATCAAGTATGGGAAAACTTGATAACTAGTAAATCTGACTAATCTTTAGGTTGTTGCTAATATTTTGGCCCTTCATTGACAACTTCTATCACTAGTTGATGGTTTCTTATTAAGATATTCTTTTATTCTTTCTAAGTCACCAGTTGGATTTGAAGGAGATTATTAGCCATTGCTCTTGTCAAAAGTATGTTATGGGGCTATTTTGTTTATCCGTTTATACTGCTGACCTCTAATTCTTTTGGATATAGGAATGGATATAGGAATGACATTATTAGAGATGCATTGTTCCCCCTAGACCAAGATGAAATCATATGACGTTGTTAGAGATGCATTGTAAAGCTAGTGAAAGAGTTTTTAGATAATTATTGGATCTCTTATCTGTCAAGAATTTGTGTTTCTTGTTTATGTTAGAAGCCCATAAATTATATTCATGTTTTTCATGTTGGAATCCTTATTTGGTGTTAGAGCAGTTTAATTTGTTTACAAAATTAATGATTTCTATGTTACGAGACTACATATGCTTTAGAATTATGCAACTAAAAGCTAATAAGTTTGTGCAATATTGAGACTCTATTCTTTAGAATCTTTTTGGGGAATGCACATGAATGATTTATGTCACTTGGGGAGTGTCCAAGTAAGGAAAATTTTATGATGTTCCTTTGTTCAGTATGTTAAGTACCTTCATCTGGTATAATCTATTTGAATACGAGTCGTTACTTCTCTTGTTGTTTATGTTACAAGTAGCTGGAAAAACTAAGGGCACTGACCAATTTTGCATGGTTAGGATATTTGATTTTCACCGGAAATTGTTCCTTGTGAGTTTCTATCAATTGGTGTAGAGTTCCGATGAAGCATCAGATATTATATTTATATCATTTTGGTGTGATGGATATATGATTTTATGTTTGTTAATAAAAAAATATTAGTTTACAGAAGATCTTTCAAATATTATTCCGGTGAACTTACCGTTGTACCTGTTAAATTAGTTATGAAGAAAGATAGAATTGATCTTTAGTATTAAACAAATTTTACCTTACTGTTATACATTGTTGAATTAATATGCTACTACTGGTTGGTTAGATTCAGGTACCATCTCTACAGAGACGATGACATATTGGGAACACTATGTCATCATGAACATCAGAAGAAGGGAATTCTGATAGTAGAAGAGAATTTAGAGGAAGAGGAAGAGGGAGAGGAAGGGGAAAGAGGAGATTTGGTTAAAGCCTTGTGTTTTGCAGAAATCTAGGTGATTGATTCCTTGGATTATTCCCATTCTTGTTGTTGCTTTGTTGAGTCTTCATGAAGCTATTTCTGAAAATTAATATGTTCCTAATGTTGTCGTGAATGGAAGGCAGTTCCAAACACCAAATTTTCTGATATGCATTGAAAACAGAGGTTTGTGTTTCAAAAACAAAAGAGAAGGAAAAGGATGAGGATGTTTCCCAAGTACCGCTGCCATCGCATGTTTCAATACAATGTAAATAGCTTCAATGCTAAACCACATCAGATTTTGACGTTTTTTATTTGTTGTCCTTCACTAACTTCAGTAGTAAATTATTCTCGGCATTATCATCCAGGAGTGTGAACTTATTCATCTTAGTATTGAACGTGAAACAGGGAGAAAATTTTTTGTGATAAAAATTTGGTTCGACATTACCGTTTGGGAAGCATTGCATTTTTCAATCGTTATCTGATTGTCTAAAAGGCTATGACCGGCCTCATCCAACAATATCTTTCGTATTGTGATTCTTAGAATGAAAGGTACGACTTTAATTTTTTCAGTTTATAAATGAGTATGTTCTCTGCAGTAGGCAGATGCTTTAGTTTCCTTCATGAATAATGAGAGCATGTTTTCTTGAACTGGTGTGTTTCAGGTGGCTGTTGTGCTTCTGTTGACTCCCGACTAAGTGGAGGTCAAGTTTGGTGAATTATTGGTTGGCTTCCTCGTGTCAGGCACTGTACTGAAAGGGTTGGAGGTCAAGTTTGGTGAATTATGTTTGAAATATTTTTTGTAGAAATATTAAAAGAAAAAATTTAAATGGTGTACTTTCGTATTCGTCATTAAGATTTAATGTATTCAAATATAAAGGTTTGCTCACAGACTGGTGACTAAAGTATTGTATTCATAGAAATTGTTGTGATCACATTCAACTAATTTTCAAGTATAAAAAGTTTTTTATGTTTTTGTCTTATTTAGCGAACAAGCCAACATATTGGGCTAGAATTTAGCCCGAACGAACGAGGAGCCTATAATTTTATTAAAAGTTTCTTGTAGACAATATATCTTACATCCTTGTATCTCAAGTTGTTAATTTGAATATAACCATGTGTCCCAAACATATGAATGAATATCATTGCATTTTCATTGCATTTTCACCTTTGAGGTCAGAGACTATTGAGCCAGAAAATATCATCGTATTCTTTTTGTTGCGTTTGAATATTCCATTGGCTTTCACCTTTGAGGTCAGAGACTATTGAGTCCTCAGTATTGTTGTTATTCATGTTCTGCACAAGAATTTCAAAGAGAATGCAATAACAGGGACGTAAACATGGAGGGTGAAAATAATCTAATCCAAACTTTTAGTTCTGTCTGCTGCTGCAACAAAGAGAAAATAGACGTCAAAAGAAAATAATCAATTATTTGAGTGAAAGATCACAATCGTGTACGTTTTGTATGTTACCTGAGACGAGGCTATTGATTAGATCATATTAAGTGTAATTAGTTTTGATTTATCTCACAGGAAGAGCAACTCCATCTCAAAACGGTGATTTTGTAAATGTAATACATGGACAATTTCATGATGTATGTGCACTCTAGGCTTTCTCGCAATGAGATCTCAATTGGGCAACCAGGTTGGTTTTGGGCTTACAAAATAGCAACTAACTAGCCTCATGTAAAACGAATTTATAAGTAAATTTTGGATAAACCTAGGTTGGTGTTTTTCTAATTATAGTTTTATTCTAATCTAAAAGACAAACCTTGTAGGAAAGTTTCCAGTTACGCGGTAATTTGAAAGCTGAAAAACAAAACAAATGCTCCACGACAGTTCCTCAAGGCATGCTCTATTTAGTTTTTGTACTCACAAGTTCAAAAAAATTTTGTATTCAAAATATTAAATACAAAACTGAAAGAAAGCTTCCAGGTTTTTTGGATTCAAGGATTCTACGAGTACTGCAACTAGACAACGAATACATCTAGAGTCATTATGGCTAGAGTCATATGCATGAGAGAAATTTGGGCAAGAAAAGTGTTATGTTAGAAACAACAAAAGTACAACATTATAAACAGAGTAAGTATTATGTTATAAGTAGGAAAAGTACAATGTTACAATCTAAGTAAGTACTATGTTAACAGTATAAAAAGTACAATGTTATAAACAAGCTAAGGTGCCATGACGCCGCTTTGGAGCGTTCACTCCTAGTGTCACGGGCGTGAGCTAAACTGTGAGAAGCGCTATGAAAGTTGGCCACTTACTTGGGAGCCGATCATGCCTACTGTCACGGGCGTGAGCAGAACCGTGAGCAGCTCTGTTAGGTGAAGCTCATTCTTTGTGATGCGCTCACGGCTCGTGTCACAGGCGTGATCTAAACTATGAGGAGCTCTGTTTGAGTTGGCCACTTACCTTGTTTATAACATAGTACTTACCCTATTTGTAACATTGTACGTACCTAGTTTATAATGTTGTCAATTTCTAGCTAATAACATAGTACTTACCCTATTTGTAACAATGTACGTACCTAGTTTATAATGTTGTCAATTTCTAGCTAATAACATAGTACTTACGTTGTGTATAACATTGTACTTTTCCTTCTTTATAACTTTGTAGATACCCATTTATAATGTTGTACATTTTTTTCTTATAACATGGTACTTACCCTGTTTATAACGTTGTACTGACCAGGCGCCTAAGGCGCCAATAGTGGCATCGTAGCGCTGTGAAACAGACTGTTGGGCCCACCCCTAGTATAGACCGAATGCCTAAGGCGCCAATAGTGACACCAAAGCACTGTGAAATAGAGAGCTGGGCGTCATGGCGCCCATGTAGTCCAACACTTATAACGTAGTACTTACCCTATTTATAACATAGTACTTTCCCTATTTATAACATAGTACTTTCCCCATTTATAACATTGTACATTTTCAGCTTATAACATAATACTTTCCCTGTGTATAACATTGTATTTTTCTACTTTATAACGTTGTGCATACCTTGTTTATAACTTTCTATTTTTCCTGCTTATAACATAGTACTTACCCTATTTATAACATAGTACTTATAAAGTTTACAACGTTGTACTTTTCTGCCTTATAACATAGTACTTACCCTGTTTATAACGTTGTATTTTTCCTACTTTTTCTCAATTCACACACTTGAAACAAGGGATTACAGAACACAAGATAAAAGTAATTCTCCATAGAAAAATATATTGGGGAAAGACTTTAAAGAATACAGAACAATAAATAGAAATTGACTAACTATTTAAGAGAATAGCTTTGAACAACATCCTTTATACAACCCATCCCTATTCCAAACCACATGTACCTCAAAATCTCACGCTAGAAAAACATCCCTTTTCATAAATTCTGACATTCTCTACCAAAATTGCATCGATAATCCAAAGACTCGGTGAGATGCTTGACGTACGTAAAATCAGGATCAGACCAGTGTCATCTCGCTCACAATTCTTTTTGCGTTATTGTAATTTCACACCAACTTGCAAATCTTCTCGACGACCAATGCTGCACATCCTTGAAGGCTAAACGAGGCAGGTCAACAGTTCTTGAGCACAAGCACGTGGTGTTTGATGCACCATAACATCATGTACTTCTCACTGACACTTTTGGTCAACAGTTCTTGAGCTACATTTCAAATTTTAGACAAAGAAGCAAAATCGATTAAAAAATAAAAGAGATACAGAAAATAACTTAACATAAATAATATGGATCCTCGTGGATTCGAACCACCACCCTCTCAAATGATTAATTTGAGCGCTCTACCATTTTGAGCTTAAAGATCCTCTCAGAACATGTCTATTACAAAAGCAAATGAATGATGCTTAGAACAAAATGTCATGATATCTATAACCATACAAGAAAATACCTTAAAAAATATCTCAAAATATAAGAGCAGCTGATATCTCAGATGTTTGTGGCATCACATTGCCTTTATCACTCAACCTTCCTCATTCTAGAGGTAACATGAGCCCATTGACCACAACATTTACACTTAATGAAGAGAAATAAGAAAGAAAGACAAAACATTCAAACCAATGAAAATTTAATACCCCTTCATAGAGACTTTCATCATAAAGATTTTTTAGGAGTTCAACTATCTAATGGACTTCATTCAGGAAGAGAAATGATTATAGACTAAAAATGAATTCAAGAAATTGCTACACTAAATACTCTGAACAAAGATGAAAAAAACCTTGGCACTAATACACTAAATACCCTGCCTATAAATCTTTCATGCCATTGTAGCCATTAATAAATAATGCCCCTTTGACTACTTAATGAACAGGGTCACCAAAAGTGAGCCTTCACATCAATTCTGCCTTGTGAACTAAGTGGTGTGCAGCCATGCCAATGAAAATGAAGCACTATTGAGATAAGTCCTATTGATGGATTTGGAAAAGGCTCCAACATCTGAAGCGCAAAGGAGCAGAGTATGACATTTCATATATTCATAAGTATCAGAGGGCCAAAGGAGCAGTGTAAGCGCCACACATAATGTAGTACAATTGCTTAGGTCTAGCTTATCAAGAACAAAAAAAAAAGAGAGAGAACTGATGTGCCACTCAAAAAACTTGCACATGAATCAACAGCTTGGAATAAAACCAATTAAGTGAGACCTCTTTTAAACAACGGATGGCTCCAAATGATGTCATGAAGCAATGAACCCCACCAAATACTTGAAATGCAGCAAATAGAAATCAAAGTTGAATGAATCAAGATAAGATAGATTTATCATACCTGACCCAACTACTATATAACAAGGTTCTGATAAATTATGAGGACCCAATAGTACACCACGCTTTGTATTCATTACCCTAAATGAATACTTACAAAAACTGTGCAGGACTATAACCCAAAACTAGAGCACACAAGTAGCTTTACCTCACCATTATCTATGTGCTACAAAACATGTCGCAGCATTTCACTCTAGATTCCACCCTTGCAGCATCTTTAGCTTTCATCTTACGTCCAACTCTACAAAAAAACTCAGAACAAAACAATGTCAAGGATAACAGACACTCTTCAACCTTATGACAACAAGTTCCATCCCCAGCTTGAAATTCAACTAAAAACTACTTTGAAAGAAGCAAAAAATTATAACTTAACAAAATTTTCTACTAGCTTCAGCAAAACCTCTGCATTGAACACAAAAGGCCACGCAAAACCAGGAAAGTGACCCTTTGCATAGAATTCTGCTGTTACCATTGCAGACACCTTGCGAAAAGCAAGAAGATAGTGAAGATTCAGTGCTGAGAATACCCACAATGTCATCCTCTTTTGGTAAAAGATGCTTAGCTCCATCACGCTCTAACTCAGTACCAGCATATTTTGAGTACACTTCCTGGGTTCCCGTCTGTCAATATGGGAGCCATGTAAGTAGAATCCAATTTCACCAAATACTCAAGAACAAGAAACAATAGTAATTTCACAACATACAAATATCACTTCTCAGCTCTTAAAGGTCCTAGATCTCAGGAAGCTAATAATGACAAAAATCTCATACATAAGCCAAGAACCCAGTTTTAAAAAAAAAAAAAAAAAAAAAAAAGGAACAACAGAGCCTTTAAAACTCGCAACAGAAAGATTGCAGGTGCAAGGCACATACTCTTGTTTTGAAAGCATAAATTATCCTCTGGTACAACTATATCATACTAATGTGATAGTTAAACAAGTAAATCATATCAAGTGCACAACACTTTAGGAATCAAATTCATTCATCTTATGCCATTGTGGAGTTAGTGTGAATTTCTAATGTTGGTAGTGATTATCTGCATAGTCCTATACATCTTTTCATTTCCACTCTCAGGCACAAAGGTGCTGAATAGAAATCAATTGATCAGGCTCAAAATATTAAGTTGGCCTACAAAAACTGAGGATCAAATGCAGAAGCAGTATACACCTTAACTATTCAGTACCTACAGAATAGTACTCCCAACAAAAGCTAAGACAATATCTAAATTCATGCAAATGGGCAACTATGATCCAGTGTAAGCAGCAATCATGCACTACATCACATAAAAATCAGTTAGTGATGGCAATTGCAGATGGTAACAGTATGAACCAACTGCGTACCTGAACACTAATATCCACCTTATTGTTTCCAATTGTCCTTCCCTCTCCAACAACCACCACCTCATCTCCTTATGGTTTTGACTGAGCAGATGTGGAAAGCAATATACCACCTACAGTTTTCTCTTCGGCTAACTTAATTTTAACCATCACTCTATCTCCCAATGGCTTAATTGAGGTATACTGAAAAAAAGAACAAAAATGAAATATATGAAGAAAAGAGATGACAAGGGAATTATTCAAACCTTTTCATGTCATATAGGGCTAGAGAAACAGCAATCAAAGCTCTGGTCACTCACGTGTCTTGAAGGTATACTGAAAAAAAAAGAACATATATATAAATCCTTGTAACTCACGTGTGTATGCAATCTTTGGGGATGGAAAGGGCTGGTAGGGGGATGGAAGAAGATCGAGGGCGTGGGCGACGCCCATGTGCAGGATATCGCCGCTTATGCTGTCGCAGAGTACAACAAAGCTGAGAAGGGGATTTTGGGTTGCCGAGCTTTGGCCGAACCAAGCCCGAACGATTCACGAACCGTTCGGTTCAGTTCAACCTCTATCCAGCACCCATCAAGAGGAAGGGGTTAAATACACCAATGGTTAGAGAGGTCCGTTGGTAAAGCAGAAACAATACATTTACCAACGGTTTACCTCATTACCCTAGTTATTTGGGGATTAATACCGAGGGTTTTTATTTAAACCCTGAGTACTCGAACACTTATACCAAGAGTGTTATTTTCGACTGTAGGTAGAAATTAACCCTTGGTAAAAGCATGTATTTACTAACGGACCATCAGAAAACCATAGGTGCATAGGAAAATTTACCAACGGTTACAACCAAACCCTTGGTAGAAAGTCTCTTTCTACTAGTGACTTCACATCAAGATCTCTTATTGAAAATAAAAAGTCAAATTCCAGAATTCTGCACTCAATCTCTCTAACTTAAGAGCTTTAAATTAAAAGGAGAACAGTTGGAATACAGGGGCAGTTACATCAATACTCAAGGTGCTCTATAATTCACCAATAATATCATAAAGTCAAATGAAAACTGCAACAATGGCGTATGTGCTCCAGAAAAGTAACTAAAGCATAAAACAAAACCTGATAAGGAAACATACAAAATTAAAGGAGAAGAAAAAATTTATCTTTATTTGATCAGTTAGAGAACCCAAAATGAAGGGACACCATAAAGAACAAGATAAAGGATATCTTTGATGCAATACAATTCAATACAAAAGAATTTGAAGGTCGTAATAAAAGGACAAAATGCAAAAAAATCTTTCAAGAGCAAACAATGCAAAAAAAAGAAATTAAAGTTCATGGCACAATTACCATTCTTATGTAGAAACAAAGGAGGAATCTCTTTGTCTATGGATGAAGTCTCCAAAAATCTCGTCTATTGGTGCAAACTTGCTCAATTAATTTGGACAATCACGGAGTTAATTGCAGTTAAAATGTTAAAGCTCAGGATGCTAAAGAGAGAGACTTATAAAGAGACTTATTGAGAGGGAGAGTAACTGAGAGAGAGAGAGAGAGTTGAGATAGAGAGAGTTGCCAAGAGAGAGAGAGTTGAAAAGAGAGAAAGTTGCAGAGAGAGTTGCCGAGAGAGTGTTGGAGAGAGAGTTGTAGAGAGAGTCGACGAGAGAGAGTTGTCGAGAGAGAGTAGCAGCGAGAGAGAGAGAGTTGCATAGAGAGAATGAGAGTGGCCGAGAGAGAGAGAGTTGCATAGAGAGAATGAGAGTGGCCGAGAGAGAGAGAGAGGGGCTGCCTAGGGAGAGAGAAGGTTACCGAGAGGGAGGGTTGCTGAGGGTTGCCGAGATGGAGGGTCACCGAGAGAGAGCATCGTCGAGAGAGAGCGTTGCCCAAAGAGAGCGTCTCCAAGAGAGAGGGTCGCCGAGAGAGAGGGTCGCCGAGAGAGAGGGTTGCCGAGAGAGAGGATCGCCGAGAGAGAGGGTCACCGAGAGAGAGGGGCGCCGAGAGAGAGGGTCGCCGAGAGAGAGGGTCGCCGAGAGTGAGGGTCGACGAGAGTGAGGGTAGCCGAGCGAGAGGGTTTTCGAGAGAGAGTTGTCGAGAGAGACACAGAGTGTGTTGCCGAGAGAGACACCCAAAAATCTGAGAGCGTAATAGTTAACTAGCTGGAGATGTTCTCTTTAATGTTACTAGACCGGTCTCAGCAGTTGGGTTGAGGAGGGGTAAAAATGTCCGACAATATATCATTTGATCGAAATCAAGCTTAAATATATGGTCCAACATTTAAATTAAAGTGGATATATGATCCATAAAAGACATAAAATCGCTTTGGCACTTGGATCCGTAGGTCTCGTAGTCTGGATTGCTGACTCCCAACTGTGTTGAGCTTATTTATTTAATTATGTAAGCAAAAAATAAATTTTTTATTTATCTCTTTAGTTTTCTATTTTATATAATTATTTTTTTTAGTAATTACAAAAAAATTTCAGGATTTTTTATGATTAATATACTTTATTTAATTTTTTATTAGTTATATTTTATAGTTATTTTGATAATACATAATATAATTTTATAAGTCTTTTAAAAATAAAAAATAATAATTCTCTCAGTAAAGTGTCAAGCTATGGCGTTGGCCGGTTTGGAGGGTTTTCTTCTTGTTTTCATTTGGTGTTACCCGAGACCTCCCACAACTAACTATTCCCAATACTGTGTGCGAGATCTGAACCGAAGACCTTCCACAACTAACCCCATGAGACCACGTCGAGTCATTGCTCAAGGCTCAATCATCTTGACTTTGATGCATTTAAACACATAAAATCTAATTTTGATAATTCTTCGTTTTTCACTTCTTAAAAAAAAGCTTGGTTATTCCCAGGAGTTTATTGACTAATCGATGCCATATAATAAAAAATGTGTTCACTCTTTAAAGAAGATTAAGATTAAGGTCATATATGCCAGTACCTTAGCAAGATTTCAAGAGGACAAAGTGGAAAACTAGGCGTACGTAATTAGCTCAAAGATACTGCATAAGTGAATCGATCAGTTTAGCATCAAACTTTTTCATACTGCCACCTTATTTGCGAATCCTTTTTGTTTAATCCCATAAGTGTTTGAAATACGTACTCATTTTCTTATTTTTTTTGGTGTAGTTGCCCTTTTGCTTCTTAGAAGACTAATAACACCTATTACAATCACGGATAAACATGTACAATTCCAGCATTTCGCATTAAATATTTCCACAGTACTGTCCGAAGATAAGATAGAAAATATTCTCAGTTTAGACGCATTTAAGGTTTTGATCCTGGGGATGACTAATAAATAGGCATCAAACAGCTCCACGTTCATCTTTTAAAATCCATCTGTATGCATGTGTTATTACAAGTATAACGACTACCCAAACAAAAACACAATAGAATTAATCGTGTATGAAACTAAAAAGTCCCATAGAGACAATAAACTGGTTAGAAAACAAGGGAGAATCACGACGGCGTAATGTGATGCAAATTCAACAATATTAACAAGTGGATTTGTTACTGTAGGAACAAATTTTTACAGGTCCGACAAATATTGTCCAAATCAGCACCGTATGAGACGGGTCAACAAGTCAACTATTGACCATAGTCAACCGATGAAATCAAGCCGTCAATCAAGCTCTGATCAAGCAACGGCTGAGATCAAAATTGCCACATCATCCGATTACATGGACGACAAGTCATACAATGTGGCCACATCAGCAGCTTACAAGGACTACACGTGGCTCTTGCCTTGGTCTAAAGTAGTTCCATAATTCAGGGGAAACGTTATGTAAAAAAAGTCGATGTGGGTTACAACCACTCCGACAAACCTGGTCCATACAGCTGGAGCCCGATAAGCCTATAAAACAATAGGCTCAAGATCAGAAGGGGATCGATCCCAAAAATCCAAGATCGAGCATCCAAAATCAAAAACTCCAGAGAGACAGAGACACAGAAATACAAAGACGTACGTCCAAATCCCCACAAATTCCAAATCTCCTCCCCCAAATCTGAGAGAGCAACAAGCATTCCTGCCGCTGTCTCGCAATCAAATTGCTGTGAGCCAATCGGAATACTAAATTTTTCGTCAAGATTAGGGAAAAGTCAAGTTTGTTTTGTCCGTTTGTGAAGAAGGCGTACGTAGATCGTTCGTGTCTAGTCGGAGATCGTTTGTGTTTATTAGAGATCGAATCAAAGGAGTTCTAGAAGTCGCACCCCACACAATCACCTTGAATTTACCAAATTACCCCTCAAATTATTTTGTACACTATACATCGGACGCGTATTTTTTGGTCCACATATTGTACTCGTCTACAAATTTGGCATACCCGGTGGGACCCTTCTACCTTTCATCTCTTTCTCCAATCTATTAGTTCAAATGGCCGGTTCTAACACCAACAACAACAACAAGGCTGCTGCCAAAACCCCAACTGCCGGAACCAGCTCGTCATCGGCACCAAGAATGGCCGATCCCTTGGTCACTTTCCCTCGCCGCCTGCGTACACCAACCGCTGCTGCTGCTGGCCAAGCCAGAGGGATTCGTCCATCCCAGATTCCCGTGATCATTCGTTCGAGGCCAACCACCAGATCTGTCACGGGATCCCTACCAGCCAGCTCGCTGTTCAAATTCAGTCGCAGGCGAGTCAAGCTCCAGTCAGTCCTATAGTTTCTCCAACAAGGGTCCATCCCTCAAGGAGCTATTCGGCTGTTCTGACATCCCCACCACCGACTAGTCCAGAGGCCAGCCCGGTGGCAAGCCCAGCAAGAAGCTCTCCAACGGCAAGCCGGGTCCCTGCATTGATCATGCATTTTGAAGGAAGGCGTATCATTCCTTCTCCGCGTCCGGCTACAGCATCTGGGGCATCTCTTGTTCTAAGTCCTTCTTCCCCCACATCTCCAGTCATCAGGGTCTCTGCGATGATGACACAAGCCAAGACTGTGGAAGAGCAACTGGAAGAACTACAAGCTGTCATAAGGGAAAGGGATGAGCAACTGAGAGAAAGAGAACTGTAGAGGGATCTTCAGATCGCCACGATTTTGCAGAAGTTCGAGTTAATTGCAGATCGCCTGGGAGCATCCTCCCAACCCAGAAACGATGATGGCCAGGCAGGACCTAGCACTACGGCCAACCCCGTTACAATCTCTCCTTCACCCACCATCCGTCCATCTCCAGCTCCCGAACACCAGTGAACCGGGAACCACTGCTTGAAGAACCAGGGGCGCTATCCTACGGCACCCTGCAAGAAATGATCTCCAATGCAGTGGAGCAGAAAGTACAAGCCGAAGGAGTCATATCTCAAGCCTACACTAGGCCCTACTCCTGACGGATCCAGGCAACCCAAATGCCTGCTTCTTACCACCCACCTAAATTCCAGCTGTTCAGTGGGGACGGCAACCCAAAACAGCATGTTGCCCACTTTATTGAGACCTGCAACAATGCAGGAACGGACAGTGACCTTCTCGTCAAGCAATTCGGGCGATCCCTCAAAGGGAATCCATTCGACTGGTTCATCGAGCTCCCGGCCGAATCTATCGACAGCTGGGAACAATTAGAGAGCGAGTTCCTCAGTCGCTTCTATAGTACGAAGCGAACGGTGACGTTGGTGGAACTCACGAATTTGAAACAGCGCCAAGGAGAGAAAGTGATTGAATACATCAATCACTGGCACAATCTAAGTCTTAACTGCAAGGAGAGCACCTCCTTGTCCACACAGACATCCATCGATATGTGCATTCGAGGAATGAACTGGACTCTGGTATATTTCTTACAGAGTCGGAAGTCGAGAGACTTCCAAGAATTGGCAACAGAAGCGCACAACATGGAGATCCTTATCCAAGAAAACGGAGAAGGAAAGGCTCCAATGTCTGAGGTTGATAAGAAGCCGAAATTCGTAAAGGAGTACAAAGCTCCTGCAAAAGAAGCGCTTGCCACCAACGTCATCGAACCACAAAAGATCACGGCGACCCAAAACAAAAGTACGAGGAGTGACTGGAAGCCAAATGTCAGTCGACTCACCAGCGGTGCACTCCGTCAAAAATTCACATTAATGGATAGGCAGGCTAAGACCTATCCTTTCCCCGATTCTGATGTGTCAGGCATGCTTGAACAACTCCTGGAGAAAAACTTGTTGCAGTTTCCAGAAGCCAAAAGGCCGAAAGATGTTGGGAAAACCTCTGATCCCAACTATTGCAAATATCACAGACTAGTAGGCCATCCTACCGAAAAATGTTGTCCTGAAGAACAAGATACTTGAATTAGCAACGCAAGGTCGCATTATCTTGGAAACCGACGACAACACCGCGGCTTCCCATACCATCTTCGTCCAATCAGATTCCGGCACCAGAACAGGAAATCCAAGGACGAACAAAAAAGTCCTCGTCTTGCGCACTACAGGACCAAGACCGCAACCCGCCACAAAAGACAAAGAAGGGTGGGAAGTGGTGACCTGCAAAAAGAAGTCATTTCTTGAAACCCATGTAAAAATATTCATCAAGGGGTATGCAGCAAAAGAATCAGGAAAGAAGAAAGCCTAGAAGAAAAGAAAAGGCAGAAGGTACAGACGTAAATCGACCGCTGCCAAAGTCGAAGAAGAGAATTATCAAAGGAACCAAAGCCGATTACTTTGGCTAATTTCTTCCCATCAGATTTCCTAGCGCCAACTTCTGCACTGGTGGCCACTTGTTCACCCCAAGTGGTCGAACAAATACGTGAAGGGAAGGCTCCAATGGGATCCACCGACGATATTCACACGTGCTTACAGGACATGTCTATCACCAATGCCGTACAAGACGACCTAGATTTGCCAATCAGATCTAGGCAAGCTCTCATCAAATTTGTCGCGGCTAAGGACGACTGGCATGCCGAAGTTGAGCAATTGAGGATGTGGAGGCCCGATGAGCCAAAAGTTGGTTTATCTCCTAGCACAATGAAGGAAGAGCAACCAACAGAGCCACCACAAATTAAGGAGGTTCACTCAATTTCCATTTCCTTAAAAGAAGCCGACATGTTGCTCGGAGAAAGGTCTCATAATAGCCTTTGTTCGTCTCCGAAGTTATTAAAGACCGGTGGATCAACCACATACTTCTGGACAGCGGGTCAGCCGTAAATATCCTGCCAATCCAAACTTTGAAAAATGTCGGGTTGGTGGCCAACGACCTCCAAGCTAGTTCGCTGATGATCCAAGGCTTCAATCAAGAAGGACAACAAGCGTTGGGAACGATCAGACTGGAGTTGCAAATTGGGGAAATGACTTCCCACGGGCTATTCAACGTCAACGACGCACGTACATCTTACAATGTGCTTCTTGGAAGATCTTGGTTACACAGCAACAAAGTCGTGCCCTCTACCCTGCATCAATGTTTCAAGTATTACCAAGATGGAGAGGAAAAAACGGTGTTCGCTGACGAATGCCCCTTCACAGAGGCAGAAGCTTCCTTCGCTGACGCCAAATTCTACTCAGAAGAAAAATCTACCTCTTCGAGTAAAATCAACCTTTCCAAAGCGACCAAAGATGAACGGGCCAACCCTAAGGGACAGATGGAGGAACTAGTTCTCAGGTACGTTCCTCAATCAAGAAGGAAGAAGGGTGAATCCCCTTTCACCACTTGCGATCAAGAAGAACTAGCAGAGAAATTGAAAGCCTTAAAAGGGGTTGCCACTATTCCTTTTCCCAAACTCAACAACCGGGGCATCCTTGTCGAAGAGAAGTGGAGCCCACCCGAGCTTCCTAAAACTCGGACATAAGGATTTGATCCCAATGCTTACCGGATGATGGCAAAAGCAGGATCTGAATTCTCCCTCAAGCAACTACAAGAGAAACCGGTGATGGTCGTACAAAACTTGTCACCGACCCAGAAAAACCTCCAATCGCTAGGCTACTCAATTCCTTATAACCGACATGGGCTTGGTTATCAAGAATACGAGCATGTTGTGATCTCTGGGAAGGCCAGTGTCAATCAGGTAACAACCAAAAGAAAGGCGGCCACCTCAGAAGGAACCCGAACGTCAGCCTTCGATCGAATCGGTGTCCCAGAGCCACGAGTCTCAGCCTTCGTTCGACTGAGCCAAGAAGAAAACAGAAGTCCAAATGTTCCCTCGGGGCCAAGTAACGAGCATAAATTCAAAGTTACGAAAGTCTGGCAGAAAAAAGGGCAAGCAGAAGACCCTAAACCAAACACCACCACTCCACCAACGACAAAAAAACTCGGCGTAATCCAGAGCCTGGAGCAACCCAAAAAGACAGTCTTCCAAAGATTGGGGAAGCCGACTGAGCAACCCAGAAGGACTATCTTCCAAAGACTAGGGGCACCCACATGGGTCCCTGTGAGCCAAAGATTGGGGAAAATAGAGGAAAACTCTTCAAAAAGAATAAAGGCAGAAAGCAACGAAGTCACCCCGGTGGTCATTTATATGTCGTCAAAGAAAAGAGACCCGGAAGAAGAAGAGGCAGTCGTTGTTCACCACATCTCGGCCGGCGAAGGTAACGATCCGACCCCTGAAAATGACCTGGGAGAAGTGCCTGCAATCTTTGCGGAAGGTGGCCAAGCAACCATCAACCAACTGAAGAAAGTAAATTTGGGTACAAAGGATGATCCAAGGCCTACTTTTTTAAGCGCTTCACAGTCTGTAACAGAAGAAAAAGATTATATGTCTTTACTCAGTGAATATAAAGATGTTCTCGTTTGGTCGTATACTGAGATTCTTGGGCTTGACCCAACAATTGCAATCCACAAACTCACCATCAAATCCGGAGTCAAACCAATAAAGCAGTCCCAAAGACGGTTTTGCCCTGAGCTCATCCCAGAAATTGAGAAGGAAGTCGACAAACTCCTCAAGGCTGACTTCATCCGCGAAGTCAAATATCCAAGCTGGATCGCTAACATTGTACCAGTGAAGAAGAAGAATGGGCAAATTCGAGTCTGCGTCAACTTCAGGGACTTGAACAAAGCTTATCCAAAAGACGACTTCCCTCTCCCCATCACCGAATTAATGGTAGATGCAACAACGGGGCACAAGGCCTTGTCATTCATGGACGGATCTTCTGGCTACAATCAAATTTGGATGGATCCAAAGGACGAGGAAAAGACAGCTTTCCGCACGCCAAAAGGTATTTTCTGTTATAAAGTAATGCCATTTGGTTTGAAGAACGCAGGGGCCACCTATCAAAGGGTCATGCAAAAGATATTTGACGACTTCTTAGACAAATTCGTAGAATGCTACGTCGACGATCTGGTGGTCAAAACCAAATCAAGGTACGACCATTTAAAAGATCTGCGACTTGTCTTCGAACGCCTGCGACGGTACCAATTGAAGATGAACCCGCTCAAGTGGGCCTTCAGGGTTTCATCTGGGAAATTCCTCGGATTCATGGTCGGACACAGGGGCATCGAAATTGATCAGACCAAGATCAATGCCATTCAACAAATGCCTGAACCAAAGACTTTGTCAAAATTAAGAAGCCTTCAGGGGCATCTGGCGTACATACGGCGATTCATCTCAAACCTGGCCGAAAGATGTCAACCTTTCAGCCGTCTCATGAAGAAGGATACGCCCTTCGAATGGGATGAATCTTGCTGACGAGTATTTCAAAATATCAAAGACTACCTTATGAAGCCACCAGTACTGATGGTTCCAGTTCC
The DNA here is from genome assembly GCA_019845555.1 of Aristolochia fimbriata. NCBI lineage: Eukaryota > Viridiplantae > Streptophyta > Magnoliopsida > Piperales > Aristolochiaceae > Aristolochia > Aristolochia fimbriata. Next base: position 29,614,456 of record CM034079.1, on the reverse strand, counting down.
GAGAAAGTCACTTCTCCTATACATCACGGCTCAAGAGAAGTCTCTGGGTGCCCTCCTCGCCCAAAATGATGACCAAGGAAAAGAACGTCTGTTGTAGTACCTGAGCCGCACAATGGTCGGGGCTGAATTCAATTACTCCCCGATTGAAAAGACATGCCTCGCACTCATCTTTGCCATCCAGAAGCTGAGACACTATCTGCTCGCCCACTCGACAAACCTGATCTCTCGGGCAAATCCCCTCAAATACATTATGTCCAGACCTCTGCTCTCCGGACGGCTGGCCAAATGGGCCTTGTTGCTCTCCGAGTTCGAGATCAATTTCATGCCACAGAAGGCCATCAAAGGACAAGGACTCGTAAATTTCTTAGCCGATCACCCCATCCCGACAGAATGGGAGATAAGTGAGAATCTGCCCAATGAAGAAGTTTTCTACATTGAAGTGTTACCCCGTTGGAGGATGTACTTCGATGGTGCTGCACGAAAAAATGGAGCAGGCGCTGGCGTCCTTCTCATGTCTCCAAACGACGACTTAATGCCATACTCCTTCATCTTGTCTCACTGCTGCACAAACAACGAGGCCGAGTACCAAGCCATAATCCTTGGTTTACGGATGGCTATTGAAATGGGCCTAAACCAGCTAGAAATCTTCGGCGACTCGGCTCTGGTGATCAAATAGTTAATCGGAGATTTTGAAGTCCGAAAAGGCGAACTAGTGCCTTATCAGAAAGAGGCCCAAAGGTTGCTACAGAAAATTCCAAACGTGACCCTGGGACATGTACCGCGAGCCAACAATAGCCAAGCTGATGCCTTGGCAGGAATTGCCGCAACTTTGGCACAGTTCGACGCAAGGCGTGAGCGCATCCCAATATGCGAAAGATGGGTGGTGCCAACCTTGGAGAAATTCTCAAGGGAGGAAGAAATAAATCTGGTTTCGATCTATGCAATCGAGGAAGAAGATTGGCGTCAACAATTCCTTGATTATTTAGAGCACAAGAAACTTTCCCAGGAACTAAAAGCTCGGGCGTACGTACAAAGAGTTGTGCCCAAATTCTGCTTGTTCAATAACACACTGTATCGGCGATCCTGCGATGGCATTTTACTCAGATGTGTCTCCAAAGAGGAAGGACAAGCTATCTTATCTGAAGCACATGGAGGAATTTGCGGTGCTCATCAAGCGGGCCCCAAACTTCATCTTCAAGTCAAACAGTTAGGCTACTATTGGCCTACCATGCTGTGGGATGCGATAGAATTGGCACAGCATTGCACGCATGTCAATTCCACGCCAATTACATCCATCAACCTCCCAGCCCTTTACATCCGATAGTGGCCTCCTGGCCATTCGAAGCCTGGGGAATGGACATCATAGGTCCAATCACCCCAAAATCATCATCAAATCGCCAGTACATACTGGCCGCCACCGATTATTTCTCTAAGTGGGCAGAAGCTACAGATTACAAGGAAGTCAAAGCTGTCACCGTGGTCGATTTCCTCTGGACGCAAATCATATATCGGTATGGTGTTCGAGATACATCATGACCGACAACGGTACCCCATTCGTAACAAGACTATGGACAATTTCGTGAGAAATTCGGCATCCGACAAAGGGCGTCCATCGCTTACAACCCCGCTGGTAACGGTTTGGCGAAGCCTTTAACAAGACCTTGTGCAAAATTTTAAAGAAAGGCAGTTGCGAGGGGAACAAGAAAAGACCGCACGATAGGCTCGAAGAAGATATATGGGCGGGCATGGGGGACATTCGAACTCCCATAGAGTCAACCCCGTATTCGCTAGTCTACGGTGTTGAAGCCGTGCTACCACTTGAGATACAAATTCCGTCGTTGCGAGTCGCTCTGCGAGAAGGACTCACGGAAGAGGAAAATATCCGACTCTGCCTACAGGAATTAGAATCCCTCGACGAAAAGCGCCTGGAAGCCCAGCAAAGGCTCAAATGCTATCAAGCCAGCCTCACTCGTGCTTTCAATAAAAAAGTTAAGTTCCATTCCTTTCAAAAGGGGGATCTCCTCTTAGTCGTGCGCAGACCGATCATGGCTACAAGCAGAGATGGAGGAAAATTCGCACCTAAGTGGGAAGGACCGTTCGTCGTTCAAGAAGTCTACACTAACGGCGCTTACAAATTGGTCACTCCCGAAGGAAAAAGACTCCCAGCTATAAACGGTAAATTTCTCAAAAAATTCTATCCATAACAGTATTTGCATTCCAAATGTAAAGTTTATAAATCAATTACATGGAAAAAGAGAAGGTCTACAAATCACCAAAAAAAAAAAAACAAAAAAAAAAAAAGCGTGACTAAAGATTCCTCGCCATCTCCATTTGTAACTCGCAATAAAGGCAACCCTCCGACGACGGAGAGTTGCCTCCCTCACTACCTGCGAGAGTGGGCTGGCGGTGACCTCGCTACCATCTGCTTTCGGTGCAACCACGGCCTTCTTCAAATCTCGTACACTCTCCTGGATCTGCTCGGCTTGAGTTGTAAGGTATACAACTTTAGTCTCAGCGGATTGAAGTTGCTCTTTGGCTAGCTCCAGGCGTTCACGGGCATCCTCTTCGTGTTCACGGGTATCCTCTTCATTGACCTTAGCTTCCGAAAGCTCTTCATCAACCTCACTCAAAGTGATTTCAGCATCTTCTAGCTTAGAGGACAATATACCCAAAGCTTCCCCAGCATCACTCTCTGCCCGATCCCTGGAAGTGCGATCCAGCCGAACTTTCTATCTCGCTAAGAACCTGCAGCTTCTGAGTGTAGACCTGTAGGCGAGTCACATCATGACTCACCTCCTGTAGCCTACTGATGACGAACCCTGCATCAACCAACAAAGATCGTCGGCAAGACTTTGCATCACGGTGATAACATATCTGAGGGGCTATTCAGTCCTTCCAGACTTGTAGTATCAAGCCCTCAACGTGAGACAACAATTGCTGCGACGGGGTCAGAGAAGTCGAGGCAAACGGTGTAGGCAGAGTCAAAGGAGTGGCCGTGTCCTGTATCTCAACGGCCAGAACTGGAGTTTCAACAGCTGGAACTTCCTCTTGAAAGGCTGGAGCTTGAGTTTCTTCTTGAACAACCGTCGCAGGAGCTTCTTCCTCAACAGTTGGAGCCCATTCTTGAAGAACCTCGACGGCTTCCTCGGTCGGAGCTGGAGTTTCTTCTTGAACAACCACAGCAGGAGCTTCTTTCTCAACAGTTGGATCCCTTTCTTGAAGAATCTCGACCACAACTTCTTCCTCGGCCGCCTCCTGAATAACTGGAGGAGCAGCCTCTTGAACAGGTAAGGCCTCAGGCTGAGTCAAAGCTGGTGCAACCTCCGCAAGCTCCTCCACCACCTCTGTACCCTCAGGGGAAGCTAGAACGGACGAATCTGCCTGTGCAATTGCTCCTGGAGACACCTCCTCTCGAAGTGCTTCGGGTGCCTCTGGGGAAGACAAGATCTGAATAGTCTCTATAGGAGGATTCGTCTCTGGCAGACAAGAAGTCTGAAGCTCTAAATGAGGCTCTGTCTCCGGGATGGGAGGAAGGAATGTCGGTGGCGAAAGGGGGAAAGAAACAGGCGGAGCTTCTTTGCGTGACTTCTTCTTCACACAGGTATCGTTCAGAGTAGCAAGCGGTGCCCTCTTCTTATTCGCCTAAGAATTGAAGAAAAACGTTAGAAAGCATAGCAAAACAAAAGCACTCACAGTGATGATGCGACTTACCAAAGAGACGCCAACTGGCTTCTTGCCCTTCGATCTACGTCGGCGACGAGGATGAGACCGATCGCTGTCATAATCCTCCTCCTCTTCACTATTCTCTGCAGCAGAAACAACAGGCACCGGCTCCAGTCGCTTTTGCAGGAAGAAGCAGGACAGTGAGGATAAAAAGAAGGGGAAGGAAAGAAAACAAAAAAAAAAAAACAAATAAACTTACCTCAAAGCGTGGAGACAAGTGCTCTTTCCACCAGGTATAATATGCGAGGGTGGTCCCAGGATCCCGAGTTGGTTCGCCAATCAGAGGCAAATCAAGTCGACCACAAGGACGGGCAACACTTGCTCTCCAAAAGGTCATCAACTCGGACAGTGAGGTGGTATCTCGCTGACTGACCTCAGCTCCTAAATCTTCAGGCAAATCCTGGCAATACCCAAATTGTCGTGCGAACCTGGTGGAGTTGTATGGCTCGATGAAATAACGAAGGGGGCGACGGGCCATCAAATAGCAGCAACGGATACTGAGGAGACTCTTGTAAGTCGCCCTAGGAATCGTCCTCTTCGGCTCATCCACCAAAGAAGAAATCGTGCTTTCACCAAGGGGGTATCGGTTCCACAACAACACCGGAAGAGGTCAGAATAAATCGCGCGCTGATCCTCGTCGAAAGCACTCTGAAGGGAAGGATTCCCAAAAGAAATCATACCTGGACGTCGGGCTCCTGTAAGATCCTCCCCGTGTGTGTGAAAGTAGACGGCCAACCAAGTATATAAGTACGGCCATTGAGCAATTGAAGGCAATCCAGCAGCCGCTTGACCCAAGTCTTTTTAAAGACACGCCAAAGCAGGACCAGCCAAGGCGAAACGAACCCCAGTGGCCGTGTAACTGGCCACCTTAAAGACCATGGGTCGCAGATCGTCGTCGCCAGTCGAACGAAATACAAAACGGGACAACCAAACTAAGAGAAGAGCGGCCAAGTGGACTTCATCTTCTTTACCCGGTATGATGCGGAGGAAGTCAAAGACATCCTGCTCTACAGCCGTCCGCCCTCGTGAAGAGGCCATACCCTTTCCGTAAGCAGCACTCCAGGTAATCCAAGGATCAGAGACAGGAACAGTGTTGTCTTCGGTGCGGAACCAAAAGGCAACCCAAGAAGCAGTAGAGATGACGTTGGACTCCGAATCCCGACAAAGGCGATGATAGACTAAAAATAGCCACTGGCAACTGTAGGGTAGCGCTATACTCCGCACGTCCTTGAAGTCAACCACCATCGGAAACACCTTGTCATAGAAATACCCGGAGATCGGCAAGCCAAATATCCTGTCCATGTCTAATAAAGTAATGGACAACTTACCTTGGCACGTGACTAATGTGTTCGTCTCCGTGCTCCAAGCATCAAGAAAAGCTCGGACTACTGATACGTCACAGCTATACCGAAAGAGGGAGGCCCAAAGCCCGTATTAAACACCAACGTTGCGGAGAGTGCGACTGCATCGTCCCAAAAGTAAAGTAGTCCACTCGTAAAGAAAAGGGATTGGTGTATCCAAAGTCGTGTTCGGTGCTTGAAAAGCCTGCACAACTTCCTCGTCCATAAAACGATCCTGAAGAGTACGTGGGGGACGGTTCGCTACAAGTAAAGCACTTTGAAGTCCAAAGGTATCTGGGCCGGCAGCTATTACCTCGTCTTCGGAAGAGCCAGGGCAAGGAAGGAAGAAGACGTGATCTCCAGTGGCTAACGATCTACTCAAAGATCCGTACGAAAGCGAGCGGTCCACAAGGGAGGGAGGCTTTACAGCATGGCCCCCGAAAACTGATTCCCCGCTCGGGCAGTAAGTCATATGAGAGGCATCGCCTTCCGTGTACAATGCCAGAGTCAAGATGGTCTCATCGCCAACAATCACAGTGTGGTCAAATGAACGCAGTCCATTGATCAAAGTTGCCGAGGGAGTAGCCATCTGAAATCAAAATTTGAAGGTCAGATCAAATTCAAAATGCAAAAACCCCAAAGTCAAATTCCAAATTTGAAATTCAGACTAGAAAGAAAAGCAGACAGTCCTGGCAAAATGGCGCGGAAGTGGCGTGACCGCGCCAATTCGGCGTGACCGCGCCGGAAAAAAAATTCAAAAAATCTGGTAAAACCAAAAAAATTGACTGCATGAGAAGTGGCGCGACCCCGGCGGTGAAAAATCAGAAAAAATCGGAGTACCGCACCAGAAAACGCGCAGGAAAAAGTTAAAAAAAGTTGAAGCTGGAGAATCTAGTACCTGCCTACTGGTAAGTTCGAGCCTAAGTCTTAATTCAATTGGACTAAGTTCTAATTGGTTTGGCTCTAATTGGTTCGGTTTGAGTCTAATTGGACTAAGTCCTAATTGGCTTGGCTTTAAGTTTAATTGGACTAAGGCTTTGAGTCTAAGTCTTAATTAAATTAAGGCTAAGTCCTATTGATTGGGCAAGTCTTAATTGGCCAAGTTGGACGTCTTAATTGGCTAAGTTCTGATCTCGACTAAGTCTTAGCTGAATCTTAATTAAGTCTTAGCTGAATCTTAATTAAGTCTTAGCTGAATCTTAATTAAGTCTTAGCTGAATCTTAATTAAGTCTTAGCTGAATCTTAATTAAGTCTTAGCTGAATCTTAATTAAGTCTTAGCTGAATCTTAATTAAGTCTTAGCTGAATCTTAATTAAGTCTTAGCTGAATCTTAATTAAGTCTTAGCTGAATCTTAATTAAGTCTTAGCTGAATCTTAATTAAGTCTTAATTAAGTCTTAATTAAGTAATCTTGATTAAGTCTTGATCCATGCCGATTAAGGCCCGTGGGTGACAAGGTCCATGCAGATTAAGGCCCGTGGGTGACAAAGTCCATGCCGATTAAGGCCCGTGGGTGACAAGGTCCATGCCGATTAAGGCCCGTGGGTGACAAGGTCCATGCCGATAAAGGCCCATGGGTGACAAGGTCCATGCCGATAAAGGCCCATGGGTGATAAGGTCCATGCCGATAAAGGCCCGTGGGTGACAAGGTCCATGCCGATAAAGGCCCGTGGGTGACAAGGTCCATGCCGATAAAGGCCCGTGGGTGACAAGGTCCATGCCAATAAAGGCCCGTGGGTGACAAGGTCCATGCCAATAAAGGCCCGTGGGTGACAAGGTCCATGCCAATAAAGGCCCGTGGGTGACAAGGTCTACGCCAATTAAGGCCCGTGGGTGATAAAGTCCATGCCGATTAAGGCCCGTGAGTGATAAAGTCCATGCCGATTAAGGCCCGAGGGTGGCGAGGTACGTAAAGCTAAGGTTCAAATTACTCAGTTAAGTCCAGTTACTTAATGAAAAAAAAGAAAACAACAAAAAAAAAAAAAAAGTGGCGAGTCATGACCCGAGGTTCAACCCGACCCGAGTCATGACTCGAGATATGACCCGAGTCATGAAATTATCAAACCCAACCTTGGAGACTTAGGAGTGTTGTACAACGAGGCACCATCTCGCCGCGACGCCAACACCGGAAGCATCCCCTCGCCACGCCACTGGGGCAGCAGAGCCATCGAATCGCCGTGCCACGAGCGTCGCGGAGGAGCCCCAAAGCCATCTTGCAGACGGCACTTGCCGCACTACCAAACAGCCATGGAGATGCCTTCGTCTCGCCGTGTGACGCAGAAATCAAAGACGAAATCGGCCAAAGGGGAAGAAGTTCTACTCTTCGGCAAGTACTCCGACGAGAAACGCCATAAATCGACGTTCCCGCGACTCAAGCCTTGAAAGAAACAGAAGAGGTAGAAATCTGAAATCGCGAAATTAGGGTTTCAGGTCGAAGGAGACGAGGAAGACGGGTCCGATGTTCGGACCCTCCAAATCCGATACGTGGAACCGCTGCATTCGGGTCCCGTACTCGGAACCCTAAAAACCAACAAATGGAACCGCCGCATCCGGACTCCTTAACCGAAACCCTAAATCCAGCAAGACAGTCCGCTGCGTTCGGATCCCGTATTCGAAACCCTAAGGGTCCGGTTCTCATATCCGCCTTATACGGGTCCCACATTCGGAACCCTAGGCTCCGGCTTTCGGAACCGACAACACAGCCGGAACCTACTGCAAGAACCCTAAGCTCCGGAAACTTTACCCGACGAGCCGGAGCCTCGCGATGGCGAGGCTCCATGGCTCGTCTCCTTCGGTTCGACTCAACGAAGAAGACGAGTGACGCATCGGCACGACGACGACGCCGCCGACGAAGACTATGAAGAAGACGCCGCCAACAACCACAGCAGAAATGCCCAAATCCGAAGCCCGAAATCGCAACGGCGTTCAAGGTACGATTGAGGGTCCGAACGGCGAAGTCTCAAGAAACCGGTGGACCTCCACCGGACCAAGCTTCACTAGCTCAAGCAGCCTCAACCTCCCACAAACACCGTCGCAAGAAAACAAAAAAAAAAAAAAAAAAAGAAAAAAAAAAGGGGGAAGGTAGTCAAGGCAAAATCACAGCCTGAGAAAGCGAAGCTTCAGTAACCGGCGGACCTCCACCGAACCAAGCTCCACCAAATCAAGCCCTCATTCACCTAGACAAGCCGCCTCAATTGCAATAAAAAAAAAAAAAGAGAAGGAAGGGGAAAGAAGAAACGAGCTACAGGGCGGAATCAAAGGTTCAAAACAACGAAGTCTAAGTAACGGTGGACCTCCACTGAAACAGACCATCGAAATGAACCCTCTCAACTTCCCAGAAGCGTCATCACGAAGAAGAAAGAAAAGCAGAAAAAAAAAACAAAAAGAGGAGAACAATAAAGTAACAGGCAAAAAGACAAAAGACAGGAACCTCTGTGATGTCAAGGTCAAAGGAGCAAACGTCAGACAGTAAAACGTCAGAGCCAATTTGGGAGCAAGAGCAATTACGCAAGAGCGAATCAGTTAGCACACTGATCGAGGCGCCCTTTATAAGGGCAAATTTCCCTCCCTTATCTCTGACTTAAAATTCAAAAAAAGAATAAGGAGGGGAAAACCCTAATCTATCTTACCCTAACTGTCTAGATCCGACCCAGTCCGACTCAAAGCAATCACCTCGACTCAGACGGGTTGGCTCGACTCGGTCCGGTTAGCTCGACTCGAAACAGTCGGCTCAGCTCAGCCCAGCTTATTGAGCCCACAAAGAACCAGGCCCAAACAACAAGTCTGAAGCAAGCTACAGCCTGAGTCAGATCTAGACCCGTGGCGGGCCCAAGCCCACTTACACGTGGGCCCACAAAAAAAAAAAACTTCAAAATTCACGCATCCTGAGAGTACACTTTCAAAGTGTACACTGGATGTGCACATTTTGAAGGGAGCATCTGTAGGAACAAACTTTTACAGGTCCGACAAATATGGTCCAAATCAACACCGCATGAGATGGGTCAACAAGTCAACTATTGACCACAGTCAACCGATGAAATCAAGCCGTCAATCAAGCTCCGATCAAGCAACAGTTGAGATCAAAATTGCCACATCATCCGATTACATGGACGACAAGTCATACAATGTGGCCACATCAGTAGCTTACAAGGACTACACGTGGCTCTTGCCTTGGTCTAAAGTAGTTCCATAATTCAGAGGAAACGTTATGCAGAAAAAGTCGATGTGGGTTACAACCACTCCGACAAACCTGGTCCATACAGTTGGAGCCCGATAAGCCTATAAAACAATAGGCTCAACATCAGAAAGGGATCGATCCCAAAAATCCAAGATCGAGCATCCAAAATCAAAAACTCCAGAGAGACAGAGACACACAAAAATACAAAGACGTACGTCCAAATCCCCACAAATTCAAAATCTCCACCCCCAAATTTGAGAGAGCAACAAGCATTTCTGCCGTTGTCTCGCAATCAAATTGTTGTGAGCCAATCGGAATACTAAATTTTCCGCCAAGCTTAGGCAAAAATCAAGTTCGTTTCGTCTGTTCGTGAAGAAGGCACGTAGATCGTTCGTGTCTTCTCGGAGATCGTTTGAGTTTATTGGAGATCGAATCAAAGGAGTTCTAGAAGTCGCACCCCACACAATCACCTTAAATTTACCAAATTACCCTTCAAATTATTTTGTACACTGTACATCGGACGCGTATTTTTCGATCCACATATTGTACTCGTCTACAATTACAAGTAATTTAGACTAAGTCTCAATCTCGTTTCCACAAAGACAAGTAAGACAGTCGATTTCTTTAAGACTTTAACCATATATTGGACAGTCAAATTGATGAAAGCTTTGAATAAACTAACTGAAAGATAAAAAAATCAGAAAGCTAAATCAAGTAACAATCAGAGATGAAAACCACGTTTTCAAAATAGTTGGGAGATCCTCCCTAGTTATACTAACTCTTAGTCGTTAATCAATTAAGCTTTGGCAAAATTCATTAGAACTTTTGGCTAACCAATAGACATAGCCTCTCAAATTACCTTTGCATAAAATTAGAAGTTGAAACGATTCCATCTTATCCAGACACATATTCTAGCCACCTTTCAATCGCTGGGTGCCTCATCAATCATGCCTTAAATTGAAAAATCATTTGAAACAAAAACTCATATAATTCAAACTCAGGAAACCATCTCCTAACTTTTCTCTTCAAAACTCATTAGAAAAGAATCAAACTTTAAAGAAAATCACATGTAAAAATAAAATAGATTTTGAATAGAAGTTTAAATTGAAGTAGAAGAACTAGAGAATTAAGTGTTAGGTCCCGCTTCTGGTGTAGTGTTACAATCATATGGGTGTTAAAACAGTAAGGTGGTTCCAACACATTGGAACTAGGAACATCAGAAAGTAAATAATAAGAATTGGAACGTGCACAATAATTTTAACAAAGCACAGTACTACGGGCAACTGTACTATGAAGCTTTGGGGCCGATCAAGAAATCTTATTCAAAATATAAGTCAAAATTACAGTAGTAATTACACACAAAATACAACTAACTTACACTTTGGAAATAACCCACACGAAACACTCTAGTGGTAGAGACACCAGTGTCTGACTTTCTTGACACTACCAAAGCTCCCCCTTGGTGAATGCAGTCCTCTAGAGAGCGTAATTTATGCTTTACTCGTGATCTTAAAACGCTCGACCAGAACTCTCCTTTCAGCCACTCTACTCCCTTTAATTTCACTTCCGTTTGTTCCCTCTAACCGTGAACTCATGTTCCTTTTATAGTTGTAGAAGGAGGGTGGTAATAACCCACGTTAAGAAAAACCTAATCCACTTTTTTTAGCTGATATGTGTCTCAACAAGACATGCTTTTGTTTAAATGAGGACACGTAGTGGCTGTAGTGGCTTATTTTTAGTCATGCATTTTAAACACACTATCCACTTATTTTGGTCCATTCTTGGATCCATGATTATAAATGTATCCACTTATTTTGGTCTATTCTTGGAACCATGATTATAGATGTTTGACAAAAAATAGTCAATCTAGAGAATCATCTAGATGCAACAATCTCCCCCTGTGGCATCTTTTTGGCATCACCATGATCCATTTAGTGCGCAGGCTGGAGGTGTTGCATGGCTGAATTGTTATATCACCATAGTCAACGTGAGAGACAATTCAATTACACAAGTAATTAAATTGGACGCAACTTGTCATAATAGAAACACCACTAAATGAGTAGAAGTAGCTTGTCAACACAAAATACAAACCAAAATATTGCATTCTCCCCTTTGAAGGCAAAAATGATGCCAATAAAGAGTAACAACTCCCTTTATCTACAGACTGTTGCTAGGGCCCTCCAACTTCTAGTGCCCAGTCTGAAGGCTATCACAGGTGGTATTGCAACTGTTCTTACAATCTAATACTTTGTAACAGTGATCAGAAGTATGTGTTCCTTCCATAACAACCTGGATATGGTGGTCCATGACTTTGCACATATCTTTACTGAACTTGACTATCATACCAAAATCACATAATTGACTAAAGCTTAACAAATTTGCCTTTAAACTGTCAACCTAAAGGACCTTCTTGAGTTTTGACATACCTTCAGCATTTAGTGTCCCTTGTCCAAGTACCTTGACTTTCTTGCCGTCTCCAAAAGTCCTTTGACCATCTTCTCTACCAGTGAGATTTTTCAAGAGTCTTCATTCACCAGTCATGTGTTTTGAGCACCGCTATCAAAAAACAAGTTCTGCTTGTATTTGTCAAGTAGTATGATCGGCACAATTAATTATAAAACCTTTCTTCACCCATATGAATCTTGTCCTTGATGTTTTCTGATTGTAGCCCGAGTTGGATTTCAGGTCTTATCTCCTCGTCTCAGTACTTGATATCGTACTGCAATTTATAACACCTTGGTCATATGGGTTTCCTCTTCTTGACAACAAAAGGTTTTTCTTTGATAGAAATAAGATGGGAGTTTGAAATACCTGGATCAAACCCTAAGCTGGTTCGATCTTCATTATCTCCTCCCATCGAGAGAATATTGTCGAGTTTTTGTGTGCCATGCATGACTTTCTTCATCATATTGTGAACAGATTCCTAATTGATCTCCAACTTTGAGACTATCTCGGTTTTCTCATGTATCTTCTCTTCTAACACTTCTTTTTCATTTTTTTGAACAAAAATCTGTTCCTGTAGTGCTATGTTCGTCTGGCACACTTCAGACCAATTGTTTAACATTTTCTTATACATATCTCGCAGTGATTCCTCATTAATATATTCGTCGGACTCTGTGTCGCATTCGTCAGTCGTTGCAACACCATCATTGGAGGCCTGAGAAATTAGGGCCGCATAATTACAGATGAATTCGTCCCCATTTGAGCTGCTTATATCGAAGTCCTCGTTACTTTAGCTTACAACATAAGAATTTTTTCTTCTACTTGGACACTCGGATTGAATGTGTTCATAACCTTCACATTCGTGACATTGAATCTCTTTCCACTTTCGTTGAGATTCGTCTCTAGCTGAAAATCGATCAGGTGACTTGTTAGAATTCTCATTTCCAGAGAAAATTTTCTTACCAAACTTACTAAATACTCGGTTGAGGCCTCTAGTAAACTTAGCTAACTTCTCATCTAGCTCTTCTGCAGTGACAGAGGAAGAAGACATTGCAACACTTGCCTTTTTTTATGCTTGAAGAGCAACACTTGCCTCTTTCTTTTCTTTGCGACTTCTATTGGCTTTAATATTCATCTCGTAGATTCTGTGCGATCCCAGGAGCTCTTCACATTTGATGTCATTCAAATTTTTACACTCCTCTATGGTAGCCACCTTCACAAAAAAAAATTTGGTTAGAGAACGAAGAACTTTCTAGACCAGTTCCACATCGGGAATTCTTTTACCCAAGGCAAATTTTTCATTTACAATGTCTAGTATTTTTGTATCATACTCAGCCTATCGTCTTGTCATCTTTCATCTAAAGATTCTCATATTTTGAGTTTAGTAATTGAAGCTTTGACATCCGGACACCTGAGGTGCCTTCATAGGTAGTTGATAAGATCTCTCATGCTTCCTTAATTAGTTGATTCGTATTCCTTAATTAGTTGATTCGTATGTAGATATCAGCTTGAAGTGTTCCAGATCGACGTCATAGAATACGACATTGAGAGCTTTTGCATTTTGGTTTGATAGTTTATCCTTTGTAGCCGTCCACTCGATCTTTGGTTTTACTGAAGTTTCGCCTGCTGGATTTGTCACCGTAGGTGGTGTCCAACCCGTCAGAGTTGCCTTCCATGCCTTCTCATCCAGGTCTTTTATAAAAGCTCTCATACGTGTTTTCTAGTAAGAAAACCTTGTGCCATCCAGAATGGGTGGCTTGACGGCCTGCACAACTTCTTTTTGAGCTTCCATCACTAGATTGTAGATCACCCTAGAAGACATATAGGGTTTGGCTATGATACCACTTGTTAGGTCCCGCTTCTGGTGTAGTATTACAAATGTAAGGGTGTTACAAGCAGTAAGGTGGTTTCAACACCTTGAAACCAAAAACAACAAAAATTAAATAACTAGAAGTGGAACACACACTATGATTTTAACGAAGCACACTGCTACTAGAAACTATACTACAGGGCTTTGGCCCCAATCAAGAAATCTTATTCAAAATAGAAGACGAAATTATTATAGTAAACTCACACAAAATGCTACTAACTTACACTTTGAAAATAACTCACACGAAACACACTCTAGTGGTATAGACACCAGTCTCTAACTTTCTTGACACTACCAAGGCTCCCCCTTGGTGAATGGTCTCCTCTAGAGCGTGTAATTTACGCTTCACTCATGATCTCTAGACGTTCGACCAAAGCTCTCCTTTTAACCACTCTACTCCCTTTAATTTCACTTCCGTCTATTCCCTCTAACCGTGAACTCATGTACCTTTTATAGCTGTAAAAGGAGAGGAGTAATGACCCATGTTAAGCAAAACTTGATCCACTTTTTATGGCTGATATTTGTCTCAACAAGACATGCTTTTGTCTAAATAAGGACATGTAATGGTTGTAGTGACTTGTTTTCAGCCATGCATTTTAAACACACAATCCACTTTTTTTGGTCTATTCACGAATCTGTGATTATAGATGTATCCACTTGTTTTGGTCCATTATTGGATCCATGATTATAGATGTTTCACAAAAAAGATGGTCAATCATCTAGATCCAACAAAGTGCAATACAAAACTAGGCATTGGATTGGAGTCCCAACATTGGGAAATTACTCCATGTTTATGTGCTCAAATACAAAAAAATAATAATAAAGAAGAACCATTGAAAGAAAGAAAAGAATAGAAAACATAGATTTCGTCTCTTTGCTTTTCTTCTTTTACAAGCTCTCTCATTTGCAATCTGACTTCCCTCACTTTTTCCCTCAAAACTCCTAGGTTTTTTTCGGGCCCAAAACCTCTCTGAATGTTGTCCTCTATGTCTTCATTTTGTACTCCCAAGGGGTGTATTTATATGGTTCAAAATCTTTAAGAAAAGTAACTTTTAAGCAACAAAAGTATCATAGCATCTTGAGAAACTTCTATGGGTGTTGCCTGCGATGGCGTTAGGTGGATCACATTAGGAAACTTCAAATATTTGCAGTTTCTTGCATAGAAAGTGGCACTAAAACAAGTTAGGAAAGTTTGAGTGGCAGTACTAGCACCCAAGCTACTGTCAAAATTCGGGTTTTTTCGTTTTCTAGCGCTACATCACGAGTTTTTTGTGCCTCTTGGATGCCACGACACCCAAACTAGCAGCATGGCCCCAAGCTAATTCCAATATTTAAATTTTTACCAAGTTTCTCTATTTTTTTGCTTGGATAGTTCTAAACGCTTTTAAAACATAAAATTCATCAGTCTTGCATCATATATAATTGGTAAAAAATTAGGTAAAAACAACTAAGTTAACTAATAAAAACTAATGAAAAATTAAACTGTATCATAATAATAGAAGTTACAATAAGATATATAGATGTTACAAAATTGGTACCATAACTCAAATAACTAGTATCATAGCTCAAATAATTGACATCAGAGCTCGAATAACTAGTATCATAGCTCACATAATTGGCATCGGAACTCGAATAACTGGTATAAAAGCCATTGTGTTAAGGTAAGAGAACTGGTATCAAAGCTCAAATAACTAATACTAACTAGTATCATAGTTTAATTTCAGAGTTTTGAAACAGTTATGCTTGGGAATTGCTAATTGAATAAATAAAACTCTGTCATAACTTGGAGGTGGAGTTAAGGGGAGAGGACAAGAAGAAAAAGGGAGCCACTAGATTGAAGGGGAGTAGAAGACCCAAATGAAAGGTGGTCAGGATACAATCTTCAGTTTTAAATATGATACCTTTACCAGATGAAATACAAAAGATACGAGATGAGCAATTAATTTTTAGTATTTATTACACGTTTCATTATAAAATGACAAGTTTCTTTATGAGTTCTTATTTTTCTCTTTCCCTCTCTTCGTTTTCACAATTGTTCTAAACACTCTCGCATTGAAAATTTATTAATACAACTAAATAATTTTAGAAAGAAAAGGCTTTTACAATATTTGCCAATATGTTTAATCTAATCAAAGTTTAAAATATTGATCTTATCTAATAATGTATCATACCTACTTCATTATATGTACATGTCCTATATAAAGAATATCAGAGAGTTCAATTTTGAATTAGATAGGCCAATGTAATTTTTCGATATTGTGTATTATATGAGTACGAAAAACTTCATAAGTATTTATTTTGAAAACTTATATATGTAATGTTGATAGTACGATGGGAAAGCAAGAAACACAGTCACGCTCCATAAGAATATCAAAATGAATAAATTAATAAAAAAATATTTTTTTACTTTTAGTATAAATATTAATTAAAATATATCAAAACATTTATTGGATTTGGATACATCATATTTAGAATAAAAATATAATTAGTAATAGGATCAAAATATTTATCAAATTTAGATACATGAGATGACCCAAAACAAAATCAAATTATGATTAGGATCTTGATTGAAAATAGATAAATCTGAATAGATTGACATCCTTTTATTTTGAAAAATATAATCCTCAAATCCTACAAAAAAAAAGTCAAAATAGAAAAAGACAATTCTAACCTTGACCTGACAGTGTACATATTGTTTCATCTATCCCATATCAAAGGCTTACTTTACTGTACAATGAAGAAGGGAAAAGAAAACCATTTGATAGATCTTTGCCACCAAAGGCAAAAGATTCATGGATTCCGCTTATCGATGGCAAAGATTAATTTTAATGTAATTCATTAAAACAAGTTAGGAAGTTCAAGTGGCATACTAGCGCACAAGCTACAGTCGAAAACATGGTTTTTTTCTTGTAGCATTACATCACAAGTTTTTTTTGGCTTTTGGATGCAACGACACCCAAATTGGTGGCATGGCCCAATGCATAATTCCTACATTTAATGTTTACCTCGTGTTCTCCTATTTATTGCCTAGATTGTTCTAACGCCTATAAAACTTAAAATTCATCAGTCTTCCATCATATATAATTGGTAAAAAATTTAGTAAAAAAACTAAATTAACTATAAAAAATTAACTAAATATTAAACTCTATCATTATGATAGAAATTACAATAAGATAGATGTTAGAAAATTGGTAACAGAACTCAAATAACTAGTATCAGGGTTCAAATAACTAGTGTCAGGGCTCAAATAACTGGTATTAGAGCCCAATAACTGTATGTTAAGTGGGGATAAGAAAAACAAAAAAAATGCATTGGACTGCATAAATTTTTCTGATATATTATTTATGTGCTTCTCGCTTCCATGCCCATCTCATTATATTCCTCCATATCAAGTTCACTTTTCTTACATTGAAGCTACAATAATCATATAGGGCATCAAGCAAGATAAACTCCTTTCACGTTAAAAGTGAGGCACTGCAAACTTCTTAGAGGTAGATTAGTACCAGATGGCGGCCAAATTATGGTGATCAATTGAATATTACTAAATCATACCAAGAAAGTTAATTGTGTTTGACACAATTTATTTAAAATTTGTTTTGATAATATTTTATCCAATATTTTCCGATTAATCAGCTGGAGGTGAAACACATTGGCCCTAGATAGCATGGTTTATGATTTATCCAAGCATACTTTCTGATGCAGCCTTCAACATGTTGCAAAAGTAGCATCATGTCACGGTTTCGGGAATTCAATATGTATGACCAAGACCCAGTGCATATTTGACACAATAATCAAAACTATGGCATCCGCCTTGTCTGCATAACCTTATTTTTGTCATCTTTATGTTTTAATAAATGGTAATGTGATAATCATACTCCCTTAAGCCTTCTTGGTGTCTTATTGCAAAAGTCTCACATCTTCATTGTCCCTAACGTGTTTCACATTAGATATAACTGTAAGGATGAACAAACGCTAATGCCAATTGTTGAATAAAAAGACTCACTATGTAATTTTGGTAGGCTGAGTAAGATTTAGCATAAGAAGTTGTTTTTTTCTAGAAGTTTTTTCTATGCCTAAAATACACCAAAACTTCTCTTTAACATGTCCTCTACCTGCAACAATGTCCTCAAAGATATTTACCAGTAGTACGATTTTACCGATAGAAACTTACAAAGTAAAATAAAAGTTAGACAAACGTACTAGAACTACATACGAGTTGTAGACAAGAATTGAAAAACAAAGGAGCGGCATATCATTGACACTTTACTTACACAGTACAACTATGTTCTGGGAATAAGTGAACCCATCAAGAAATGAAAAAATTGATGTAACTAAGTGTTCTTCATGTTAATATGAGGTGTCATAACCTAGCAAACAACTTTGGATCCCCATGAAAGTTGGTGGATACAGTGCATGATAATAGATAGGATCATACAAGGCACAAATTACAGTGGCAGAAGGCGTACAACACTGGGACACAAAAGTGCAAAAGAGGAGCTCACCAAATCCAGTTGATAAATCATATGCTTCTTCTCATTAAGAAAATCAATACACTAAGTATATGGCTTAACTTCTTGGACACCTGAATATCAAAGTGTAATAACCAAGAGACAGCAGGCCACAGTAAGTTCATCCAGTAATAATTATTATTATTATTATTAAGTGCCCAAAAGCATGACTTTTATATGAATTCTATTTCAACTACAAATCACTTGATAACCACTTTCATTTTTTGTACTAGAATTTTATTTTATTATCATTATATGTTGTTTAAAATAGACAGTTTTTAGTGGATGCCCTATGACATTTATAAAGTTTTACTTGTTTCTTTTATGCACATGATTGACTATGCATTTATTAATTTTTTGCTTTCTTTTCTTTCACCTTGTTGATCTACTGCATTTCAATCAAAATTTACATTCTATTCGTGGACGCGTGATTTATTCTTCAGGATTTTTGAGGAATTCATATCTTTTCCTTACAAATGGTGAGCACCACTGGAATGGTTCCTAAATTTTCTTGTGCTTTATGTTGTTTCTTAATTTGGCATATTACTTTGAGTCTATTGGGCTGTCTTTGTCTTTGGTGTCAATTGGAGAGTTGCAGGGTTGTGGGTCAAATATTTCACATCCATGATTTTATAAAAATGTTACCGTGGAATCTGAAATAAAACATGGGGAGTAAATAGGTAATAATCGAAATGGGTAAGGAGTATTCTGTTACTCGTTTCGATTACCCTACCCGTGTTCTGTCACCCATTTCGCCCGAACAAAAATCAAGGTAAGTAAATGGATAAATAATATTTTAATAAATTTAATCATCTAACCTTATAAATTAAAAAAAAAACACAAAACCTATAATTTGAACAATTAAAATAGTATCAATGAAATTATAAAAGATAACTTCAAAAGTAATATTTCAATAACACTAATACCAATAAAAATATTAGAAGTTTACTAAATTAAATATTTAAAAAACCAAATATTCAAAATCATATGAAAATAGTATTTCAATTCTTAAGTTTATCTAAAAACAACTCAAACAGAAATTCAACACACATATCATCTAAAAATACCAACTCTTACATTAAGTTTATATAAAAATAATATGTCACGTAAACATTAAAATAAAGGGCATCTCTCCAGTACGGTAGTCGGCAACAGCTTTACCACACCGCAATTCAGCAGAAGCCTCGGGTCTTCCGCAATGTTCAATCTAGCCAAAGTAGAAGCGTCGCGGCTTATATCAACTCGCAACGCCCCTCCCCTGTGCAACACCTGAAATCGCCGAGATTAGCAGAAATCGTCGCAGATGTCTTCCATGAAGTCTCAAAGTGTTCTTCAGCTACAATCAAGCAATTCTCAGCTCGGACGATGCCAAACTTATCGCCGAAATTCAACCGGAGTAACATCTCCTATTCAGGTACATCATCTCTCTATATATACATACGAGTGTACAGAAAATATACATTGCCCTAAAAAAGCAAGAGGGCAGAAGAACAATACACAAAAGACAAGCGATCCTAAAAGAGCAGGAGGATCAACAAAAAAAAAAGTGTGTGTGCGTCGTGTGTTCTTCGGCACATTCGAAACTCGATCGTTCCTCCCGAACGATCAAGTCCCGAAGGGGGCAAGCTGTATGCATCAAAATGTGCATGGCCCAATTTCGACGTGACCAGAAACCTACTAGTCCATCAAACAACGATCATGGGTAGATTTCGTCGATTCTCGAAATCCATCGTAGCAGCCCATCGGGAGATCCAACCACACTGCCGAGTCACCAGCACAGTCAGCGCCCCAGTCAGCAAAATCTGTCGCGTCATCACCAGTCAGCAGCCATGTCATATCGTCACCTGATTCAACAACCAACGACCAAGTCTGGTCTTGATCCTCGTTTGAGGGAATCAGGAGAAAAAAACCTTCCTAGTCTCCCTCCTCTCTCAACCATAGCAGCAGAAAGGGGATCGTGATCCCCTTTCCCAGGAAAAAGCCTCAACAACCGAAGAGGACAGGCTACAAATAGCCAGAAGTTCCCTGTCGTAGGGTTGGAAAATTTTAAGTTCAAAACTCTTTCGTTGAGAAGAAACTCCTCTCGCAGAAGCTCTCGAATTAGAGAAGTCAAGCAACTCGCCGTTCGTCGTTCAACAGTTTGACCGGAGCATCTCTACACTTTCACCGGCAGCGTCACAAGTCAAAACACACGGAGCATAAATACTTCCGTCCGACCGACCAAAGCCACACCAGATCGTGCACACTCATCCACAAAACTCAAACTTCGACATACTCGCCAGAAGCCGAAACTTCGACAAATCACACGGAGATCGAATCAGAGGAAGCATAGGAGATTGTACTCACAATTTTTTGACATTCATACTATAACACACAAATTTATTCTAAAGTAATTGAAATATTCTCTCGGTCGTGCCTCTTCGCGAACCGGTGGATTTTCGGTGAAACAGATTTAGCATACCCGGTGGGACCTTTCCTACCTCTCATCTCCTTCTCCGTCCAACCAACACAAAAAAAAATCTCCAACCTCAGCCATGGTCAGCAACGTCAACAACGGCAACAACAACAACAACAACAGGGGCAAGCAAACTGCATCTTCAAGCTTTGCTCAGTCGTGCCCCGCCGCGACAGCAAGCTCGACCGCAGGACCTCGTGGGTCAGTTGTCGCAGTTCCAGCCGACCTTCGCGTTCCTACCTCTCCACCACCGGCCACTCGCCCCGTAACGATGGCTCTGGCCAGGAGTTTGTCCATCGGACAGGTTGCCTTCATGCGTGACGCGTGCCGTCCAAGCTCCGTCTTTGTACCACAAGCTATCGCGGTCTCTGCAAAAGCCATCGCGGCCTCCGCCAAATTGATTCCGACGATGACTAAGCCAACATACTTGGCCGTCGCTGCATCTCCTCCTCCTCGCAGCCCGACTGTCAGCCCAGTACAGTCGCCGCCTTCACGAAGAAGCTCTATCGTCCTCACTTTAGTGCAGCGATACGAGCAACATGGGGGTGTCTCCTCCTCCTCCGCGGCGAGAACGCACTCATCGTTGGCCTCCTCTATACAGAGAGTGACGGCTACAGACACCCTACCGGTCGTGTTGGTCTCGCAAGACCTCTTGGTCGCACTCAATGCAGCAGCAGGGCCACCACCTATCCGCTCGCGGCACCGACAAACGCCGGCGGCCTCCCATGCTACCACATCGCCCATTCCCTCTCGCCGACTCCCACCGGTGGCTGCCACCACAAGCCAGTCACCTCCCAAAGTAACACTCTACAATCAGCCCGCGACCGGCTCTGTTGACCGGTCGCCCACAACGATTTCTTCTCCGACGCCGACGACCGTCTCTCCGATGCAGTCGCCGATAACGGTTTTGCCACTCCAAACCTAGCCGAAAACAAATCCTTTGGCACAAACCGTCAAGATGGCCGCAATGACAACTTCTGCCAAAATCGTCGAAGAGCAACTGATTGAATTGCAAGTTGCGCTAAAGGAGCAGAGTGAACAGTTGCGCATCAAAGACGCGCAACTTGCCGCCCGCAATGTCCAGATCGCGAGAATACTGGACCGGCTTGAGATGGGCGCGGTTGCAAACAACACTGGCAGCGTGTCTCAAGAAGTTGACCAAAATTGGGCGACCACCAGTGGCTCAGCCGAACCACTGCCAGAAGATCCTTCATCCGACGACGAGCTGCCGCCCGTCGCACTAGTGACCATTCGCAGAGGCCGAGCCGAAGCGGATCCGACTGCTCTCACCATCGATGCTGTCAATGAGCTAATCAACCGTGTTGTACGAAATAGCTCGGGCGACAACAAATTTGTCGCCTATCGCAGGCCCTACACGCAGAGGATCCAAAATATTCCTATGTCGGTCGGGTACCACCGTCCAAAGTTCCAGCAATTCAATCGCGACGGGCACCCAAAGCAGCACGTTGCTCACTTCATAGGAACCTGCAACAACGCCGGCACTGACGGTGATTTGTTGGTGAAGCAGTTCGGCCAGTTGCTAAAAGGAAATGCTTTCGACTAGTACATCGAACTATCCCAGGAATCTACCGACAACTAGGAACAATTGGAACGCAAGTTCCTCAACCGATTCTACAGCACTCGGCGCACCGTGACATTGGTAGAAATCACCAATCTCAAACAGAAGAAGGGCAAAAATGTGGTCGACTATATCAACCGGTGGAGGAACTTGAGCTTTAACTGTAAACAAAGCTCGAACCTCTCCCTCGAAGCCGAGATCGAGATGTGCTCACGAGGGATGCAGTGGGAACTCGTGCGCTACATGCGCAGCCGGAGGCCGAACGACTTCCAAGAGCTTGCAACAGAAGCCCACAAAATGGAGAATTTAATAGAAGAACGAGGAGAAGAAGGATCCTCTTCTGCCGACCCTCGTAAAAGAGGAAGGCACTAGCAGCGACCGCACCTAAAGAGACAAAGGAGAAAGCAAAATCCTCCTTCGCGACAAACGCTTTCGAGCCTATCAAGGTTGGAAGCTAAGTCAAGGTAACATATCTCCCGCGATAACTAACCGGGGGCACCTACCGAAAGCTGTCACTGGAGGAACGACAGGCAAACACATATCCCTTTGCCGACGCAGACGTTCCCATCATACTCGACCAACTCCTTTACAACGAACTACTAAGGTTGCCAGAAATCAAAAGACCTGGCGACCAATCCAAGAGCAAAGATCCAAATTTTTGCAAATATCATCGATTGGTTGGGCACCCGACGGAGAAATGTTTCGTCTTGAAAGATCGCATCATGGAGCTAGCGGCTCAAGACCACATCGAAATTGAAGGAGCTGAAAATACAGCTCCCTCACATGCCATCTCCATCCAAGCCGAGCCAAACCGGCGAACTCAACTACACAAGCAGAAGGTCACAAAGAAGCAGTACCGTCCAAAATCCGGTCTCTCCAACCGACCACACAACAACAGACGACCACCGGCTAAGGTCGCAAAAAAACCGGCACGCCGTGAGCTAGCTGCAGCCGACACAGAGGGGTGGATCCTGGTTACCCGGTGAAAGAAGCCAGTTCGATAACTCGAACCGACACCGGCGAACACCAGAACTAAGGCGAAGCGACAAAACAAAAAAGCCGCGAAGCGCCAAAGAAAAGCTCCCAAGGCAAGCAAGAAGAAGAGAAGACCCGTCACATTGGCGGAGTTCTTCCCAAAGGAGTTTTTCGCACCCCCAGCTATGGTGGCGACTTGTTCAACAGCTCCTCCCGAGCACACAGATAAAGGCAAAAGACTGGTCGTCGAATGCGATGACCTCGAGATGTCACTGAAGCAAATCTCACCCTGAATGAGATAGAAGACGATCTCGACTTGGCCATTCGGTCAAGACAAGCTCTAATTCGGGTCCTTGACAAACCAGAGGAACTGAAAACCGAACTCGAGATGTTGCTCATGAGAAAGCACGATTTGCCGAAAGTCGGGCTGACTCCACCTTATCGTAAGGAGGAAAAAGATGCACAATCATCCCCGCGGCTTGCAAAACCAGAAGAAGCACTTGTCATCTCATGTCCACCGTGTATTACATTCCGAGAGGAGGACGCACAGTTGGGGACGAAGAATCACAACAGACCGCTATTCGTCTCCGGCTACATCAGAGACCATAAAGTCAATCGCATCCTCATTGATTGTGGATCCGCAGTCAATATCCTGCCAATTCGCATAATGAAGAACATCGGTCTCTCTACTGTCGACCTCTCTCCCAGCTCGCTCCTCATCCAAGGTTTCAACCACGAGGACCAGAGAACACTTGGAATGACAAATCTCAAGTTGCACATTGGCGACATGGTAGCCGAAACCCCCTTTCAAGTCATCGATTCCAGGACTTCTTACAACCTGCTCTTGGGTCGACCGTGGCTCCACGCAAACGGAGTTGTGTCATCCACACTGCACCAATGCTTCAAGTATTGGTAAAACGGCGAACAAAAGACGGTGTATGCTGATGAAAGCCCATTCACAAAGGCAGAGGCATCATTCACAGATGCCAAATTCTATCTGACGACCAGAACGACAGTCAAATTGTCACCGTGGTCGAACCAGGCAACGAACGCAAAGAGCACTCTGACGCAGACCGCATCGTCTAAACAACCGATGCAAGTCGCAGTGCTCAAACAGCCGTCGCAGGCCACATTCCCAAAACAAACTTCGCCGCAAGTTGCATCTCCAAAATAGACCACGACGCAGGTCGTGTCTCCAAAGCAGTCAGCGCACAACAACCAGCCGGCACACGACCACAAATCGGCCGCAACCAGTCCAAAACCAGCGCAGCACAACGTACCTATCTTACGGTACATACCACGATCGCGAAGGAAGAAGGGAGAAGCTCCCTTGGTCGCATGCCACAAAAGCAAGACTCCAACCCCTTTGCCAGAAAAAGTCACACTTCCTCTGCCAAAATTGGAGGAACGAAGCATCGTGAAGCAGCTGCCGAACCAGCAGCAGTTGCCGTCCACACGATCCAATGAAGGTTTCGATCCGAACGCCTACCGACTGATGGCTAGAGACAGGGGCAACCTTACAAAAGACGAAATTCATGCCAAACCACCCGTCACGCTATCGATTCTCACTCCAGAACAGGAGAAGCAGAAAAACGAAGGTCAGCGGATCAATCAAGGTTGCCTAGGCCTCGGCTACGAAAAGCAGAAGCCGATCAAAATCTACACTAGCCAAACGAAGCCAGTCAAAATAACCAAAAAGGCTCTGGCAGACGTACATCAAGTTTCAGTCGGCCAAACTCCGACGGAAAAGAAAGACGCGCCGAAATCGGTGGTTATTTACACCCTGAGAGCTGCGATCGCACGAGCCCGCGCTTATGATTTGGTCATGGTGAACCACATCGCCATCACCGACGACGACCAAGAGGAAGAGGAATTCGTCTTGAAGGAGGCTCCTACTGAATTCAAAGAAGGAGGCCAGGCGACTGTCGACGAATTAAAGAAGTTGACTTGGGCACAGCAGAGGACCCAAGGCCGACATTCCTCAGTGCTTCACTGACGGCTGAAGAAGAAGTTGAATACATGGTGTTGCTCCGCGAATATTGCGACATCTTCGCCTGGAACTACACGGAGATGCCCGGCCTTGACCCACGAGTGGCAGTTCACAAATTGGCAGTCCATCCCTCTATCCGACCGGTCAAGCAGTCGCAGCGACAGTTTTGACCAGAACTGGTGCCAAAAATCGAAAAGGAGGTCGACAAATTGATCACGGCAAATTTCATCAGAGAGGTGAAGTACCCATCCTGGATTGCAAACATCGTCCCAGTCAAAAAGAAGACTGGCCAAATCCGGATCTGCGTCAACTTCCGCGACCTGAATAAGGCGTGCCCGAAAGACGACTTCCCTCTGTCCATAACCGAGCTCATGGTCGACGCGACGACGGGTCACAAAGCTTTATCTTTCATGGATGGTTCCTCCGGCTACAATCAAATCCGAATGGACCTGCGTTCCGCAGCCCAAAGGCATCTTCTGTTACAAAGTGATGCCATTCGGACTCAAGAATACTAGTGCGACCTACCAGAGAGCAATGGAGTATATTTTCTATGACTTCTTTCACAAGCGCGTCGAATGCTACGTCGATGACCTGGTGGTGAAAACGAAACAAAGGTCGGACCATCTTCTCGACCTCAGGGCAGTGTTCGAGCAACTGCGACGGTTTCAGCTCAAAATGAATCCGTTAAAGTGTGAATTCGGCGTCACCTCGGGCAAATTCCTGGGTTTCATCGTCCATCACAGAGGGATCGAAATCGACCAGTCGAAAATCGACGCCATCCAAAATATGTCGGAGCCCAGAAACGTCTCCAAACTCAAAAGCTTCCAAGGTCACTTGCCGTATATTCGGCATTTCATCTCGACCCTGATCAAGAGATGCCAGCCATTCAGCCGCCTATTAAAGAAAGACACGTCGTTCGAGTGGGACGAATCTTGCCTGAACGCCTTTAACAACATAAAGGCATATCTCACCAAGCCACCAGTGCTCATAGCTCCAATCGTCAACAAACCATTGCTGTTGTACATCGCCGCACAGGAGAAATCGGTGGGAGCTCTCTTGGCTCATGCGACGAGAACAACAAAGAACGTTCACTCTATTATCTAAGTCGAACACTGGTGGGCGCCGAGCTCAACTATTCCCCAATCGAGAAGACCTGTCTGGCTCTCATCTTCGCAATTCAAAAGCTTCGACACTACCTACTGGCACATTCCACAAACCTCATTTCGAGAGCCGACCCGCTGAAGTACATTATGTCGCGACCAATTCTCTCTGGTCGACTGGCAAAATGGGTGTTGCTCCTCTCTGAGTACGAGATCAATTTTGTGCCGCAACGTGCAATCAAAGGCCAAGCTTTGGCTAACTTCCTGGCCGACCACCCAGTGCCGGCCAAATGGGAATTAATAGAGGAATTCCCCGACGAGGAAATATTTCATGTCGAAGTGCTCCCTCCTTGGGAAATGTACTTCGATGGCGTAGCACGAAGAAGTGGAGCCGGCGCCGGAGTCTTATTCGTCTCACCGTGGAAAGACTTATTGTCGTACTCATTCGTTCTTACACGAACCTGTTCAAACAACGAAGCAGAGTACCAAGCTATCCTACTTGGGCTCGGCATGGCAGTCGAGATGAAGTTGTCGTAGCTAAACATCTACGGCAACTCGGCTCTCGTCATCAAGCAGCTCAAAGGCGAGTTCGAAGAAAAGAAACCCGAACTCGAACCATTCTGGAGGCATGTCGACGAACTTCTGGCCCAAATCCCGGAAACTTCACTCCACTACGTTCGTCGATCCGAGAATGGGCCAGCCGACGCATTAGCCGGAATCGCGGCCACCCTAGCATAGTTTGACCAGCGACCATGCCAAGTCCCCATCTGCGAGCGATGGGTAATCCCTCCACCAGCCAAGGAAGAAACAGAGGAAGAACAAACAGAAGAGGTAGAAGAATCCCTTCCTTTCTCCTCCAGCCAAAACGAAACAAATGATTGGCGCGAACCTATCTTAAACTTCCTTCGTCACGGCACACTACCGGTCGATCTGCGATTGCGAGTCCAGATTCGGCAAGTAGCTCCAAAGTATCTTTTCATCCACGACATACTCTACCAGAGGTCATATGAAGGTCTGCTTCTCTGTTGCCTGTCAAAAGAAGAGGGGTCGTTAGTGTTAAAAGAAACACACAGTGGGATTTGCGGCGCGCATCAAGTTGGCCCGAAGCTCCACTTACAAGTCAAACGACTGGGCTATTACTGGCCGTCGATGCTGAGAGACGCCATCAAAATGGCTCGAACTTTCAAACAGTGCCAACTCCACGCCAATTATATACATCAGGCACTAGAACCGCTTCACCCAACGGTCGCATCATGGCCATTTGAAGCTTGGGCGATGGACATCATTGGCCCCATCTCTCCTAAGTTCGACTCCGATCGGCAATACATCTTGGCTGCCACCGACTACTTCTCGAAATGGGCCGAAGCTGCTGCCTACCGAGAAGTGAAAGCTGTCACTGTTGGCGACTTCATACGAACTCAAATTATCTACCGATATGGAGTTCCCCGGTATATAATGACAGACAACGGCACGCCATTCAAAAACAAAGTCATGGACCGCTTTTGCGAGAAATTTCGCATACAACAGCGGACCTCATCGACTTACAATCCGGCGGCCAGTGGACTTGCAGAGGCATTCAACAAAACACTCTCCAAAATCCTGAAGAAGACCATCGGCGCCAACAAGAAAAGCTGGGACGAAAAACTCGGCGAAGCCTTGTGGGCATACAGAACTTTGTTAGGTGTCTAGCAAGTGCACCAGGTCAGCAAGTAATATAGACTCGAGAGTCGAGATATCGATCCCACAGAGACCTTGATGAGAACTTAGTTTAAGCAAAGATTTTTCTACTGATTGAGGAAAAGAATTTTTGGTTTTGAGAACAGGAAAAACAAAGAAGAATTTAACTATTGGAAAAACTAATAGAGATGAGATGTTGGGGAAGAATGTCAATCCCTCCTAGTTGCTAACATGCAAAGTTCTGATTTTATAACTCAAATACCCTTACCTTGACTTAGCTTTTGAAAACCTGGTTACCCATATACAGGAAATAACTTTCACTTATTCTTTGAACTCCTTCTCAACCGGAACATTCAAATCCTAAGTGCATAAATATAAAAGCTTGAAGATTAACTCTCTCTTGTTCAGAACAAGAGTTTAATAAGTCACATCGCCTTCCACTAGTCTCCTTCAAAACCGGAACAATCTAGTTTAAAAGCAAGTTGTTTTAGAAAACAAGGAATCATATAACTAACCCAAATCTTTACTGAAATTTAACTTCTCAATCCGTACCTCATTATACTTCAGATATCAATCTATATTAGCAATAAGCAACGAATACAGATTCTAAAACAAAAGCAGAGTACTTTATTGCTATAGAAATCAGAACTTAAACATAAACAACTAGGAGTTCATGACTTCCACAACAAAGAGAGACTACTCCATGATAATATAATAAGCACACAAAAAGGATTAAATTACAGCCATGAAAATAAGAGGAAAATAAGTACAGAAAACCCCCTTAAGGACTGCCCTTAGCTGAAATCTCTTCCTTCTCTCTCTAAAGTACCAAGAGGTCGTGCAAGACTTCCTCTGGACTTTCTCTTCTCTCTAAACTAACTAAAAAAATAAGAAAAACAAACTAAGAACTGGAATTGGAACTCAAAAACTGGATCAAAAACTCGATATCTGTTCTCTGCCTCGGACCTCCTTTTATAGCTAAAATTCTGCCCAGAACTTGTAATTTTAGCCTCTGTCCAGGGGTATGAATTGTGATATCCTGACCTCATAATTGTCTGAAATTATATCTGAACCTTCCTTCTGGGGTCCTTTCCTTCCTCACGAAATTTCAATCCATTCTGAGTTGGGAAACTCGAGATATGAAGAGAAGAAGTTGCCTGGTTTCTGCTGCCAATTTCTGCACTGGGTCCACCACTTTGGAGATGTGAAACTCGAGAAGCCCGGCTTGGATTGGTCTGTTTTTTCGTGACATGATCCTTAGTAGCACCAGGACTCTTCGTTCCAAGTTTGGCTTCAATTGAAATTCGGGAACTCCAGTTATCCTCCTCTTAAAACTCGGACTTGAACTTCTCTTTCTGCTCATTCAACGCAACTGGACTCGAGCAAACTTCCTAAAGATCATCGTGGATACCTTCCTTAGGCATTAAGGACTCCTTCTCTCAGAACTTTAGCTATAATTTTTATCAGGCACCTGAGACACAAAACATGAATTTGAGTTATATAATTCATTTTCATGCTAATAATTAACTCAAAATGGGAGTTTATGCTCATTAAATCATGCATAAATAAGTGTCTTTTGGACACTTATCACAACCCCAAACTTAAACCTTTGCTCGTCCTCGAGCAAAAATCTGAAATAAATACCAGATAGATCTGTAAAGACTAAGAAAAATTCAGTGATCCTCCCTACTTAAAGTTTCAAAATAGATGATTCACTCCTTTCCTAATGATGGATCTTCTTGCTTAGTCAAAACAGATTTTGAATTTTCTTCAAATTTTCCAAAGATGAACATGCCCATACAAGTGAGAAGTCTCAATTCAACGCCATAAGCCAGCCATCAGTCCACTCTCCACTAACCTGAAGGAATTCTCAATTCTGATCAATAGGTCTTTATGGGTTGTAATGAGGCAGGGTTAATGGGTATGATGAAAATTTTTTATTTTCTTTTGGGTTTTATTCTCCTCCTCACATCCATTTTCCATTTTCCTAAGCATGAATTGGATTTGTGACTTTTCCTCCAAGCTCTTCCACCCCAAACTTATTCTTTTGCATTGATCCCTCATTTTTTTCCTTTTCCCTTTTTTTTTTTTAAGTATATTTTTCTTTGGGTTTTGTCCAGAGTCTAGCTTACCTCGTCGGTTGACTCAGAGTCCCTAAGCTTGCTGAGGCCCGAGACCCGGTGCACACACGAGGTGGCCTTTCTCTTAACTAACCCACAACCTTTTCTTTCTTTTTCCTTGGCTTTGTTTGGAGTCCAGCTTACCTTGCCAGTTGACTCAGAGACCCTAAGCTTGCTAAGGCCCGAGTCTCGATACACACACAAGGTGGGCTTTCTCCTACTCAGCCCAGAATTTTTCTTTCTTTTCCTCTCTTGCTCCTTCTTCCCTTTTACAATGAAATATTTCTATACCCTTCATCCATCCCTCCTTATAACTTCAAAATATTTATCCATGCTCATTCAAACAGAACACTTCAATAATTTGGAGAATCTGGGTCAGTAAGAAACAAGTTTATTTATTACTAAGGCTGGTTCATGTAGCATGGGACATTGAAACAAAACAGAGATCTTTTCGGCCCAAGAGGTTTGACAAAAGGTGATGCAACTTGTGCATTAAAATGGGTGGCTTTGAAAAAGGCTCAAACGATTTTTAAACAGATGCCTAAATCACCTCAGAATTTTTAAAACCTTTCTCTGTTTCGCCCTAAGTTTTCCTCAAGTTGGTTCTAGTGATTGAAATCAACTTGCTCACTTGTACTTTGTTTTCAAAAACTGTTTTTAAAGAAAATTCTCATCCATTCAAGACTAAGCATCTGAACTAAAATATTTTTCCAGAAAGTGAATCATGCTATTCATATGATCAGGGATTTTCACTAGTATTTTTCAAAATCTCTAATGGAATTTTTTGGTAAATTTTTGAAAAAAAATAGAGTTTTGAAGTCAATATGTAAATGCATGAAGAATTCATAAAGAGTATCCCACCCCAAACTTAAAAACCTACTTTCTCCTCAAAGCAGCAATAAACATAGGAGTAAAAGAGATACTTCCCTGACATTCTAGTTTGTTGAGGTTGGATGGTACTCCCTTGTTGTCCTTAAATTTTGGTTTAATGGGTTTGTACCAAACACTTGCATAATTTTAAGCAATGAAACATGAAAATTGACTTGCAGTGTCTCGTCAGGCATAAAATTGTTCTTCAGAAGAATACCTGTAGTGGATTCAGTGTTTCTCACCTCAGGAACAAACATACACCAACAAGGCAGTGGCGCGACCGCTCCAGAATTTGGCACGGGCGCGCCGAGTAATTTCATCAATTCTTCTGAACCTGAATGAATTTTTCAATCCTTCCCTCTTGGACAAGTTAGTATCAGTTGCAGGCAGGTGTAGAGTCATTTTTCACATATTTTCATTGGAAGAATTATTAAAAGCATGCTCTGAGACAAATCAATTTAGAGTAAAAATAAAAATGTCATTAATATGAATGGAGATTGAGTACATATTAATGAAATTGCATTCAATCACACTCTCAGATACAAGCACACACAAAGCAAGCTCATACTAATTTTTTCAGAAAGAACTAACAAAAGCTAAAATTTCCTATTCTTCTTCTTCTTCATCATCTTCTTCTTCTTCCTTCTTCCAGTTTTGAGTTCTTAATTTTTTTGTGTTTTTCTGGTTTTTTGAAAGCTGTAAATTTTTAATCTAACCCTATTCCTATCCTAGGTCTATGCAAAGAAATCAAAACTCATTCAAATTTAAAAAAGTCCTAAAAATTTTGAAAAAAAACTATCCTAATCTACTCAAAAAAAAATTCCAGCAAATTCAAAAACTCCTACTCCTATTATTTACACTACCTACTGAGCCATGTGATCTGATCCACCAGGATCGAATGGAAACTGGAACCATTCATGCTTGAGGGTGTTTTTTACTTTGGAATGTGTTGCATGGTGATTCAAACTTTCAAGTAAAGAGCTGGTCACTCTTTCTCTTTTCTGGTTGGCTTTTAACTTGTTTTGCTCATTTATTTTTAGCCAACTTTTCTTCACACTGCCCAGACCTAATAAAATTTTAATTTCAACTTTTGTGGGTGGTTTATAGGGCTGGATAATGAAGAAATCAATATCTAATGAAAGGAAAGAATGTTCATTAACCTTGGTGTCCTGTATCCTAACTTCTTTATGCTCTTCAAGGGGTTTCTCTTCTATTTCTACCCCATCCCCTTGTTTCTCTTTTTCATCTTCTTCTTTTTCCTCCATGATCTTCTCATCTTCTCCCTCTTTAAGTTCCAGAAAATCACAATAACTCTCAGCTCTCTCCATTGTATCTTCCTCTATGTGTTCTGATATGACAGTGGCCATCTGTCCTATTCGTAGTTCCAGATTTTTGATGGAAGCTTCTTGATTCTTTAGGATTTCTTCTTGAGCGTCAAGCCTGGCTTCAGTCTGAGCATCTCTTTTTTCTTGATTTTCTAGGAACTTTAAAAATATCTCCTCGAGTCTAGCTCTTTGTGAATTATCAATGGTTTCTAAACTAGGTTGTTCATCAAGTGAATTTAACATAGTATCTATTTGGGCAGAATAGTTATCCACTAGAGTGGTCAGCCTAGACCACTCTTCTTGAGGTTGAGGGGGATATGCATGATGATATGAAGAGTCACTGAACATAGGAGGGTGATCATACCTGAACCTGGACAATTGCCCATGTGGCAAATTGTCCTGCCAATCATTCTCAAAATATGGATTTACATTTTGCTTAGAGAAATAATTATCATGCTCTGCTTCATAGAAACTTTTAGGTTCATTATCAACAAAAGAACATGATATATTAGAATCATGCCTCCATGAATCATGATTGGAAGATGCATATGGTTGAGAAAATTCTGAATATGAGTTAGGAAATGGACTTATCTCATAATTCCATCTCTCATCTGAGTGTTCTTTCCAGTTCCAGATCGGGTTCATCTAGTGGCTCACCAGTACTTCTTGTTACATGCACTAACCTGGTTCAACCTGAAAAGATAGAATAAAAATTTTAATCTCAATCAACAAATCAAAATTCACTTAAACTTACTCTCAATTCAATGGTCCCCGGCAACGGCGCCAAAAACTTGTTGGGTGTCTAGCAAGTGCACTAGGTCAGCAAGTAATATAGACTCGAGAGTCCAGATATCGATCCCACAGAGACCTTGATGAGAACTCAGTTTAAGCAAAGATTTTTCTACTGATTGAGGAAAAGAATTTTTGGTTTTGAGAATAGGAAAAACAAAGCAAAATTAAACTATTGGGAAAACTAATAGAGATGAGATGTTGGGGAAGAATGTCAATCCCTCCTAGTTGCTAACATGCAAAGTTCTGATTTTATAACTCAAATACCCTTCCCTTGACTTAGCTTTTGAAACCCTGGTTACCCATATACAGGAAATAACTTTCACTTATTCTTTGAACTCCTTCTCAACCGAAACATTCAAATCCTAAGTGCATAAATATAAAAGCTTGAAGATTAACCCTCTCTTATTCAGAACAAGAGTTTAATAAGTCACATCGCCTTCCACTAGTCTCCTTCGAAACCGGAACAATCTAGTTTAAAAGCGAGTTGTTTTAGAAAACAAGGAATCATATAACTAACCCAAATCTTTACTGAAATTTGACTTCTCAATCCGTACCTCATTAAACTTCAGATATCAATCTAGATTAGCAATAAGCAACGAATACAGATTCTAAAACAAAAGCAGAGTACTTTATTGCTATAGAAATCAGAACTTAAACATAATCAACTAGGAGTTCATGACTTCCCCTACAAAGAGAGACTACTCCATGATAATATAATAAGCACACAAAAAGGATTAAATTACAGCCATGAAAATAAGAAGAAAATAAGTACAGAAAACCCCCTTAAGGACTGCCCTTAGCTTCAACTCCTCCCTTAGCTGAAATCTCTTCCATCTCTCTCTAAAGTACCAAGAGGTCGTGCAAGACTTCCTCTGGACTTTCTCTTCTCTCTAAACTAACTACAAAGATAATAAAAACAAACCAAGAACTGGAGTTGGAACAAAAAAACTGGATCAAAAACTCGATATCTGTTCTCTGCCTCGGACCTCCTTTTATAGCTGAAGTTCTGCCCAGAACTTGTAATTTTAGCCTCTGTCCAGGGGTATGAATTGTGACTTTCTGACCTCATAATTGGCTGAAATTACATCCTAACCTTCCTTATGGGGCCCTTTCCTTTCTCACGAAATTTCAATCCATTCTGAGCTGGGAAACTCGAGACATGAAGAGAAGAAGTTGCCTGGTTTTTGCTGCCAATTTCTGCACTTGGTCCACCACTTTGGAGATGTGAAACTCGAGAAGCCCGGCTTGGATTGGTCTGATTTTTCGTGACATGATCCTCAGTAGTACCAGGAATCTTCATTCCAAGTTTGGCTTCAATTGGAATTCGGGAACTCCAGTTATCCTCCTCTTAAAACTCAATTTTTTTCTCCTTTTCTGGAAGCAGTTTCCTTCTCTGACTTGAACTTCTCTTTCAGCTCATTCAACGCACCTGGACTGGATCAAACTTCCTTAAGATCATCGTGGATACCTTCCTTAGGCATTAAGGACTCCTTCTCTCAAGGTTGGGTTTGATTGGTTGTCAGGATCCCGAGAATTCCAAAGTTTTCGTACACTGAGTCATCGGCGCAGTCGCGCCGATTTGTTCTTTGTTTTGGCGCGATCGCGCCACTGGGGCAGAAGTTTTGTCTAAGTCTGGAAAACGGCCTTCGGGTCCCAAATAAGGAAGGACTCTTCATGGCGCGGTCGCGCCACATTATGCAGTTGATCTGGCGCGGTCGCACCACTCCTTAGACTCTTTGCCGACTTCCCGAAATTAAACTTGAACTCCATGTATGGAAACAGTGCAGCGCGGCAGCGCCACAGGTAGCGCCATCTTCATGGCGCGGTAGCGCCTGCGCGGTCGCGCCATTTCACACTCAAGAACTGTCCTCCTTTCAGCCTTACTAGCCGTTGGGAATTTCCAAGATTTATTTGAATTTTTGCACCTTTTCACGGCGCGGTCGCGCCGTTCCTTTTTTTGGCTCTTTTTTCTCCTTTCTGCTTCAATTTCCCTCAGAATTCAGATTTTCTTCTTTTATCAGGCACCTGAGACACAAAACATGAATTTGAGTTATATAATTCATTTTCATGCTAATAATTAACTCAAAATGGGAGTTTATGCTCGTTAAATCATGCATAAATAAGTGTCTTTTGGACACTTATCAAACTTCTTTTCGAACGCTGACCCAATCGACTCCATACTCGCTGGTTTACGGCACCGAAGCAGTGCTCCCTCTCGAAGTGCAGCTCCCCTCTCTAGGCGTTGTTGTAAGAGAAGGACTGACGACAGAGGAATGCCCCCAATTTTGACTCACTGAACTTGAGTCACTCGATGAACAGAGGCTCGAGGCACAACAACGCCTTGAATGCTATCAATCTCGTATGACCCGAGCCTTCAACTAAAAAGTAAGGCTCAGGTCATTTCAGAAGGGTGATCTCGTGCTCGCAGTCAGACGGACGATGCTCTTCACCAGCAAAACCGGGGGCAAATTCGCGCCGAAGTGGGAAGGACCTTACGTGGTGCAGGAAGCTTATACAAATGGCGCTTATAAGCTCGTCACCTCAAACGGTTCGGAGCTTCCAATAACGAACGGTAAATTCCTCAAACGATTTTACCCATGAGGGTAGCGAAAAAAAAAGAGGGACAAAGAAACTGAAGTTGAATAAAAAATACTTCTTATTGCAAAAGAATGTGTGTGTGATGAAAGTATTACAAGCCCCTCAACAAAAAAAAAAGAGGGGGATGCTTAAAAAAAAAAAGAGTATCAAGTCTCGAAAGAAAAGAGAGACTGCAAAAATAAAAAAATATACATCAGAGAGAAGATAGCTCGAAGTCAACTACCCGTCACCGCAGCCGCAGTACTTCAGCACGGACTTCAGCCAACTCCCACGCCTCAGGCTCGGCGAGAACAGGGCGCGCGAGAACAGAGGCGAGTCTACCCTCAAGTGCCGACACTTCCTCCTCAGCAGCATCAAGCCCCCTATGGATGGTCACAAGTTCAGTATTGAGGGAGTCAATCTGAGAAGAGAGAGATGTCAGGCGATCATGGAGAGCCATTTGCTCAGCCTCCACAGCCTCACGCTCAGTCTGGTGCCGGTCTAAGCTCACGGTCAAGTCGTCACGCCGATGTTTCACCTGCCGGATGGACTGCGCGAGTTCAGCTTCGACAGTAAGACGTTTGGCCAAACTGATCCTCTCGCCCAAAGTACTACGTAACTGCTGAAAACGCGCTGCCTCCATGGCGAAGTCTTCCACCCACTGCTCTAGCATCGAGGTATCGACACCGGCCCTCCTCAAATGCTCCAGGAAGGTGTGAGTGTCAGCCACAAGCTCAGATGAACAGGGATCGTCGGCAGGTGCCAAGACTGACTTGACAAACCCAGCCCACAAGTCCAGCGCGGACTGTTGCATCAATAGCCTCGACTTCGCCGAAAGCGGAAGAGACGGCAGCTAAGCAAAAACAGAAGGGAAAAGAAGGTGAGGAGAGTCGAAAAAAAAAAAAAAAAAAAAAGGAAAGGAAGGACTGACAACATAGGCTTACCGACGCGGGCCATGAAGTCGATGAGCCCTCACTGAAGGGCTGGTGACCTGAACCCGGAACTCTCTCCCTCGCCACAGAGGTCGCTTCCTCACTACTTGGAGGGAACGTCACAAAAGGTTGCATGACAGCTAGACGGCCCCGACAAGAAACAGAGTGCTGAAAGCCTACCCCGGCTGCTCCAACTCAAGGCTGAAGGGACACCCCACTCGAGATAGTCACTGGACGCTCAGCCTCGCCGGTCATAAATCCACCGGCAACAGCAGCAGAGGGCGCCCCCTCTCCAGTTAGCTCCAAATGTCGACCACCCTCCAAAGCGGCAAAATCAAACGAACCGTCTGGCCGGAAGATAGGCTGGCCTATAAAGGGTACGAGGACGACCGCAAGCGCATCGGAGGGCAAGACAGTGGGCTCCTCAGCAGTCAGCGACCCGACCAAGGGTACTCGTGCAGTCACCACCTCCAGTTCTACAGCGACCTCCCCAACCGGCAGAACAACAGACCCATCTATAGGTCTCATCTCCTCAGCTCTCTCTCTCTCCTCCGACGCAGGAACCTTAGGAGGATGAACAACAGGAACAGGAGTCAAAGGCTTACGCAAACCAGTACGCAGCCGCTTCTTGAAAAGAGGTCGAGCGTAGATGAGTGGCTCTGATCGCGGAGCCGATGACTTCTTCTTCTTCAAAGTAGCCTTCTTCGATGGAGCCACTGATTCAGCAACTCCCTTCCCCTTGTCCACAGGCGCGCCCTCAGCCGCCAAAGAAGCCACGACTGGCCGGGTTTCATCATCTGCCGGAGGGGTCTCTCTGATCACGACCCCCTTGGCCAGTGCTGCTGGTGCTGGAGTTGCCAATTTCTTCTTTGCGGCTTTCGGTTTCGGCGTTTTCTTCTTTGCAGCAGCTCTCTTCGGCAAAGCCTTCTTCGGCGTGGATGCGCCAGTGAACTTCTTCCACACCCTCTGCACAAAAGAGAGGAATGGATGAAGTCAAATATACAAGAAGAGAAATACGAAGAAGAGAAAGAAAGAAGACGATAAAAGAGGAAATCGTTACCTCGAAGAAGGGGACGACCGCCACGAGCCAAGACTCTCGAAAAAGAGCAGTCACGCCCGGATTAGAACTGGCGCTCGCAAAGGGAGGCACTTCCACGGTGCCGAGAGGACAGACATTCCCGGTCTGCCAGATTTCCACCAATGCATCAACTGAATCCGCCCTCCATTGGTCGGCGAACAAAGCACCTGGCAGATCCTAGCAAAACCCGAACTGGCGAGCGAACCAGTGCGGACTATAACGTTCCACGATGAGAAGGTCACGCTGCCGCAAAACAAGACGGGTCGCTCGCAAGCAACGGAAATACTCCACCTCGATCGGGGAAGCATAATGACCAGGTCTGTCGACGATCGGGCCGAGAGGAAGAGCTTGAGACGGATACCAGCATTGCACTTCGCCGCGCCAAAACAACGACCGAGCCTCTTCCCGAGTATAGGCGCGAAAATGATCCGGGTTGCGATACACCATCATTAAGGGCCTATCGCCTTCCGTGGAGTCAGCCCCGTGGACACCAAATCGTTGGGCGAGCCACGTATAGACGAACCACCAAGGTATCCGCCCCAATGAGGAACTGTTGAGTCCCCGATACAGGTTGGCCAGAGCCGCTACAGCCAGGTTGCACTTCTTACCGTTGGCTAAGAAGCACGCCATCTTGAAGACGGTGAACCGTAGCATGTTGCCCGGCAACGGAAGGACGAAGCGGCAAATCCACAAAGATAAGAAGACAGCCAAATATACTTCGTCCGCGATCGCATCGGGGACTCCAAGCTCGACCAGAGGTTGGTTCAGCAAGGCCGACCTGTCGCGGCTGAGAAGGTCAGACGTCTTCTCACGATCAACCCACGGGTCCTCTGAAGGCCATGCGCCCGCTTTGGCGCAAAACCAAAAGGATGCCCAATCGAACATGGTAACTCCAAGGAACCCATTCGCTTCTGAAGGCCGAGAACGATGGAAAAGGTGGTAGTAAGCAAGGATTAGATATTCCATGCTTTCCGGCAGAAGAAGGAAGTGGCCCTAGGTGAAATCTTCAACGGACGGGGTCACTTCGTCGAAAATACTTCCAGAAAGAGGCAACCCTCCGAGTCGATGCATGTCCCACAAGGAGATCGACAGCTCCCCCTCACGGGTAAAGATGGAGTTGGTAGAAGAACACCAAACCTCCATGAAAGGGTGGACAACATTGCTGCAGCATCGGTATGAAAACACCGAAGCTCGGATGCCATGAAAGAGGTCAACTGCGGCCAACAGCTCAGGAGAGGTACGGAGGACCACGTCTGCCCATTCAAAGTAGAAAGGCACGTGCTGGGGGCTCAAGCACTCGGTCGACTCAGTGTCCCAAGGACTGAATCGATCGCTGTCAATAAAAAGTTCCGACTCCGAAAAGTGAATCAGACTGTCGTGCACAGGACTCAGCAAGATGGTGCCTATAGTCTGATGGGGGGACGATGAAGCCTCGTCGACTCCCGGGAGATAAAAAACCTAGTCATCCTCGTCGACGACAGGGAGACTCCAAAGGTCGTAGATAGCATTGACCAAAGGCACAGCCACGTCGCAACCACCAAAAGTCGACGGTCTCCAAAGAGGTAACAGCAACGGCTTCTGCCGGAGAGTACCCTTTACAGTGGTCTTGACGTCCAAAAGAGTTAGTCCGAGGAAGGAGATAGAACCCGATGGAGTAGACATCTGCAACAAAATATCGAAATCATCAGCCAAAGTCGAAATCAGGTACGCAATCCATCTCTCTCAATTCAAAAAAAAAAAAAAAAAAGGTATAGACACACCCCGCGAACAAAAGTCGCAGATAAAAGAAAGGGGAGTCTGCGACCAAAAAAAAACTCGAAGTCGCAAGAAAGAGGGGCGAAAAAAAAGAACCAGTCGACGAAAAAAAGAGACGAAGGAGAACAAAAAAAAGAGAGAGGGAAAAACAATGGTTGTCTTCGACAACCCTCCCGGCAACCAAACTGCTCTCAGAACAAAATCTCCCGCAAGCACATAGCAAACAGCGACAAAGCCGGTTGCGGAAAAAAAAAAAAAAAAAAAGCACCCGGCAATCGAGTCGAATGTGATCAAATAGAAAGTAGTTGCACCCAAGACAAATGCAGCACAAAGACAGCATTCGGCGACCGAGCCAGGTGCGACCAAAACAACATTGTACCTCGCGGACTAAGTCGAGTACAGTTTCGAAAGCTTCGCGCACGGGGACAGAGCCTAATGCGACTACAACAAGTAGCCTCACGGCCAACAAACCGGAGGCGAACAAATTGAATTCTTCAATGCTCAACGACCCAATTGAGCACAACCAAATGGAGAATTCAGCGTCTGGCGACAATACCAGACACTGCACACTCGAATCCCAGTGTCGGACGACCGAGTTGGACTGGGAAACGAATGCTGCAAAAAAAAAAGGAAAACTCAACAAGTGCCCGGTAACCGAGCCGAGCACAATTCAAAATCAGCGACCAGAACCAAAGCTGGACATGACCAAAACAGCATCCGGTGACCGAGCCGAACAAAGCTAGATGGAGTCAGGTAAGTAGCTCTTCTCTCTAAAAAAAAAAAAGAGCTGCGACAAAATGAAGCCGTCGCAAAATAAAAAAAAAAAGAGCTGCGACAAAAAGGAGCCGTCGCAACAAAAAAGGGTTTTGTGACAAAGAGGAGTCGCCATCAAAAAGGCAAGCAGTCGATACAACTTTTGCGGCAATCATGGCCAGCCGCGATTACGCGGGCATCAAGACGTAGCGACCAAACCAAATGCACTGGTGCAAGACCAGGCCTTCTGACGAACCAGTCGAACTCAATCAAATCGAAACTTCGACGTTCGACGACCAAAACAAAAGTTTATCTCCCGGCGACAGAGCCGGCCAAAGCTAAAACGACAACAGCGCCCGGCGACCAAGCCGGACGCGGCATACACTTCCCGGTCAACAAGATGGAAGTCGTGGAAAGGAACTCAACGTCCTAGCAACCTAACTAGGATTACTCGAAGCAAACTCTGGCACCTGCGATAGAGCCAGGTTCGCCTTTGGGCTAGACAACGCGCGGAAAAACACTAGTCTGTCACATCGACAAGTTAACGGACACCAGGAACGCACAAGAAAACCAGTTAGAAAAAAAAAAGGTAAGGAAAAAAAAACACAAAGAGAAAAGACGAAAAACAAAAAGAGAGAATCGAAAAAAAAAAGAGAGAGAAAGAGACTGAGGGAGAAGTCGAAAAGAGAGGAGAGAAAAAGAAGAAGAAAGAAGAAGGAAGGGAAGAAGAAAGAAAAGAGAGTGGGACCCTGGCTGACTCGAACTCAATCTGAGGTTGCCAAGAGAAAAAAAAAGGGGGAGAAAGCTTTACAGTACCTTCCAATCCTAGTTCGTGGAAGTTTTCTGACACCAACCGGGAAGAGACAAAGCCAAAGTACAGTCGCGATCGTCGACGATCTCTCTCTCAAGTCGTGGCCTCTTTCAACTGGCGGTCTAGGACAAACTGAAGAGAACGAGGAAGGAGGTACGAGCTTACTAGGAGGGAGGTCGAAGAGTTTCTCTCAAAGAAGGAAACCGATTAGCTTTCCCAGAGGCGTACCGGAACTTATAAAGCCCCGAAGCAGACGTCTATTCAAATTAAAAATCAGTTTGGGAAATCCACGAAAAAAAAGGCGCCAATGAGAAAAGTGGGGCCCACATCTTCCAAAACCCTACTTAACCCTTCGACTCTCATCAGCCGGAGCGAGGGGATCTGAAAGTTAGTTCAAGGAGATAAAGCAAATATCGTTTCGAGGCGCCGGACGCGAAATCATCTTCCGCGACCCCCTTCTC
Organism: Aristolochia fimbriata; assembly: GCA_019845555.1. Lineage (NCBI taxonomy): Eukaryota > Viridiplantae > Streptophyta > Magnoliopsida > Piperales > Aristolochiaceae > Aristolochia > Aristolochia fimbriata. The sequence continues at coordinate 29,573,146 of CM034079.1, read as the reverse complement.
TCTTTCCTCCTTCCGGCACCAGCTGCAACCACGTCGACGGCCACCCTGAGATCCTCAATGGCTACGATAGTCGCGGCCGTTCTCTGTCCCGGCATCCCGACATTCAACTCAAATCTAATGGTTGTGTGCGAGAAGGTCGGTCACCCATGGCAACCTCTTCTCCGACGCCGGTGGTTATCTCTCCGGTACAATCGTCGGCAACAGCTTTACCACACAGCAATTCAGCAGAATCCTTAGGTAGTCCGCAAAGTTCAATCTAGCCAAAGTAGAAGGGTTGCGGCTTATCTCAACTCGCAACGCCCCTCCCCTGTGCGACACCCGAAATCTTCGAGATTTGAAGAAATCGTCGCGGATGTCTTCCATGAAGTCTCAAACAACAATCATGGGTAGATTTTGTCGATTCTCGAAATCCATCGTAGCAGCCCATCGGGAGATCCAGCCACACTGCCGCGTCACCAGCACAGTCGGCACCCCAGTCAGCAAAATCTGTTGTGTCATCACCAATCAGCAGCCATGTCATATCGTCACCTGATTCAACAACCAACGACCAAGTCTGGTCTTGATCCTCGTTTGAGGGAATCAGGAGAAAGAAACCTTCCTGGTCTCCCTCCTCTCTCAACCATAGCAGTAGAAAGGGGATCGTGATCCCCTTTCCCAGGAAAAAGCCTCAACAACCGAAGAGGACAGGCTACAAATAGCTAGAAGTTCCCTATCGCAAGGTTGGAAAATTTTAAGTTCGAAACAATTTCGTCGAGAAGAAACTCCTCTCGCGGAAGCACTCGAATCAGAGAAGTCAAGCAACTCGCCATTCGTCGTTCAACAGTTCGACCGGAGCAGCTCTACACGTTCGCTGGCAGCGTCACAAGTCGAAACACACGGAACACAAATACTTCCGTCCGACCGACCGAAGCCACACCAGATCGTGCACACTCATCCACAGAACTCAAACTTCGATGTTCTCGCCATAAGCCGAAACTTCGACAATTCACACGGAGATCGAATCAGAGGAAGCATCGGAGATTGTACTTACAATTTTCTGACATTCATACTGTAACACACAAATTTATTCTAAAGTAACTGAAATATTCTCTCGGTCGTGCCTCTTCGCGGACCGGTGGATTTTCGGTGAAACATATACAAAGTAAATTATTATTTTTTCAATATATATATTATTGTAGACTTGAAATTTGATCGAACCAAGATTTGACCGTCAGAAATTGATCTCATCATTTATGGCTCCGATCAACTCAATTTCTCGTCAATTAAGGTCAAAATCAACAAATTGACATTCACAAATCCACAATTAACTAGAGATTGACCAATGGGCAAAATCGGATCATCAATTAAACGCCCAATTTTAATCTGATCGACGTTCTCAAATCTACGGTCACAATCACTCCAATTCATGGTCAATTGGGTAAAATTCCCAAAATTGATCTTTGCAAATCAGGGGTTGACCCAAAATAAGTCAATCATCAAAGTTGGATCTCACATCAAGGGTTTAATTTCGATTTTGATCGCCAAAAATCAAATCAACAGTCCAAAATCAAATCGAAGGTCAAGATCAGCTCAAGTCCAATTAAACTCAAATCGAGCCAGTTGGGCTCTGTGAGGCCCAATCCAAATCAAATCAAGTCAATTGGGCAGAGTCAGGTCCAATCCAAATCAGATCAAGCCAATTAGGCTCAGTCAGGTCCAATCCAAATCAAATTAAACTCAAATCAAGTTAATTGGGCTCAATCAGGCCCAATCCAAGTCGAATTGGTCATTTTAGGCCTAATCCAAGTCAAATTGGAGTCAAATTGGATTCATCCAAGCCTGGCCCAGCCCAATTCATTGGTCAATTCAAAATGACTCGACATTGCACACATCATTGTTGACTGGGTGACATATGGCGACAATGTCCAATTACAAGCTGACGCGTAAGACGATGACTCACCCAAAAACTAAGTCAACCTACTAACACGTGACGCGATCTAGTGAAGCTTGGACTTAGTCTCTAACACATTGCACGATTTGAACGAGTTGGGAAACAAAATTGCCCCTGAAACGTGGCAGTCACTCATTCACCGAAATTCAAATATAGAAGGGTAAAAGGGGAAAATTAAATCAACCGCATGCCCTATAAATACCAGCTCATTTGAAGGATACAAGGTTGATTTAGAAATCGAAGGTTGAAGACTCAAGGACTCGAAGAATGAAGCTCTGCCGAATAACCGAATCTCTCATAAGATCACTAAAAATACTTAAAGAACTATTAAAGGACATCGTAACAACATGCAGTTTTTCAATATATATATTATTATAGGCTTGAAATTTGATCGAACCAAGATTTGACCGTCAGAAATCCATCTCATCATTTATGGCTCCGATCGACTCAATTTCTCGTCAATTAAGATCAAAATCAACAAATTGACATTCACAAATCCACAATTAACTAGAGATTGACCAATGGGCAAAATCGGATCATCAATTAAAGGCCCAATTTTAATCTGATCAACGTTCTCAAATCTACGGTCACAATCACTCCAATTCATGGTCAATTGGGTAAAATTCCCAAAATTGATCATTGTAAATCAGGGGTTGACCCAAAATAGGTCAATCATCAATGTTGGATCTCTGATCAAGGGTTTAATTTCGATTTTGATCGCCAAAAATCAAATCAACTGTCCAAAATCAAATCGAAGGTCAAGATCAGCTCAGGTCCAATTAAACTCATATCGAGCAAGTTGGGCTCAACGAGGCCCAATCCAAATAAAATCAAGTCAATTGGCGGAATCAGGTCCAATCCAAATCAGATCAAGCCAATTAGGCTCAGTCAGGCCCAATCCAAATCAAATCAAACTCAAATTAAGTTAATTGGGCCCAATTAGGCCCAATCCAAGTCGAATGGGTCCTTTCAGGCCTAATCCAAGTCAAATTGGAATGAAATTGGATTCATCCAAGCCTGGCCCAGCCCAATTCATTGGCCAATTCAAAATGACACGTCAGTGACATATGGCGACAATGTCCAATTACAAGCTGACGCGTAAGACGATGACTCACCCAAAAACTAAGTCAACCTACTAACACATGACGCGATCTAGTGAGGCTTAGACTTAGTCTCTAACACATTGTACGATCTGAGCGGGTTGGGAAACAAAATTGCCCCTAACACGTGGCAGTCACTCATTCGTCGAAATTCAGATATAGAAGGGTAAAAGGGGAAAATTAAATCAACCGCCTCCCTTATAAATACCAGCTCATTTGAAGGATACGAGGTTAATTTAGAAATCGAAGGTTGAAGACTGAAGGACTCGGAGAATGAAGCTCTGACGAATAACCGAAACTCTAATAAGATCATTAAAAATGCTTAAAGAACTATCAAAGGACATCGATGCTACAAACAGTTTTTCAATATATATGTTATTGTAGACTTGAAATTTGATCGAACCAAGATTTGACGGTCAAAAATTGATCTCATCATTTATGGCTATGATCGACTCAATTTCTCGTCAATTAAGGTCAAAATCAACAAATTGACATTCACAAATCCACAATTAACTAGAGATTGACCAATGGGCAAAATCGGATCATCAATTAAAGGCCCAATTTTAATCTGATCGACGTTCTCAAATCTACGGTCACAAACACTCCAATTCGTGGTCAATTGGGTAAAATTCCCAAAATTGAACTTTGTAAATCAGGGGTTCACCCAAAATAAGTCAATCATCAAAGTTGGATCTCTGATCAAGGGTTTAACTTCGTTTTTGATCGCCAAAAATCAAATCAACAGTCCAAAATCAAATCGAAGATCAAGATCAGCTCAAGTCCAATTAAACTCAAATTGATCCAGTTGGGCTCAGTGAGGCCCAATCCAAATCAAATCAAGTCAATTGGGCGGAGTCAGGTCCAATCCAAATCAGATCAAGCCAATTAGGCTCAGTCAGGCCCAATCCAAATCAAATCAAACTCAAATCAAGTTAATTGGGCCCAATCAGGCCTAATCCAAGTCGAATAGGTCCTTTCAGGCCTAATCCAAGTCAAATTGGAGTCAAATTGGATTCATCCAAGCCTGGCCCAGCCCAATTCATAGCCCAATTCAAAATGACACGTCAGTGCACACATCATTGCTGATTGGGTGACATATGGCGACAATGTCCAATTACAAGCTGACGCGTAAGACGATGACTCACCCAAAAACTAAGTCAACCTACTGACACGTGACGCGATCTGGTGAAGCTTGGACTTAGTCTCTAACACATTGAACGATCTGAGAGAGTTGGCAAACAAAATAGCCCCTCGCACGTGACAGTCACTCTTTCGCCGAAATTCAGATATAGAAGGGTAAAAGGGGAAAATTAAATCAACCGCCTCCCCTATAAATACCAGCTCATTTGAAGGATACAAGGTTGATTTAGAAATCGAAGGTTGAAGACTGAAGGACTTAAAGAATGAAGCTCTGACGAAGAACCGAAACTCTGATAAGATCACTAGAAATGCTTAAAGAACTATCAAAGGACATCGTAGCAACAAGCAGTTTGCCTGCCGTTACACAAATCGTTCTAAGTTCACCGTAGACCTTTCAGAATCAACCCTAACAAGTTCAAGACGCAGTTCGTCATCAAGTCTAAGACTTAGTTTATGACGCTACAAGTCGTCGTTGGAACACAAATCGACACGTGACGATCTAATCGAAGGAGCAACAAGAGAGAGAACTCACATAACTTGTAAATTTTCAATTATTCATTGATCTTGTACTAAACGGTCGCGCCTCTACGCGAACCGGCCCCTTGTACCTGATTACAGATTTGGCACGCCTGGTGGGACACTTTGTACCTTTCATCTCTTTCTCCAAATCTCCACATGAAAAATCAACTCTAGCCGCATGACATCTCAAGCCGCAACGAAAATTAAGGGCCTTAAGACCACGAGCTCAGATCTGGGCTGGTCAAGCTCTCAACCTTCAAATCCAATTGCTATAAAGTCAAGTCAAATAACAAGGTTGATTATTCCAGCCTCCAAAGAGTCCTCAAATGAAAAGAAGTCTCAAACAACTTGAACTTTCGCTAGCTTCTAACATCCCGTCACTCAATCGATGCGGATAAATTTACCAGAATTCCAAGCATGCGCCCTGGCGGAGGAAAATGAACAGTTGAAGGCTACAAGATGCGCCATAGAGATCATCTATCGGATCAACATTTTGGAGCCACAACTTCAACCACAAACGAAGAACTTCGCATCGACATACCATCAAAAAGTGTTTGTTGCCCTTCAAGCCCAACAACCGTGTTAGCAAAAGTCAAGACGTATGAAGAACAGTGCAACAATTCTTCCAAAATAACTATGCCAAGCCCACACACACCCCATAGAGGCGACTCCTCGCAATTTGTTGCTCCAGAAGCCGCTACATCTGTCATGATGACAAAAACAAAGACTCTGAAGGAACAACTTGCAGAACTACACGAAACCCTGGAGGAAAGAGACGAACAACTCCGCAGAAGAGATGCTCAAATTGGACAAGTCATGGAGAAGATCGAGTCTTTTAATGGCACGTCGAGGATAATCTTTGCCTTCTCAAGATCCTCCCCAAAATTGCTCAGCTTCAAGAGATGTTACTCCGGCTCCATCAAACCAACAATCCCAAACAGCCGCAAAAGACTCTTTGAACCAAAAACCGGTCAAACAGATGATCGTAAAAATTGTTCAAAATTTTGAGCATGCAGACGGTCTCCCAAACAACATCTCAAGCTTATTTTCGACCTTGCAATCGATGAATTCAAGCTGTAAAGATGTCTTTTGGCTACAATCCTCCAAAATTCCAACATATCTATGGCAATGGAAATCCAAAGCAACACATCGCACATTGCATCGAAACTTGCAACAATGTTGTGATAGATGGGTTTCCATTCGATCTTGATATTTTTGTCAGATGCAATCTTGCTCGATCTGTTACAGGATCCGCAGTAAAAAAAGTAGTGAAGCAGTTCAGACGTTCATTGAAAGGAAACGCCTTCGACTGGTTCCTAGAGCTACCTTCTGAGTCGATCAATAGTTGGAAAATACTCGAAAGAGAGTTTTTAAAGCGTTTCTGCAATACTACACCTTGGTAAATCTATCCAACTCCAAGCAACGAAGAGGTGAAAAAGTCATCGACTATATCAACTGGTGGTGAAACTTAAGCCTCAACTGTAAAGAGAACATCACTCTCTCTACAGAAACCGAAATTCAAATGTGCACGCAAGGAATGAACTGGGGTTTGTTATACTTTCTTCAAAGTAACAAATTGGAAAACTTCCAGGAGTTAGCGACTGAAGCTCACAACATTGTGCTACTCATTGCCTCAAAAGGAAATGGTTGCACGTTGATTGCATGCATTTGTCTTATGTTTTATATACCCAAAATTTCCTCAAATTTGGGCAATTTGACTTAGTCTTGCTTGTTTATTGTAGGGAACATGGGGAAAATGCAATAAGAAGAACAACGGAACAAATCTCAAGCAATTCAGGAGAAAATCAAAGTTTTTACCCCAATTTAAAGGAAGTGCAGGGTCTTGGTGCCATGAAAGGTTCCCAGTGCTATATGGCGTTGGGACACTGCGCCTTGGCATTCGCCATGGCGAAGAAGTGTGACTCCCAGGGCCCTTGCGCAAGATTTTTGTGCCATGGCGCACAGGGTCTGGGCGTCATAGAAGGTGCCCAGCGCCAGATGGCGTCGGGGCCTTTTTTGGGTTTTTTGCTCTTTTCTGCACCGTTTAAGTGACCTGGCGATGTAGCGCTTCCCCGGGTGCCGGGCTTGCACTCTATAAATATGGGATTTGGGGAAAAGCTCAAGGATTCAGACTTGGGACTTGGGGAGTCGACCTAGGCTCGTCTAGTGTTCGTGTCAGAACGTCAAGGGAGGATCTTGGGGCAATTTTTTGAGGAGATTTCCATTCGGGAGGAGGATTCAACCTTCAAGAAGTGTAGAACACTCCGAGTTTGCTCTTCTTTCTCATTTTTTTTCATTTATGTGTACTTTGAGCATGACATTGTATTTGAACTTGAGCTGTATTTCATAATTTGAGACAATGTGTGTTTAAACACTCGTTTGGGGGTGTGATGTAACGTACTTGTGCTATGTATGAAGTTATTCTAATGTCTTGAGCATGATTCAATGTTATGGTGTATCTAATGCATGCTTAGTGTTCGATTAATTTCCTAGCTAACTATTAATTGATATTTAGGAACCCGATTCAATCCCGGGAGGGTAGAGTTGGGTAGACTTGCATTAGGCAACGTGCGTTCCACCTAGTTAGGAGGTCTAGCTAGGGAATTCGTGTGCGGAGTTAGGAATAACCCACCACCGTATGTGACCTATAGGCTACGTGTAGTGGGTTCCCTTTCTAGACCTTCAATCGGAAGATTAGAGGGTCGAAATAGAGGACACAATTCTTGTGATCTCAGAAGAGACCCGTACATACCAAATTTTTGGTCCACCAAGTGTTTGATGAAATGCTTGAATGCTAAAATAGGTTAGATACATAGCACGGGGACGTGAAATCACACCCCTATCTCTATCTTAATTAGATTCCCCTAATTATCCCTTGTACGTGTCCTAGTTATTGTGCATATTTTAGCCTTTTCATTAATTATCATTTTGTTAGGTTAGTAATAGCTATTAGGATGCATGTTTAGTACTTAGTCTACACATAGTCCCTATGGGTTCGACATCCAAACTTTTGAATCCACTTTATTACTTGCGCGACACGTGCAATTGCGTGCTAGGGTAATTTTCTTTAATTAGATACATGCCGATTCTTGATCCCAAAGAGTCGGAGGACGAAGCAAATTCTACTGTGGAAGATCCAGTTGATGAAGCACATGCAACTAGCATCACATCAACATCTAAAGCAATTTCTGCCCCCACAAATCAAGTCTTTGGCAAACAAGGCCCCACTCTCAAAGAGAGATGGGAAAAGAAATATCCCTTTCCAAATGAAGATGTCCCGACAATATTGGAGCAACTCTTGAAAGAAGGATAATAACTCTTCCAACCCCAAAGTGCCTAAAGGAAGTTGAGAAGATAAATTCTTCACAGTATTGTAAATACCATCAAATTGTTGGACATCCAACTGAAGAATGCTTCACCTTGAAGGACCGAATAGTTGAGCTCATTGTACAGGGTAAAATAATCCTTGATTCGATGGATGGGCAGACAACCTCTAATTACATCTCTGACAAACGGCTAAAGTAGTAAAGGAAAAGGCTACGACGGCTTGCTCGAGAAGGCCAACCTTGCCTCAAAGCCAAATACAAATGGAGACCAAAGAACTCGTCGTTGGGTACAGGTGCTCGAAAAACCAACTCTTTTTGAATTGTGTTAGAGAGTTTCAACCTGGTCCTGGTGGAAAACCGCAAGTCGTTCGAAAGTAGCTTTAACAACAATAAGGCAAACAACAAAATGCAAATCGTAACATTTGGAAATTAATGCTGAAACATCTCGAAGCATGTCTTTCGGCACCTCCAACTATAAACAACTCCGATATGTCGTAGGGAGTCTATCTCTGTGCAAAACCTTGAGGATGAATTCCTCCAAATCCTCAAGTTTCAGGCGAATCCAGGAGAAAAAAGTTCGAAGAAAATAACAGTTCAAAAAATTTATGGTAGAAAATTGTCCTCAAATTTCAAGTACACCAGGGCCAAGAACATCTCCTCAAATGCAAACTTCAAGTAACTTGGTGTAAAGACGTCATCTCACAATTCAAAGAAAATTGGTGAAGACGCTTCTTCAAACTTCAAACTTCGTGGACAACCTCTCAAAATCAAAACGTGGAGTCTACAAGCTTTCTCGAAAGCCGAACTCCAGTGGGGGCAAAAAATTATCCACGAAAGAAAGCTATTGATAAAGCCAAACTCCAGGGCAGAAAATCGTCCTCAAAAAAATGTTTCTTCAAAAGCTAAAAACTGGGGACAAAAAATCGTCCTCGAAGAAAGCCTCTTCAAAAGCCAAATATCGTGTTCCAAAGGCTCCAATTTGCTAACGTGGAGGAAATCTCTGAAGGACTAGGTGATAAAACAAAATCAAGTGTCAAAAGCCTGGAGGAGGAAAGAAATGATGTCGGAAGCACAACCAAATGTCTTCCAAAGACTAGGGAAAGCTTCGGATTAAAACATGAGAAAATTTTCAGTCTTCTGGTGCCTCAAGGAGAATGCTCCTTCTAAAAAGGCCTTGGTGTTTGAACGAATTGAAGGGAAACTCCCCAAGCCTATCGGGAAATAGTTGGTCTTCCAATAGCTTGAAAGCTCTGGAAAGTATGCAAGCGAAAGAAGCAAGACCGATTCTAATCCACAGTTGAAAGTCCAAGGACTGCTGGTCACCAACGCGCCTATCGTGATCTTAACTAACTCTTCCAGAAATGAAGACGATGATGAAGAGATCATGGTGGTCAATTACATTTCAGCCATAGAAATAGACGGCCAAGAAGAAGAGTTCTCTCTTGAAGATGCACCTCTTACATTCGAAGAAGGGGGCAAGCTACAGTCGATGAGCTGAAAAAAATAAACTTGGGTACTAAGGAGGACCCGAAGCCGACTTTCTTGAGTGCATCCATGTGACTAGAAGAAGAAGGGCAGTACATTACCCTAGGAATATATGGATGTCTTTGCATGGACATACAAGGAAATGCCAGAACTTTACCCAAAAGTTGCAGTTCATATTCTCGCCATCAAGCCAGGGACTAAGCACGTCAAGCAATCACAAAGACGATTCCAGTCCCTACAAAATGGAAACTAATCGAGGACTTACCTGACGAAGAAATTTTCTGTGGAAAGCCTTCCACTTTGAAAATTATACTTCGACGGTGCAGCTCAGAGAGTGTAGGTGCCAGAGTCTTATTATTATGAAATCTGGACTAAATTGGCCTATCTAAAAATTTGTACCACTATTTGTTAAAGATGAAAAATTGATTAACATTCAAGATTGGGATCTTATAACTCAAAAAAAACTTTTAGTTAATAAATTTATAATATTATTTTTATTGAAACTATTTTAAAAATATAAAAAGGTAGTATTAAATTACTTTAAATCAGATTTTATTTATCTTCTCTTTCTTTCTCCTTGTGAAACTATTTTACCCCCTTCTCCCCTGATTTTATCTCTCCTGTCTTCCTACTTTACCTACTCCCCTAATAAAACCTGATTTATTGTCACCGAAGATTTATTTTCTGATAAAGTTAAAATCAACCACTTCTACAAATTGTGAATTAACTTCAATTAGAAAAGTTGAGATGGCAATGAAAGAAATATTTGTCACAAGTAAAAAGGTAAATAGGGGAAATATGGGCATTGAACTTGAGAAATTATCATCCTCTAGGCTCTAAAGAATAAAGATAATTAAAGAATCCCAAGAAAATATTACAAATAACATTTGTTCTATGGATGATAAGAAATCCGAAAAAATGAAATAGATGTAACAAAAAAAAAAAAAATTGTCTCTTCCATTTTCTTGTTTTTCCCCTCCCGTCATATTTTACTCCCCACTTTATTTGGATGAAATTTTCCCATTTTCCACCATATTTGTCTCTATAAAATTTTTTTTGTTACTGACAATATCTCCAAGATATCGGTGATGTTCTAAAATATCTATAGGATCTGCTCTATTAGCAATTTGATTGTAAATAGACATCTTTCTAAACTTAATTATGATTTTTAGTTTTAAGTATTTTTCTGTGAAAAGCAGCTTATATAACCATGGAGATTGTCCAAATCACCGGGAATAGCCAATGAGCAAAGGGGTTTTTGCTAAAATCGCCTGATCCCTGTTACTATATATAACCTTGTTCCAATTATATGTAATTATATATAGAGATATAGATATATAGACATAGATATAGATATAAATTTAGATAGATATAGATAGATAGATATAAGTAAATAAACAAATTATTAATATACTAAAATATTAACATAAAATGGTTTTAAATTTTTAATTTTTTCCCTGCACGATTTCACTTCTCCTATCCTTTTTCTAAATGGGCAAAAAAAAAACAAGTAAATTTAGTTTCTCTCTCATTCTTCTCTCCCCATTTTTCTCTCCCCATTTTTCTCTCCTATTTTTCTCTCCCATTGTTCTCTCTCATTTTTTTCTTCAAATTGAGAGAGAGAGAGAGAGAGAGTATGACCGCATTGTTGAGCTTACAAACTTGGAATTCTATTGAAGAACTAAAAACTATTGTTAAACCCAAAAGATAAAATCTTAGTAATGATTTTTCGGTCAGTAATACTCAACAAAGTTTCTATTTTCAGCCTAATGAATACCTTTAAATATTCATTCTCCTATGTACACTATCTTAGTATATTGTGGGTAGGAGTGGCACTGAACCAAGTCGGCTTGAGGGTAGCTCGGGCTCGACTCGGGTTTGGCTCGGTTCGGCTCGAAAATAATCGAACTCGGACCGAACTCGGTTATGTAGTATAGCTCGTTTATATAATAGAGCCGAACTTGAGTTTTGGGTGACTCAGTTCGAAAGCTCGTCGAGCCACTCGAGAACCAGAGAACCACGATTTGAGGATTTAGAAACCCACTTCCGCCAATTAAAAGAGGTCATCTCACGGTTTTCTGCGGAGCATCTGCCGGCAGTGACGAATTCTGCGGGGGCTCTGGCTTCGAAGATCCGATAGCAACTTCCTTGAAGTCCTCCTGCACTGGAGCAACGTCCTTGTGATCGATTTTTGGATAGGGCGTGTAATCAGCGGAATGCTCCTCCCCCGTCTTTTTGTTCAATTCGGAGTTCTTCAGATCTGGATCCATCCCTGGCGAAGTTTTTTTTTTTTTATATATACAGAAATGAAACCCTAAGCTTTGCATTTCGTGAGAGGAGGGCAAAGCATAAAGAAACAGAATTGAAAGTCGAGTGAACTAGAAGAGGGAGAAGGGGAGACTGTCGAAAGTGGGTTGGATTTATGTATAATTAATAATCTAGGTCTTGTAGATAAAATTTAATTATACCAATTAAAAGAAGCTTGAATTAACAAATTCATGTTAGGCATGGGATTGAGCTGAGCTCGGGCTCATGCTAGGCCCGGGCTCTAACTTATGTTGGGCTCAGGCTCAAACTGGGCTCAAGATCTGGCTCGAGCTTGGGCTCGAAATGAGCTCGAGCCTGCTCGAATCAAGCTCGAGCTCGTTCGAGCCACTCGAGCTCGAACTTGAGCCCAGCCATGGCTCGAGTCCGAGCTCGAGCTGAAGAGAAAATTTCCGTGACATAGCGCCCCGCTTTGGCCACGCTGCATCCAGCAAATTCGGGCTCTTTTTTAAGGGCATTTTGTTTTTATTGTAAGTATTTTTCTTTTTTATTAAGTATTTTATTATACTTATAATTGACGAGTTGTAAAGAGCGTAGGACATGTGGAAGTCATGCCGGGCACAGATGGGAGGGACATGCTGTTTTCAAGTTTGGATTTCTATGAATATTTTCTCATAAATAAATGTAATCATTTGCTACTATTTCTTATTTTGGAACTTACACATTTATCTCATTTAGCATTAATTTTTCATTTATTACCACCGTCACTGATATTATTCTTAATTATAAAAAATCTCATTGACCTACTTTAATCTATCAACAATTTCAAAAAAAAAAAGTCTAATCTATCAAAGGAAAGGACATTCTCTGATATCTCAAACCCTAAAAACGAGAAATAAACATGAATACGACCGAGGAATCTCACGCAAGAACCAAGGCTAGACAGAGCATGCTAGATATTACTTGCAAATGGATGGAAATATAGCAGCAAAATATACAAAGCTAAAATTGAACAGTGGAAGCTGTTGAAGCTCCATCTTCTACTGATTTTAGAGGAAACCACTTATAAAGTAAGTTTATCGTACACAAGCCAGTGTGGACTACTTGGATCAACTACACAAGCTCCCAAGCCATAAACTGCACATCTCCTTCAGTCATCATCATCTTCCTCCTCCTACAGTTCAATTTCAGATCATTTGAGTATCTACTGAAGAAACATGAACAATATTCATGATAGAAAATAAGTTGAATTGGGAACATGTAAAATCTCGAAGTTCATTAACATCACCTTTTTTGAATAATTAAAATTTTACTGAGATTTTGCTATGTATTAATGATTTTCAAGGGCACGCATAATAGTACTTTGGCTAAAAGAAGAAATAAACTGAAGCATGTGTATCTGATAGAGGAAAGAGAACAATCTGATACGCACGACAATTTTTTAGTCCATGCACTTGGACCTATAGATACCCTTCATTATGCTTTTAATCTCCTTTTCTAGCCAGTAGATACTTAGCCAGTAGAAGAAGACAATAAGGATATAACATCTTGAACCAGCATAAGAAACACTAATAAAAAAGTTGAGATTGGGAAAAGTTTACCTCTTCACTCTCCTCATCATCATCGTGGATTTCTGATTTTGACCTATCTGATTCCTCATCTCCATCATCAGCTGCACTCTCCTGTCAGCAAGAAAAGAAAACAGTTGAATACTCAGATGCTAGCCAAACGTATTTCACTTGAGTACATAGACAGATCTCTTCACCTGTTTCTTGTTGTATGCCGAGATAAGTTTCTCATACTCGCCCTTTTTCTTTGCAGCTTTAGCTTCAAATGGGGCTTTCTCCTGTCCAAGAATGTCACACAATAAACATAGCTAATACACAATTTTGACAGAGTTGAGCAACTGAGTGTCTGACCGGGCAGCACCCTGGAGGATTGACTAATTGTAAATAGAATCAGTTACAATATAGGATACACAGCAGACCAACTGACCATAAATATGGCAGCTGTTTTAATTATGGCTTTGGCTGTTAGCTAAGATAGTAAGTACTAAAGAATTGGTTTATATGTACCGCAAAAAAGAGAAAATCAAAACAAGAAAGCTCTGATCAGAATGACTAGCAGCATCAAAACATATGCTAAAACATGAAATCAGAAAAAGGACATTCATGGAATTCTTCGAATGAGCTTCTCTGCTCTATCATTTTGCCAATACAACATCTTCCACCAAATATAAAAGAGTTTGCCACCTACTCAATTGTACATAGGGTAGCCTCAAAACAATAATCAGATGCACAAATAGATTTAGACGGAAGTACTCACAGCATCAGACATTGATTTCCATTTCTCTCCACCAGCTTTTCCAACCTTTATGTTCAGCAAAGACATACTTCAGTAATTTTTTCCCGGAGATATATTTTGGATCCAACAACAGCAAAAGACAACAATACACTTACAGCAGAAACAGCCTTCACATTAGGGTGCTCTTGTTTGAAAATTTTTCGAAATTCTTCTCTGAAAGATTTGCATAAAAAAACATTAATTAGATAAATCTGTAAAAAGTTAAACTTCCTTTGTAGCAAACAAGAACTTGTTAGTTAAATGAGAGATACTTACAGGAAAACAAAAAATGCACTAGGTGGCCTTTTTGGCTTATTTGGATCCTTTATGGCAGCTTTTTCTTTCTTGGCCCGTCTCTTGTTACCTTTGTCTGCTTTAATAGCAGCCTTGCGCTTCCCAACCCTACTGATGGAAAAATAGTTGCATAACCATCCCTCCTTGAAATGTAGAAAAAACATTCTTATTCAAGAAATTTCATGTCATGCAGGACTTTTTTATTTTTTTATATCACAATTATGAGAAGTGCCTATAGCCACAAAAGATCCATTTATTTTCATAACTAGTCTAGCATAACTCTACACTAACATCTGCTTTATGTCCATAACATGATTTGAAGTACATCACATTAACCAAGCTGTTTGCACTGCTTTATAGATTTGCACAAAAGGAGAGCAGTACTTCATATTTAACAGATTATCGCAGAACCCTGAACAGCGGTAAAGAAGGAAATGACAGGCAACTGCAGAGCTTAATTATTGCCCACGCAATTATATATATTGAAAATCAACTAACCTGTCTTCCACGGGCTTCAGTGCTTCTTTTGTCTCCTTCTTCGTCGCACCTTTACCCTTTGCACTCTTCATTGTATGGATAAAGGAACTCTGCAATAACAATCGAGTGAATCCAATACTACGCAACCACAAAAGATATTCGTCCTACTAGTTGTCCTTTGTCACAAATGCACATCAAAGTGTCATAGGCTCAATTGACAAAACAGCTCAGACAATTTTAACCAAATCATCATGGATGCTTAGGAAACCATGGACAAAAATGAGGTTTTCCAAATATCAAACTTTCAAGATCCGAAACAGTTTTACTTGAACGTATTAACGTCCTCAAAATTTTCTGAAAAAAATTCAATCATCATTCTAGCAGCAAAAAAGTGGAGAAAAGAAAGACCACCATCCTGTTGTAAATCAACCATAAATTTAAAAGTATAAAAGGAAGACATGCAGAAACGAAACACAGAGAAAGTTCTACCAACTCAAAGGTAAACAATACTCAAAAACAAAGTAACCAAATTAACATAAAACAAAAATAAAATTAACTAAAAGTATGTAATATAATTTAAACAAAACAATATAAACCGCAAGCAGCCGAGAATATCAGAAAACAGAATCTTCCAGTCTCAAAGGAGATTTAAGGAAATAAACAAGAACAGATCGGAGCAAAGGACGAAGATTAAGAGCAAAAATCCACTAAAACTGAAAACTCGCGACGGAACTCAACTAAGCTGCCAGAAAATCACCTAGTAAAAATTTAAGAGAAATATGATGTATTTAACAGATACTGGAGATATATCTACGAGTAAACTAAAGAAAAACAGTACAAAAATTACAAATTTAACGGAAAGAAAAGAGTTATACCTCTCGAGGAGGGAAGCCGATTGCAGTTTCCCTCTCCCCTTTGGTAGTGGAAGGCAACGAGAAATGAGAGGAAAGGACACACCAAAGGGGAAGAAGAGAAATAAAGTAAAGTTCGTACGACCGACTCCGGTGGAATTTATTGAATGACCGGCCCGAGCAGTAACTCTCTCTGCATTCTTCTCCACAAAGTTCATTGACGATAACGAAGCGACTGGCTACTCCCGGTTCTCGCCCTCGATGGCCAACTGATCACCGAACCCTGTATAGCGAGAGAGAGAGAGAGAGAGAGAGAGAGAGAGAGAGAGAGAGAACAAACAGATTTTTTTTAGAATGTCCGCCCGATGGACACGTGGCGAAAATGAACACCGTGACGTCGGACACGATTATCTACTATCTAGTCTTTTAAAGTTTATGGTAGAGAGTAGGTATTTCCCTGTTTAAGGATTAAAATATTTTATTTATTACTTAAATGAAGGCATACTTCAATGTCGTGTACGGCGGAGATTTAACTTTTAAGGATTTATGACGGTTTTCTTAAAATATCCAAATTTTACTTAACCAAATAATAAAATGTGATTAAGTTGGTTAAGGTGACTTGACTATGTCTACCAAGACAGTTGACCATTGACAGAATAAGTCAACGAAAGATCTTTGGTTCGTTTAAAAGATTATGTGTCTGATTAAATAGTCAATAAGTCAAGAACAAATACTCTACCCAACATTTCAGACTCTAAAGCAAACTTTCAAAGTCAACGACTTTTTGTTTTTTATTTTTTTATATATCAAGGCTCCGGTGGGGCAGTGGCTAGGGAACATTCATTTTTTTATTTCTATAGAGATCGTGTGTGGGCTGCGAGATCCACCGAAACCGAAAATGTGAAGTTTAGCAGAAGCAGATAATATCATTTGGAGGAGAAAGGAAGTAGGAACAATATGCTGTTCACAAAATAGCCTGGTTGATGGTTTGTTTCCTTCTGATTTTCCGGGAAAAGGACTAGGAATGTGAATTTTGCATTCTCAGGTAGTCGGTGTAGAAGCGTGGATGGTTTTCTTCCTCGTTGGTGTTATAGGCATAGCCGCCATGGCTGGAGATGTCAAGCCCTGCAACTTCGTCGTCGATTGTTATCCTCAGCAAGCCGATCTTGTGAAGAAGAAAGAAAAGCGGGCCCATGGTCACGCTCACCCAGACCGTAATTAGGAGGAGCTCCACCACCTGGGCGCCCAGTAATCCCCACCCGCCTCCCATCAGGAGGCCGAAGGGACGTTTTACTCCGGTCGCGCCCGAAGCGTAGGCTTGGACGATGAACTCCTCCTTGGCGAAAAGCCCCGTGAAGATGAGTCCCCAGGCGCCACATCCCCCGTGCAATTGAGCGGCCTCTAGAGGATCGTCGAACTTGAGCTTCAGAGCCACCACGTTGAGGCCGATGAGGACACACGCGGCGATGGTCCCGCAAATGATGGCAGCCCAGGGTTCGACGACGGAGCAGCCGGAGGTGATGGCAACGAACCCTCCCAGGAGACCGTTGCAGACATCCAAAGCGTTCCAGTGACCGAGTAAGAGACGTTTACCGAAGAGAGTCACGACGCCGGCGCCGGCGCCGGCGAGAGTGGTGGTGACGGCGGTGCGACCGACGGCGGTCCAGTTGCCTTCGGACCAACTGTCGGGGTAAGAGACGAGGATCTTATCGAAGGACCCGGGGTTGAACCCGAACCATCCGAACCACAAGAGGAACGTGCCGAGCACCACGAGAGTGGCGTTGTGGCCGCGCATCGGCACGGGCTGGCCGAAAGCGTCGAACCTCCCGACCCGAGGGCCTTCGATGAGCGAACCCCACAGCCCCGCGACTCCACCCACCAAGTGAACTACGCCGCTCCCGGCGAAATCGACGGCTCCAGAGCCGAACAACAATCCAGTAGTAGCACCACCGGGGGCGTTCGGGCTTAGCCAACCCGCCGGGGACCACACCCAGTGGGCCGCAACGGGGTACACGAACCCGCTGAGCAAAAACGAGTAGACGAGGTAAGCCCCGAACTGAGTCCGCTCGGCGATGGAGCCGCTGGTGATCCCCGCGACGGCGATGGCGAACGCCCACTGATACATAAAGTAGCTGTAGTCGTAGGCGGAGTTGGGAATGTCGTGAAGGGCGAAGAAGCCGGTCCCGATGAACGGATTGGAATTGGAGCCGTCGCCGCCGAAGGCGAAACCGAAGCCGAAGAGATAGTAGGAGATGCTTCCCACGACGGCGTCGACGACGTTGGTGAGCATGATGTTCAAAGCGTTCTTCGCACGGACGGAACCGGCGCAGAGCATGGCGAATCCCAGCTGCATTAGGAAGACGAGGTACGCGGAGAAGAGGAGATAGACGGCGTTGATGGAGTCGGCGACGCTCTCTTCCCATGTCGCGGCCATGGCGAGCTTGCACCCAATCGAGATTCGAGAGAATGGATCCTCAGATTCTTCTTACTTTGATTCTCCGGTAACTAATGAGTCAGATACCAAGACGTACAGTTAGACTGATCTGTCGGTAGCTTGGTTTAGATAACATAACTTGGAATGGTGGATGAGTGTTTCATGGACGCCCACCCGTTGGAAGGTGGATGTGGATACGGTATCTATGTAACGTGGTTGATCGAAGGGTCAGTTTCCGTATGGCCTGATTCCTTGTCGTGAATCAGATACGAGTGAACATCATGTTGGCCATTGGCATGCCTCGTAGCTCAGCTCTTTCCACCGTGCTTTTTCTGCCCCTTTGTCTTTCACTCGACACTTTGACTTCTGTCACTGGGACGGACATTCAGCCGTGGTTAGAACTTAGAAGCCACCAGTTACATGTGCACCACTTTCCCACATAACCAATTTCTTAGGGACAGTTGCTTGCCTCCTTAATTAGGGCACTAACTTGACGGCCATGAAACCTGATACTCCAACTCGACCCGAAAATTCTGACTTTGGATTCCCAAATCCAACTGGTGTCCAACTGGTGGGTCGGATTTGGGTTTGGGAATGCAAACCCGACCATGGTGCATGGTGTTGGGTTTTTATAAAAAGTTTTCAAAAAAGACCTAAAGAGTCGGGTTTAGTCGGGTCGGGTTCAGGTTTTACCAAAACCTATATGGCGTTTCGGTCTGGTCGTGTTGAGTTCGTGTTCATAAAACTACTAGTGTTCGGGTTTGAGTTTCAAGCTATAACAAACCCGACCTAAACCCAATGGCTGCGCACCCCATCCCTAAGGCATACAATCCATATAAGCACTAGAAGAAAACCCGATTTTAGGGACTGGCTTTGAAAAACAGTCCCCACAGGTAGTCTGTGGAGACTGGCTTTAACTAAAGGGACTGACTTTTTATACCAGTCCCCACAGACATATTTGTGGGGATGGGCAGCCCGTCCCCACAGGTCCCTCTATGGGGATGGGTTGTTTAGAACTTGCCTGTCCCCATAGACCTTGCCAATCACAATAAAATTTAAAATTAAATTAAAAAAGTAACAAAAACCTGGAGAGAAAATTTAGAGAGAGAAAGAGAAAAACCTAGAGACACAAAGAGAGAAAACCTAGAGAGAGAAAGAGAGAAAACCTAAAGAGAGAAAGAGAGAAAAACCTAGAGGGAGAGAAAGAGAGAAAAACCTAGAGGGAGAGAAAAAGAGAAAAACCTAGAGAGAAAAACCTAGAGAGAAAAAGAGAGAAAAACCTAGAGAGAGAAAAAGAGAGAAAAACCTAGAGAGAGAAAAAGAGAGAAAAACCTAGAGAGAGATAAAGAGAGAAAAACCTAGAGAGAGGTAAAGAGAGAAAAACCTAGAGAGAGAAAAAGAGAGAAAAACCTAGAGAGAGATAAAGAGAGAAAAACCTAGAGAGAGATAAAGAGAGAAACACCTAGAGAGAGATAAAGAGAGATAAACCTAGAGAGAAAGAGAGCAAGACCTAGAGAGAGAAATAGATAACAACCTAGAGAGAGAAATAGAGAACAACCTAGAGAGAGAAATAGAGAACAACCTAGAGAGAGAAAGAGAGAAAACCTAGAGAGAGAAAGAGATAAAAACCTAGAGAGAAAGAGATAAAAATTAAGAGAGAGAAAGAGAGAAAAACCTAGAGAGAGAAAGAGAGAAAAACCTAGAGAGAGAAAGAGAGAAAAACCTTTTTATTATATATTTATCTATTAAGATTTTATTTTATTAATAAATATTAAACGGGTCGGGTCGGGTTTTTGGGGTGAAACCCGTCCCCGCCCAGAACCCGTGACAGGTTTCTATCCAAAATACCAATTCCCATAGGTCCTCTATGGGGACGGGTTGTTCAAACATTGCCAGTCCCATAGACATACACTATAGGGGCCGGGCTGCCCATCCCCTGAGGGGAAAGTGCGTGGGGGGCGGGCCACCCATCCCCACAAGGCCCCTCTATGGGGGGCGGGCTGCCCATCCCCAGGGGGAAAGGTGGGGGACGGGCGCCTTGAGCCCCCACTGCACCCCACTATGGGGGACAGCTGCCCATCCCCCACAGGGGGAAAGGTCGTGGGGGGCGGGCGCCCCCCCCCCACTGAGCCCTTCTATGGTTTCACGGAAGAATAAAGAGAAGGTTAGTTGGAGATTAGGGAGATGCTATAATTAAATGATATCTTGCAATATCACACATGGTGGAAGCCTGACCCCACTTAAAATTTTCTTTTCACCTGGCAAACCTTTCTTCCTAGTTTCTTCTTTTCCCATGTACATCTCATAGTGAAAAAGGCAAAGTCAAACCCACTGCCCCAAACCCTTTGTTCTTTTACTTTTGAAAAAAAGAACCCTTTTTCAGATTAAAGTTCAAAACATGCAGGCCGTGTGGGACCTATTTGTCACTATTCAACTAACTTATCAGATTCATTAAGATGATTACATGTCTCTTAATAGGAAATTAAGGTCAAAATGTAGTACAAATTGCCATAGAAAAAGTGAATGCAAAAACATAGATAAAATACATGAGTATGTTCAAACTTGTGACCCATGATCAGTTGGCAATTTTGATTGTTGAAAATATTCAAAGTCGTCTTCTTCTTCCTTTTTTTTTTTTTTTTTGTTTCTTCCGTCTAATTTGATAGTTATTGTTGTTGATCATCTCATGGCGACCCAGGTCAATATTGTTCTGGCGCCGGCTGGTCCATTTGGGCTAGCTCCTGAAATTTTGATCTGAATAATTAAATAGTATTGTCTTTTCCCCATCAAAAAATATAATTAAATAATCCAGAGAGGTTCTGAAAAACTCTAATTAAATCTCAAATCATCTGACCAAGAATCTATTGTTGTAGATCCTCTCTGTTATTTTTCTCAGTTCAGCTTTCTTTAAAGTGGAAGGCAGCAATGCATTTTAAGATTTTTGAAAGAAGTTCTCTATTTATTTTTTTCTTTAAGGGGATCATTTCCTAAGAAAGTAGCTAATGACTCAATGACCCAACTAAAACAATAGAAGTGTATACAATAGAAGTGTATCATTGATCCCATCTTTGCCATCAAGCAAACACTGTTGGAAATTGTGCGATAAGGCTGTCTGGGTGATTTGGATTTTTTATTTGCAGAAAATGTGAGAAGAAGGAAGCTGGACTAAATCAGGATTTTTTTTTTTGAAATCTTAATTGGATGCTACTGAGGAGGCTGGGTAACTGACCAATGCAAGCTCAACATTCTTGTATCATGACTGTTCAGAACTATCCCAGGACAAGAATCTGTTGTTGTAGATCCTCTCTGTTATTTTTCTCTGTTGAGCTTTCTTTAAAGTGGAAGGCAGCAATGCATTTTCCTGATTTTTGAAAGCAGTTCTCTCTTTTTTTTTTTTTCCTTCTTTCCGCGTAAACCAACTCCACCATAGTAGGATCGAAGTTCTGTTGATTCTAATAATTATTTAGTGTAGTTTCAAATTTTTATTATTTCTAAAAATTTTACTGATTTTTTATGTTTAGTGTAGTTTCAAATGCATCCCAAACGACTGCATCGTAGTGAGCCAGCTCATCCACCTGAAAACTCAATTGGTGATAGAGGTAAGGGGGATTGTTAATTTTGTTTCACAATATATGATTTTTATATTGATTAACAATATTGTTCCCATGCAGGGTTGGAGGTAATGAACCTCTAGGATGTCTCACCCATGGTGGGTAGTGAAGATGAGACACAGGACCCTACTAGTGTCTCACCCACCATAGAGATTGTACGACGACGTAGAGGGCCCACAACGGGGTTGTCATTGAAACCTCCAGCAGGACAGAAGTGGGTGTGCGAGGTTAAGGATGGTCAGCCGCTAGGTGAGGAAGGAGGCGCATTGGGGCACTGTCTTGGTGTCTTCTCGAGGACTTGGAGTTATTTCCCACTAGACAAACAGTGGGAAGAATTGCAGCCAGGTGTATTCGATGACATATTGCAAAAAATTAAGGTTATTTCCCTTTATATATGCACTAATTATGTGTTTTTTTCTCTTTAACATCATTATATATTCATTCTAATTAGGCTTGTGTTTTGTTCCCGCTAGGCTGATTTTGTCTTCAGACACAAGGATGGGGGAGCTCTGGTGCCAGATGAGGAGGTTATGGTTATGTGCAAGAGGAGCTTGTGCACCAAGGTGAAAAAAAGACGAAATAGGCTCCATGAAAAGCACTATGTAAACAAGACTGAGGATGAGAGAAGTGTTTGTCCTGATCAGCGGTTGACGCAGAGTGAGTGGGAGTGTCTCAAGGCTTATTGGGAGAAACCCGAGTTCATCAAATTGTCTGCTCAGAATAAAGCGAACCGTGCACGTTCCCAAGCAACTCATACATTGGGATCAAAGTCTATAGCGAGACATTATGAGGATGAGGCATGTAAGCTTTCTTTGTTTTTTTTCTTGTGACATTTAACATTTAGTAGATAATGTGAATGTTAAAGCGTTCAGAAAATGGATTTTTACTTTAACACAGAAAAATAGGTTGGGCGAGGATTTCATTGTCCTTCAATCCTACTTGAGTGCGCATCGTAAGAAGGATGAGACTTATCCCAACACTTACACAAAAGAAAAATGTGTAAGTTTCACTCTAATTCTTATTCAACTATTTCATTTCGAGCATCTATATACTCTAATGCATCAAAATTGAAATGAATGTAGGTTAAAGTTGTCGATACCTTTGAACTTGCCAAACTCCAGAATAGCAAGGACACACAAGTTTTACCTCCGATATTGGATCGGGTATTTGGACGCCATCATGGGGGCTTTGAGAGGGGTATGGGTAGTGGTTACTCACGAAGAGCACATCAGTACTCAGCCACCAAAGACGTGAGGTATGAGGCTATTCAGGGACAGGTCAATACCATGGCAGAAGAAAACAGAGCAATGGCAGAAGAAAACAGAGCAATGGCAGCAGAAAATAGAGCAATGGCAGCAGAAAACAGAGCAATGGCAGCAGAAAATAGAGCCATGGCTGAAGAAATTCGAACACTTAGGGAGTCACATCACTCCATGGAGGCCAGGATGGAAGAGAGGCTAGAGGCACATGCACGTAGGTTAATGGAGCTCATAAAGCCGCCATTTACATTACCTGCATATTCATCTTCTCCTCAAGGTTAGTAATAATAAATTTGCATATTGTAACTGTTATTATTAAGTTGGGTTTACGTATATTATAACTTAAATATTGTGTTTGTATGTAGACTCGCAGTCCACTGGTCAGTAGGTGTCTATGGAGAAGCTTGTGAAGATTGCCGTTTCAAAGTATGTTGCACTATTTATCATTTTATTACTTTATTATATGTCCGTTCAATGAAGAAAACTTTCTTTTGTGCTAGTCGTTCACTATATTGTTGCAAGATAGAGGTAGAATAGAGGGCCTACGTCCTCTGGTTCAAAAAGAAGTTGCTACATTTATACAAACACACTCACACACACACACACACACAGAGGAGAATGTAGTGGAGTGAAGTGCAATGAATGTGAGTGTTTTAGATTGTGTCTTGCTTTCAGGGGAATGGATTGAACTTGTTTCTTTGGTCCACAAAATATTTCTTTCGCAGGTGTGTTATAGATAAATTTGGCAAATTTGGACTGAGCATGTGCATGTGGGCATGAAAGTCTATGTTGATTACTAGAATAGAAAAACAGTGGTCTTAGTAGTCTTGATTAGCTCAAGTGCAACATTAAGACATTAGGTCTTACTTTCATCCCCATAGCTAAACAAGGTTCTCAGTTTCATCAGCACACACACACATACATACAAAGATTCACACACACACACACACTAAAGGACTCACACAGGCACACACACACTACAGTATTTATTGTGGCCGTTAAATTTTTTTATTTGTATTGGTTACATGCTTTCATCAATGTATAATTGATAAATAATTCTCTTTTTGCAGATTTAAACAAATTAAACATGTGCTAGTTGGAGAAAATACATTTTTTTTTGTTTTTTTGTACATGGGTGCTCTATGTTTGCATACTGTATACTGGAGCAATGACAAGATTTTTTGTATTTTTTTGTATTTTTTGTAATTTTGGGTATATTTTGTAATTTTGGGTAATTTTGTATATTTTTGTGTATTTTTTGTGTATTTTTGTATATTTTTGTATATTTTTGTATTTTAATATATTTTTGTTAATAACTAAACTTTTTATAAATGAAACTTTCTTTTGTTAATATTGATTTATTTATTTTTTTGAATTTTTAATAAATTATAAGAAATTATTAAAAAATTGAATGCAAGTGGAAAAGTGGGCCCAGCTGTGGGGACGGGCCGCCCTGTCCCCACAGGCAACCCTGTGGGGACGGGCCGCCCTGTCCTTACAGGCACCCCTGTGGGGACAGGCCGCCCGTCCCCACAAGCTCCCCTGTGGGGACGGGTGTCTATTTGCCCATCCCCATGCCTATGGTGACCCAACCTATGGGGACTAGGGGTGGCAGTTTTACCCGATTACCCGATTACCCGCTTACCCGAAAGGTAATCGGATGGATAAGGTATAAACTTATTGTATTTCGATTACCCGATTACCCGATTAAAAAATTACCCGATTAAAAAATTACCCGATTACCCGACTCTTAAATGAAACGGATATGGATAATGGGTATTCTTTACCCGGTTACCCGATTACCCGGATGGTAGTTTGGTAATTATTTAAAACTTTATGCCCTTATTTGTTTGATACATTAACAAAGTTATTTTTCCTTGGTAATTTGGTAAATATTTAAAACTTTATGCCCTTATTGGTTTACTTACACTTGGCAATTTGGTAAATATTTTAAACTTTATGCCCTTATTTGTTTGAAACATTAACCGAAGTTATTTTCTTTGGTAATTTGGTAAATATATAAAACTTTATGCCCTTATTTATTTGATACATTAACCGAAGTAACTTTTTCTTGGTAATTTGGTAAATATTTAAAACTTTATACCTTAATGCATTAACTTTATATCTTTATCTTTTTATTTACCCGATTACCCGGTTACCCGCGGGTAACGGAATACAGGGTATGGTAAGCGAAATGGGTAACGAAATACCCCTTACCCGTTTTGTTTATTACCCGTTTACACTCCTAATGGGGACGGGGCTGTGGGGACGGGCAACCTATCCCCAAGCCTATGGGGACGGGCTAAAGCTTAGCCCGTCCCCATAGATCTGGTTTTTATTAGTGATGCGGCACATGACATTTAGGGTTTGTGCACTTTTAGCTTGAAGCTTTCACCGTAGAAAGCCCAAAATGCATGTTTGAGGAAAGATTCATGAGCTTCTCAATAATTTGCATACAATTATCCACATAATGACCATATATATATGAACAAGTAAAAATATATACGGATAGATTAAGAGATTTTGTGATTGGCGCTATGCTTAAAGATATATATATTTAGAAAGTATGATTACACTAATTAAAGATATTTTTTTGTATGGACCGTAAAAAACGGTATAATAAATTTTATACCGTTCATTGGAACCGATTGAACTGGGACCGTAAAAAACGCACTACTAGCTATTTCAGTAGTGCCGGGTGAATGCTTACCATAGGCGCAATTCAATGGTACTTGCTATGCGTTTTACCTAATTAAAAAAAAAAAAAAAAAAAAAATTAGTGACATGTATAGATTTATGGATTATGTGACTTCTTTGGACTTTTTAGCTATTTATAATATATCATAACCCTTAGATACAGATGCATTAACGAGCCAAACACACGTATCGGCGTATCGTACCTGTGCTCACGTATGAGAGGCAAAAGATTTTCTGGCGCAGGCAATGCTCACCACAAGAATAGCTTTAGTGGCCAGGCGAGACGACCCGTCCGGACCAACGAGCGCCAACTACACACTAAAGGCGATAAGGCTAAGATAAGGTGGCGAGCCTCTGGACCATCAGATGGATACGCCTCCGACGTCCAACGGCCCCAGATCAAACGTTCGCAGATAACTCAAAAAAGACTCCCATAGTATATACTAAACTAAACTCCTTCCCCACTCTGCGTCTCTCCACCTCTTTCCTCCGCCTCGAATCAGATCGGACATGGCCGCCTCCACCGCCGCCACCGCGTCGTCCTTCTTGGGCACTCACCTCCAGAAATCCCACTCCAATGGCGGGAAATTCCAGGCCAGATTTGGTTTCGGCGCCAAGAAGTCGGCTCCCAAGAAGAGCGCCGCCAGGAACGTGCCGGACAGGCCCTTGTGGTTCCCGGGAGCCAAGGCACCCGAGTGGCTCGACGGCAGTCTTCCCGGCGACTACGGGTTCGACCCGTTCGGTCTGGGTAAGCCCGCGGAGTACTTGCAGTTCGAATTGGACTCGCTGGACCAGAACTTGGCGAAGAATAGCGCCGGTGATGTGATCGGGACCAGGTTCGAGAGCTTTGACGTGAAGTCGACTCCCTTCCAGCCTTACAGCGAGGTCTTCGGTCTGCAGAGATTCCGGGAATGCGAGCTCATTCACGGCCGGTGGGCCATGCTTGCGACTCTCGGCGCCCTCTCCGTCGAGTGGCTCACCGGTGTCACCTGGCAAGACGCCGGCAAGGTACGATTAATCAGTTCTTCTTTCCGCCATTGCAATTGATCTGCAGCTTGATATTCCTTTAATCCTTTAACTCCTTCTCCCTTTTTCATTAATGAATCAATTTCGGGTGAATGCATGTTCCCTTTTCTGCCTCGATTTTGAACCGTAAAAAACAGATAAAAATCAAGACTTGTATTTGATTAATGCCCTCTTGATCTTTTAGGTGGAGTTGGTCGACGGATCCTCCTACCTTGGGCTTCCTCTGCCCTTCTCCATCACCACATTGATCTGGATCGAGGTGATCCTGATCGGGTACATCGAGTTCCAGAGGAACGCGGAGCTGGACCCAGAAAAGAGACTCTACCCCGGGGGACCCTACTTCGACCCCCTCGGCCTCGCCGCCGACCCCGAGAAGAAAGCAACCCTGCAACTGGCGGAAATCAAGCACGCCCGCCTCGCCATGGTCGCATTCTTGGGTTTTGCCGTC
Organism: Aristolochia fimbriata; assembly: GCA_019845555.1. NCBI lineage: Eukaryota > Viridiplantae > Streptophyta > Magnoliopsida > Piperales > Aristolochiaceae > Aristolochia > Aristolochia fimbriata. The sequence goes on along the minus strand of CM034079.1, from coordinate 29,545,941 downwards.
CAAGCCGCCGTCACCGGCAAGGGCCCCCTCAACAACTGGGCCACCCATTTGAGCGATCCCCTCCACACCACCATCATCGACACATTCTCCTCCTCTTAAGCCTGCCTTTTCTGTTCTCTGATCCCTTTCCAGTGTGAATGTGATCATTAAATTACTGCTATATTTTGCATCTTGTAAATGATCTTTAAGACTTTTGACTCTGCCGTTCGTAACTGTGCGTGTGCCACGGCCATGGAATGGTTTAACATCTCTATGCTGTATAAGAGAGGTATTACGTTTTGTTGTTTAGTTTTATCGGCGCTAAAGCTTGCCATGGACTATATATATATATATATATATATTACGATTTCACGATTTCATTTGAAAATTAGAGGGAGGAGGAGCCATTCGGAACTCGGAAGCATAAAATGATGGAGATGTCCTCCTCCCTCTTCGGGCTTCTTTGATGCTTAAGGATTTGTACGCCCTTCAGTAACCAATGCATGCTTGCGGAGTAGAGGTCTGCCATTGCACATGAAAGAAGAGCATTATCTGATTATGGAGGCATTGGTGGAGGGTACGATTTTTTTTTTATTCTGTTTAATAAAAAAGAATATTCAGGAAAAAAAGTTTACAGTTAATAATTAATAATTAATCCCACTTGATGTGGAGATCGATAACATATATAGCCGTGTCAAATAAATCGATCAATCACCAATCACTTCAGTTTGGTGCGGGTTTTATACGGTTCGAGACTTCCATCCCCAGGTCGGCTTGTTTCAATTTGCCCGAACTCATACCATGGAGCCGGGCGGGTAAGACCGACTACCATGGTAAGCGACTACCATGGCGACTACCATGGGCTCGGTCAAGTCGAGCTTCTACTTTCTGGCTTTGATTCAACCCATAATTTCCTTTGTTATTACATGTGGCGAGTCTTCTCAACTCCCGGCTCCCGTCGTTGCTTCCTGAAGCCATCCGAATGGCAGACCAGCTAAGAAGTAAAGCTCATCTTTGCCCTATTCTCTTCGTCTTCTTTCTTCTGTTTTATTTTTCTCCACTTCTTTCTACTCAGCGATATTCGACTCAAGGAGAATCTCACGGAGAGTATGTTGGGTCCCAGATAATTAACATAATAAACATACCTGAACGGGATTTAATTCACAACTTACGCAAGAGCAGCAGCACCATTTATTCTTGCTCTCCCTGATGAGTCGGGCGTATTAAGCAAGCGTATTATATTTTTACCCTTGATTCATTTAACAATTACTAAATGGCTTATTACGGCCATAATTTCTTACAATCTCCCACTTGCCTAGAAGCCAAATAGAAAAGAAAATTTAGTAATTGTAAATACGTAAGGATACAAAAAATCATAATAAACTTCCTTTCACTCATGCTTCATATGTTATCATATATGTCATGTAGATGTAAGGTTGAGATTTACCACATCTCCCATGAAGGGGTATAAGTGTATTGGCCCTATAACACACTCAAAGCCCTAAGCAAAATCTTTCCAGGAATCGCCCCCACTGACCACTAGATCTCACCGTGAGCACCAAGCTTGTAAGGCTCAGCTCACCTAGCAGTCTGCGGCATTCCCAAGGACCTCACACATAGGATACCAATGTATCTGCCCACATACATCACCTATATGTATTTCAAAAATCACTAAGACATTAGTATTTCCAAGGACAGCAAGTCAGCTGACATCCAAAGCACTAGTCATTTTAATCAGTAATTATCTACTGACATTAAATCACTGACTAATACTTATTAGTGCATGATACTAGTGATACACAAACGCACAATGCACAAACAAATGTGCATTCAAATTTTATCACTAAATTTTCAGTGTTTTCCAAATACATGCACCGATCATTAATAGCAACGTTGCTTAAAATGTACAGTTACAAAATCATTGAACTAGTCCAAACACCAAAGTTGTTTACCAATAACTTCACTAATCTGGGAGTATCACTCCCATATTGTTAATATGTTCTGTGAACATAACAACATGTAGTACGTTTAATGAATGGATCAACTTGAGTGATTCTCAAATGAGACATTTGATACACAAATTTCCTTGACTTGCACTTTGTTACGAGTATAGTAATACTCAACTTGAGTAATCTTAGAGCCACTACGAGACCTTTGATCTCTCGTACGAGCATTAGGAACCACATTAGCACAAAAGAGAGATAACATAGTGAGTACAATATTGCAACTTGAAACTCAATGAGTAGTTGTTGCATAATATAGTTTCTTTCACAACTTCAGAATAAGCAATGCACTCGACTTTCATCAGAAATTATTCAGTACATACTTGTTCATTGCTTCTCCATGACTTTGCACCACCTTAAGCATGGATTCATATAAGATATGTCTTTATGAATTTATGAGTATGCTTTTATAATCTGAGTCTCAATAACCTTTCAACTTCAACGCTAAAACAAATCCAAGCAGAAGGGATTTGAAACCCGTAATCTGTGTTGCTCCCACTGATCTTGCAATGACTGCAGTGATCGATTGAATTCTTCTTGAAGTCAATAAAATCTCAAATGACCTTCCCGTGGTACTAAATGACCTTCCCGTGGTACTAAATGACCTTCCCGTGGTACTTAATTTAAGCAATAGAGTGCTCAGATTGCAATCTACGAACACTCCGCTATCACATCCTAATACTCAAAATCTTTCCAAGTGCTTACTATAAGCTTAAGAATGCTCAGAACAACCAATGAAATAACATCGAATTGATCATTCAACAACCAATGAAATAACATCGAATTGATCAATATTGCAACATTATCTTTGAATTCCTTATTCATTACAAAAAATGTGCAAGCTTATTCGATGTACATTCCCCCCATTGTTTAGTTCCGAGCATTATAGCAACACAACTTAAAAACTGATTTTCTACTAGTCCAATCAGCATAGTTTCGGAGCATCCGCACTCTAAATGATTTCAATAAACGTAAGGGAATCCACCATACCAAGAACTGATTCAGCCAAATAGAATCCAGTTGTATCCATCCTCAAGGATAAATTTCTAATTCAGGGCTTGTGAGAATAGGAGGTTTATCGCTGCTCTGTGAAACCAGCCTCACGCGGTGCCCTCCAATCTAAGAAGAGAGTAGCATAGGCCTTTGCCTGGGTTACACACTTACACGGGTCAACTGCCCAGCTTGGAACAGGTGAGTTATAGAATTTAACCCGGCCGAAACCTTGCTCACTTGACAAGCCATCCACACCACCTTAAAGCCCCCATTCGGGTTACAAGCTCAGGATATTGAACTCGGCCTTTCTCCTTGAGATGTCCAGAAAGATCTTCCACGAGTTCAACATGTCTACAATGTAAACAGATCTGAACGTTGAAGTATTACTGCTACCAATGAGCTGATAAACTCGATTGCTCTAAATAACCAACAGATCAATCAAGCAATTTTGAGGAATCACGAACCTAGTACCATAACATATGATTTATAACTCCATATGCTTGTTTAAAACTAGGTAGTCTAATAAACAATGATGGAATGGTGGGAATATGAGCTAAATGATAAGGCTACTTATATAACAGAATAGTCAAGAAATCCTAGTGGATCTAACTAGTAAACTTAACAACAAAATCTTAATCAGAAAGTAACTAGTCTAGATCCCAAGGAATTTAATACAGCTCATCCACTTTCCTCCCACTCACAAAAACCATTCCACCAAAAGTTATGACTGTTCTTTGAACATACCTCTATAGCTATGCTTAGCTAGTCAACATATCTTATGCACATGTAATAATATATAAGGTAACAAAGTATCCACTAGCAAATTGGATTACTTACAATCCAATGCATCAAACTGCTGCCAGTTGGTTATGTCCAAGCTACATCTACATGTCCCTTTCCTTTAGTTTCTTTAATTTCAGAAACCCCTACGGCAAGTGTGTTCTACTTGTTTGACTAGCTTTGGACAATTGTTCTAAATATATGGTCTGACTGTTTACAATATTAACATTTCTTCATCTCAGAAACAAACTAAGAGGATTGACCTATCTTTGCTTGTGGACCCCAAAACTTGTACCATAATATCATATGCTTCCATACTTCTTGCTTAACCACGATAATATTGGCATTAGAAGTGATAACACACACTTCACACGATTCTTCTTGAAAAACTCTAATCTCTCTTTACTGCATCCAAAAAATTTCTTGTGCTGTCTCATAGCGCTATACATGCAGGATCCGAGAAATGGCTCCATTCTATGAAGAAGAAGCAGCCTAGCCATTTGATTTGCCTTGATCCAATGTTCATAGTGCTCAACATAACCGAGAGTTGAGCATTGGCTCATTAAATTTCCTTTCACAAAGTGCAAGATTATAACCATAAAACAATATAAGCATGAGCATCTTATCATGCCAATTAATGGTTCAATATCTAAGAAACTCAATGGGTTAGAATTAGGATCCATTCACGTGCTACTTGTTACAAATGCAATTTCATATTCAATGTAGACTCCAAAAACTCCACCTTTGGGTAGTCGTCAATGGATCTAGAAACATATGCAACAGATATATACGTGCAATATTAAACCATATCATATTCAATATAGACTCCACAAACTCCACCTTTGGGTGGTCATTTATAGATCTAGAAGAATATGCAACAAAAAAGAATTGCACAATCATCTAAATGTAACATGAGTTCCATTGAGGGAAGATCACCCAACTATTTCCACAAAGGTCAAAGTAGAGACACTCGCACTTAACTCCAAAAAAAAAATTCCACCTTTGGGTGATCACTCTTGAAGTCAAAGTATTTGAGTATCCTCTACAAAACAATCAAAATACCAATACTTTGACATCTCAAGTGTACCTTTGGGTACTCCTTAAGCTCAAAGCAAGCAATAATCACAACATAAACACATTGACAACTCAAGTGTACCTTTGGGTACTCCTTAAGCTCAAAGCAAGCAATAATCACAACATAAACACATTGACATCTGTAAGAATCAATTTTGTAAAGTCCGACATTTACGGTCCAAATCAGCACCGTACAACCCGGGTCAATAAGTCAAAGACCGACCCCAGTCAGATCAACGAAATTAAGCCGTCGATCAAGCTTCAACAGATCAACGGCCAAGATCTCAGTTGCCACGTCAGCAGCTTACATGGGCGACATGTCATCCAAAGTGGCCACGTCAGCAGCCAACAAGGATCATACATGGCCCTTGCCTTGGTCCAAAGCGGTTTCACAATCCAAGGTAAAAGTTACGTAAAAGATGTTGGGAGTTACAATCATCCCGATAAACTTGGTCCATACAGTTGGAACTCGGTAAGCCTATAAATTCAGAGGCTCAGGAGGACGAAAAAGGGGATCGATCACAGAAAGATCAGACAGACACACAAAATTTTCAAGACGTACGTCCAAAGATCCCAAATCACCACCAAAATCTGAGAGAGCAACAAGCATTCCTGCCGCTATCTCGCAAATCAACCTGTCGTGAGCCAATCGGAATACCAAATTTTCCGTCAAGCTTTGGCGAAATTCAAATTCATCTCGTTCGTTCGTTATGGAGGCGTACGCTATTGTTCGTGTCTACTCGGATATCGTTTGTTCTTGATTGGAGATTGAATCAAATGAGTTCTAGAAGTCGCACCCCACACAATCACCTAAAAATTACCAAAATACCCTTCAAATTATTTTGTACACTGTACATCGGATCCGTATTTTTCGGTCCACGTATTGTACTCATTTACAAATTTGGCACGCCCGGTGGGACACTTCTACCTTTCATCTCTTCCTCCATTTTATCAGTTCAAATGGCTGGTTCCAACAACAACAACAACGCAGCTGCCAAAACCCCAACTGCCGGAGCCAGCTCGTCGCCGGCACCGAGAATGGCCGATCCGTTGGTCACCTTCCCTCGTCGTCCGCGCACACCAACCACTGCTGCCGCCAGCCAAGTCAGAGGGATTCGCCCATCGCAAATTCCTGTGATCGGTCGTTCAAGGCCAACCACCAGATCTGTCACGGGATCTCTTCCAACCCAGCGCGCTGTTCAAATCCAGCCGCAAGTAGGACAAGCTCCGGCCAGCCCTATAATTTCTCCATCAAGGGTCCATCCCTCGAGGAGTTATTCGGCTGTCCTGACATCTCCGCCACCTGCCAGTCCAGTGGCCAGCCCGGCTGCAAGCCCAGCGAGGAACTCTCCCACGACGGCAAGCCGAGTCCCGGCATTAATCACCCACTTTGAAGGACGGCGCATCATTCCTTCTCATGACCGGCTACACCAAGCTGGGGCACCTCTCGCTCCAAGTCCCCTTCCCCACATCTCCGGTCATTAGGGTCGGCAATGATGACACAAGCCAAAAGCGTGGAGGAGCAACTGGCAGAAATCCAGGCTGCCATGAGGGAAAGGGACGAGCAATTGAGAGAGAGAGAACTGCAGAGGGATCTCCGGTCGCCACAATTCTGCAGAAATTGAACCGATCATGGAGATCGCTCGGGAGCATCCTCCCGCCCGAGAAATGATGAGGGACGAGACAGGGACTCAGCACGTCCGCCAATCCTATCCCTCCTTCACCCATCATCCATTCATCTCCAGCTCCCGAACACCCGGTGAACCGGGAACCTTTGCTTGAAGAACCGGGGGCACTATCTTAGGGTACCCGCAAGAAATGATCTCCAAGCAGTGGGAGCGAGAAGGTGCAATCCGAAGGAGTCGGATCTCAAGCCTACACTAGGCCCTACTCCCCCGGACGGATCCAGGCAATCCACATGCCTACCTCTTACCATCCACCCAAATTTCAACAATTCAGTGGAGGCGGCAACCCAAAAGCACACGTAAGCCCACTTTATTGAAAAACCTGCAACAATGTAGGAACTGCCGGCGATCTCCTCGTCAAACAATTTGGGCGATCCCTCAAAGGGAACGCCTTCGATTGGTTCATTGAGCTCCCAGCAGAGTCTATCGACAGCTGGGAACAGTTCAAAAGTGAATTCCTCAGTCTCTTCTACAGCACGAAGCGGACGGTGACGCTGGTGGAACTCACCAACTTGAAGCAGCGCCAGGGAGAGAAGGTGATCGAATACATCAATCGCTGGCGCAATCTCAGTCTCAATTGCAAGGAGAGGACCTCCTTATCCACGCAGACATCCATCGACATGTGCATTCGAGGGATGAACTAGACTCTGGTCTATTTCTTACAGAGTCGGAAGCCCAGAGACTTCCAAGAACTGGCGACCGAAGCGCACAACATGGAGATCCTTATCCAGGAAAAAGGAGAAGGAAAGGCTCCTCCACTGACCGAGGCCGACAAGAAGCCGAAGTTCGTAAAAAGAAGGAGTACAAAGCTCCAACAAAAGAAGCGCTTCGCCACAAACATCGCCGAACCGCAAAAGATCACGGCGACCAAAATAAAGGTATGCAGGCGGTGATTGGAAGCCAAATGCCAATCGACTTCGCCAGTACTACAATCTGCCAAAAGTTCACGTTAATGGATAGGCAGGCTAAAACCTATCCTTCCCCCGACTCCGATGTTCCGGTATCTTTGGAACAACTCCCGAGAAAAACTTGTTGCAGCTTCCGAAGCCAAAAGGCGGAAGACATTGGGAAAACTTCGGATCCCAACTATTGCAAATATCACCGACCGGTAGGCCATCGTGCGAAAAATGTTTTGTCCTAAAAGGACAGAATACTCGAAGTTAGCGGCGCAAGGTCGCATCATCTTGGAATCAGGCGACACACACGGCTGCTTCCCACACCATCTTCGGCCCAATCAAATTCCGGCACCGAGCGGAGAATTAGAGGACGAAAAAAACCTTCGTCTTTGCGCCTTTGGACCAAGGCTGCGACCCGCCATAAAAAGACAAAGAAGGGTGGGAAGTGGTAACCCGCAAAAAGAAACCACTTCCAGAAGTCCCCGTGAAAATATTCATTAAGGGGTTCGTGGCAGAAAAAGAGGAACCGAGAAAGAAAGTCCAGAAGAAAAGAGGAAGAAGGCACATACGCAAATCAACTTCCTCCAAAGTCGAAGAGATCTATCAAAAGAAGCCGAGGCCAATTACTTTGGCTGATTTCTTCCCGTCAGAATTCCTGACGCCAACCCCTGCACTGGTGGCCACTTGTTCACCCCAAGTGGTCGAACAAAGGCGTGAAGGGAAGGCTCCGATCGAGTCTGTCGACGATATTCACACATGTTTACAGGACTTGTCCATCACAAATGCGGTACATGATGACTTAGATCTGCCAATCAGATCTAGGCAAGCTCTCATCAAGTTCGTTGCGGCCAAAGACGACGGGCATGCCGAAGTCGAGCAATTAAGGATGCGGAGGCACGATGAACCAAAAATTGGTTTATCTCCCAGCAAGTTGAAAGAAGAACAACCGTCAAAGCCACCACAAATCAAGGAGGCTCATTCAATCTCCATCTCCTTCAAGGAAGCGACATGCTACTGGGGGGAAAGGTCTCACAATCGACCTTTGTTCGTCTCCGGAGCCATCAAAGATCGGTGGATCAACCGTATACTTCTGGACAGCGGATCAGCAGTAAATATCCTACCAATCCAGACTCTGAAAAATGTCGGGTTAGTGGCAAACGATCTCCAAGCCAGTTCACTGATGATTCAAGGCTTCAACCAAGAAGGACAGCGAGCATTGGGAACAATCAGACTGGAACTACAAATTTGGGATATGACTTCCCACGTACTATTCCATGTAATCGATGCCCGCACATCTTACAATATACTGCTCGGGAGACCTTGGCTACACAACAACAAGGTCGTGCCTTCGACCCTTCATCAATGTTTCAAATACTATCAAGATGGAGAAGAAAAAACGGTGTTCGCTGATGAATGCCCCTTCACAGAGGCAGAGGCTTCCTTTGTAGACGCCAAATATTACTCAGAAGAAAAAGGTACTACTTCGAGTAAAATCGCTCCCCCTAAAGCTGTCAAGGGCGAACTGGCCAAACTCAAAAAGCAATTGGAGGAACCAATTCTCAAGTACGTTCCTCAATCAAGAAGGAAGAAAGGCGAATCTCCTTTCGCCACCTGCGACCGAAAAGAGCCGGCAGAAAAATTGAAGGTCCTAAAAGGCGCTGCCACTATCCCTTTGCCCAAACTCAACAACCGAGGCATCGTTGTTGAAGAAAAGAGGAACCCACCCGAGCTTCTTAAAACTCGGACACAAGGATTCGATCCCAATGCTTACCGGATGATGGCAAAAGCAGGATCCGGATTCTCCCTCAAACAACTGAAAGAGAAATCGGTGACGGCCGTACAGAACCTGTCACCAACTCAGAAAAACCTCCAGGCGCAAGGTTATTCAATTCCTTCCAACCGACATGGGCTTGGTTATCAGGAATCTGAGCGGTTGTGATTTTCGGCAAGGCGGTGTCAATCAAATCACAACAAAAAAGGAAGGCAGCCGCCGGAAGAAAAACCCGGACGTCAGCTTTTGACAGAATCGGCGTCCCAGAGCCACGAGTCTCGGCATTCGTTCGATTGGGACAAGAAGAAGATAGAAATCCAAATGTTCCTCCAGAGCCAAGTAACGAGCATAAGTGCAAAGTTACGAAGGTCTGGCGGAGAAAGGAGCAAGCAGAAGACCCTAAACCAAATACCACCGCTCCATCGGCCACAGAAAAACTCAGCGTATTCCAGAGGCAAGGAAAACCGATGGAGCAACCCAAAAGGACCGTCTTCCAAAGACTTGGGGCATCTACACGGGTCCTTGTGACCCAAAGATTGGGGAAAAGAGAGGAAAACTCTTCCAAAAGGATAAAGGCAGACACAGCAAAATCACCCCGGTGGTGATTTACATGTCGTCAAAGAAAAAAGACCCGGAAGAAGAAGCAGCTGTTGTCCATCATATCTCAGTTGACGAAGGTGATGATCCAACCCTTGAGGATGATCTGGGAGAAGCGCCTGCAATCTTTGAAGAAGGCGGCCAAGCAACCATCGACCAGCTGAAGAAAGTTAATCTGGGTACAGAAGATGATCCAAGGCCTACCTTTCTGAGTGCTTCATTGTCTGTAACAGAAGAAACAGATTATATGTCTTTACTCAATGAATATAAAGACGTTTTCGCTTGGTCGTACACTGAGATGCTTGGGCTTGACCCAACAGTTGCAATTCACAAACTCGCAATCAAATCCGGAGTCAAACCGATAAAACAGTCCCAAAGACGATTTCGTCCGGAGCTTGTCCCAGAAATTGAGAAGGAAGTCGATAAACTACTCAAGGCCGACTTCATCCGAGAGGTCAAGTACCCAAGCTGGATCGCCAACATCGTACCGGTGAAGAAGAAGAATGGACAGATTCGAGTCTGCGTCGACTTCAGGGACTTGAACAAAGCTTGTCCAAAAGACGACTTCCCGCTCCCTATCACTGAATTAATGGTGGATGCCACAACGGGGCATGAGGCCTTGTCATTCATGGACGGATCTTCCGGCTACAATCAAATTCGAATGGATCCAAAAGGCGAGGAAAAGACAGCTTTTCCGTGCGCCAAAAGGTATTTTTTACGCTACAAGGTAATGCCATTTGGTGCGAAGAATGCGGGGGCCACTTATCAAAGGGCCATGCAAGCGATATTCGATGACTTCCTCCACAAATTTGTGGAATGCTACGTCGACGATGTGGTTGTCAAAACCAAATCAAGAGGCGACCACCTAAGAGACTTATGAGCTGTCTTGAACGCGTCACGGCGGCACCGGGGGTTGAAGATGAACCCTCTCAAGTGCGCCTCCGGGGTTTCGTCCGGGAAATTCCTAGGATTCGTAGTCGGACACAGGGGCATCGAAATCAACCAGACTAAGATCGATGCCATCCAACAAATGCCTGAACCAAAGACTTTGTCAGAATTAAAAAGCCTTCAGGGGCATCTGGCTTACATTCGGCGGTTCATCTCAAATTTGGCCGAAAGATGTCAACCCTTCAGCCATCTCATGAAGAAAGATACACCCTTCGAATGGGATGAATCTTGCCGACGGGCTTTCCAAAACATCAAAGACTACCTAATGAAGCCACCAGTTCTAATGGCTCCGACATCGGGAAAGCCTCTTCTATTATACATCGCAGCTCAAGAAAAATCTCTGGGTGCCCTCCTCGCCCAAAATGACGACCAAGGAAAAGAACGTCCGTTGTACTACTTAAGCCGTACGATGGTCGGGGCTGAACTCAATTACTCCCCGATCGAAAAGACATGCCTTGCACTCATCTTCGCCATCCAGAAGCTGAGACACTATCTGCTCGCACATTCCACAAATTTGATTTCACGAGCAGATCCCCTCAAATTCATCATGTCCAGACCTATGCTCTCCGGACGACTGGCCAAATGGGCCTTGTTGCTCTCTGAGTTCGAGATCAACTTCATCCCTCAGAAGGCCATCAAAGGACAAGGACTTGCAAATTTCCTAGCCGATCACCCCATCCAAGCGGAGTGGGAGGTAAGCGAAAATCTGCCCGATGAAGAAGTCTTTTACATTGAAGTGTTGCCCCCATGGAGGATGTACTTCGATGGCGCTGCACGGAAAAATGGAGCAGGCGCTGGCGTCCTTTTCATGTCTCCAAACGACGACTTAATGCCGTACTCCTTCATCTTGTCTCACTGCTGTACAAACAACGAGGCAGAATACCAAGCCATAATCCTTGGTCTGGGGATGGCTATCGAAATGGGCTTAAGCCAGCTGGAAATTTTTGGCGACTCGGCTCTGGTGATCAAGCAGATAATCGGAGACTTTGAAGTCAGAAAAAACGAACTTGTGCCCTACCAAAAGGAGGCATAAAAGTTACTAGAGAAAATCCCAAATGTGACCTGGGGCATGTACCCCGAGCCAGCAATACCCAAAGCGACGCCTTGGCAGGAATTGCCGCATAAAGTCCGCACTGGATTCGGACTTAAAGGCCGAACGCATCCCAATATGCGAAAGATGGGTAGTGCCGACCTTGGAGAAATTCTCAGAGGAAGAAGAAATCAATCTGGTTTCGGTCTACGCAATTGAGGAAGAAGATTGGCGTCAACAATTCCTTGATTACTTAGAACACAAGAAACTTCCCGAAGAACTGAAAGCTCGGGCGTACGTACGAAGAGTTGCACCCAAATTCTGCTTGTTCAACAACATATTGTATCGCCGATCCTACGACGGTATCCTACTCAGATGTGTCTCCAAAGAAGAAGCTCTCCTATCCGAAGCACATGAAGGAATCTGCGGTGCTCATCAAGCGGGCCCCAAACTTCATCTCCAAGTCAAACAGTTAGGCTATTATTGGCCTACCATCTTTGCGGGACCAGCGATAGAATTGGCGAGACATCGCACGGCATGTCAATTACACGCCAATTACATCCACCAACCTCCCAGCCCTTTACATCCAACGGTGGCCTCGGCCATTGAAGCTTGGGGAATGGACATCATAGGACCAATCAACCCAAAGTCGTCTGCAAATACCCAGTACATACTGGCCGCCACAGATTATTTCTCTAAGTGGGCAGAAGCGGCAGCTTACAAAGAAATCAAAGCTGCCACCGTGGTCGATTTCATTCGGACACAAATCGTGTATCGGTATGGTGTTCCAAGATACATCATGACCGATAACGGCACCCCGTTTCGTAACAAGACCATGGATAATTTCTGTGAGAAATTCGGCATCCGACAAAGGACGTCCACTGCATACAACCCTGCCGCCAATGGCTTGGCAGAAGCCTTCAACAAAACCTTGTGCAAAATCTTAAAGAAGACAGTCGCAGGGAATAAGAAAGATTGGCACGAAAGGCTCGGAGAAGCACTGTGGGCATACAAGATTACGTTCCGAACGCCAACAGAATCAACCCTGTATTCACTAGTCTACGGTGTCGAAGCCGTGCTACCACTGGAAATTCAAATTCCATCATTGCGAGTTGCTCTTCGAGAAGGACTCACGGAAGAGGAAAATATCCGACTCCACTTGCAAGAGTTAGAATCCCTCGACGAGAAGCGATTAGAAGCACAGCAAAGGCTTGAATGCTATAAAGCAAGCCTCACTCGCGCATTCAATAAAAAAGTCAAGTTTCGTTCCTTTCAAAAAGGGGACCTGGTCTTAGCAGTGCGCAGACCAATCATGGCCACAAGCAAAGATGGGGGAAAATTTGCACCTAAGTGGGAAGGACCACTCGTCGTCCAAGAAGTCTACACTAACGGTGCGTACAAATTGGTCACTCCCGAAGGAAGAAGACTCCCAGCCATAAACGATAAATTTCTCAAGAAGTTTTATTCATGAATATTCTATAGTGGAATGCAAAAAAAGCAACAAAATTCAACTACACAACAAAAAAAATGTGTGGTTACAAATCAAATCAAAAGGCGGAAAACAAAGCAGCTCCTAAAGATTCCTCGCCATCTCCTGCTGTAACTCCGCAAAGGCAGCCCTCGACGATAGGAGAGTTGCCTCCTCAGCCGCACTAAGGGTGGGTGTGGCAATGACCTCTGCTATCAACTGCTCAGCTTCAACCACACCCGTCTTCAAACCCCGTACACTTTCCTGGACCTGCTCTGCTTGAGTTGTAAGGTATGCGACTTTTGTCCCAGCCGACTGAAGTTGTTCTCTAGCTAACTCCAAGCGTTCACGGGCATCCTCTTCCTCGGCCTTAGCCTCCGAAAGTTCCTCAATAACCTCGCCCAAAGTGGCTTTGGCCTCTTCTAACTTGGAGGATACTATGGTCAAAGTGTTTCGAGCAATACTCTCCGCCTCATCCCTGGAAGTCCGATGAGCCTTCTCTCCAGCCGAACGTTTGATTTCCTTAAGAGTCTGTAGCTGCTGAGTGTAGACTCGTAGGCGAGTCACATCATGACCCATCTCCTGCAATCTGCTGATGGCAAATCCTGCATCGGCCAGCAAAGATGTGTCACTCACCGCGCTGGAGATAACATACGAGGGACTATTCGGTCTCTCCAAGCCTGCACCATCAAGCCCTCAACATAAGACAAAACTCCTGCGGACGGGGTCTGCGATGAAGTCGAGAAGACGAAGTAGGCGGCGTGGCCAAGTTACAAGACGGCGGAACTTCCTCGGCCGGGCTGGCTCAACGACTGGATCGGACGGCGGAACAACCTCTATAACTTCCTCCTCAGGTGCTAAAATAGTCTCCAAAGCTTCTTGGTAGGCGGGACCTCCTCCTGGATCACCTCGACCCTTTGCCTCAATAGCTGGAACCCGACCATTTGGAGTTGGAGCTTCTTCTTCAACCGCAGGAGGCGGAGCCCTGCCTCGACCACTTGCCTCAATCAATGGAGCTGGAGTCTCCACAACTTCCCCCCTCTTGAACAACTAATGGAGAAGGAGCGACCTCTCGAACAGGCAAGCCCTCGGGACCGAGTCGATGTTGGTGTAATCACTGCAGGCTCTCCCACTACAGAAGCCTCCTCTTGAGGTGTTGCGGGTGCCTCTGGGGAAGACAAAATCTGAACCGTCTCAATAGGAGGGTTCTCCGACGAACAAGAAGTCGGAGGCTCCGTCTCTGGAATAGGCGGAAGGAACGTCGGTGGCGAAGGGGGAAAAGAGGCAAGCGGAACTTCTTTGCGTGCCTTCTTCTTCTTTGACGCAGAAGCGTCCGCCAAAATGGTAAGAGGAGCCCTCTTCTTACTCGCCTGAAATTCAAGAGAAATAAGGAAATGCAGCAAAATCAAATCAAATCCCAAGTATACCGCAACACAAGTATACTTACCGAAGAAGCACCAACTGGCCTCTTGCCATTCGGCCTCCGCTTGCGAGGGTGACACCGATCGCTGTCATAGTCCTCGTCACTATTCTCCACCGCGGAAACAACTGGCGCCGACTCGGTCGATTTTCTTTGGAAGACACAACAACAATGAGGAAAAGGAAAACAAAGCAAAGAAAAACGAAGGGGAGATAAACTTACCTGAAATAGTGACGACATGTGGGTCATCCACCAGGTATAATAAGCTAAAGTGGTCCCTGGGTCTCGAGATGGGTCCCGTTCTCCCGACGGAGGCAGATCAAGCCGACCACAAGGACGAACAATGCTGGTTTTCCAAAGGGTCACCAACTCCGATAAAGAGCTAATCTCCCGATGATTAGCTGTGATCCCCATATCGCCGGGCAGATCTTGACAATAACCGAACTGTCGCGCAAATCTGCCTGGACAATATGGCTCCACAAAGAAATGAATAGAGCGCCGGACCGTCAAAAAATAGCTGCGGACACTGAGAAGACTCTCATAATGTTGTCTAGCTATCGGCTTCTTTCGCTCATCCACCAAGAAAGAAGTTTTGGCTGTGGCAAGAACATATCTATGCCACACCGGCACCGGAAGACGCTGAAACGAATCGCAGGCCTGGTCTTCCGTAAAATTACGTCTGAGAGAAGGATTCCCGAAAGAGATCATACCTGGACGTCGACTAACTTCTAAATCCTCCCCGTGCGTGTGAAAGTAGACGGCGAGCCAAGTATACAAGTAAGGCCACTGAGCCATCGATGGCCATCCAGCAGCTGCGTGTCCCAAGCCTTTGTAAAGGCAGGCCAAGGCAGGACCGGCTAAAGCGAAATGGACCCCGGTGGCCATATAACTCGCCACCTTAAAAACCATAGGTCGGATCTCATCACCAATCGACCGGAACACGAACCGTGACAACCAAATCGATAGCAGCGCTGCCAAGTGGACATCGTCCTCTCTACCCGGTGTGACATGGAGAAAGCGAAACACATCGCGCTCTGTGGCCGTGAACTCTCTGAAAGAGGGCGCATCTTTCCCAAAACGGGCATGCCAAGCAGCCCAGGGATCATCAACTGGAACGGCATCGTCCTTTGTGCGGAACCAAAACTCGACCCAAGCGGCAGAAGATATCACGTTGGACCCCGAACCCCGGCGAGAGATGGTGATACGCCGAGAAATAGATAACGGCAGCTAAAGGGTAAATTGTACTCCGCACTTCCTTAAAATCAGCTACCATGGGGGAGATCTCGTCGTAAAACCGACCAGCGATGGGCAAACCAAAAATCCTATCCATGTCCATCGAGTAATAGAAAGCTCTTCATACGACACGTGACCAACGATTCGTCTTGGCACTCCAGCGCCAAGAAAAGCTCGACTACCGACACATCGCAGCTGTACTGAAAGAGGGATCCCCAAATGCCATAGTAGACCCCCGCGCTGTGGAGAAGGCTGCTGCAACGACCCATAAGCAGAGTGGTCCACTTTCGAAAAGAAACGGAATCGCCATGTCCAAAGTCGTGTCTAGAGTATAAAGGGTCCTCTCAACTACCCCATCTTCAAACATGCGTGGCAACGGGGCTTATTCACCAACCAAGAGGCTTATTTGGGCGCTAAGAGTTTCCGGCTTGGCAGCTTCATCTTCCCTCTCCGGAGAGTCAAGACAAGGCGGGGAAGAATACACGGTCCTTTGGTAGCCAAACGCCTACTCAAAAACTCACATGAACGAGAGCTGCCTGCGAAGGATGTTGGTTTCTCGGCATGACCCCCAAAAATTGATTCTCCACTCGGGCAATAGGTCATATGAGAAGCGTCGCCTTCCATATACAACGCCAGAGTTTGAATAATCTCTCCTTCAACAACCACGGTGTGGTCAAAAGCCTTCAGTCCACCAACCAAAGTTACCGAAGGAGCAGCCATCTGAAATCAAAATTCAAAGGTCAGATCAAACTCATAATCTCCGACAAAATCGACAAATCTGGCAAAATTCTACAAGTTCGTCCAGAAGTGGCGCGATCGCGCCAAAATAAAGCACAATTCGGTGCAACCGCGCCAAAAGTTAGAAAATTTCTCCAAGTTCAGAATTCGGCAAGACCAAAATTCAGCAAAGCCAAGAATCCAGAAGAGGCGCGACCGCGCTAAATTCGGCGCGATCGCGCTTGCAAAATCAGAAAATCCAATTTCGGCTGAGTCAAAAAAAAAAAAAAAATCGGTTGGCGGAATCGGAAAATTCGTTACGAAGATGCTTAATTCCTTAGTTTTTAATTAAGGCTAAATTGGCCTAAATTGGCTAAGTCTTAATTTTTAATTAAGGGATCGTGGAAGGAAATCAACCTGCCTAGTCAAAGGCGTGATATCGATCTGCCTAATCAAAGGCGCGGAAGGAAATCGATCTGCCTAGTCAAAGGCGTAATATCGATCTACCTAATCAAAGGCGCGGAAGGAAATCGATCTGCCTAGTCAAAGGCGTAATATCGATCTGCCTAATCAAAGGCGCGGAAGGAAATCGATCTGCCTAGTCAAAGGCGTAATATCGATCTGCCTAGCAAAAGATGCCGCCGCCGATAAAGGACGCGATGACGCCTCTCGCGACCGTTCTGCTCTCTCTCGGGCGCCGACGACACTCATGAAGAAGACGCCGCCGACGACCGCAACAAGAGCCCAAAATCGCAACAAAAAAACAAAAAAAAAGGGGAGCGTTGCGAAGAATAAACCAATTACGGTGAAATCCAGAGCGAAGATGGAGTTCAAATCAGAATGCCAAATCGAAGGTCAGAGAAGGCGACGCCGAAGTAAACGGTGGACCAAACTCCACCGAACCTGGCTCCGCCTACTCAAACCCCACACAAGGCGCACAAAATCAAAAAAAAAAAAAAAAGGGTCGCGATGAAATCTAGAACGAAGACGGAGTTCAAATCCGAGGTTTGAGCAGAGAAACCACGATAACGCGGACTGAATTCCGACGAAACGGGTTCCATCTGGCGTCAAAACCTCCTCAATCCCCGGAGAAGCCAAAAGCGAAAGCAACAAAAAGAAAAGAATTTCATCGTCGGTCAATCAGCAAGAATAAAAAAAAAAAATCGGTTGGCGAGAAAGACAACAAAGTGAAGAGCCCCGCAGGCCCTCTCGGTAACAATGGCCCTCACTCCATAGAACCGGAGGAGGACGGCCATGAGACGTCGTCATCTCATTATTGCCTTCCCACCAAAATAATGGTACAACATCAAAGTAAAGACAAAAAGCAAGAGGTTACCTCGTCAAGTGGAAAGGAAGCAGACGTCGAAAAAGACAAAGAGTAGGCGCCCAAAAGGAAGCAAACGCCGAGGAGCGAGAACAATCAATTCAATTAATTAAGGTCGGGTACACCGATCGAGGGTTACTTTATAAGAGAGATTTCCCACCCTTATCCTTGGTTTAAAACTCAAAAGCGGGGATAAGGAAAGGGTTGAAACCCTAATCCATCTCCATTGCCTTATCCAACTCAGACCAACTAGACTTGACCCACGGACCGGTCATACATACCCGACCGGCGACTCGGTTTACACAACTCGGCGACTCAAACCGGTCTACGACTCGACTCGGACCAACTCAACTCAGCTCAACCCAAAGTATCTTCGAGCCCACAAAGAACCAGGCCCAAACAGCCCATCAAGCCAAAAAGTCTACAAAAGGCCCAAACCCGAGGTAAACCTAAACCTGCAACGAGCCCAAGCCCACGAGCTAGTGGGCCCACAAAAAAAAAAAAAAAAAATATAGAACTTCAAAATGTACACATCTCTAGTGTACATTCTCAAATCGTACACTTGATGTGCACATTTTGAAGGGGGCATCTGTAAGAATCAATTTTGTAAAGTCCGACATTTACGGTCCAAATCAGCACCGTACAACCCGGGTCAATAAGTCAAAGACCGACCCCAGTCAGATCAACGAAATTAAGCCGTCGATCAAGCTTCAACAGATCAACGGCCAAGATCAGCAGCCAACAAGGATCATACATGGCCCTTGCCTTGGTCCAAAGCGGTTTCACAATCCAAGGTAAAAGTTACGTAAAAGATGTTGGGAGTTACAATCATCCCGATAAACTTGGTCCATACAGTTGGAACTCGGTAAGCCTATAAATTCAGAGGCTCAGGAGGACGAAAAAGGGGATCGATCACAGAAAGATCAGACAGACACACAAAATTTTCAAGACGTACGTCCAAAGATCCCAAATCACCACCCAAATCTGAGAGAGCAACAAGCATTCCTGCCGCTATCTCGCAAATCAACCTTCCGTGAGCCAATCGGAATACCAAATTTTTCGTCAAGCTTTGGCGAAATTCAAATTCATCTCGTTCGTTCGTTAAGGAGGCGTACGCTATTGTTCGTGTCTACTCGGCTATCGTTTGTTCTTGATTGGAGATTGAATCAAAGGAGTTCTAGAAGTCGCACCCTACACAATCACCTAAAAATTACCAAAATACCCTTCAAATTATTTTGTACACTGTACATCGGATCCATATTTTTCGGTCCACATATTGTACTCGTTTACAACATCTCAAGTGTACCTTTGGGTACTCCTTAAACTCAAAGCAAGCAATAATCACAACATAAACACATTGACAACTCAAGTGTACCTTTGGGTACTCCTTAAGCTCAATGCAAGCAATAATCACAACATAAACACATGGACAACTCAAGTGTACCTTTGGGTACTCCTTAAGCTCAATGCAAGCAATAATCACAATACACCAAATGGTTGCAAATCAAAAATATATCCCAAGTGTACCTTTGGGTACTCCTTAGAATATACAATGACCAACCAAGCAACAAACCCACCTGAACGGGATTTAATTCACAACTTACGCAAGAGCAGCCGCACCATTTATTCTTGCTCTCCCTGATGAGTCGGGCGTATTATGCAAGCTAAACAGTGGACTGCGGAAGATCAAGGAAACCGAATTACATTTTTACCCTTGATTCATTTAACAATTACTAAATGGCTTATTACGGCCATAATTTCTTACAGAGTAGAAGGGAAAGTAAGTGTTCTCCTTTTCCACCTTACAGTTTCTCTTCTCTTGTCGGTTTTTTTAACAGGTAAGAGGATTCGTCTCTCAGAGTTTGCTCATCTAGTTCATCTCATGCTTCCTTGTTGATTTTGTTAGATTTGGCGGATGAATAAATTGATAATTTATGAAAATAAATGATCTTCCCCTTTATGGCGGGGTAGATACTTATTTGTTTTTCCTCCAATCGCTCGAATTTTTGCCGAAATTTTATCGAGACTTTGAATCGATCCATATTTCATCTTCTTGTACTCTTAAGGTTTTCGGAGCGTCTTCTCAAAAATATTCCGGGACAATAACGACCAGCTGTTGAACCAAATGACTCCCGATGCGGTTTCCCACTTTCCTGCTCGCGTATCCTCCGTTAAGCGACGATATGACATCGACGAGCCCAGCCGAGTCGAGTCGAGCCGAGCAGTTCGAGCCTAGCTCTGGTTTGGATATTGGCTCGAGACCGGGGTCGATGCCCCTAGGCTCGAAATAACTTGTATCAGAAGTCAGAAGAGGAAAGGCTTCGACGAAAGAGCTGGAGCAGCGTCCCGCCCGATTACGTGATTCCAGACGAAGGGAGACTGGGAAAGAACGAAGCTTTCGTTTCCGGAGACAACGGAAGTCAAACGCAGATAAGGGTAGAAACGAATGAAGGCCGCTTAATCCAAAACCTAGTGCAGACAGTGGTATGGACTCGATTTCTTATTTATATTTTCAGGTCTCTTACACCTCTTCTCCTCTGTGGCTCTGTCTATGTATTTTCATTCTTTCAAATGCGATAGCATGTACGCGAGAATTCCAACATTTCTGTCGTTCTTTTACTGGAGTTTGTTCGGGCCTAGACTCGGACTTGCTGTGGTTATTTGGTCATCATTCCTGAAAGATACGGTTGCTAGATATTTTTCAGCCACTAACTAGCCAAAGGAGAAGTACTGTAGTTGCAATTCTATGATAGGTTTTACACTGCTTTTAGTTGAGGCAAAGGTACATGCTTAAGACCGCTGTTACTCAACCATCTAAATCAAATCGGATTGCTAGAGCGTAGAGACAGTTTGTTGACGTGTAAAGCATAGTCGAAATAATTAAAAAAGAAGCACAGAGCTCGGAGTGGCTTGTCTCCCTTCTCTTCTTTGCTCCATCTTGTTATGGATTTTGACTATTCCAGGTTCTTAGTTGTCTAGTAAAAATGCTCCGGAAGTTCTCATATACCTCCTAGGTTTTCAGTTCTAGAAAGTTTATGCAGGTGATAGGACTTGAAAGGTCGCTTCCCTTGTATCATATTATCCTTAATATCATTATCAAGAGATACTTAAGCTGCCATAATGTGTCATTGATAATTTGACTTTTCTTTTCAAAGCCAATACATTGTCTTTCTTTTGCCGTTGGTTTTTAAGGCAGCATTTGCACACCCATTGACAAAGGACTCTTTCATATAACTCTTTCGAACAATCCTTTTTGGAAAAACTTTGTCTTGGAGCTCCTGAAATCTCCTCTTTCAAAGAGAGATTCTGTCTTTGATATGGTTGCCTCTATCAAACCATTGACTCAAGCTGTATTTAAACAAGAAAGTAAGATTTGCTTATGCCTTCTGCTTTCTGATCTGAATTGTCTACTCCCTCAATCAGCTTTGAGGTGAATGTCTGTCCTAACTGTAAGTAACATTAGAACTCCCCTGGAGTGCAGAAAAAGTTTTGGTGCACCCCTATATGCAATGGTCATGGGCTTTTCTGAGCTTCTTAAACTGCTTCCTGACCTTCTTAGCTTTCCAGAACATATGGGGTTTCCAATTCAGAGAATATGTAAAATTTTTACTGTTCTCGTTTTGAAAGTTTTTTAGGGAATCCTGTCTGAAGTACAAGCAGTAATAGTTTGATTTTGACTGCTGTTCTAAAGCAATGCTTTTGTCATTTCAGTTGTATACCTCCATTTGAGGTCTATCATTTGTACTCTACCCAAACCAAGCTGTTGACATTTTCTTAAAAAATTAGGAATATATTCTGTCTTGGTCCACCAAAGCAGCATCTTGATATAAAAAATGGTTCATGAATCAATATTTTTTGTGACATGCTTTAAATGATCTGATACTGCTTTATTTATTGCTCTATCAGCTTGATTAGGTTTCTGTTCATTTTCTGTACCTTATGTTTTGGGAAACGTAACTGGATCCAGCTAATGTTTTCTGGTCATATTAGCATGCTATTTTCTATTAAGTAACATAGTCTTATGAGAAAAAAAATATTTATTTATAGTGGAAAGGAGTGATGTCGGTAAGATGTTAGGCAATTTTTATCTGTATCTGTCTAGATTTGGCTTTATGTTCATTATATACTACATTATTAATTTCAAACTTTTAATCTTGAAGCTTGATATGTGAATTTTAATGGAGTTGTGCTTGGTGTCAAACAAGAGCTCTAGGCCTTGTTCATGTTAGAAATGAGGGATTTCTTATTATATAAAGTTTTATGTTCATTGCTTTAAACGATGCCAGTGGAGAATTTCGTTAAATAAAAATTAATAAATAGGTGATAATACTGAGGACTAACCTTGAGAGGGAATTTGGAGGGAGGGAGGAAGGATGAGAAATTCCCTGCTCGGCCAAGTTTCCACTGTCTTTGATTCCATCAAAGACGAATTATCTCCATGGAGGAATGCTTTGCCTTGCCATCCAGTTTATGGTCGGTGGTGAATATTCCTATGACTTGACACAGTTCAATTGCAAAAGATTATTGATGTTGGAAGGATAGATTGAACACAATGTTGGCAGAATAAATCTGTGATTTCATGGGGCACTGTGATTTCCCAGTCTTGTCTATCTCATTGTGTTGGACAATGGCACTTCTGAAGTAAAAGACTACCTAACGTACGACTATTGCCTTTAGTGGATAATATATCACAGATGATCGAGAGGCTACCGTTAATGCGATTTAGCAGAGTAGTTTGCTATAATGGCACCTTTTGCTAGTCTACCCTTTGATCCTAACCAATTAGGCCTTACATGACACCTTAAATAGCAAATCTACCTGTTTTACCCTTTTTCACATGTTTATCCACTTACGAAAGTGCCTCCTTATTTTTTCTCTTCCACTTGAAGCAGAGAACATGTAATCATGTATATCTGGAAGATAAACTGTTTATTTCTCCTTATGCTAAATTTTTTGTTTAGATTCTGAATTGTTACCAAGATGAAGATAGCTCTGTTGACCTGTGATATTCTTGCAGAAAGTTTAAGATGGGAAGTTTGAATTTTCTTTGGTCATTGACCAAGAAGACAGTTTTCAGTTCACTAATCGCAGTCACCATATCTGACCGGTATGCTAGCTTTGTTCCTGTTCGAGGTCAC
Source organism: Aristolochia fimbriata (assembly GCA_019845555.1). Taxonomy (NCBI): domain Eukaryota; kingdom Viridiplantae; phylum Streptophyta; class Magnoliopsida; order Piperales; family Aristolochiaceae; genus Aristolochia; species Aristolochia fimbriata. The sequence goes on along the minus strand of CM034079.1, from coordinate 29,522,885 downwards.
TCCATGAGTCCAACATTCAATGCAGGATCTACAGGTGTGTTCCTTAGTTTTGATGCCTCCACTTGAAGTGGACTCTTACTAGTTATTTTCTAATGGCTAAGAGGCTGGTGGTTTTAATGTAGGCGATTTGGTGTTGGTTGAAAAGTTTTGCCTGTCAACTTACAAATTTTCTCATGGAGATGTGATAACTTTCAGGTATGTCTTTCGTTGTGCTTTTTGCGGTTATAAATAGTTTGGAAATCCTTAATCTTGTCTTTGACCTATGCTTACCGGTTTCCTTCCCTTTACAAATGGCTTTCAGGTCACCTAGTAACCACAGACAGATACACATAAAGAGACTCATTGCTTTACCCGGTGATTGGATTCAGATTCCTGAATCTTATGAGATAGTAAAAATCCCTGAAGGGCATTGCTGGGTTGAGGGTGATAACTCAGCTTGTAGTCTAGACTCGAGATCTTTTGGTCCAGTAAGTTGTTTGTTAGTAGCATCTCTGCATGTCATACTGGAGCATATATAGTCATTATTAAGTGGAGTTGTTTATGCACTAAGTGATCCATACTTTCTGATTTGAACCAGTTCTAAGGCTCAGATATTCCATTTAGATGGATATGGATGATCACATGAATACTTTTCTGTTTGTTTTCACTTTGTAAATCACAGTTCAGATCATCTCTTTGGTTAATCATCGTATTACTGTCGGGTGATCAATTGAAAAATGAACATTGTTTAATACTGTAAAATTTTGTTCAATTGATGGTTCGTATTGTTATCCTTATTTCAAATAAAAGTCTAACAACTTTCAGAAATAATACAGTCTCACAGAATGCAAATTGATTTTGTTAACTTGTATTTTTCAGAAATAAAAAAATCAATGATAGGATCACTATGTTCATGGAAAGACCAACATGCTGCACACTTGAAACTTGTTTTGTTTGTATAAACCTGTCATCTGTTTGAGATGCTCTTTCTCATGTTTGAAAGAAAATTATGTTTTGCACAAATGTAGAAAAACAGGACATTTGAGGAAAATGATGGAATCATGTGTGTGTGAGCGGAGGTGTGCATGTATGCATGTGTGTGTTTGTGATTCATTTTGCATAAAGTTAGGAAGCCTAGAAATTTAACGTATATGGATGAGGGATGAAGGGAGAGGTGTGCGCAATTGAAGAGAATATATATCTGGCCTTAATTTGATTCTGATGTTAATTGAGTTCTACTTTATTCTGTTTCAGATTCCTCTGGGCTTAGTCAATGGGAGGGCAACCCATGTCATATGGCCTCCTGACAGAATTGGCAGAGTAGAGAGAAGAGTTCCAGAAAATAGAATAGCTCCTTCTTTTTGCTAAAGTGACTTTTTATGGCTACAAAAAATCCTGCTTTTAATGGGGGTTTCTTTTTTTTTTTTTTTTTTTTTTTTGTGAAGGTCAAAACCCATCCGATTTCCATTTGGATAAGGGAGAGTTGCCGAGTTTTGCTGGTGATTGCCAGTCTGAAGACATTCATTCGCTAGAGAAAAAGTTGGTTAAAGTCCAATTGGTTCTTTTTGCATTGAGCCATTTAAGCTCTTTAAAATTATTTCCAGCACTTTTGTACTCTGTATCACCTTCTTTTGAAGTTTACATACCAGTGTGCCTTGCAAACTTGGGCACTTGTTGTTTTTTGGCAACAAAGGACAGACACCAGCATTTTAACGGTCAGCTGCCAAATATGTGGGAATGTTTTTATACTGATTTCACTCTTAGTAGCTGAAGAATTTGAAAGTTAATTTGATGTACTTATGGCATGAGGATGGTACTTGCATTCAAAAGTAAGAGTTTATAGACATTTGTCATTTTAACCAATCTCCTGGACAGGCAATGACAGGATCTTCCTAAGTAAAAGTAGGAAAAGTCTTGTGCCCCACGGACCAGTATCATCTTTTCTCAGCAGTCTCAACAAAGGTATGGGTGTTGTGTTTGCAGCTACGTTCATCCATTGCTGTCAGTCATTTTTAGTTGAAAAGAAACTTCTCTTATTTCACAAATTTGCTGCAATTTTTAGTCACTATTTGATTTTGTGAATAAAAAAAAGGAGAATTTTTCATCCAGAAACAGCGGAGACTAGGAATACAACTGGTCTCAAGGAAACGCAAACATTATATACCATTCCTTCCGTAAAGCTACGTCTCGCCGGTGCCAACACCAAATTGCTTTCTTACGCTCAAGCGATTCTGGTACGAGTGCGGGCAGAATGGATGGTATGGTTTTGACTGAAATTTGATCTAGTAATACATTTTTGCTTGTTTAAAGCAGAGGCTGTGAGTGGTTTAACAATGGACGCTTATCCACCTGCTGTCGCTTTTGATTCTAGTAGTGCTTTCGTCATTTCTTATGCTTATAATTAAAAAATTATTGATTTGAGGTTGAGGTGATATAATTGTATGATTGCATTAACATCGTAAAATATAAAAATATGTTTAGCATTATTACTAGATGATAAAATTGTTCTGGCACGTACTACTGTACATGTACCTACGTGGCTATGTATAACAGTTAATTGTTCTAGAGCATACCCGATTTCAGTTATTCTGGTACGTACAGGTAGCTATGTAACGTTTCCGATTAATTTTGGTTCGTTGAGGTTACAATTTTGAATTAACTTTAGAATTTTAAAAGGCTGAAGAAAACCTGTCTCGGGCCCGGCGTGCTGACGTGCCAGCAGCGGGCAGGCCGGCGAGAGTTTCTTACGCGCGTCTCATGCTAAACGTCTCGCTGCATTCCCGCGTCCTGACTCCCTGTTCCATCAACGTTTGGCGGAATATAATACTGTCCGGTTGTTGATATAAATACACGGAAGAGGCATGGACTGGAGTAGCCTAACTTGTCTCTCCACGTTTCTTGTGAGCGCAGGTAAACGTCTTCGTCTATTCGTCTGCCTTCTTTCTCTTCCCCTCTTTACATTTGCACTTTTTCTCGTCGTCCCGGGCTTCGTAGCTGCCGAAGGAGGAAGGTTCTCTTGTTTTGGGTTGGAGACCGGATATGGGCAGGTTATTTGCAGTACAGCTGGAAGGGAAAATGTATAGTTGCAAGCACTGTCAGACCCATCTCGCTCTTTCCGAGGATATCGTATCCAAGGTATCGTCATCTTTCTCCGCCGGAAACGTTTCGTCTGGGTTGTTCTGATTGTTCTAATCGGTTAACTATTGGTTTTGGGCTGTTGGCTTATGATCGGTGGGTAGATGATCCTGCATTTTGCAGTTTCATGATCGATCTCATGAGTGGTTTCGCTGGTGGGTGAATGAATCTCTTGGAACTGGGAGGATGAGTGGAGAGGATATTTTTTCTGTTATTGCCAATTTTTCGATGACTTAGTCGCTAGATCCCCTGCCTAAGTACTCTGATTTTCGTTTTTGTTGTTTTGAAGAATATCGCTGTTAGTATTTTGCTCTTGCTGGCCAATATGAAGGTTAACTTTGTTCGACAGAAATTGACAACAGATGACTGCCAGTTATCAGTCCCAACTGCCTTTTATTCTTTTCTCAACTTTTCTCAAAGCGCCGGAGGTTCCCTTGATGCACATTTTCTTTCTCGTTTCAGCCAAACACCTGGATGATAGAATTCAAATTATTTTGAGTTTGCTGGACTTCTGCTGTTAGTATTTCTGGAAATATTAAATAAAACGTGTGATCTGCCTCTATGGCTGATGAAATCAAATTGAGGGCTTTCCCATTTTTCTGACGTTAGACACTTCTTATTTCTTAATCTAGATATGCAAATGTAGCTGTCAAGGGGATCGTTTCTGATTGTGGAAAATATAACCGCTTGTTAACACTTGTAATCACCTTATACTGCACAAGTCAATCTAGTGACTGGAAATTTCTGTGGTCATGTCATTTCCATAAAATAATTTATTTTCTTTCTTATCAAACAAGAAAATTCTTTGACTTGTAGATATCTTTAGATGCTTATTCACATGTTTATTCTGTTCCTTACATCCTTGGAAGTGTAATGCTATCCATAGAAGTCAGGCAATAATGCTGATGTTATTCTTCCACTCTAAGTTCCTCTAAATTTAATTAACTTCGAAACTGTGCAATTTTGGAGTTAAAACTTAGCATTTGACTGTTTGTTACCTTTTCCAGAGGTCATTAGAAAGATGTATTCCTGTGTGTGTAATATGTTTGGCAGGAAATATTGGTAAGCCAACGTTTTCATAAAAATTCAGGATGTCATTTATAATCCAAGTTTTATGGCTGCGAGTGCTCCTCAAGAAAAAAATTCTGCCTTAGACATGGCTGCCAATAACAGTGATCATGCATTATCTAAACTAACAGAGTTTGTGCTTGGACTTTTATATTTTGATTGCTTGTTGAGGCCTTATTGTTGCTTGGGAGGCAAGTAGAGACATTGATTGAAAGAGAAGTTCAATGCTTGTTACTCTCTTTGATCAGAACTTATTTGACAGGGCCTAGGTAGAAAATTTCCAACCAATTCAGAAATGCTTGTGACATCTTCTTTTTTTGCGTTTGTCCTATTTTGGAACTACCGTTTCAGTTTGTAATAAGGTAATGTAATGAAAAGAAAGCATGAGATTGGGCTGTCTTTTTTGTTATGGTTAGAACTTCTTATTGTGTATCTTTATCCATAAAAGTAGTTTGTTTCTTGGTCTGTTTCGAGCTAGTTCATCAAACTTGAATGCAGGGTGCATAAGTAACAAACTGCTGGAGCGAAAACAGTGTTCTTATCACCTGCAATGAGTTGTACAAGGGAAACGACCGACAGCGAAATTTATTGTGTGCCATTAGTTATATTAGACATGTTATGCTTGTTTCATGAATTATCGTTCATGTCTCATGAATGCACATGAATGCACCAAGCGTGTGATGATGCTCAACATTTTTAATTTGTCAGGGAGAATAACTGACTTGGCAATTTTGTGTCTGCTATTTCATTCAGTCTTTCCATTGCAGACATGGGAAGGCTTACCTCTTCAGCAAGGCGTAAGTTTCTTGACTCTTTCCTTATAATGTTTGCTTTTCAGCTGTTATATAGGCTCCTTTTGGTGGCATTCACAGTGATCAGAGTAAAGTAGGTACTAAGTTTAGGTTTAATAAACATTCAAACCCACCATCTGCTCTACAGTCCGTCGAATAAACCCATAACATGCTTTAAATGGAATCTAGTGATTTTACGTGATTTCCATGTGTTGTAGATAACTTATTTATTTTTTGTGATTTCGTGGCCCTCAGTGTGAATGTCTCACTTGGACCTAGAGAGGAACGGATGATGATGACCGGAATGCACACTGTCTGTGATATATTCTGTGTCCGATGCGGGTCCATAGTGGGGTGGAAATATGTAAGATTCAGCGGCAAACATGATTTAACATTTTACCATTAGTGATGAATGTTTTCAATTACATTCGCTGATGCAGTGATATGGTTCAGGAGGCAGCACATGAGAAAGCCCAAAAGTACAAGGAAGGAAAGTTTATCCTTGAAAGGTAGATAAAACTGGCTCATAAACTGATCTTGCCATTTGAACTTCTTTTAAGTGACTTTATAAGCAATGGTGAAATTAAATTTCACATCAGATTGTGCAACCATGAAGATGCACTTTCATGGTACATATATCATTATAAATTATTATCTCTGTAGAATCTGCATTTCTTGGTTTCCTGTTAAACTTTTCGTAATATCTTCTGGTGCAGGTACAAGGTTTCAGGTCCGGATGGATCGAATTACTGGATTAGTCATGAGCCTCAGATTGGTGGGAGCGATGCGGATGATGCTTAAGCAATGCTCATCGGCGGTGCATTCAAACTGTTAAAGTGTACATTCTTCTCTTCTCTCCAGCCTCTCATGGTTATTCTTGGACTTTCTGATTCATGGGAAATTTCAGAAATAGCATTTGTTATCTTTACAATCTGATATCATAGTTCAACCCATTTCAGTTGAACCTCCGCCGCTGTTGTGTAGACCGTAGTCATTCAGTGCTTCCGTGCACGAACCTGCACAGCGTCACTACATTGATAATTAAATCATCACTTACTAAAGGGTGACGTATCAATTATATAATTTAGGTACTCGCCATAATTTGGTTTACCCGTTAATTACATGTACATTTGGATTAAGGTTGAGCTCCAGAATGAACCTAGCGAAGTAGGAATACCTGGTATGGGCTAATTTTGGGAGGCCCCTTGAAAGCCCACTAGGATTTAATCTAACTTTATCGGAAAGAGGTGGACTATCTATAAACAAATTAACATTGGGCCCGAAAACTATGCGAGGAAATGTGTATGTTTGAGGCCCATAACGACTTCAGTTGAGCTCCGAAGTGTCCTGTAAAAAAAAATGAACACGTCGGACATGCATATGGCCCATCAAGAGGCCCCCGTGAGGGATGAAGTTGAGCCCAGGATGATCTGAAGAAACAAATACAAGTTCTTTTGTGGACAACAAGTAACAAGCCCGTGTAACGGCCTATTAGAAATATAGTTCATCTGTAAAGATTACGAGGAAAGCACACTTGTTTTATATGGGCAAGAGCTACGAGGCCCATTACATGGTCCTTTAGAATTTTCCGTGTTCTTACTTCTGAACAAAGAAATACTGGTTTTTTATATGGGCCGACATGTATGGGGCTCACGGAGCGCCCATTGCCGGAGAGCTTGGATCAGCCACGTGTGGTTATGTCCTCTTTCCTGGGAACCCAACGTATAAAGTATTAACTTTTTAAAAACAATTAAGTATATACCCTAAAAATATGTTTAGGGCTATTAATTTTCAAACTATAGAAAATATTAAAAAATAAAAACAATTTTCAACTTGTAAAATCATACGTTGGGCTATTTCAATTATGACTATTATACAGGACCATAAAGAAGTTTCGCCCAGCAAAGATGAATTTGATGCAACCAATGGTATAGCACCCGACCCAATCACTGACCCAAAAGAGTCAGGTACAGTCAAAACGTTCAACCAGGTGAGTACTTCGCGGGTCGAATCACTCAGGGTTCCGCCTTTCTCCTTTTCCTATGCAACACATAATAGAGGAGCCTAGTTTTTATATTAGAGTAACGCATCCTACCGACTCACCCACGTAATTCTCTTTTTCTCCTCTTCCTCTTCAGAGTTGATTCACCATTTCCCAATTTGCTATAACGTTACTCTCTCCCGTTAGAATCCAATGAGGGTGGCAGCGCCTGGACCCCGGCCCAATCCACCTGCTACTCGGCAACAATTCGTCAACTCATAAGCATGTTTTCTTACACTATGAACACTTTAAAATGGGAGAACAGACTAATCTGACGGAAGGTATACGATTTGACTAGAGAAAGAAATAGATATATTAATCAAAGAGAACTTCAACTCGTCAGAGATTATTTGAGAGACGAGGAAAAAAGAAATGCACTTGGAATAAACACTTGCTACTACCTGCACTCGAGCACATGATGAGAACGATTAATACAGGTAGAAACCCCAAAAAAGAAGTCTGCAAGTAAATGGAAGATACTAAGATCCAAAGAATTTAACATTGATTTCATTTGAAGCCCATAAACAGCAACAGTTTAATCTCGCCGAAAGGAACTAATTCCGCAATGAAGCAACATGCATAGCTTATCTGAGGGAGTATACCATGCGATCAGCAAGTTCTTGTCCCACTACCCTGGTATATCTACGGAGCTGTTGTTCCAACGCCTTGATATGCTTCTCCTTAATGGGACCAAAAGCTCGTTGTAAATCCTTCACAAGACAAAAGTTGGATCAAAGTTAGTTAAAAAGAGCAAAACATGATCAATCTTCAGTTCCTATTTCCTTTTTCACAGCCGAATACAAATTGAAATATAAGTGGGCTCACATATATCATCGCAAAAGCAGTGGTATGCAATCTTAGAAACTAAAAGAAAATTTAGTTACTCTACATTCACGTACAAGCCACAACCCACGGATGACAATCCAGAAGGACACTTACCAGAACAACACATTGACACCCCAACAATCACAGAAGACCACTTACCAGAACAACACATTGACACCCCAACAATCACAGAAGACCACTTACCAGAACAGCACATTGACACCCCAACAATCACAGAAGACCACGGATAGCCTAATGAGAACCTCTATTTAAACCAGAACAGGCAGGTCGCAACACTCGGGAGTTGCTGCCAATATCATCATGCTGATGTTATATTAAAAGTCATGCAAGGGTCCTTAAAATCTCATACCTCACACAGGGAAATGAATGTCAAGAGTATCTTGCACCAGTCTACCATGAGGGTACACAGAAGTTGAAGCTATAATTGCACTGGATTAGCCAAATGTAATAAAAAGTAACACCTAAACAAAACTCAAATGCTCATCCTCCATTTTTATTTCTTAAATGGAATCCATCCTCACATTTGACCCAGCTATATCGAGAAGAAAGTTCTTGACTCTGACAAATATGTCATAGATCTAATACTTTTGGTTTTCTAATAAAACAACTTTTAGAACCGACACTTTTTTTAACCAGCATTTAGAGCCAATACTTCGGACAGTTTTTCAAGTCTGTTACTCTCTTTTCTAGATACCAGCTTTTTAATATCTAGTAACACTGGTGTCAAATAATATTTGAGCAGCAAACAAGTTATTTGCCATGAGATTTTCAAAAGAAGTGCCTGAAAATCAGATAGTCTGTCATTTACGGCTGTATCCAAAGTGAAAAATATATTTTTCCCAATGCCACAGTGAGGCCCATAAGGACAGGATAGTTCCTGACGTGCAGAGCTCTATGCATGATTTTACACTAAGACAAAGCACTTTCCCACTGAATGATATTTAGATCAGTACGCAGAATGGAAATTAGAGGGCAATACACACCTTGAATCTCACACGAGTACCATTTAATTCGATCACAATGCCACTAACATCAGCATTTAGCTCCTCAATAGATGCCACTTCACTGGTTTCTGGGCCAGAGTCTTCATCAACTCCTGTATCTGAACCTTGGATGTCATGTTCCATTTCCACATCATCATCACTTGATGATTCACTCATGTCCAGCACTTCTTGGTCAACAGATGAGTTTGCGGATGAATCTTCCTGAACCAGCTCAGACAATCTCCCATTTGCTGGCCTCATAAAATCTGATAATATAACATACGGTTTTTTATCAAGTAAAGGCTTCACAATGTCAAAGGGAACCCACCTACAGATTACATGACAAGATTTTTCAATGCAGAGAATATTGAATAGAAACTAGAAAGAAATCCTGTGCATCAAAAAGCTCAGAGAAAACAGACACTTACTGGTAACGAATGGGACAGAGAAGTTCAGAGGGTCTATATGCAGCTTTGTATCTCATTTTGCTGCAGGAGTGAATATAATAGCCAAGATAATAGTATTGCAGGCTTGGACAATGGACTTGAGCATCCCTAACCCAATCTATTTCTCGTAGGGCTGTGTACTTCCCTAGTGATAGGAAGGAAAAGTCTGGGTCCCAGAACAAATACTTACTTGATAAACATCTGGGAAGGATGTCAACCACACCAACTGCAATAAGCTTCCCATCAACCAAATACTGCTGATGAAAAGAGCCCAAACCACAAGGCGGCACAGAACATTTACCAGTTGAGGGAACAAATATTATGGGAGTGTCCACCAAAAAATTTCTATATGAACTTTCTTTGACATGATCCGGCTTATCGTCATGCACTTTAATCTGATATTTTCTGTACAAGGCATACTCCTCAGGGTCAAAGCTTGACCTTTTCAGACGAATTTCAAGTTTACGTCTTTTCGTCAAACTATTTGTGCACGTATTGGACAAACAACCTCGTTTAAAGTTGCCTCCACTGGCATTTGACGATTGATTGGCCACATCCAGGGTTGTGGGTATTTTGCCAGAAGCTTCAAAATCACGGGAAGAATAAAAGTTAAGATGCCCATTACATGCTTTAACTGATAATCCAGGATACCCCCGCAGCTCTTCAAGTATGCTTGCAAGCTTTTCTGCGATGACCGTTGGTGAGAGATCCAAAAGCTGACCACAATGAGTAGCAGAGTTTTCTAATAGCTCAAATTGGTTATCATGCTTTTTTGATGACAGGCAGCGCTTCAGTGCTGCAGCTATCTGAAAACTAACACTGCTCGTGTATAATAGATCCTCAGATATCTTGTTCATCTTCTTCTTTGCTTGTTGTGTCACCTTCTTGATAACTGCCTTTGGTAAGCAGATGCTTGCCGGCAATTGGCCTCTTTCTATGGATGCACTAATGGCAGAATTGATTTTGCTTGATAAAGAATGAATATGCCAATCGTTATGATCTTCCCCTTTACATTTATCAGAGAGATCCTTGGCAGATGATCCTTGGACATTTACACTAGAAGAAGCATTAAGCACTAAGGTTGGTTCATCTTTACAGCAGTCAGGTTTCTTTACATTGTACACACCATCTAGGAATCTGTACATCAACCACAACTAATGTCAAGTTCTTAATTGATTTGATCAAGTTCAAAGACAAAAATACTCATAAAGGAAGGGAAACCAGATGATTTTGAACGAGCAATGCCCCAACACAAGATGAAATACACGTAAACATAACAAGTTAAAATCTACATGATAAATGCAAATAAACATAAATTTACCTTTGCATTCGCCTTTTTACACGCATCTGCTCCTTCGAGGGAATGAAATTTTCTGCCTTGAGCCGGATGGTATATGACGGGCAGCATGTGCTTTCCATCTCAGGTTTGTATAGAAAAGAACCAGATCTCCTCCAGCCACGGTCCAACAGTTCTAAAAACAGAAGCAAGGAGAATAAAGAGAATATTGAGCAGTAAAGAAAAGATACTTGAACAATTCAATGATTTTCGAACTACTTTTGTCCCAACAACAAGGTGTTGATCAAAAGTGAAAATTACACTTAATCTAGTTTAAAATGGGGAATGTAACAGGTCAGACTGAGAATAGTTTTGGGAAACCTGATCCCTCCCCCCCATGAACTTGTCCTTGCATAAGCGAGCAACAAGGTAGGACTTCCAACTCAGCATCTAACCATCACACCATTCTGAAACACATCCCTATAAACCCCATTGGGTCCCCACAATCCTCCTTGGCCCCAGTTCCTATCACATAATACCCAATTGATATCCCTTATTAAGTGGGTCCCTTATACTGTCCTTTAAACAAATCTAATCTGCATAATTTTAAAAATAAAATGTATACCTTCACATACCCCAAGCAGATCTATAGGAACAGGACTAGGAAGAGAGTCTGGGTTGGGGTTGGGTTTCTGAAAACCTGACCCTAACCCGTGGCACCATACCAGCCAAAGACCCATAACAGGTTTACAACAGACTGCTAAAATGAATGATATGCATTGTAAATGAGATATCAATCATATCCTAAAAGAAGGTTTTTCAGAAAAAAAAAAATTGTTTTATGCATGAGAACACAAAATAGCTGTCCAAAATACTAATAAATGGCATTAATAAACATAATAGAGACTAAATTAGGTGATTCTCTAACAAGAATAAAGTGAATGGAGAATCTAGTACACAATGATTTTCAGCAAGTCTATTTTAATTTCAAAGAGCTAATTGTGATCTATATCTACTTTGCCGAGCATTGATGTAAAAGAGAATATAAGAAACCAGTAAAAGCCTTAATTCCGTGGACCATTGCACTCCAGCATACGATTTTCAACTGATGTTTCTAATCAAAACAATAGGTTATAAGACCAACATTTTGGTTTGTTACAAACTCCAGTATTGCATGCAAGAGTAGATAAACTACATATAAAAAATAAGGAATTTAATTTACAAACCTTGGTAGTCATCTACAGTGATGCTATGAGCCCATATACCTGCAATAGCAATTGTATTGACAAATGGTAAGGACAGCCAAACAGATAGTTAAAGCATGGAGTTAACGATGACCTCACTGTAAACATCTTTAACCATACGACTCACTAATAAAAGATATCTCAGCACAAACTGTCATGGGCGAACAAACAATTGCCACCTCCAGAGCTTGAGCATTAGCTCAGTAGTATTGAGGGTTATGCAGCGGGAGGTCTTTAGTTCAAGTTTTCTTAGGGGAATGGACCAAGTGGCCTTCAGGTAGGAATACTATTTCAGTATACATGGTGAAGCCAAGACATGCAGATTATATTTGTAGCCTCAAAATTCATGGATCCAGAAAAATAAATTAGGAGATTTCCTGAGTAAGCAATAAGGTATCACTGACAATGTGAGTTTATTAAATGTCAAAGTACGCAATTTCACGAAAAATATTCTACTTTACTAATACATGAAACATGTTGTTTTCATTTAATTAAGTGAATTAAGTAAATAATAACCAAAAAGTGGGTCTGTATCTCTCCAAAAAAAACAAAAATGTGGGCCTGTAAACAGCTGTCAGTTCATCTGATCTGTTCCCGTAATTTTCACCAAAATCAAATCAAATGGTCATTCAAAGAAACTTGACGCATAAAATCTCCAAGGTAATTTGACATTAGCAAAGAAATAGTACAGACAACTTCCACACGATTCCAAGTTCCAAGTTGCATCATTTCAGAAAACTTAAAAATGCCTTTCGCAATTATAAACCAAACATGAAAATTACAGAAATTTTAGCATTTTCAGTTGCGATGACTTTGGAATCGAATCATACAGTACATTCAAGAGTCAGATTATAAAACTTTCACTGTTTCGCGGTGTCATGTTTGGCAGGTACCTAGCGAAAGAGGGGGTTCTTTCTCCAAGGCTCTGTTTTGACAGTTAAGACCTCGTTAGGCCGTAGGTGTTGCTCTTTCTTGATACAATTTCAAGACAAAATCTTACATACCATCAGGCGGAAGGGAAATGCAGAGGAAGAAAGCAAAAGAAAGAAGAACATCTAACCGTGAGATTGACTGGAGTAACCGCCGGATTTGCAGTAACCGCAAGAGCTCCTCCTTCTGCCATGATCTACTACAACGCTTTCACCTCTTGTGGCGCTACTACTACTGCTCGCTTCACTACCAATATTCTCCGCCATTTGCAAATTCTATAAGACGCCAGACATAATTTCATTACTGAAGTTAGGTCTCTCCATCTCCTCTTCCCCCTCCACTAAGCACCACGTCGTACGGTAAACCTCTCCAAATCAAATCAGACACTGCTGGTGTTTACGTAATAAGTCGTCCCTCAGTTTTGCACTACGAATTGCTTCAAGCAGGATAAATAAACAAAGAGGCAGAGATTGGGAAATTGCAGAAGGAGCTAGATCGACTCTGCTCGGATTTCGGGAGGTCGAGATGGGCTTCTCCTCGTCCAGACCAAAAACCCCTCCCAATCAACTTGCCAAATAAAAATAGAATAGATGATTAAATGCGACATGAGTTAGTTTGATGATCTATGGATATACTCTCGGAATGTCGCGAGTAAGGCGGCCATAGGTTGGTCTCGTATTTGTTCAAGGCACGACTTCTGCCTATTCAGGTGAAAAGACCATAAAGCCCCTGTGATCTTTAGCCCTTCTCTTGTGGCCGGCTCGATCCGCGTTCCGTGATGACAGCGGAATGCGGAATGCGAGGCAATGACTCGGTTCGGTTGATTTGAGCAGTGGCTGTAGTAAGTTCAATTAAGGCATTTGATGGTGCGGACGAAATCTTTTTTGTCGTCGTTCAACTTTTTGTATAAAGAGATAGATCATGCCGGAGGCTCCTCTTCTTGGTATGCGAATGGCCGTGGCTTTTGATCTTCGTCTGCTTATCCTGTTCAAGCTTTCAATGAGGTTACGGTCAAGAGGGGGAGGAGGGAGGGGGGGCAGGCGAACAAATGGCCATCTTGTTAAAAGTTAGGTAAGTTTTCTCCATTTGATTGAATGAATAAAAGACTAATAATAAAAAACTGAGAATAGAATTAATAAAGAGCAAAAGAAGAAGTGAAGAACAACGACCAAAAAGATTATTTTTTTATCAATTTTCTACTAATAAATTTTACTAATAAAAAACAAAGTGCACCCAGATAGTGAAATTTCATTCTATTATATATAGTTGGTACGTGACAGAAGAAGGCTCACACCTTCCCAGCAGGTACACGCATGGGTTTCCGCTTCCACCAAAGAAATCAACCATGTTCACACAATATACAGAAACCAATGGAGTAAGGGGAATTCACGTATTTAGATCCCTTCTTTGAGAGTAAACAATTCACATATATACAGAACGTGTATGTAGTTGAAGTTTAGGTACGCATCCTAGCAGTAATCAGCTGCTCTGAGATAGTGAGGAGGATCTTGCGGTCCTGCTTGTGAGGGATGGCCTCATGGTAACAATGGCAGATTCATTTGCTCCGGCTCTAACAGCAGCCCTTCCGGCTTCCAGGAATCGAGCTACGGCGTTCTCTGCATATCCGTTGGCCTGAGCTACAGTCATGGACTTGCCTATGTCTGGATAGGTGTTGAGGACATGGTCGCCATTCAGCTGAGATGCAAGCTGAATGAGCTCTTCCTGGAACTCGGACACAGAAGCATCCTCCTTAGGACCTGAGGGTCTCAGAGGTTTCAACACCTCGGGAAGTTTCTCTGCATCAAGACCAAATTTCAGATGATTGTTGATGGTTAAATAATCAGCAGTGAGGACGTGAAAACTTCAGTAACAAGTGCAAGAATATTTTAAGGTAAACCCAATGTCTCTGCTACGAAAACAGTCATGCTCCTTGATTAAAGGTATGAGTAATGTTTGATATTGTTTGAATCCTGAGCTTTGCTCACACTTAACACGTAGGATTTGATTCAGTTTAGAATATTATCAATGACAAAATAGAATGCTAGCTAGAATCACCTACATAAACATCGGATACATTTTTAAGGAACCTGAGATGTACTGGCATCTCAGTTATCCTGTTCCTTAAATCTTCACAAAATTGCATGAGGTGAGAAATGAATCAAACAGAACGGCACCAGCATTTTATATAAAAGATGAAGGTATAACGTAACATAATAAACAGGAGCAAGCACAGACCAGAGAGGCAATACAGACCTGGACAATCAGTCCGTGGAGTCCTGCGGAGAGAAAAGTAGCTCTCAAATGTCCCAGCCCATGCATCCCTCTTTGTTAGAAAATTAGAATTCAGATTGAAAAGCTTCTTCACAGTTGCAGGGATGGATGAATGCTCAAAATGGGAATGAGGAGTGGGCCCATTAGGTCCATGAATCACTACAAGAAATTCATAAGAATCAGAATACCACCAATGAAGGATGCAAATTAGGATAACAAATGTTATCTGCAAAGAAAGAAAGAAATTCAAGAGAATCTTCAGAGCAGCTCTTAATGAGCAGATGAAATTTAAAAGAATCAGATATAACCTAAGGTACAAGCAAACAATATTGGTGAGTTCCAACCTCCAGGTTTTAAGCTAAAAAGTTAAGCGAATACAAATACGATACTTGAAACGGTTTAATAAGTGCCAAACAGCATAGAACAGGAGCAATGATGTTCCATTCAAGGTCTTAGGTTGTCATAGAGGTGGAAAAGATGCAAGCCAGAAAGTCCTTTATTAGAATCAAGAAATGCACATTGAAGGGAAAAGATATACAAGCATTTTCCTCAAAAAAAAAGGGGAAAAGATATACTAAATCTCACATTCATGACAATGAATAACAAGCTGGGTCAATGCTCAAGTTCAAACTGCTAGGTAGCAATGAATTCTTATACTAGACTGTTATACACAAGCTTGTGCAGATTCTAGACCTCTTACAGAAATCTAAATTCACAGTTAATCATGCCAAAAAGATAATACAATAACCTGTTACGCCCTTGACTCTTTTTTTTCGATTGTTTTTGACTCTGTAAGATTATGATATTCCTTGACCATGCCTTGTCTTCCTCTTGAATCAGGGAAAAACTAATTTCAGTGGAGTAGTTAAAGCCATCATTGTTCACCAACTACTAAGAAATACCCAAAGAAAAGCTCCACAATTCGAAGCAGCATCAAACAATATTACTACTCATATAAGGCTGGTAAAAGAATTCGCCACAAAAGTGATGCTTTGGATAGCTGTTGATACCTAGAGAAGCGATGCTTCCCTTTCTGTGCACTAACAGTACTGGAATCCTTATTAGTTTAGGGCCTTGGACAATGATAACCAAACAATATGACAAGCACATGAATTCTGTATTATGGCGATCAGACAACCACATAACTTTCAACTCCAAATTGAATGAAAAAGACCAATCGAACAGACAAGCAGTTTTGTCTGCATCATATTTCAGAGCCCCCTAAGGAACAAAAGTAAAATATGATCAGTGAATTGTAACATCTCTTCCTCTTTAATCAATCAGGCATGAGGGTAGCACAAGTCCTACAAGACAGGCTAACTTTCTTTTCGGTTCTTCTTTGTAACCAAAAGTACGCCCTAACAAACAAGAACTGATGCAATACAGTAAATTACTGTTTTTCTGAAAATCTAGACCGCCAATCAATGTATTTGCGACAAATAAGTTGCGATAATTAGTTCCAAGACTAGATCGCCAAGCACTATGATGTTTTTCAAAGGTAAAACAACAAAGAAGAGGCAACAGAATTTTATAGAGAAATTCACCTGTTGCCTTCTCAATCCACGGCGAGACCAAAATAGTCGGCACCCGGACGCCCAACCTGTCAAACCTGAAGTAAAAAGGATCAGGTCCAATAATCCCATCCGGGTTCGGAACGTTTGCGACCGGGGTGGGCACATGATCATAAAATCCTCCGTGCTCATCGTACGTGATAAGCAATGCCGTTTCGTTCCACTGCGGACTCGACCTCAACGTCTCGTACACCTCCTTCACCAGTTTCTGCCCGAGAGCCACATCGTGAGAAGGATGATCGTCGTTCGCAGGGAACGGTTCAACGTCGAAGTACCTCTGCTCTATTACAGCGTAGTTGGGCAATTTGCCCAATTTAGCGTGCAATTTAAAAGTGAACTTGTAGTTGTGGAACTTGAATACGTGCTTCAGCTTCCGGAGGCTCTTGAAGAAGAGGGTGGCAGGGATGTTCTGGTAGTAAATCCCGAAGCTGAGGTCGTTCTCGTCCAGGGAGTCGAATATGGTCTTTTGCGGGAACCCGTGTATGAGGTCCTTCCGAACATTGCTGGAAGCACCGTGAGACGTCGCCGAGTGAACGTAAAACCTGTTCGGCTGCGTGGAAGTCGGCACCGAAGCAAACCACCGGTCGAAAACCGCGAAATTGTTGGCCAGGGCGGCATAAACCGGTAAAACCTCCGGCTTGAAGCCGGCCATAACAGTTTTAGAAAACCCAGGAGCCATCCCCTCCGCCTGCTGCGCAAAACCGGACATTGGAGCAGGTCTGGCAGAGGTATCGTCCGACCCGAAAATCTGCTCCCGGATGGCCTGAAAAGAGTGACCGGGATCGGAATCCACGAACTCCGCGTCGTCGGCGACGAATATCTCCGGCGAGCTGGGGTCAGAAACCACAACCCGATTTGACTCCGCCCCCGTAAGCCCATCAATTTCAGGCCTGGTAGACTTCAACCAGCCGAGCATATGATCGAAGGAGCGGTTCTCCATGACCAAAACCACAAGAGTTTTAATCGGGCCTCGGATTTCATGCTTCTTCTTGCCGAACTCCACGCAGTCGGAGAATACAACCAGGCTGAGAAAGAAGCAAAACCGGAGACCTCGCCGGTAATCCATGCCTCGCCTGCCGCCGAACGAGGAACTCGTAGTCCCGGGCAAAAGTAAGGCCCCGAAATCCATTTCCACAGTCGGGACTCGAGGGTCGTCCGTAACCAGGGCACAGAATCCGATAGTCGATACAAATAAAGTGGAAGACGACAAAAGACCAAGACGCCGTAACAGTATATCCACGGAATCACTCGGAGATTACAAAGGGGAAACGTCACACTTTCGTTGCTTTACCCACAAGCTTGCAAAAACGGGAAACGGCGTCACGCTACTAACATTACCCGGTTTACTGTTGACCAAATTCAGACGCGGAAACCGGTTGTTTCGGTTGTTTCGGTTGTTACTTATCACTTACGAGAATAAAATATAGATACCTTTAATCCTTTCTATGTCGACCATTCCAGAGGAATTACCCGCCTTACCGGCGGAGAAAAGGCCAAATACCTAGTCTAAAATCACCGACAGCAACTTCCGTGCTCCGTTGGCCGTTCCCGTTTCCTTGTACGGCTCTTGATGTGTCTAATGAAATCTTTAATGTGGTTAACTCCGGAATGATGAAAGTTAGTCGGCGACCAACCAAAGGACCACGGACCATGGACCATAGACCATGGTGACCGCTAAGGCCCGCTATGGCACTATAACATGTAAATGACGAGTAACTAAGGGTTAAGCAATATATTACAACCTCATGGCACGAGCAAAAGATGGGTTAATTAATATATTATAGTTCTCGTGTCACATACTCACTAGACAAAGTTTCGCATTGTGACCATAGCTTTAAGAAATATTTTACGTGTAAATGGAGTTGTTTAAGGTTTTTTATAATAAGATGATGTTACTAGCACCCAAACAAATCTTTGGACCCAACTGGGTTCAACTAGGCCCGGTGTCATCTTCAATTTATAATAAATATAAAGTTCAACGAGCTTACCAATTCAACCGGGTTGATTGTGTGAAAACCAAATTTATAGGTTGGAACGAGCACCACGTCCTATATAAAAATGAGATGGGACTATGTTCCCCGGTCCCTATCATACACTAAATGAACCCTTTGTCCACGTGAAAGTGTGATAACCAGGGTTGAGCGTCTCGCGACCCGGAACATCCGACTCCGAGGGGTCGACTCAAGCCCAATAAATTTTAAAAAAAAAAAAAATCACAAAAAAATTTAATAAAAAATTTTCGACATATTTGAAGTCAAACCCAAGCTCGAGCAGCAGATTTGAGATCGAGCCGAACTCAAACATAGGCAGGTCCGGATTCCACTTAAGTGGATTCTGGTAGGACTAAATTAAATGGTCCTTTTTTTTTGGCATAAGGACATGGTTATAGGAAAGGAAAAATAGAAACAATCCATGTCTTTATTTAGACATGGAATGTGTCATGATGGACACACATATAGATAGTGACCTTGAGATAAGGGTCATAGTGGAGCTTATTGAGGAGCCTAAACTTGGTCTTTTCTCTATTATAAAAGAAAAATGTTATGATCAACAAGATGAACAAGCAAAGATAGAGAAGAAAAGGAGTAGAGTAAAAAGAGAGAAATTTGCAAGATCGTCTCTAAAGTCACGAGTGAAGTACGTTGCGAAGCTGAGCCTTGGTAGGGTCAAGGAGATCAAAGATGTTCGTAGAGTCAAGGAGATCAGAGACGTTCGTAGGGTCAAGGAGATCAGAGACATTCTCTTCCACTCACGTGTGTGTTAAATGGATTATCTATCATTGTAAGTTTATAGTTTGCTTTTGTTGAAAAGTCTACTCTTGTAATATTGTATTTTTTTGTATTTCGTCAAATTTATATGTCCGTCCACTTCTTATATTTCTGTTTGTTTGCTGTTCCCGATTCCCAGTATTGGAGTCGCCTCGGTATTGTAACACCTATATATTATAACACAAGACAAGAAATGGGACCTACAGATTCTACCCCTAATTAACAGTTAGTAATTCTGAAAGAAGGCATGCAAATTAATCAGATATTTCGTTATTACTGTTCAAGGCAACTTCAACAAAGACGTTTGTAAATAACACGATCCAATCTTTCCTTTGGCGATATTTGGTAAACAGGCCGTCCAAGTATATATCACAACTACATGTCTTCATCACGACGGCATTGTGGAAAGTTTGGAAAGAACGCAACGAAGATCTTTGAATGAAACATTATTACTCGACAAAATAAGGATCCGTAAGACTGTAAGTCTGTAACCATCTGCTTGTCCCCAAACACAAAAATTCTCCCGCAGTGTATTTATTCATTGGCTACCAAAGTTTGGAGTCTATCAGTCTATGGACCATGGAGGAGGCATTTAGTCAATCATTCATTGGGCTTTCCCAATCCAGACACGGCAGATTGAATCTACAACGCTTCCACTGTGGTCCGTGCGCTAGGCTGCTGAAAACCCAGAAAAGAAATAAACGACTCCTGCTCTGCCTTTCACTGCTGATGTACGTACTACTCTCGGCGAAGGAAACTCGGGACTCGGCCGCTCAGGTACAGTAATCCTTACAAGCTAAAGCAGCCGAGAGACGGAACGAAACGTAGAAAACAAAAACGATCAACAAACTGTAGGATACCGAGCTGCCCTGCGTGTGCCGCACGGTGTCCATTGTCCTTCAACGCAGGTATATAATGGTGGAGTGACGAGGGGGAAAGAGGGGACCCCCTAAAAAAAAAAAAAAGCCAAATTTCCGAGAAATCGCGTCAGTTATGAAGAAAAGTTTTAGATTTTAGAATCTTAGATCCCTAATAATCACACTGATCAATTCTTCTAATCCGCCCCGAACGGCCATAAAAAGATTTGTTATTGTTTTTAATAACACAGGAATAATAACTCTTACAGCTGATAAAATCATTACTCGATTTCACCTAATCTATAGTTTTTCATGGTTCGCATTTGCGTGGTGTTCATTGTATTAGTTTAACTCTCTCAGTTACATTTTAAATGTAATAATAATTAGTTAATTTATTAATTCGATGGTTGAGAGGTCAAAATCAAAATATTGCTTGGTCACATCAGTCAATTAATGAAAAGGGACTAAAATGAAATTGATTAACATCATCATATTTTTGCTGCCCTCACGCAGGATCGAACTACGGACCTTCAGTTTACAAGACTGACGCTCTACCACTGAGCTATAAGGGCAGTTGTTATTAAGAGTCTAGTAGTTTTATGATTTGTATGTTGAAAGCAGCAGAACAAATTCAAAGTTCAAAAACTGCACGAGTCACGAGGAAAAGGTCAAGACGTCATCCCCTTATATGTGGAGAAACAGGCACCGTTGGATGTGGCGAAATCCGACATCGTGGGGATCGAACGGCCATCGATGAACCAAAGCTTCGGAAAGCGAATTTTGAAGCGGCAGTGGAGTCATGCACTATACATGTGCAGGTGGTGTTGGCGCAGAACGAATTTTCCTTTTCACGTCGTCAGCTGCTCAATGACCCCCCGCTCTCGCCCAAAATTACGCCAACGCCACCTCCTCCCGATGATTTTGTAATTCACATTCTCCGGTTGTTGTTGATTCTGTGAGGCACTCGCCCCATTTAAAATTCGAATACGTGTCTCAGGCCCGTAGTGTTTCCCTGTGACGACAAACTCGATGACAGAAGGAAAACGAGCCGTCACGAGAAAGCGAGCGAGAGAGAGAGAGATTCAGGCCGAAACAGGAAGAAAAAGAAGAAATACAGTAGCGCCTCTCTCAAGTTTCAAACTACCCAACCGAATCCCATTTTCAATCTCACAAACATTGCTCATGAGCCCTTCCGGGAATACATTAATGCACATTATTAGGAGTACGAGTCTGCGGTGACAGTTCTAGTAAGCCCCGATTAAACTATTTTAGAATCATGATTTGAGTTCTACTTAGATAGATATACCCAAAAATTGTACTAAGGTCTAGTGCATTATTGCATATGTCGGACTGAATGAGTCACATTATTACTCTAAAAAATAAAAACTAAAAAATTATTTTTCTTATTGGGCAGATATTGCATTTTTCGTATCGTGTGGCTCTTGAATGCTATCTATATAATTTATTATATATTAAAAAAGATCAGATGGATCATAATATATATTTACTTCATCAGTTCATCATTAATTTTTATACCCATAGAATTTAAATTATAATAAATGAAGTAATTTTTTGCCCCTCGTCGGTATGGTAAAATTCCGGACCGGTGGCGTCGTATGCGGAAATCTGGACAAGATAGAATGATGGTTTTAAGACTTCAGAGTGGCATTATCGTGTTTATCTGAAATTTGTTGGCTGATTCCGAACTCGCGAGCTCTTCCTTTGTTAATTGTTATCCGGCTCAAAACGTAGCTTTTACGAGAGAGCGAGCGAGAGTTGCGTCGTCTCGTCAACAAAATCGAAAACAAGCGAGGCTCAGGTAGTAGAGGGAGGGAGGCCCTTCATTCCGCTTCTCCCGATTCTCTCGCGCACTCATTCCATTTTTCCTCTCTTGCACTGTCCGACTGAAGGAGTAGAAGATATCGGCGGAACTCTGATCGTTGTTTCTCCATTTTCGACCGACTTGCAGCTTCGTTGTTGCAGATCTTACTGATGGCGTAATGAAGCAAAGACGGTCTTTTTATGTGTGATTTTGGTTCTGCCTTTTTTTTTTTTAGCCAAAGCTAGCGATGCTAGTCGTAGAATAGCTGATGTTTGGTGGAGTAAATGAAAATTAGGTTGCAAGTACGAGTTTGCGGAAGGCGTCGTTCCTTTTTCGGTGTGAAGGTCGGGTTTACGAGGAAATAGCGGAATGATGCTCGTTTTCATGGCGTTGCCTGCAAGTATCGAGCTTTACTGAACGTTTATGCCTTTGATTCTGGCTCTGTATAATCTTATTGGAAGAAAAGGCTTGCTCTTGAGAGGTTGTGTAATAGTTGGGATGTGGAGAGGCTTTTCCGTGGAAAATACAGTTTGAGGTTTAAGATCTTGTACGGTGCTTTCTATCTCTGATTGAGATTTGGTATTGGAAGTGATAGGCAAAATGTGTGCCGATTTCCAGCTCTCTGTCGAGGTATTTGCAGTTTTTGAGCTGGATTTTAGATCTTCAATTTACTCCGGTGTCATCTAACTGAGGTCTTATTACTGGAAGTGCTGGAGTTTTGGTTGGTGAGCGTCAGGCTTTAGGCCTCTGTTCTTACAGTTTTTCGTTGGACTTTATTCGTTGAGCTGCAATGAATCGTAGCTTCAGGGCTCCGGAGTCGCCGAAACAGGCGGCAATGCATCAGAGACCGGGAAGAACTTTAGGCACGATGATGAAGGAAAAAGAGGAAGAACTTGCTCTATTTCTGGAGATGAGGAAACGAGAGAAGGAGCGAAATAGCCTTCTTCTGCAAAGTCCCGAAGATTTGGATTCCACTTTAGGTACATCAGTGTTGGCTTTTGTATTTGCTGGTGATTTTTTGCATCCAAAAAGAGTTTCTTTAAGGTTATTAATTTCTTGAGGTCTACATCTGTTTATGTTTCGACACCGCTGGTTACTTTTGCATCCTGCAATACGATAAACCTAGTATCAGAAAACTGCTCATTTTTAATTCTTTCTGTGTTTATTCACTGCCTGCTTTGCACTAACTTATTTCACCGCTGGTTACTTTTGCATCCTGCAATACAATAAACCTAGTATCAGAAAACAGCTCATTTTTAATTCTTTCTGTGTTTATTCACTGCCTGCTTTGCACTAACTTATTTCTTTTTTCTTGTATCTCACTGACGTTGGATGTTTACAGGGCAAAAAGGAGGCAGTTCTCCCATCTTCAAGATTGTGTCATCAACCCCCCCACCACGCAAAACTGCAACTGATGATTTCCTGAACTCCGAGGGTGATAAAACCGATTATGATTGGTAATGGGTGATTCTTCATCGTTTTGTACCTTGTAGTTGAACGTTGTTGTTTTTTGTTGTTTCTTACATTTAGAGAGTCATAGGAGTTTGTGTTACATTGGTTTGTGCTTTCTAACGAGCTGTCTTATATGCCGTAGTCTTCAAGAATTAGTTTATTGTGTATTGGAAAATGGAGAGTTAATGTTAGGTTGGTATGCTGTACAACTTAAAATTTTTTACACATTGGAAGTTAAGGTAAATTTTCTGTTTACAGAAAAAAAATTGTGGAATAATCACAGTTGTGAAGTAATACAGGGTCATTGTCAATGAATGTCTGGGGAGGTCAATGCAAGAATCCATCTATTTATTTCATTAGTAAGGAAAAAGGTTAGGTAGATCAGATAGCTAGGCGTTTTTGGATGACTAGGTTGGACAGCTTTAGGTAGTAACAGCTTTATGACTTTGAGCAAGTTGCAGGAACTTGAGGGGTCAGTTTTTTAACGGTTTGAGAATCCGAAAACAATTTTTTTGGGTAATGTAGCCTTTCACTTTATACCAATCCCTTATAATATCTGAACTATTAGTGTCCCTTACCAATGTCTAAACTATTTGTGGTTTGACAGAGGTTACTATGAAGTTGGGTCCTTTGTTATATAATCAAGTGAGACAAAGCCAGATTTTAGGATGATTAGTGCAGAAATTGTATTCCCTTCATTACAGAAATCAAGAAAAGTTCTCTTGAATTTTGCATTTATCTATCAAGAAAATCAAGAAGGTGCACTTTTAGTGGTCGACTTAAGGATTTAGACCTGGCCTATCTACTGTAAACTAGTCCATTAGCTACATGTTAAAGAAAAAAACTATGATGTGGTCTTTTATGGACACTGGTCAAGTTAGTATGACTGAATGGTCTTTTATGGACACTGGCCAAGCTAGTATGACTGAATGTATTGATCGTGATGAAAGGTAGTCTATGCATGTCATATTTCCCTAGGCAGGTTAGATACAATAACGAGAAACAAGTTTTACCCATAAGGAGACTTGGGATACAGATCGGGGTTGGAGTTCACTAAATCGAGGATTTTTGTTTGAGCGAAAGACTAATGTTAGTAACTTTTAGAAGTTACTAGTGTTTTCTCGTTAAAGTGTGTGCTGGTGTTAAGGCCCCTCCCCCTCTGGGAGACTTGAAGCCAAGATCTTCTACCACAAGCCTATGTGACCTCTGCGCTAATGCTAAACAAAAGGACTAACATTAGAATTCTAAGTTTAATGTTCTCATTTAGACTTGTAACTAACAATGTTTTTTGGCACTGATTCAAATATGGGATGCTATGTATGGTGGACACTACTTCTCTGATGCGTGATGATCATTATTTATAGTTTTGCACCTTTGGCCTGTTCATGAAAGCTCAATTAAACATGGCTTATGAAAGGGGCTTTGACTACTTTTTCTTGACAGAGATTTTTGTTCTATTTTCCCGAAGTCTGTTGTATTCACCATTTAGATTTGTTACCGATTTCTCTTGAGATTTTTGAGTGGATTATTTTGTCTCTAATGAATTGAAGGAGATCATTGAGATCAAATCTGATTTTTTGTGGACTAGAATGGTGTGACACATTTCAGATCCCCCTTTTCGAAAGTCAGGAATAAAATCAATGTGAATTGGAAAACAGAGATCTTAAGATGAATGAAAAATGTGCTGAGCAACTGTGACATCAATTTGCAGAATATGCCTAGTATTGACTCTAGTCTGTTTCTTGTCATTGATTGTGCTTGAAGGGCTGCTTGTGATTTTTATTTATGTAAATGGTAAACATCGCCGTTGTCAAAGTGTAAATAGCAACTACAACTCTGTTATTATTTGTTGAAGTTAATGGGTAGTTTTCCTCTATTTGCAGGCTTTTGACGCCCCCAGGCACTCCTCTTTTTCCTTCTTTGGAGACAGAGACAAACAAACCTACAGTAATGAGTCAGATTGGTACTCCCAAAACTCGACCCACAGCATTGAAATCTAGAGTGAGTCCAGAATTCTCCTCTGCTGTGGACATTTTACATTTTGGTCAATGTGTTCTATGCTTATTGCAGTTGAGTGTTTTTTGACATGCATGAGAGTTGAACTTAGGCTTTTATTGAATTCGATGCAACTGTTTTATTTTTGCTTGTATGGTGCAGTTAGCTAATCCTCAGGTGGAACCCGCTTCGAAGGCAAATGCGGGGACTAGGCCATCTTCTTCTCCTGGTTTGAACTCTTCCAGCACTGGAATTCGAAGGCCGTCGTCATCAGGAGGACCAGGATCGGTCACTGCTCGGTCTTCTCGCCCTGCAACACCTACTGGAAGGCCTGTTGTACCTTCGACATCTAAGCCTTCACGACCTTCCACACCCACTTCAAGGGCCAGCATACCTTCAAGATCAGCTGTCCCTTCAACAAAATCATCAGCTTCTACAGCAAGGTCATCCACTCCAACAGCTCGGCCAACCGTGCCAGCGACAGCCAAGACTGCAACAAGATCGGCAACACCGACCAGACGACCATCAACTCCATCTAGTAGACCTGCAAGTGCAGGGCCACCTGGTCGATCATCATCTGTGTCGAAGACAGCACCCCCATCAAAAAATCCCATTCCCTCACGGGGAACCTCTCCTACGGTAAAATCAAGGCCATGGAAGCCTTCTGAGATGCCTGGGTTCTCACTTGAAGCTCCGCCTAATCTAAGGACATCTCTGCCTGAAAGGCCATTATCAGCCTCGAGGGGCAGACCAGGCGCCCCCAGTTCTCGTTCTTCTTCTGTGGAACCTACTCCAAATGGCAGACCACGGAGGCAGTCTTGCTCTCCTTCAAGAGGAAGGGCACCTAATGGTAGTATCCATAGCAGTGGAAGTTCAATTTTGGCGAGCCGATCACATTCCAATGGTAGCGACAGTCCAAGTCCTGTTTTGATAGGAACAAAGATGGTTGAGAGGGTAATAAACATGAGAAAGTTGGCACCTCCTAAACAAGATGAGCAGCGATCCTCTCTTGGTAATGCTGCTGGCAAGTCGTCCTCATCGCCCGATAGCTCAGGCTTTGGCAGAACCCTGTCCAAAAAGTCATTAGACATGGCGCTCAGGCATATGGTATATCCAATTTTGTGGTGCAATTTTTTAGGACTCCAGTTTAGTGATGTTTTTTTTACAATTTACAACATTTTTAACTGTGGTTTTCATTGGACAGGATATCCGAAGAAGCATTCCAGGCAACCTACGCCCGCTTATGACAAATATTCCCGCTTCTTCCATGTACAGTGTGAGGTCCGGGCCTGTAAAAAGCAGCAGGACAATTAGTGTTTCGGACTCTCCAATTGCTACAAGCAGCAATTGCAGTTCTGAACAGAGTGTAAATAACCATAACCATACCCACTGCTTGGATGGGATTGAAATTGAGGATGACATTGGGAGTGAGAAGGGAGGAGGCCATTTCTCTCCATCAAGCCAGCGTGGTAGGTGACCCAACTGATTGTGTTCAGCGGAACTGCAGGGCTGCCAGCGTTGATGGATTTTTTATTCTTTGGCCTTTCGGAGACTCTCTCCTATGTGTAGCATGGATCACCTACGATCTGTCGGCTCGATCCCATAGTTTTGTTCATGTGTACAAGAATTGATCAACTGAATTGTAGAACTGGTGTCTTCTATCAATGATGTTGTATACGTCTTACGGTTTTATATTTTATATAGAGAGTATGGAAATGTAAAATGATGAACGAATTCTTGGTTGGCCATGACTATGACCTTCGAGCTGCGGCAGTAGCTCCAAATCATCATGAATGTGAAAGTCCGCGTCAGATTGCACTCTAAAATCATAAACCAAACCTTCTGGTGTTGGAAATAGACCGTTGCTTTGTACATGTGCAGAGAGGGAATCTGGGAAAGCAGGGTTGCCCTCACTTAGGTGAGGCAGGTTGATGGTGAACCTGTGAAAATGATTTGCTCGGGAAGGTATTGTCTCTCTTTATTCCACACCCTCACGTGAATGGGCAGGGTTTCGCCTTCATATTAATATGTTAAGAAGATCTATTTTTAACTTACTCATTTGTCGTGTGGGAGATACAAGTGATAATGTGGTTACCATGACGAATTGAATGTGATATTATTTGTCGATGGTATGCCGTCCATGTCAGGCACAGTTATGGGCGTTAGGTTATATAAATATGGCAGCTATTATATGGTAAGACAATCCATCATTGAACCAATGATTGCGTTTTTTAAGTTTAAAAATATTTGGAGAATATCTTTTTTCTAGAAAATATAACTCAATCTTAAAACTCAACATTACTAGTATTAACATCGTTATTCCTAACAAGTTCAGGAGTCCATTGACCCAGCAAACAAAGTTCGTGGACAGGCCTCGACAATGCTCGAAGTAATCCGA
This sequence comes from Aristolochia fimbriata, assembly GCA_019845555.1. Taxonomy (NCBI): domain Eukaryota; kingdom Viridiplantae; phylum Streptophyta; class Magnoliopsida; order Piperales; family Aristolochiaceae; genus Aristolochia; species Aristolochia fimbriata. Next base: position 29,495,012 of record CM034079.1, on the reverse strand, counting down.
CGCAGCCCATCGCCAAGATCCCGTCTCGTCGCATTATTAACACAGTGAGTCATCTTACAGCCAACATCAACTCAGTGAGTCACCGTCTAGTCAGCAACGACTCGGTGAGTCATCGCCACATCAGCGCGAGTCAGTATACAGTCATCCACTTCAACTGAGAAGATAAAATCTTTGGAAAGAGGTCACGATCCTCATTCAAGGGATCTTAACAAGGAGTTTCTGGTCTCCCTCCTCCCCTCTTCTTCCTCAACCTCACGAGCAGAAAGGGGATCGTGATCCCCTTTCCTAGGCAAAATCCCTCAACAACTACTACACAGACATGCTACAAATAGCTCGAAGTTCCCTGTTCCAGGGGTTGGAGAAATTAACCTCAAAAGACCTCTCGACAAGTGAAAAACTTTCTCCCTCTCCCAAACCGAAAGACACAAATTCCTTCCCGGAGGAGAAGCTCTCACGCACAGAGGTTGGAGAAATCATACTCGGAGGACTCTCTTAGCACAAGTGCAGAAATTCTCTCGTTCTCAAATCGAAGGTCCAAAACTCCCTTCACCGAGAAGAATTCCTCACGCACAGAGGTTCTTTCAAATCGCAAAGAAGTTCAGCCACCCGCAGTTCGTTGCTCTACAGCTCGACTAGAAGCAATTCTACACTGTTGCTGGCATCGCCACAAGTCGAAACACACGGAACACAAATACTTCCGTCCGACCGACAAAAGCCACACCAGATCGTGTACGTTCGTTTCTGTAACTCGAAGTCTTGACGACGACCTCGCAGGAGCCAAAACTTCACCAAATTCACACGGAGATCGAATAAGAGGAAGCCTAGGAGAGTGAACTCGCATTCTTTGATATTTACACCACACCCTGTAACACAAATTTTATTCTAAAGTAATTGAAATATTCTCTCGGTCGCGCCTCTTCGCGGACCGACGGATTTTCGGTGAAACAGATTTGGCATACCCGGTGGGACCTTTCCTACCTCTCATCTCCTTCTCCGTCCAACCAAAAAAAAAAATCTCCAACCACAGCCTTGGCCAGCAACGGCAACAACGGCAACAACAACAACAACAACAACAACAGAGGCAAACAAACTGCCTCCTCGAGTTCTGCTCAACCGCGCCCCGCCACGACTGCAGGTTCAACCACCGGAGCTCGCGGACCAGCAGCCGCATCTCCAGTCGACCTCCGCGCTCCGACATCCCCTCCACATGCCACACGCCCATTTACAAGGGCTCTGGCCAGAAGTTTGTCCACTAGACAAGCTCCATTCATGCGCGACACCCGTCGCCCAACTACCGTGTTTGTTCCTCCGGCTATCGCGGCCTCAACTAAACCTGCCGCATCTTCCACCAAACTGATGCCGACGATGGCTAAGCCGGCCTATTTAGCCGCCGCCACCTCTCTCTCTCCTCGCAGCCCGACTGCCAGCCCGACGCAGTCACCGCTATCACAGAGAAGCTCTATTATTCCCACCTTGGTACAACCATACGAGCAAAGCGGAGGCATCTCCTCTCTCTCCGCTGCGAGAACACGCTCAATATCAGCCTCCTCTGTACAGAGAGCTCCGGCAACAGACAACTCGGCGGTTATGTTGGTCTCACACGACCTTCTTGCCGCTTTCAACGCAGCAGCGGGACCACCTCCCGTCCGTTCACCTCGCCGACAAACACCAGCGACCTCCCCTGTCGTAACATCACCTATCTCATCCTTTCGATTCTCACCGGCGGCTGTCACTGCAAGCTAGTCGTCGCCCAGAGCCACTCTCCGCAATCAACCTGCGACTGGTCCTTCTGACCGGTCCCCCACAGCGACCACCTCTTCAATGAAGTCACCAACGAAGGCTTCATATCTTCAAGTTGCGTTAGGAACAATTACTCCGACGCAAACCGTCAAGATGGCCGCAATGACAACTCCGGCCAAGACTATTGAAGAACAGTTTGCCGAAATGCGGGCTGCGATAAAGGAGCAAAGCGAACAGCTGCGCATAAAAGATGCGCAACTTGCAGCCCGTGATGCTCAACTAGTTGCTCGCAATGATCAAATTGCGAAGATGTTTGAACGGCTTGAAATGGGCACAACCACCAATAACACCGGTGGCGTCTCTCAAGAAGTCGACCGAAATCGGCCAACTACCAGCGCCTCAGCCGAGCTGCCGCAAGAAGATTCTTCTTCTGACGACGAGCTACCGCCCGTCGCTCCAGTGGCCATCCGCAGAGGCCGACCCGAAGTGGATCCGTCTGCTCTCACACTTGATTCTATTACAGAGCTCATCAACCGTGCAGTACGAAACAGCGCCGGCGACCACAAATCAGTCGCCTTCAAGAGACCGTGAACACAGAGGATCCAGAACATCCCAATGCCGATCGGTTATCACCCTCCCAAGTTTTACCAATTTAACGGCGACGGCCACCCAAAGCAGCATGTCGCACATTTCATCGAAACCTGCAACAACGCCGGCACAGACGGCGACTTGTTGGTCAAGCAGTTCGGCCGATCGCTGAAGGGAAATGCCTTCGATTGGTACATCGAGCTGCCTCAAGAATCTATTGACAGTTGGGAGCAACTGGAGAGCGAATTCCTCAGTCGATTCTACAGTACTCGGCGTACTGTAACACTAGTCGAGATCGCCAATCTCAAACAGAAGAAGGGCGAAAAAGTGGTCGACTACATCAACCGATGGAGGAACCTGAGCCTCAACTGCAAAGAAAGCTCGAATCTATCGCTCGAAGCCGAAATAGAAATGTGTTCACGGGGAATGCGATGGAACCTCCTCTGCTACATACAAAGCCAAAGGCCGAAAGATTTCCAAGAGCTCGCAACAGAAGCTCACAATATGGAAAACTTGATAGAAGAGCGAGGAGAAGAAGGATCCTCTTCCGCCGACCCTCGCAAAAAGGGGAAGGCACCTGCTGCGACCGCGCCCAAAGAAATGAAAGAGAAATCAAAATCCTCTTTCACGACAAATACTGTCGAGCCGATCAAGGTCGGAAGCAAGGTCAAGCAAACTTACCTCCCACGACAATTGACGGGAGGCTTCAAGAAGCTGACACTGGAAGAACGACAGGCAAAGACATATCCCTTTGCCGACGCCGACGTTCCCATCATGCTCGACCAGCTGCTTGACAATCAACTACTGAGGCTGCCAGAAATCAAAAGACCTGGCGACCAATCCAAAAGCAAAGATCCAAACTTTTACAAATACCACCGACTGGTTGGGCACTCGACGGAGAAATGCTTCGTCCTGAAGGATCGCATCATGGAGCTCGCGGCGCAAGGCCGTATTGAAATCGAAGGAGCTAAAAACACAACCTCCTCATATGCCATCTCCATCCGAGCCGAGCCGAACCGGATAACTCGGCCAAACAAGAAGCAGGCCACGAAGGAGTACCGACCAAAGCCCGGTTCCTCCAGCCGACCTCATAACAACAGATGGCCACCGGCTAAGGTCGTACCAAAACCGGCACCCCGCGAAGAAGCTGCAACCGACACAGAGGGGTGGATCTTGGTCACCCGGAGAAAGAAGCCTATTCGAGAAATCGAACCGGCACCGGTGACCATCAAAACAAAAGCAAAGCGGTCAAACAAAAGAGCCGCAAAGCGCCAAAGAAAAGCTCCCAGGACTGATATCCAGGGGGCAAGCAAAAAGAAAAGAAGACCCGTCACATTGGCGGAGTTCTTCCCCAAGAAGTTCCTCTCGCCGCCTGCAATGGTGGCGACCTGCTCAATAGCTCCTCCCAAGCAAACAGCAATAAAAGAGAAGGGCAAAAGACCAGTCGTCGAATGCGACGACCTAGAGACGTCGCTCAAACAAATCTCACATCTCAACAAAATTGAAGATGACCTCGATTTGGACATCAGGTCCAGACAAGCCCTAATCCGAGTCCTCGACAAACCAGAGGAACTCAAAGCCGAGCTCGAGATGCTGCTCATGAGGAAGCACGACTTGCCAAAGGTCGGGCTGACTCCGACTTACAGAAAGGAAGAGGAAGATGCATTATCTCCACCACAATTTGCAAAAGCAGAACAAGCACTGGCCGTCACATGCCCACCGTGCATTACATTCAGAGAGGAAGACGCACAATTGGGGTCGAAGAATCACAACAGACCGTTGTTCGTCTCCGGCTACATCAGAGACCACAAAATCAACCGTATCCTCATCGACTGTGGATCCGCAGTCAATATTCTGCCTATTCGCACGATGAAGAACATTGGTCTCTTCGCCGGCGACCTCTCTCCTAGTTCTCTCCTCATTCAAGGTTTCAACCAGGAGGGCCAAAGAACACTCGGCAAGACGAACTTGAAGCTGCACATCGGGGACATGGTAGCCGACACTCCTCTTCAAGTCATCGACTCCAGGACGTCCTACAACCTGCTCCTGGGTCGACCATGGCTTCATTCAAACGGAGTTGTGCCATCCACACTGCACCAATGCTTCAAGTATTGGGAAAACGGCGAGCAGAAGACGGTGTATGCTGATGAAAGCCATTCACAGAAGCAGGGGCATCGTTCGCAGATGCTAAATTCTACCTGACGACCAGACCGACAGTTAAATTTTCACCTTGGTCGAACCAAGCAGCGAACGCCAAAAGCACTCCGACGCAGGCTGCATCGTCCAAACAACCGGCGCAGGATACAACACTCAAACAGTCGTCGCAGCCCACAACCACAGACTCTGACGCAAGTTGTATCTCCTAAGCAGACCACGACGCAGGTCGTATCTCCACAGCAGCCGGCATATGGTCACAAATCGGCCATGGCTACTCCAGCGCCGAAGCGCCCCAATGTACCCATCCTGCGGTACATTCCACAGCCGCAAAGGAAGAAAGGAGAAGCTCCCTTGGTCGCCTGCCACAAAATTCAGCCGACCCCTTTGCCAGAAAAGGTCACGCTTCCTCTGCCAAAACTGGAGGAACGAAGCGTCGTGAAACAACTCCCGAGTCAGGAGCAGTTGGCAGCCACACGCTCGAACGAAGGTTTCGACCCAAATGCTTACCGACTGATGGCAAGAGCCGGGGGCAACCTCACAAAGGATCAAATCCACGAAGCCTCCCTGTGACCTTACCCGTCTTCACTCCGAGCAGGAGAAATTGAAGAACGAAGGGCATCGCATCAGTCAAGGTCGCTTGGGCCTCGGCTACGAGAGGCCAAAACCAATCAAAATCTATACAGCCCAAGCAAAGCCGGTCAAGATAACCAGATAGTCATCGGCAGATGTGCACCAAGTCTCAGTTGGCCAAATCCCAACCGAGAAACAAAATACCCCAAAGCCGGTGATTTTTTACACAAAAGCCGCCATCAATCGACGTCGACCAAAGAAAGACGGCGGTCCAGTCGTCATCTATACATTGAAGGCAGCCATTGCTCGAGCTCGTGCTTACGACTCAGTCACTGTGAATCACATCTCTGTCACCGACGACGAATAAGAAGATGAGGAATTCGTCTTGAAGGAGGCTCCGGCTGAATTCGAAGAAGGAGGCTAGTCGACAGTCGACGAATTAAAGAAAGTCGACTTGGGCACGACAGAAGACCCGAGGCCGACATTCCTCAGTGCTTCACTAACGGCCGAAGAAGAAGTTGAATACATGGCGCTGCTTCGCGAATACCGTGACATCTTCGCCTGGAACTACACAGAGATGCCCGGCCTCGATCCGCGAGTAGCAGTTCACAAATTGGCTGTTCATCCCTCTGTTCGACCGGTGAAGCAATCGCAACGACGGTTCCGGCCAGAACTGGTGCCAAAAATTGAAAAGGAGGTCGACAAGTTGATCGCGGCAAATTTCATCAGGGAGGTGAAGTACCGTCCTGGATTGCAAACATCGTCCCAGTCAAAAAGAAGACTGGCCAAATTCGGGTTTGCGTCGACTTTCGCGACCTGAATAAGGCGTGCCCGAAGGACGACTTCCCTCTGCCAATTACCGAACTCATGGTTGATGCGACAACAGGTCACGAAGCCCTATCTTTCATGGACGGGTCCTCCGGCTACAACCAAATTCGGATGGACCCAAAAGATGAGGAACTCACTGCCTTTCGCACTCCAAAAGGGATCTTCTGCTACAAAGTGATGCTGTTCGGACTCAAAAACGCAGGAGCGACATATCAAAGAGCGATGCAGAACATCTTCGATGATTTCCTTCATAAACGAGTCGGATGTTACGTCGACGATTTGGTGGTGAAAACAAAGAAGAGAGCCGACCATCTTCTCGACCTCCGGGCAGTGTTCAAGAGACTGCGACGGTTTCAGCTTAAAATGAATCCGTTGAAGTGTGCTTTCGGCGTCACCTCCGGCAAATTCTTGGGGTTCCTCGTCCACCACAGAGGAATCGAAATCGACCAGTCAGAAATCGACGCCATGCAAAAGATGCCGGAGCCCAGAAACGTCTCTGAGATTAAAAGCTTCCAAGGTCACCTGGCGTACATCCGCCGCTTCATTTTGAACCTTGCCGGGAGGTGCCAGCCTTTCAGCCATCTGCTAAAGAAGGGTACACCATTCGAGTGGGACGACGCTTGCCGGAACGCCTTTAACAACATAAAGGCGTATCTCACCAAGCCACCGGTGCTCGTAGCTCCGATCGTCGACAAACCACTGCTGCTATACATCGTAGCACAGGAGAAGTCGGTGGGAGCTCTTTTGGCTCAATGTGATGTGGACAACAAAGAACGTTCTCTGTATTATCTCAGCCAAACACTGGTGGGTGCTGAGCTCAACTATACACCGATCGAGAAGACCTGTCTGGCTCTCATATTCGCAGTTCAAAAGCTTCGGCACTACCTCCTGGCGCATTCAACGAACCTCATTTCGCGAGCTGATCCGTTGAAGTACATTATGTCGCGGCCAATCCTCTCTGGTCTATTGGCAAAATGGGCGCTGCTCCTCTCTGAGTTTGAAATCAACTATGTGCCGCAACGAGCTATCAAAGGCCAAGCTCTGGCCAATTTCTTGGCCGACCACCCGGTGCCGGCCGAATGGGAGTTAACAAAGGAATTCCCAGACGAAGAAATATTTCTGGTCGAAGTGCTTCCCCCTTGGGAAATGTATTTTGATGGCGCCGCACGGAGAAATGGAGCTGGCGTCGGAGTCCTTTTCGTCTCCCCAAAGAAGGATCTACTGCCGTATTCGTTCGTGCTCACCCAGATTTGCTCGAACAACGAAGCAGAGTATCAAGCCATCCTCCTCGGACTCGATATAGCGGTCGAGAGGCAAATGCCGCAGTTAAACATCTACGACGACTCGGCTTTGGTCATCAAACAATTGACAGGGGAGTTCGAAGTCAAGAAACTCGAGCTCGAACCTCTCTGGATATATGCCGGTGAACTTCTGGCCCAAATCCCGGAAGTTTCACTCCACTATGTGCCTCGCTCCGAGAATGGGCCAGCCGACGCACTAGCCAGCATTGCTGCCAGCTTAGCACACTTCGACGAACGGCCAAACCAAGTTCCCATTTGCAAACAATGGGTCATCCCTCCACCAGTCGAGGAAGAAATAGAAGAAGAGCAAACAGAAGAGATAGAAGAATCCCTTCCGATCTCGGTTAGCCAAAATCAAACCGAGGACTGGCGCAAGCTTATCATCAACTTCCTTCGTCATAGCACACTTCCAGTCGACCTGCGAGAGCGAGTCCAAATTCGCCGGACAGCTCCTAGGTACGTTTTCATCAACGGCGTATTCTACCGAAGGTCGTACGAAGGTTTGCTCCTTCGCTATCTTTCAAAAGAAGAGGGGCTGCAAGTGCTAAAAGAAACACATGGTGGGATCTGCGGCGCACATCAAGCTGGCCCGAAGCTCCACCTACAAGTTAAACGACTCGGCTATTACCTGCCAACTATGCTCAGGGACGCCATCGAAATGGCTCGAACCTGCAAACCATGTCAACTCCATGCCGATTACATACATCAACCACCGGTGCCGCTTCACCCAATGGTCGCTTCCTGGCCATTTGACGCTTGGGGTATGGACATCATCGGCCCTATCACTCCTAAGTCCGACTCTGAACGGCAGTACATCTTGGCTGCCACCGACTACTTCTCCAAATGGGCTGAAGCTGCAGCCTACCGAGAGGTCAAAGCCACCACCGTCGCCGACTTCATCCGAACTTAAATCATATATAGATATGGAGTTCCACGGTATATCGTGACGGATAACGGCACACCCTTCAGAAACAAAGTCATGGACCGCTTTTGCGAAAAATTTTGCATACAACAGCGGATGTCGTCGGCTTACAACTCGGCAGCCAATGGACTCGCAGAGGCTTTCAACAAGACACTCTACAAAATTCTGAAGAAGACGGTCGGCGCCCACAAAAAGAGCTGGGATGAAAAGCTTCCCGAAGCTTTATGGGCATACAGAACGACGGCCAGAACGCCTACCCAGTCGACTCCATACTCGTTGGTTTATGGCACCGAGGCAGTACTCCCTCTCGAAGTACAACTCCCTTCCTTACGCATAGCTGTAAGAGAAGGACTGACGACAGAGGAATGCGCCCAATTGAGACTCGCAGAACTTGAATCTCTCGATGAACAACGACTCGAGGCACAACAACGTCTCGAGTACTATCAATCCTGCATGACCAGAGCCTTCAACAAAAAGGTATGACTCAGGTCATTCCAGAAGGGCGATCTCGTGCTCGCAGTAAGACGGCCGATGCTCTTTACCAGCAAAATCGGGGGCAAATTTGCACCAAAGTGGGAAGGACCTTACGTGGTGCAGGAGGCCTATACCAATGACGCCTACAAGCTCATCACTGCAAACGGGTCGGAGCTGCCAATAACCAACGGTAAATTTATCAAACGATTTTACCCATGAAGAAGGCAGCAAAGAAAAAAGAGAGGAAGAAGAGAACTTCGAAAAAAAAACGAGCACGGACTTCTCATTGAAAAAAAAAAAAATCGTAATGGGAACAGTGCAGGTCTTGCAACAAAAATGCGAGGCACAAAAAAAAAATTTTCTTTCAAGCTTCGCAACAAAAGGCGAGGCTACAAAAAAAGAAGAAAGAGAATAAGCCTCACACAGAAAAAATGAGGCAAACAAAAAAAATTATGCAAAGGAAAAGAATGAGTGAGATGACATCAAAGTCGCGGAAGCTCGAAACCGACAAGTTGTCCCTTCAAACGGATCACTTCAGCTTGGGCGTCAGCCAGCTCCTATCCTTCCTGTTCGGTGAAGGTAGGCCAAGCTCGAACCTCAGCCAAATGTCGACGAATAGTGGCAGCCTCTTCATCTTTTACATCAAGGTTTCTCTTATCGGTCGCAAGTTGTGCATCTAAAGTGTCAAGGCGAGTTGAAACCAGAGCGGGCTGTTCGTGAAGTCGCTTCTGCTCCTCCTCGACAGCCTTTCGAGCCACCTGATTCTGGTCGACACTAGCGGACAGTTGGTCACGACTGCTGACCACATGTCGCTCAGCTTGAGTAAGTTCAGCCTCTGCAACTTGGCGTTCTTCTAGACTGTGCTTCCCCTCCAGCGAACACCGCAAATGCTGAAGTCGAGCTGCCCCGGATGCGAACTCCTCAACCCATTGCTCCAACGTGGAGGTATCGACACCTACCTCAATCAGCTTCTCAAGGCAGACGAAGGCATCCTCCACCAGTTTGGGTGAACTAGGATCGCTGGCCGACAAAAGGTCTATCTGGACGAAGTCCTTCCACAACCCCATAGCCACCTTTTGAAGCCTCAGCTTTGTTCTCGTCGATGGACGTCTCGAGGACCCCTGCAAAAACCGAGGCCACGAGTTCGCAGAAAAGGGGAAAGTCAACAAATATATATGAAAAGGAGAAAAGGAAATCGAGAACTCCCCACCTCGAGTGAAAATCGTGTTCGTCGATGGACACCACAGTTCCAAGAAAGCATGAATCACATGAGTGGAGCACTGATAAGTGAAAGCTGAGGCGCGGATTGCAGTCAAAATGCCCAGCCTAGCCAAGATCTCCGGACAAGTACGAACGATAGTGCAAGTCCATTCGAAGTGAAAAGGCACGTGAGCGGGGAAAGGAACTGGTGGCGCAGGGTGTGAATCGTCCCAAGCGCCAAACGAGGACTATGAATCGATAGCTCGGATGTTGTGTACATGGCCAGCTTATGCAGAGGACTCAACAGAATGTTCCCCTCTGCTTGATGCGAAGGAAAGGCCGCTTGTCGCAAAAGATAACAGATCTAGTCGTCCTCGACCACTGGACGACTCCACAAGTCATGCACACTCATGAGCATGGGCGCAGACACGGACTGACCTCCAAATACTGATTCGCCATGAGGTAATAACATCGACTTCTCTTGCCCGTTTGAATCTCTAAACCGCAGGCAGCGTCGCGCAACATCGTCGGACAGAACAGAGACATCCGAGAAGGTCAGACCAAGGAGGGAAACTAAAGCTGAGACAGTAGACATCTGCGACAAAACAAACAGGTACATCAATCACTCCTCTTTAAAAAAAAAAAAAAAGAAAAAGAATACATCTCCTGCGGCCAAAAGCAACGTCGCACAAAAAAAAAGGGAGAAAGAAACTTACGACACAAAAAAAAAAATCGAAGTCGCAAACAAAAGAAAAAAAACGGAGGGACGACAAAAAGAACCAGTCGTCAGTCAAAAAAAAAACGGAGAAACAAAAAAAAAGAGAGTGGGCAAAACTGAAAGGGTCTACCGATTCTCTTCTGCTCGAGAAGCCAATCTCGCGCCCAGCAACGGAGCCGGACGCAATCAAAAGAATTCGACACTCAGCGGTCGAGCTGAGTGCGATCAAAGCAAAGTCGCTACACCCGATAGCCAAACCAGGTGGAGCACATCTTCAAATTCGCAGCCAACTACAAAGTTGGCTGCAGTCAAAAAAAAGGGGGGGGGGAGCATCCGACGACCGAGTCAGGTGCGACCAAAACAACAACACTATTCTCGGCGACCCAAACCGAGAACAATCCCAAAGTCTCGCGGCCACCAAACCGGTGGCGAACAAAACAGAGTTCTCTAGTGCTCGACGATAAGTTAGGTGCACCAAAACAGAGAATTCAGCATCTAACGACAGAGTTAGATGCCGCATACCCGATCCTAGTGCCTGACGACTGAGTTGGACAGGAAAAGGATGATGCGAAACAAAAGTACCCGGCGACCAGGCCAGGCACAACTCAACTTATTGCGACCAGTCAAACAGTTGGCCGCGATCAAAACAGGCGCCCAACACCAAAACGGACGTGAAAAAGAGTGCAGAGACATTACCCGACGGCCGAGTCGGGTGCTGTACTACATACTCGTGCGGCCGGTGACCGATCCGGACGCAGCCAACAGAACAAGGAACGCAATCCATCTTCTCAAAAAAAAAAGAGAAAGAAAAAGGCTGCGACAAAAAGAAGTCGTCGCCGAACGAAAAGCTGCGACAAAAAGAAGCTGTCGCCAAAGAACAAAAAAAAATGCAGCGGCAAAAAGAAGCAGTCGCAAAAGAAAAGAAGTGGTTGACGATCAAATCGAGCTGACCACTCAGCAGCAGCTCGCAAAGACTTCGCGACCCGGGCGACCGAGCCGGGTGCACCAACGCAGGAATTCAGCCCCCTAGCGACCCAACCGAGCTCAGCCGAACCAAAGCCTCGGCACTCGGTGGCCAAAACAGAAGTCAGCCTCCTATCAGTCTCCTAGCAACTGGCCGAGCTCAGCCGAACCAAAGCCTCAACACTCGGTGATCAAAACAGACGTCTAACCTCCCGGCGACCGAGCCGGCCAAGTTTAAAACGAAAAACTGCAACACTCGGCGACCGAGCCGGACGTAGCCAACATACCAGGTACGTGACTCGTTTCTGGACAAAAAAAAGCAGCGACAAAAAGAAGCAGTCGCTAAACAAAAAAAAAAAGTCTGCGACAAAAAGAAGTCGTTGCTAAGAAAAAAGAGAAAAGGAGCTACGACAAAAAGAAGCAGTCGTAAGAAAAAAAAAAGAGAAAAGGTCAACACAACTCGCACCCGGTGACCCTTGTCGGCTGCGACCTCAACACAATTCGCACCCGGTGACCCTTGCCGGCTGCGACCTCAACACAATTCGCACCCGGTGACCCTTGCCGGCTGCGACCTCAACAACAACTCGCACCCGACAACCCTTGTCGGCTGCAATCTTGCATTAGCAATCAACTCTAGCCTACTGTGACCAGACTACTAATTGCACTCGGCATCCAAAACAGGTGTGCTAGCGCAGACAGACTGTCTCCTGGCGACCAAGCCGGATCAATCCACAAAAATTTCAGCACCTGACGACAGAGCCCAGCGCGACCCGAATGAATTGCAGCACCTGGCGACAGAGCCAGGCACCACACAAACTCACAACGTTTGGCACAAAAAACTGTCAATTTGTCACAACAGACAAATTGACAAACACTTAGAGCGTGAGAAAGAGAGAAAAGAAAAATTAAAAAAAAAAAAGAGAGAGAATAACTCGTGAAAAAAAAAGGAGAGAGAGAATGAGAGACTGAGGGAGGAGTTGAAAATGAGAGGAGAGAAAAAGAGGAAGGAAAAGGAAGAGGGAAGATATAAAAAAAAAAGAGAGTGGGAAATTCGGCTGACTCGAATTCAATCCGAGCCTGCCGGGAGAAAAAAAAAACTTTTTTTTACAGTATCTTTGTATTGGATTCGCAGAGAACTCTGACACAAGCCGGAGGGATCAGAGAAGATAGCAGACGACCACGTGCAGCCTCCCAAAGTCGCAGATAAGAACAGTCAGTTCGAAGACTGTCTCCTAAAGCAAATTTGCAGGCAGAATGTAGATTGACAGAAAACGTCAAACCGCAGACAGAGTCAAATCATGGATGACAGAGAAGGTTAGGTCGCAGACAGTCAAGAAGAAAAAGAGGATTTTTAAGAGCAGGTTCACAGGAGAAATTAAGGGAAGTCAATGAATTCCTCTATTCTGGGAATTAATTGGCAGAAGTTAAGAGAAAAGGGAATTAGGGCGGGACCCACACCCTTAATTGAGGAGGCACGACCTAGGAAAACCCTAGGTCAGCGCCAAGCCAATTAAGCGGGACCCACCCTCCCTGGTTGAGGAGGCACAACCTAGGAAAACCCTAGGTCAGCGCCAGAGTAATGAGGGTGGGGCCCGCAAGTCCTCTCCCTCCTACGCCGAAGAAAGCCTACAGAAGCTGGAGGTCGCCGATGAGTCAACGCCACACAGGGCGGGGCCCACGGTGCTGCTTCCCTTCCTTCTTCTGTATTTGGAGCAATTTCTAGAAGCTTGAGCTCATTTCTTTGAGTCCCGGCGCCACACAGGGCGGGGCCCATAGCACTGTCTCCTTTCTTTCCTCCTGCGCAAAAATCAATTTTGCGAAGCCAAAAGTCGCCGGTGAGTCAGCACCACGTAGGGCGGGACCCACGGCATAGCCTCCTTCCCTCCTGCGCAAAAATCAATTTTGCCGAGGCTAGAGCTCACTGCTGAGTCAGCGCCACACACGGCGGGGCCCACAGCGCTGCCTCCCTTCTCATCCTGCGCTACATCCTTCCCTTCTGCACAAAAATTAATTTTGCCAAAGCTGGAGCTCTGCTGGTCCGGCGCCGCTGAGGGTGAGGCCGGGGCCCCGTGGCTGCCTCCCTTCTCATCTGCGCTACACCCTTCCCTCTGGCAAAAAATCGGTCTTGCGAAGCGGGGGGCACCATTTGGCGAGTGATAAGCCACCTGGGGGTAGGGCCCCGGCGCTGCCTCCCATCTTCCTCGGTAGCAGAATTAACTTTCTTTGAAGCCGGTTCGTCGGTGGGTCGGCGCCACGCGATTGTGGAGCACTGCTAGCGCACCTTTCTCTTCTCTCTATTTGAAGCAAGTCCACCGAAGCAAAATTCCTCCGACAAGCCATTCTCGAGAGATCGCAGAAACATCGAAGTTCAGACTCCAATGCAGTTTCTAATCGCGGCATCGTTGGCAGACTTCGATTCGGGTGCCTTTCACTACCCATATATCGATGCGCGTATATCCAGATAACGTATACATATATGCAAAAAAAAAAAAAAAAAAAAATCATCAAAGTGTAAAGAAAATATACTGAGTGTCTTAAAAAGCAAGAGGATGGATAGGAATACATTACACAAAAGATAAACGATCCTAAAAGAGTAAGAGGATCAACAAAAAAAAAAAAAAAAAAAAAAAAAAAGGGTGTGTGTGTTTCATCTTCACATTGAAACTTGTTCGTTCCTTCCGAATGAACAAGTCTCGAAGGGGGCAATCTGTATGCACCAAAATGTGCATGACCCAAATTTAACAAGTCCAGGAGTCCATTGACCCAGCAAACAAAGTTCGTGGACAGGCCTCGTCAATGCTCGAAGTAATCTGATGCATCCCATCTCCAGGATCCTGTCTCGTCGCATTATCAACACAGTGAGTCATCTTACAGCCAACATCAACTCAGTGAGTCACCGTCTAGTCAGCTACGACTCGGTGAGTCATCGCCACATTAGCGTGAGCCAGCATACAGTCATCCACTTCAACCGAGAAGATAAAATCTTTGGAAAGAGGTCATGATCCTCATTCAAGGGATCTCAATAGGGAGTTCCTGGTCTCCCTCCTCCCCTCTTCTTCCTCAACCTCACGAGCAGAAAGGGGATTGTGATCCCCTTTCCTAGGCAAAATCCCTCAACAACTACTACACAGACAGGCTACAAATAGCCTGAAGTTCCTTGTTCCAGGGGTTGGAGAAATTAACCTCAAAAGACCTCTCGACAAGTGAAGAACTTTCTCCCTCTCCCAAATCGAAGGACACAAATTCCTTCCCGGAGGAGAAGCTCTCACGCACAAGAGGTTGGAGAAATCATACTCGGAGGACTCTCTTAGCACAATTGCAGAAATTCTCTCGTTCTCAAATCGAAGGTCCAAAACTCCTTTCACCGAGAAGAATTCCTCACGCACAGAGGTTCTTTCAAATCGCAAAGAAGTTCAGCCACCCGCAGTTCGTCGCTCTGCAGCTCGGCCAAAAGCAATTCTACACTGTCGCCGACATCGTCACAAGTCGAAACACACGAAACACAAATACTTTTGTCCGACCGACAAAAGCCACACCAGATCGTGTACGTTCGTTTCTGTAACTCGAAGTCTCGACGACGACCTCACAGGAGCCAAACCTTCACCAAATTCACACGGAGATCGAATCAGAGGAAGCCTAGGAGAGTGAACTCGCATTCTTTGATATTTACACCACACCCTGTAACACAAATTTTATTCTAAAGTAATTGAAATATTCTCTCGATTGAGCCTCTTCGTGGACCAGCGGATTTTCGGTGAAACAATTCCATTTAATCTATAAAGCCTTTTCTCATTCAGTAGAATCAGTTTTCCATTTTCAGACTTACAAGTAATACGAGTAAGAGGCAATCAGAAAGTCCCAACGAAGCAGATAGTAACTTTTCCATCCAATAAACACTAATAAATTGAAAAACACAACATAAACACTGATAAACTTCTAGCACATAGTAAACATCCCATCCAATACAACACTGCTACATTGAAAAACCTAAACCACACCTTGGTTCAAAATTCAAAAATACATCTTAGTTTTAATATCGTGTTAGAGTAGTTGGCCAAGGCAGATGAGCCAAAGTTCAGAAAGGCTTCATGCGATCAATTCAGTCTATGAAGCTGAATATTTCAGATTACCTACGCTAGCGTGTCAATATGTTATACACCTCTAGCAGTAGTACATAAAAATGTTGTCTTACGGGTGGTCATTAATAATGGTCCATATCAGCTGCACCATCCGGAATGGTTTACATTGCTAACTGGTTAGTGCGAAAACTTTCATGTCAGAAAAAGCATGATGGTCTTGCAAAAACTTGATGGAACTTCTGCTTTAAAACATAACCCGTTCTCCTTGATACAGCAGCGGTGTTCATTCCATGGACGAGTGCACCCACATGGAAAAAGAAGCAAAATAGAATATGTGCATCAGTTTTCCTCATCTCTGCTGCCACCCTTCTTCTCAAAAAGATGTAATGGTCGCCAGTCGCCATGGCCACCCTGCCGAGGTTAAGTCATTGATGAGTCTCCGTGACTTTTTGAACTAATATCAAACAAAAATGGGAGTGAATAACCATTTTTTTCTAAAAAGGATCAGAAAATATTAAATAGGAGAGAAAAGGGGCCTAGAGGAATCACCTATAAGCCGGAGGTCACCTTATGTCACCAAAGGAGGTAATAACTAAGAATACAGACATCAGACAAAAATGAATCTGAAAAGGTCAATTATTAAACTAGTCTTGAGTAAAGATATCTTGTCTATTTCCAACTTGTAAGACAAATAATCATTTTTCAGAGCATTTATTCAGAAGGCTGAAATTACACTGCAGTATTTATCTCTTCAACTCATATAATTTAGAAAAAATGGTTCAAAGGAAAATTGGCTAGCAAGTTTGTTTGCCAGAAACCACATATAAAACAAGAGAAGTATCATATTACCTTAAAAAAGACTGAGAGTCATCTTGTGCTTATTCTGTCTCCACTTAGGAAGTTTATAGAAGGCTTCCTTTGTCATCCCAAACTTCTCGTGAAACTCTTCATCAGAAAGATAGGCCTGAAAAAAAAAACATAATTACGGATATGTTACATGCATATCACTATAAATGACAGTGGAATTGATGTACAGCCACATGATGCAACTAAAATGGTACAAGTGTATTTCAACGTCCACTTATAGTAACTTTGGCATTGAAAAGAAAAATCAGATATGCACAGAAGAAATCAACTTTTACCTCTCATCTGGTTACATCTATTCCCGTCACAGGATCATCAGAAGTTACTTTCAATCGTTCAAATGGGAAGACTTTGGAATCACACAAGCTTGCTGCAAGTTGACCGTCTGCCAGGGTGAAGGTTCCAATTTTTTGTGAGGCCAAACTTGGATCCACCATCACCATAGGAGATTCTAGTGACCCTTCTGAAAAAATTAAATACAGCAGATTCATTTTGTCACATGGAAGGCTGGCCTGGGCATAATAACTAATAGAACTATAAACCAAAATAATCTACGAGAAAAATTGAGAATAGGAAAATTCGGGCCTTGTTTGATAAAAAAAAAAAGGAAAAAAAAAAATAAAAAAAAAAATAAAAAATAAAAATAAAATGAATTCTACTTAAGTTGAGACTTTAGAGACAAGGGTAGAATGTCTGACAAAGTGCTATCATAGTAGAGTTACTTGAAATTTGAAGATTGATCTGAAATGAAAAATAAAAACAAAAAGAAGCATGTACAACATGCTTTTCTGTTACAGCCTAAGAACTAAATAAATTTGTCTGCGGCACATACCAAAGAATCAAAAATCATATTCACTAAAAAACCATCCATATCCTTCCCCATAGATAAAGCTCCCGGCCCTGATGGTTTCACTGCAAACTTTTATAAGAAAAGCTGGGATTTTATAAAAAACGATGTGCATTATATGCTTGCTGAATTCTACGAAAGAGGATTCACAGCCAACAGTATGGGATCTACCTTTATCACAACAATCCGTAAGAAAGGACCAAGCGAACCATCCCACTTTAGACGGATCAGCCTAGTCTCTAGCCATTACAAATTGATAGTAAAATCCTTGCCAATAGGCTATGAGATGCTCTGCCAAAGGTAATAAGTGGAAATCAATCGGCTTTTATAAAAGATAGGCAAATCCTAGACTCAGCCCTTATGTTACATGAAATGATCCATCATTATAGGAAAAAAGGACTCAAAGGTGTTGTACTAAATCTAGATTTCGAAAAGGCTTTTGACAAAGTTAATTGGAACTTCCTAGACAAGCTGATGAGAAAGATGGGTTTTCCAGTTAGATGGCGAAAGTGGATATCTAGCTGAGTATCTTCAGCCAAATTCTCCCAAGTGATTAATGGAACATCAACAGGTTTTATTCAAAGCCAAAGAGGTCTAAGACAAGGTGACCCCCTTTCCCCTTTATTATTCCTCATAGTAGGAGAGGCCTTATGCTCTTTAATACACAAAAGCCAGGAACTCTGGCTTCACAATCAATCACATCCAAATCCCACTACTTCAATTCGCAGATGATACTATTATCCTAAGTGAGGGAGCAGAGAGTCAAACCATCTCAATCAAGGCTTTGCTACGACTATTTGAGGTTATCTCTAGCCAAACCATCAATTGGGAAAAATCAGGCCTATTAAGCATTAACTATGAAGAAGAGATCTACAGGTAATGCTTACCATCCTTGGATGCAGATCGCTTTCAACCCCATTTTCATGCCTTGGATTGCCTATCCATACAGGAAGAACATTGAAACAACTCTGGCATCTGGTGGTAGAAAGATGTCAAAACAGGTTGGACTCTTGGAAAGGACTACTTTCTCAAGCAGGCAGAGTCGTACTGATCAAATCCACCCTAGCTGGTATCCCCAACTACTTACTCTCCCTTCTCCCATGCCCAAAAGCAATATCAAATAGATTGGAAGGACTGCAAAGAAATTTCCTATGGTGTGGCACAGCTGACAAATTCAAATACCCCCTCGTAAATGGAAACAAGTTTGTAAACCAAAAGATTATGGTGGATTGGGCATTAAAAGATTACACAAGATGAATTCAGCTTTACTCACGAAGTGGATATGGAGATATGCAACTGAAAAAGAAGCACTATGGAGGAAATTAATAGAAGCTAAATACGGCACAAGCCCTCATAATTGGCTACCAAAAGCTACCTCTACCAAATACTATTCGAGCATATGGAAAGCCATTATAAAAGGAAACCCCATTATAGAACAACACATAAGATACCATGTTAGGAATGGATCCCAAGTCTTGTTCTGGGATGATTGTTGGATAGGCAACCATCTACTAAAGATACAATTCCTAAACCTATACCTCATTGCAAGAGACAAACTAGTCAAAGTCAATCAAATGTACTCAAATGAAGAAAACAGATGGAACTTAAACCTGAGAAGAAGGTTATCTACTACCCAAAGTCAGGAACTAAGCTCTTTAAATGGACTTTTAGAGACCAAATATATACCGAGCATTGGGGAAGATGAAATAATATGGAACATAACCTCTTCAGGTTTCTACACAGTATCTTCTTTTTACAACCTCATTGCTGAAACTGAACCAGCCCAAGGGCACGCTGCTTGACTAATATGGACATTTCCAGCATCTAATAGAGCTAAACAATTCCTGTGGACTGCTACCCATGGCAAGCTACTAACATGTGATGAATTAGCCAAAAGAGGTCAGACGATAGTAGACTCATTATGTAAATTTTGTAGATCATATTCTACTGCACTGCCCTTTTAGCACAAAACTGTGGACATCTATTCTACAAAAATTTAGCTTTCACAATGCCAACTAGTTATGCCCAATTGATCCAATCAGGTTCATCATGGCCACTACCAAAGATTGGCAAAAACCTATGGAAAGCCTCTCTAGCTGCCATCCCTTGGGTACTTTGGAATGAAAGAAACATTAGGGCCTTCATCAACAAAAGCAGCACCATTCCAAAATTAATCAGTCTCCATTCAAACCACCTTCCTATGGGAAAAACCTTTAGTGAGATGCCACCTTTTCCAAGAACCATCCTTACCAAACATTGGAAGACTATCATCCACTATAAGTTACATAAACCCCCTACCAAGGTAGAATGGTCCACACCACCCAATGGCTGGATTAAACTCAATTTTTTTTTTTGAAATGGCGATGTTTTATTGATAAAAGAATTATAATGTTACAATAGATAGCTTTCCAACACTTATAGCAAGCTACAATATTTTACAGATCAAGGTAGTTTGTTGTTGTTGATAAACTGGGCCTTTGAACTCCTTCCCGACCTAGTGAATCAGCCACCGAGTTGGCTGACCTTGGTATATGTGTCCAGTCTAATTGTTGTCCTTGCATAAGATCCTTAACTCATCGTATACTGCTTTCAACTTCCATGGTGGGGGGCACCTTTGCCCCATGATATTGCTAGCGCCGAATCACCCTGCACTTGTAGAGGTCCCTGAAATAGTTGTTTGAATAACTTCAGCCCCGCCAAAAGGGCTTGGGACTCGGCCTCATTGGATGTACATCTGCCAGCTGGGCCAGAATAGAAGAGGATATGTTGACCCAGTGCTATCACTCAAGACACCACCTATACCTGCCGAGCCTGGGTTACCCAGTGAAGAGCCATCAAAGTTTAGAGCATACCAGCCAATAGGTGGTTGTTCCCATACAACCATCGTTGTATGTTTTTGTGTGGAGAATTTAATCACTTTGTCCCAATGCTTTACTAGGATTGTGAATGAGAGCTTTGGTATTTTGTTTGTATTTGATGCCCAAACCAATATGCACTGAATGCATTTGTCAATGATGTGTCTTATAGAACTTTTCTTGCCTTCAAAGGTCCGAGTGTTCCTTTCCAACCATAGGTGCCATGATATGGCAGCAATGGTAGCCTTCCAGAGGGTGGCACCAATAGTGGGTAGTGGACAATTGGACCACTGCTGCAATAAACTCCGAAAGTTTTTAGGCATGCAAAGAGATATTCCAAATTTTGGCATTATGGCATTCTATATTGCTTTGGCAAAGCTGCAGTGCACAAGCAAATAGCTTGCAGTTTCTTTTTGGCTTCCACACAGCTTACATAAGTCATCAACTACCATTTGCCCTCTTCTAGTGAGTTGGTCATAAATTAAAATTCTGTGTTGTGCAACAGTCCATATGAAGTGTTGGACCTTTTTAGGGGCTAGAAGGTTCCATGAGTGGCATTCTGGAGCGCTCTGGTCTTGCTTGCCACCATTTGATATCAGTTTATAATATGACGATACAGAAAAGACCCTTGAAGTGCATGAAGACCATATAATTCCATCATTGCCTCTTTGAGATAGGTATATAGAGCCGAGCTTCAACATCATGTCTGCAATTTCAGTAGTTTCTGCATTGTTAAGGCTTCTACGAAGCCTCAAGTTCCAAGATCTATCTTCAGCAAATAGACCATCGCTAACTAACATGTTTGGTTCATTGGCAAGAGCAAATAGTCTCGGATAGCTTGTGCAAAAGGGTCTATTACCTATCCAACAGTCTGTCCAAAAAAAAGTTTTTGCCCCATTTCTGACATTGTGTCTAATGTGCATTGCCATGATGTCCTTTTCAGCCATGATTGATCTCCATAATGTTGACACTCTGTTTGGGTTTTGAATTGGTAGCCAACTGAATGTATCATCTCCATATTTTGCAGCAATGTCTTCCACATACTCCCTTCTTCCATAGCATACCTCCAGATCCACTTGGCCAGGAGGGCAGCATTCATCAACTTAACTCTTTTGATTCCTAATCCACCTTGCTTCATTGGTGTGCAGACCTTACTCCATTTCACCAATGGGTATTTAAATAGGTTTGGGCTACCACACCATAGGAAGCTTCTTTGTATAGATTCAATTTTTCTAGCAACACTCATTGGACATGGAATCAAGGATAAGTAATTGTTTGGAATACCTGCAAGAGTAGCCTTTATCAATGCTACTCTCCCCGCTTGTGACAATAATTGACCTTTCCATGTGTCTAACCTTCTTTGTAGCTTTTCTATAACTGGGTTCCAGAGGTCATTCTGGAGCCTTCCAGTGAAAAATGGCAGACCTAGGTATGTTGAAGGCAGTACCATATTTCTACACCTTAGTAATCTTGCTATTTCATTTTCACAAGCTCGGTTTACTACCACAACTCCCGATTTCTCCCAATTTATCTTTTGACCAGAGATCATTTCAAATATATACAGAATGGCCTTCACATCAAGCATTTTTTCCCCAATGACATCGTACAATATAAGGGTATCGTCAGCAAACTGCAAAATTGGTGCTTTCAGCTGATTACTTATGTTGAAACCTGAAAATAATTCTTGCTCTTGGCATTTGTAGAGCATCACACATAGGACTTCACTCACAATATTGAATAGCAGGGGTGAGGTTGGGTCACCTTGGCACAGTCCCCTTGAGCTAGTGAAATATCCTTTAGGTGTTCCATTTATGAGAACTAAGAATTTTGGGGATGATATACAGCCTTGAATCGATGTTCTTTATTTCGTAGGAAAACCCATTCTAACCATTACGGCATCCAAGAATGCCCAATTTACTTTGTCAAATGCCTTTTCAAGATCTATTTTTAGGATAGTTCCTTGCTTCTCCTCCTTTCCATAATAGTGCAAAACTTCATGTAACACCAAAGCAGAATCTAGCATCTGTCTCCCTTTGATAAATGCAGATTGATTGGGACTGATGATTTCAAACTTTACTCTTCTTAGTCTTGTTGCCAATACTCTTGACACTAGTTTACAATGACTCGTGATCAAGCTTATTGGCCTAAAATCTGATGGTTGAGCTGCACCTTCTTTCTTTGGCACTATGGCAATGAAAGATGCTCCCATACTTCTAGCTTTAAATCCCTCATTGTAGAATTCTTGAAACATGAGCAGAACGTTCTCCTTTAGAAAATCCCAGCAGGATTTATAAAATGAGGCAGTAAATCCATCCGGACTAGGAGCTTTGTCGGTTGGTAGTCCTTTGACAGCATTTTCTATCTCCTCTACACTGAATGACTCAATTAGTGATGTTGCATTATGCTCAGAGAGCTGCTTGAAGCTTAGGCACCTTGGAAATGGTCTGGGAAATCCCTCATCCTTATATAGATCACTGTAGAATTGTATAAAAGTTCTGGTAATGTCATCCTTGTTTGTGAGAGTCACACCCTCACTGGCGATTGATGAGATACGGTTGTTCCTTCTATGTGCCGAAGCCACTGCATGGAAAAATTTTGTATTGCCATCTCCCTCTTTGAGCCACTTACATCGAGCTCGTTGCTTCCAATGTAGTTGCTCCCAGGCTATGATGTTTTCATATTTACTTTTTACCATGTCTCTTTCAATCCCCTCTATGTCAGTAAGCTGCCCTTGCTGCTCTTCTTTGCTGTCATACTGGCGTATCTGTTCAAGTAAACTTGCCCCCTCTGTCTCAAAGTCCAGTTTATTTACAGCTGCCCATTCCTTGATTTTGCTTTTTAACTGCTTGAGCTTTTGGCTAAATCTGTAACCTGCAATTCCTTGTACTTGTATTGCTTGCCACCAGGTCTTTAATCTCTTTTTAAAGCCTTTTATCCTCAGCCAACTATCCTCAAACCTGAATGGAGGTGGACCCCATAATTCAGGTTCCATTCAGGTTTGGTTTCAAGTAGGATAGGAGCATGGTCTGAAATGGCCTTGGAATGATTTTTCCTGAGCTATTGGTATTCCAGTCTAACTACTCCTGGTTTAGTAAGAAACGGTCTAGTTTGGCTAGAATAGGGTGTGCCCTACCATTTGTCCAGGTGAATGATGCACCAGACAGCTGCGGTTCAATCAGTGAATGGTCTTGAATGAAGCTGTTAAAGCTGTGCATAGCTGGGGTCACTTGAGTTTTGCCTCCACTCTTCTCACTACAAGCTCTTATCACGTTAAAATCCCCTCCTATTATCCATGGCATTGACCACAGGCTGATAATTTTTGATAACTCATTCCACATTTCCTCTCGTTAGACATGGTTGTTTGGTCCATACACACAAAGAGCACCCCAATGCTTGCCATCAACAATCGATGCAAAATGCAAAGCTAGGGAATAGAGACCCTCTTCTTTTTCCACTAGTTCAACAACGTTTGGATCCCAAAAGATAGCCAATCCTCCCGAAGAACCAGCCACCTCTATTTCTGCCCACATTGGTCTTCTTTTGTGCCACAGCTCCCTTGCATAACTTGATTTAATCTTCCACAATTTTGTTTCCTGAATAAATGCCACAGTTACTTTGTTTTTCAGCAGCGTTTCTCGCACAATGGCTCTCTTTGCAGAAGAACCCAACCCCCTTACATTCCATGAAATGATATTCATAACGAACTTCCACCATCACAAGTATCAGTCCACTGCTTCATCTGGTTTTTACACTGTTCGATCTCATCCCTGGACATTCCTACTGCTATCCCATGTCGAAACATGGCATCGTTGAGGTATTTGTCGTAATCGCACTTATGAATAGGTGCTTCATCTTCTTCACTGACGTATTCCTCATCCTGCAGCTGCTGTTGGGCCATGATATCAGTCATATTCTCTTTGTTCTATTCTCAAAAAAAATATTCTCTTTGTTCTCATACATCTTTGTTGTCAGATTAACTAGGGGGCCTTACGGTTCGTCGCCTACGCACGTAGGTGAATCTGATTGGAGCGAAAGACTTGGATCGAAGAAAGGATGGCGTATCAGCTCCTATCAGGCATGGAGTCGTTTTCAGCGTTCTCCTTAGGGACGACATGCTAGCGTGCTTCTCACCTCGAGCCACACTAGCCTCCCGAGTTAAAGGACTTAAATCAGCATCCGACTCAATTTTGATGGCTCATCAAAAGGTGATCCGGGACAAGCCGGATTTGGAGTTATAAGAGACCAAGAAGGCCATATTATAACAGCATACTCGGGCCCCAAGGGGCATACAACATCAAATGAAGCTGAAGTCCGAGCTCTCCTTGAAGGTATTAAGTTTCTGCAGACATATTCATTGCAGCCGGTGATCATTGAAGGAGACTCATCTCCCACCATCAAATGGGCAACACGAAAAGCAGGCATACCATGGAAATTTAAACAAACATTTGATGAAATAGCAGACATCGTCTTCAAATGAAGAATTGCATGGAATTCAGCACCAAGGTCTGCTAATACAATAGCTGACCAACTTGCAAGGGAAGGAGCAGACCGAACAACAACAGAAATAGGACAACACCTGCTACTACCTTAGCATACAGAACTTATAGATCTCATGTATACAGTTCATTTCACAGCACACTCTTCCATGAAAGGAAGTAGCCTTGTAACATTATGACTTTGTAACATTTTTACACAATGAATACAAAAACAGATCATTATTCTCAAAAAAAAAAAAAAAAAAAAAAAAAAAAAAATCACTAAAAAACTAATGCTTTCAAGTAAGACTGAACAAAGAGTTACCTCCAGATCCCTAAAATTGTGAGCCTGATGAACCTATTTTTAGTGAAGTTGTGGATGATTCATGAGGGGTCATTCTATCTGGAGATGAAGCAAATAATTTCTTAGCAACTGAAGTTGAGCTGGAAACGAGAGAACTGTTTTGAGCAGAACTAGGGCTCCAAACGCGGGGAGCTGGAGATCCACTTCTTCTCCTACCACTATGGAAAACTCATGATTTGCTTCTTGGACTGTTTTCTGCCCCATTGGCACTCCTTTTAGGTGTCTGAGAAAGAAAACAGTCACTACAAAACAAGCAAGAGAAGTACTTGCTTTTTGAACATATATAAAAACTTCCAATAAATAGCCAGCTAAAATTAATCTGACTCCTGAAACTAATAGAGGAACACTTTACACAAAAATTTTGAACATAAAACACTTAGATTTCCAATTTCCCTCCTTGTGCTTTAAGAATGGCAAGCTTCCTCTCAAATGAGTTGCCATGCATCTGCGGGGAACACAATGTAGTCAAATTGCCAAAATACTACATGACCCAGTCAAGTAGATCAATGACACTTACATGTGCTTTGGATGAATCCCAATCAAAGAAACGTGTAAAAAAAGGAAGCTCATGTCCTTCTGTTACAATATATTTGGGGGTTCTTGGAGACAGATTTTCTTGAAGTATGTCGACCTTGAGGAATTTCTACAAATTAACATGAAAAGGGACAGTGAAAAGAAGAACAGATTTTTCCTCAAAAAAAAGAAAAACAGATTTATAAAAAAGAAACTAATGCACCAAAATGAAAATGAGTGAGTGGAGAGAGGGAGAAAACCCACATTCTAAACTTTTTCATTGATACTTTCAATGGTCGTCCTGGATGTTTATACAATTTTACTACTACAACTATGTGATGATCCTATGGTTAAAAACAGATCAAAGGCTAGTATGGTATACTACCTGGCAAAGAGCTAATGCTTCTTGCTTTGATATATCTCCTGCGTGCAGCCCATTCCAGACATATATTTCACGATAGCAATCTAATACTAATACTTCTTCAGTAGTTAAATCATCCTGAGCAAAATCAAAGATCTCTTTCACCTGAAATATTTACAAAAGGATGAATATAGGTCACTATGATTATTTTACTGCAGAACGAAATTCAAAAAAGAATTGTTTTTCCATGATGTGACGAGTACCTTTAAATCACCTGAGAGGTGAAGTAAACAAGGGGCAAAACCAGAAGCGTTGTGTCAGATGTGTTTTCTAAAGCCTATCTACCGTGGCTTCTTTCTGAACCAAGGCAGACACTGGTAAACCTTTTGAGAGGAAAGAAGTTATAGGCCTGTTGACAACAAGCTCACCTTCAGACAAAGTACAGGCAAACAAATGTGGCTCTTCTTCCCATTGTTTTATCTCCTTGTCCTTTGGATACTCATCTTTTCCACCTAATGTGTCCCAGAAACTCTCAGCCTCACTACCTTCCCTCACTGATATGGTCTGCTGCATGGACTGTTCAAGGAAAAAACAAATTTTAATTTGCTCCACAAGTATATCTCACTGGAATGTTGTAAATTTATACTATTATCACACTCATTCTTTATGGACTAAACACCAAATGAAACCTCGGCAAGTAGTTCCAAGAATTAGAATAGGGTGGTAAGCAGTGCGTACGAATAATAAATCAAGCATTCTGTCAAGAAGATCATGATCTCTTGGAGAACAGAGATTACCTGTCCAAGTGAATACCGAACCTCCCACTTGCAAGATGTAGCAATAAGATGAATTGAGAGAAGTCAAGGACTGAAATCAATAGTTAGTGGTAAGAAATTTTTTTGTCTAGAGTGGTAAATCAGATTAAGGAATGAGTAAAAGATTATTAGAAAGTAGCAGACAATAATGAGAGAACACAAATAATCGTCATAAGCAGTGCACAAGTCAATTACAACCTTATGCTCATGGAATGATTCTGGTTAGTGCCATCCTAGTCTTGCTAGTAAACAGCTGATGAAAAGACTATTTTACTGAATTATTGCGAGGGGCTCAATTTTGAGGGCGTTCAGCCCTAGTATGTATCCAATGACGTTTGAACATAAAAGACAGAAACTTACAACATAAACAGGTGTAAGCAGTTTTCAGAGAACATGATATACATAAGGACAAGATGAATAAACTCTGAAACTAAGAAGAATTACTGTTACATGCTGCTTCTATTTCGATCAAGAGAAATTCTACTTTTAAGCTTCATCTAGAATCTCCCATTTCATGTACCAGATCAACTTGAATAGCTTGTATATTCTCAGAATGTGACCCTTGAACTCGAAAAAGAGCTGCACTTTCTCCATCATAAGTTTCATCAGAGATTTCATTTTCTGATATAAACTGTTTATATCCAGAACTCATCCCACCGTACAATTAAGAATAGAATGCTAGATAAAAAGCAATATGAAAATACATTTTACCAAATATAGTTTGCTACCTTTTATTTCAACAAATATGGAATAAGTAGGTGTAGCTGAAGTTCTGATGCTCACCTTGAAAATAATCAGCCTCTCAAAAATTGAAAGCAATTCAAGGGTTTCCTTTCCTTCAAAAACTTGAGCCTGTTGTTGAAAAAAAAAATGTCATGAATAAAAGAACTATGTTTTGAGCAAAGCCACAGTCATTCACAAGTGGAAAGATGGCACACCATAAGTGGATGCCCTTTGAGTGAATCAGCCATGGAGCACATGAGGTCTATCACATCTGCTCTGTCCTCCAGCAACAAAAAGAAAAAGAAAATTTAAGAACAATAAAAAACATAATGTGATATTCTACAACAGTAATGACTAAGATATCCACAGGCTTCACATGCAAAGTTGGATTACAAACCATAATACTGTGTTCCCCCAGCCAAGCATAAAATATATTCTCATCGTTTTCATATCCATGATAGACATACTGCATAATATAGCAGTCTCCACTGAAAAGTTTGTCATGTTCTGTAGTAGGAATAAGGGTAACATCATGACAATCTACTCGCCAAACCTAAAACAAATAATTAGCTGTCAAGCTCAACCCTCAACATGCTTTAGAAATGTTTAACGTTTACAGACAGAAATTGGTATCATATTCATAGGAAAAAACAACTGGAAATCTCAGAGGAAATACTTTTAAAACACCACTGCAATCGATAAATGGTTGGAAATCTTCATCTGGAAGTTCCTTCACATCAAAACCCTTTTGTTTAAATAAAGCTGCAAGAGAAAGAGATGAGTGTCATTACTTGCAATCCAGTTGAGAACTACCGATATATATTCATGAAGATTCTCTAACTCTGTTATCAGATTAGACCTGCAACTTTTTCTCGCCCTTCTTCAAACAAAGTTGATTCGGAATTTCCAGACCATCCACTGAAGTATGACCTAAATATGGGAGTTTCAGATCCATCAGTCAAGAACGTTATATGGCTGGCCTCAGAAGTCACAAAACCCTACAGTTGCCAGTGTTAGCCATAATAAAAGTAATGAAATTTAAAGAGGCAGCAACAGGTTATTACTTCTGTAGCTGACATAGCAGCCTTTCGTTCTGATATAGTAGTATTTCTTCCCATCCAAACAAAAATGTGAGCACTTGTTTGCACTAAGCATTTCTTTATTTAATGAGGGATTCCCCATGCAGTTCATTTGATCTTTGTATGTCCTATTAGAATAAAATTGTGAATTTCAGTTAAAATGGGATACAGAAGGTACCTGACCAATAGAATTAGAGAGGATGAGCAGAAGTAAATCCTCACCAAAATAGACGCACACATGAAGTCTTTGGTTTCTCCTGAGTCATTCGAGGGGGCTCCCGTGTAATAGGAGCATATCCACCAAATAAGCTCCAGAACTCCCCAACGTCAGAATCCCCAACAAACTTTCCACCCTCTACACTAATACAAACATTTAAAGTAGTTTTTTTTACACCAAAAACTAAGGCACAACCATTGCTTTCTATAAATATAAATGTCTTACCTATGGTAACCACATCACAGTTTCCACCATGGTTGTTTTTAATATACTGGACAACATCCAACGCTTTAGCTCATTCCTGGATAGTGGAGTTGCTTCCACTAAAAACAAAGATCTTTGATTGAGTATCAAGGACAAATACATCATTATGATTCAGGGAAGATCGCCTGAAAGGTACCTAGACACATGGAAAGCAACTTATTGTACATTCTGTGTTAAATGAAGAGAACTTCCATCTGCATATATTCTTACTTCTTTGACATGAACAACATGGTCCCCCTTGCAATTAAATAGCCGATTCTGATATGTTGAGTTGCCTGCAGTTCAAAAAAGTTCCATCCATGGGTATGATTGAGGGTTTAAAAAACCTATTTTGGCGACTGGTATAGATGAATTTGTAACAAATCGCGACTGGCCAAAATTATTTTATAGCGACTGGTTCTCCTTTGGCGACTGGCTACATCAGTCGCTATAGATATGCAAGACTAAAGTAAACAATCGCCATAAATAAAAGTTATTAAGGACATCCGGTAAATGGTCACCAAATATTATATAATAATAATTAATAAAACAGTCTATTAAATGTTGAAGTATGGTAACCGAACAACTCCTATTATCAATAACTAGCGAATAATAAAACAGTTTTCGTACACATTATAACATGACGAACTAGTTGACAGTTATTACATGTTCGTTTTTAGCGACTAGTGGACTATTTCTATATATCAACAACTACAAACTGATATAACAGTGTCCTTGATTAGCGACATCAAAACAGATTAAAAGAATGCTTATGATGAAATATATAACTAACTAGATAGTTAATATTTTTTTTATATTTCAGTTTTGTACCAATTATATGAAATATGAATGTTTTTACATATAAACTTTTAACTTTGGGTTTTTACTAAAAATTTAAATTTCATAAGATTTACAAAACTTAATAATCACTTTGAGCCATTAATTGAGAAAGGTATAGTAAATACAAATGTTTTAGTTACAACGTATGTACCAACGTATGTATATGTTGATTTTTAATTAGTAGGTGATTAATAAAAATATGTAAACTAAATTTTATATGCAGTTTAATTTACCAAATTTGATTTGTTGTTTTATTTACCAACATTTTCCATTAATAAAACTTAATTAGCATTTAAATATTTGAATGAAATAAAACCTTAAGGTAAAACTTAATTAATTTGAATTATAGTTGGAAAATTTTCTTCAACTAGTATAGTATGATCACCAAAAAAATTACAAATAACTCATTTTAATTGATAAATAATTTTAAAACTAAATATTTTAATTTAATTGTATATATATACTATATATATACATAAAATTAAAGAGATTTGTTCTAATGATAAAGGGGCACATGTGAACCAGCCCATAATTAATAAATTTTTATTTTTAATCGTGACTTTCCCTTCCCTGTCGCGATTAGGTTTCCTTCCCGCTCGACTGTTGCGTTTCTTCTCGTGCTGCATCCCCTTCCAGCTCGATCGCGTGCGTCCAGCAGTGGTCGATGCGATCTACTCCTTGCTCCCGTTCACCCTTGTCCTTTCTATCCAAGAAGTATATCGGGCAATATTAGCATCTACAGTGTTATTTACAATACAGCTTGGCGGCTTCAGTAGTTCGATCCCTACGTTTCTTCTATTTCTGACTGTAAGTTTCTTGTTTGATTAAATTTCCTCTTGTTGTGATTGAATATACATGTTCACGGTGGATTACTGACTTGCTTTGACATGAAGATGACAACTCAACTCCATCCACTAGCTTCTTGCTCTCTTGTGAAAGTATTTTCTATTGTTTTGCAATCTCAAACAGCTCAAGTACTTAGCAGCAGTCTTTTATGCTTAGTCTTTTTAGAAACTGTTATGGAGATTGCTTCACATCTTTGAATTAGGTGTCAATTGTACTTTTATAGCAGAATGTAGCCAGGAAATGGCAAGCTGGGGTCACTTTTATGAGATAGCTCTGTTACTTAATGCTGTTCAAGATGCCTGCAATCTAAAAATTCCTTGGAATGAATGTGCTGAATGAGCAGCATGAAATCCATCCTAGGTAATGATTCATTCGTGTGAAATGTGTGATCTTTTGAGTATTGGGGTAGCCAGCCCAATCGGCATCGCTGTAGCCGTATAGAGTGAAAGAAGTGGTAGGCTGAGAAAGGAGACCAAAGTCTGGTGTGTGTTTAATATATCGTAGAATACGTTTAGCAGCCTGAAGGTGAGGGAGGCAAGGATTCTGCATGAATTGGCATAGGGTGTTGACCGCAAATGAGATGTTAGGACGCATCATTGTGAGATATTGATGATTGCCAAGGAGTTGTCGTGCACTTCAAGACCGGAAACTCGGAATCTCCCGCGGTTCGCCTCACTCTAGCAGAGAGAACCAGACTTCAGAGTCTCAAGCAGTCGAGAAATCTGAACTCACGAGGTATTTTTGCTTTAGGATCTCAATGTTATTTGCTGAATTTTAACTTTCTTTCTCCCAAATTATCACTTGATTTCTCGAGAATAAGGATGATTTCCTCTCGTAACCCTCACACTCTTTCATCTTTCAGTTTTATTGTCCATAGCCCCTATCGTCTTACGAATTGCTACACTTACAAAGTTCCCGTATTAAGCCTGAAGGAACTCCAAATGAAACAACAAGTCGGCAATGAGAAATGCCTGAGAAGTTTTAAGTGATGGAAGCACTAATACATTATTTTTTTTCATTATAGACATTCATTCAAAACATTAACCTCTTGCATTTCTGGATTAATTTCGAAAGAGAACTGGAAGTGAAAGGAGATAACAAGACATAAGTATCAATTAAAATTAACTCAGAGATTTCGTTATTGCTATTCCGAAATTTTTTTCTTGCCCAAAAAATAGCCATTACCACAATGTCTCACCAGTGCACCTTCTTCGCTGCCTTCTGAATCTCGTCGCTATGCCAACGCCGTTAAAGATCCCTTATGGCATGCAGCTATGAAGAGTATGCCTCTCTACTTGATAATTGTACGTGGACTTTAGTACCGCGTTCCCCCTCATGTAACGTTGTTGGCTGCAAATGGGTATATCGTCTCAAACAACGATCTGATGACACCATTAAACGATATAAAGCTCGTCTCATTGCCAAAGGCTCCCATAAGCAACCAGGTTGTGACTACGAACATACCTTCAGTCTAGTTGTCCGCCCAACCATTATATGTCTAATTTTATCATTAGCAGTCTCTCTCAGTTGGCCACTGTGTTAATTAGACGTCAAGAATGCATTCCTCCATGGTACTTTGGCTGAAATAGTTTACATGGAACAACCTCCCGGTTTTGTTGACGCTTTCAAACCCAATCATGTTTGTCATCTCCACAAGTCACTCTATGGCCTTAAACAAGCCCCATGTGCATGATACTCCAAATTTAGTCATTTTGTCTTGGCTTTCTCTATCGGTGTCCAACCCACATTCTTATCCAGCTTCTTTATGTCGATGACATTATAATTATTGGCTCCTCGGAGAAATTCATTCACCACTTCATTACCATGTTAGGTCGGCAGTTCCAGATGAAAGATTTAGGCCCTTTACACTATTTTTTTGGTCTTGAAGTGCAACCACATAAGGGTGGCCTTCTCCTTATTCAGAAAAAATACGTTGTTGATTTTCTACAAATGTACGGGCTTGAGGGGGCAAAGCTAGTTCATACACCACTGACCAATGAGCGCCCCACTGTTGACGTTGGTGAACTTTTAACTGACCCAACTGTTTATCGACAACTCCTTGGCAACCTTCAATATCTCACAATGACGCGTCCTAACATCTCATTTGCGGTCAACACCCTATGCCAATTCATGCAGAATCCTCGCTTCCCTCACCTTCAGGCTGCTAAACGTATTCTATGATATATTAAACACACACCAGACTTTGGTCTCCTTTTTCAGCCTACCACTTATTTCACTCTACACGACTATAGCGATGCTTATTGGGCTGGCTACCCCAATACTCGTCGCTCCACTTCCGGGTTTGCAGTTTATCTTGGCCAAAATTTAATCTCGTAGAGTTCGCGTCGTCAACCAATTGTTGCCCGCTCCAGTTGCGAAGCTGAATATCGTGCCTTAGCTACTCTGAGCACAGAGGTGATATGGACACTTCACCTGCTTCGCTTTTTTCATGTCCGACTGCCCTCCCTGCCAGTCCTCTACTGTGACAGTGTCAGCTCCATTTTCCTCGCATAAAATCCAGTGGTACAAGGTCGCAGCCAGCATATTGAGATCGACGTTCATTTTATATGCGAGAAAGTTACAGCTAAAACTTTCACCATACAATTTTATCTCCTCCGCCAAACAGATTGCAGATATCTTCACCGAGTCTCTTCATCGTGGACAATTTGAAGCATTGCGATCCAAACTCTACGTGGTTAACCCCTTGCTCTTGCGGGGGGATGTTAGTGATTAATCTGGTCTCCCTAAGACTCAAGACTTGTTCCCACTTAGATCCTACTTTCTCTCTAATTCACTGTCACCACTTATTTCCCTAGTACGTTGCTTTTCTGTTTTACCTTTGTTGTATAAATAGATGTACATATATCAAAGCAGATCACATAGAGTTTTTGCATTCACACTATTTCCTAGTTAGTGTGTTTCATATATGTCTTCACATTTTTTTCTAACCCCCAGCTTCTCAAAGTTGGTGAAATTCGACGTAACAAAGCTGGAAAGTAGCTGGACATGTAGGCTTTAAGCCGTTCTGATCTCTTGTGTCCGCATTTCCGAATCATTCATTCCTCTCTAGCATTGTCTTTTGTAACACGTTCTGACATTGAATTGGGTACAAA
This sequence comes from Aristolochia fimbriata, assembly GCA_019845555.1. Classification (NCBI taxonomy): domain Eukaryota; kingdom Viridiplantae; phylum Streptophyta; class Magnoliopsida; order Piperales; family Aristolochiaceae; genus Aristolochia; species Aristolochia fimbriata. The sequence continues at coordinate 29,461,317 of CM034079.1, read as the reverse complement.
TTCGTTTAAGAGGTACTGCTGTTTGAATTTTTGTTTTTTTTCTTTATCTCGCTAACAAGAGTTTAAGGTGATGGCTGTGCCCTTTCCGGATGAGTTGAGGATTCTCTTTTCCTTTTGTATATTTTTTGTCAGATGCTTGAAATGCAAGGTTGGAAAAGTCAGTGGCCTTGCCAGCTATAAGACATGAAATTTAGTACTGCTGCTATTTGTAATTTTTGCTTCCTGTGGAAAGGCTATTGTTCATGTGCTGCATTTAGGACGAGTTTGACATAAACTGTGTCATTTAACAGCTTCTTTCTACTTGTTTGTCTAAAAGTAAAACTTAAAAAGATTTTGGTAGTTATGAATGGCTATCGAGTGTAATGTGTTGACGATTAGATGATGCAAGTGCAATAGTTGCATTGTCAAAAAGTTTTTAGTTTTTTCTTTCCTTCTGGTGGAGGGGAAGTGTTAGCAGTGGGTATTTTCCATTTCATTTTTATGCGGCTTCATTTGTCTGTCAAGTCCTTGTTTCTGCACTCATTTTAGTTATCTCCATTGTGTATCCATTTAATGGTTAAGATTCTTCATGGATTACCACAATTATATGGTATTACGCTCTTACACTTGCTTGTTTAAGTGCTTCGTCAATTTTCTGAATATAGATTGGAAAATTTGCCTGTTGCCAAATGACCATTTTATATCTTGCCTTGTTAAGGTGCTCCTTTGTTCATTGTACTCAAATTTTCTGGAGTCTACGACAGCCAAATACTCATCCTCAACACCTACAGGTTAAAGTACACCATGAATCCTCTCACATTAGTCAAGCGGATACAAAAGATCAACTCCACTGAAGCAGCATTAGGGATTTCTGAAGATGCTTCTTGGCATACCAAATACAAGGATTCTGCTTATGTGTATGTTGGTGGGGTTCCCTATGATCTCACGGAAGGTGACCTCCTTGCAGTTTTTTCTCAGTAAGTCCAGTAATTAATTTATACTTGGGATAAAACTTCCTTGGCATCGATTGTTTAAAATTTTCTTTTATTAAATGTGCTTCTTCGACAAACTATTTTATTCAGGTATGGAGAGGTAGTTGATGTTAATCTTGTTCGGGATAAAGCCACTGGTAAATCCAAAGGGTTTGCATTTCTGGCTTATGAGGACCAGAGGAGTACAGTTCTTGCTGTCGGTTAGTTGTCTAACTGAATGTTAACCAATGTTAACCAATGTTATGATTTCCTGTTGAGAGTGAATTACTAAAAATTTGGTATGTGCTTTGTTTGGTTGCAGATAATCTGAATGGAGCCAAGATTCTAGGAAGGATAATAAGAGTTGATCATGTTAGTAAGTACAAAAAGAAAGAGGAAGAAGATGAAGAAGCAGAGCAACAGAAGAGAGAAGCTCGTGGGGTCTGCCGTGCATTTCAAAGAGGTGAATGCACTCGTGGAGCTTCCTGCAAGTTTTCCCATGATGAGCAAGTAAGACAAGTTCTTGTTGACGTGTTGTTTTGATTAAAATAGTTGACTAGTTCAAAACAATATTTGACCTTTTGTGGTGAATGCAGATATTTATTAGGCCTATGGGAAGTTTAAGGCACTTAATTGTTATTTGATAATATTACTAATTTGTTTAATCTTGTTAGAAGTAGAAGCATAAAAATGGAAAATGTGACTTTGTTAATTTGTATTCCCAAAACTAAGTCCGTAAATTCCTAAAAGGATGTGAAAGCTTTTGAGGCTATGATATAGTTGGAAAATGCTAGTTTATTAGTTTGCATTCCCAAAGAGAAGCCCATAAATTCCTGAAAGGATGTGAAAGCTCCTGATGTTATGACATTGGTTTTTATGAGTATCCTTGAATTATGGAAGCTGATATGCATGGCTTATATGAATTCTCTGTGATGGTTATGAAGGTGTATGTGGTTCTGATGGTCATAAAAAGTCAACCAAATGTGTTGTTATCATTTGATTTTGCTCTTTTCCTCTTTTACAACATTGAAGCCTTCGGCATTACCTGCAGTACCAATTTCATGAACAAGGAACTGTTGGAATTGCTCGACACAGTGTTCTCATGAGACATTTTTTTCTTTACTCTGGGAAGAACACATGCGTGCAAATGTTGCAAGTCTGTAGACATCATATGTGGGAGACATGTTGTGAATCTGTAAATATCACATGAGAGCCAAATGTCAAAGCCATGTTCTCTAATTGATATGACAAAATATTGATGCTATGTTCTCCTAGTGATGATTAAATACCAATGTGATATTCTCCTAATCACAATGATCAAATATCAATGTTACATTCTCCTAATTGTGATGGTCCTGACCATTTGCAGTCAGTAGTATCTAATAATGCTGTGGCTAGGAAAAGCCTTCCAAACTTTTGGGAGAATCTCTTTGAGCTGTGCTTTTGCAAGCAATACTGATGCACTGCAAATGGTGGAAACCTTTTCTTTGCCATTTTGTAAAATAATCAATAACTTTCACTGCCTTATAATGGTTGTGGTACATGTGCCTAGAATCTGGTCTCTTATAGCAATAAACTTTTTGTAGACTTCTTGGTTTTATTTATTTTTTGATTTTTGATAAATGAATTTGGTAAACAGTTGATTAGTATTTTTCTTACAAAAGGTATAGTTGCCTCACCTTTAAAGCAAAGCACAAATTCCATTTCGAAAAAAAAGCAAAGCACAAATTTGCTAAAGATTGTTGTTTAGTTGGTGAGTTAAGAGTGTTGGGAGGTCTCAAGATTTCCAATCTTTTAGAGCTGCATGGATTAGCATTTGGAAGCGACACTTTTGTCCTCTTTTAAGAATTTTTCCTACTTAAGCAATTATTATTTTTTACTTCTTTTAATTGCTCATAAAGAACGAAATGTTAATAAGCAGAGTTGTGATTTTAATAGTGGATAGATTGTTTTCAACGTTTTAATCTCAAAATACATTATACATTGGTTTTCTTGTCCCAGATTAAAAATTTCTCTTTCCACAAAAAGTTGGTTCTACTCTCTGGGTTCCTTCTTCTTACATTATAACCCGGTCTCAAGAAAATTTTCTTCTGCATTTTAAAAGATATTTCTTACTTTTAGCATATTCTTTCCCCTGTTATAATTTCTTTTAAGAAAACTTAAAATATTCTTATTTTGAACTGATGACCCATCTGAGGGGCAGTATTTGCTTATGCAAGTTAAATTGGATTCATCCCGAGCTTGAGAAATACGAAAGATGGCGAATATAAAGATCAAGCTAGATTTTTTAATTTGTCCCATTAGTGATTGTGTTTTTTTATCCTTTACTTCATAATCTATGCTTATATATTTTATAGATTGGATGGGTTTCTCTTGGGGCTGTACTTGGAGTACATGTGGTACTATCCAGGTCAGTAGTTAATTGTTCTGAAAGAGGTTGTTTCTGAATTGATACTTGACTTTTTTATTTGAATTTCAGCGGAGTGCCAATACCGGTTGGGGTGCCAAGGATGACAGCAAATCACGATGGGGTCATGACAAGTATGATGATCCACCAAAGACCCATGAAAAGTCTCGCTTTGCTACTTCAGATAATGATCTTCATTCCAGAGCGAAGCGCAGGGATCCGAAGTCGAGATATGCTGAATATGATGCTCTGAGGTCCAGAAAAGAGAGTGATTACGGGGATGGAAAACATTGCTTGAAGGATAAAGATAGAAGAGAGCTACAGAGATGGTCAGATGGGCATGAAAGAGAAGACCCTTGTAGGATCAGAGATGAGAAGCAGTCAGAAAGGCCTGAGAAAGAGAGCCCTGGTAGGAGCAGAGATGCGAAATGGTCAGAAATGCATGAAAAAGACCACTCCATTAGGAGCAGAGATGAGAAGCGGTCAGAAAGGCCTGAGAAAGAGATCCCTGGTAGGAGCAGAGATGCGAAATGGTCAGAAATGCATGAAAAAGACCACTCCATTAGGAGCAGAGATGAGAAGCGGTCAGAAAGGCCTGAGAAAGAGAGCCCTGGTAGGAGCAGAAATGCGAAATGGTCAGGAATGCATGAAAAAGACCACTCCATTAGGAGCAGAGATGAGAAACAGTCAGGAAAGCATCAAGATGAAGCAAATAGAAAACAAGATAGAGAGAGGCGAAGCTCAAGGCATGACCCTGAAAGTTACATGAGAGAAGAGCGAGGAAAGCGATCCCATGAATATCGCTCAAGGTATGATGAGGACAAGATCAGGTATGATGAGGACAAGATCAGGTCAGATTTCAAGGCATGACAAAGATGAATGAGGTTTTAAGAGGGAGAACTGACAATGATTCTATAATCTGAGAATCAGCTCTGATTCTTTATTATGCTTGTGGAGATGGGTAATGCCTTCATCTTTGTCTTCATTTTTACGTATGAGTTGCCATTGTATGTTAGAGAATAGTTTCCTCTCATTGTGGAATGAAGTAAAATTTAGTGTTTCATGTTTTCATTTTCGCCGACATTGTCTGCTTATTAAAGGAAAGTCGATTAGACTTCCCCTAGAACCATACTGTTTTATTGCCTGTATTTACTTGAAATGAAATTTTTGCAGGAACTTCAATACCCCATCGGGAGCTGGTTGGTTTTGGCTACACGTGCACAGAAAGTGAGTGATGTGTATGTGTACAATTATTGTACCACTTTAAATGCTTAACCACCTCATGACAAGAAATGTTGGCAGTAAGAAAAAATTATTTGTGGAGGGCCAGGGGGGTACCCCTGATTTGGGGTTTTGCATCTTGTTGGCTGGATAAGCAATCTAGCTTCCTATAAGTTTTTGACACGCGATCTGGTTACTTTAAATATCGCTTAGTCAATCGTAAATGGCTTTGGGGATGCTGAAGAATGCATGTGATCAGAGAGTCACCCACGTTGTTCCGTTATCTGATTAATTTAGGACCTGGGGCAGGGATCTGAGATGATTCAGCCGTCCAACACAGCAGCAAATCAGTGACAGAACATTAGACACCTTTCCTCGTGAAGAGACAGGAAGATCTTGTACCCCTGAAATAAGAGAAGCGGAAGGGTGGAAGGTGCCGCGTCATTGTGACAGGAAATCTTATTGAAATTTTAAAATACCAAGTATCCTCAAGTCCGTTGGCCGGTATCGCCAGCTGTGGTGCTCCATGTTATTCCCAGAGTAGGCAGAATCGCAGCAAAACTCGCCGCCAACATAGGCAGGCAAAACACTAGTTCATTGTGTAAAGTTGATAATCGTCATGCCCATGCCCGAGTATTAAAAAACAACCAAATGTAGGTCGGTGTGAGCTGGTGTTATGATGCCATCGTCGCTTTTCAACGCTTGGAGTTAACAAAAAGACGTGGAAAAGGGGGAGACGGATGGCAACCGCCTCACCGGGGATTGGCTATTCTTTTCAAATAGGTAAATGGCAAACGCTGGCGAAGTTAAAAGAAGTAGAAAGCGGGTTGATGGATGGCAGCTACCTCACCGAGGATTGGCTCATGCTTTCAGAGCAGGTAAATTGCGAAGACTGCGAGCTCTGCTGCAGCCATATCTGTTCCCGATGCAACTGGCTGGTGTTGTGGACACTCCTCAAATTCAATCCTCGTTTACGGCCTCTGCCTCATCCATAACACAATTTCAAGCCGCTGCACCAGCTGCTGCTGCAGCTGCTACAAAGAAGACGAGATCCAGCAGTCGCCTGCAACGTGTCAGAAAGGTTGCCAGTGCCATTGGAGGCATTCAATTCGCGTCTTAGTCCGCACTCTGTATTTCAGGAGGGGCCGAGTCACAGACTCAGGTAATGAGGTAACGGCAAAATAGAATCAGATTGACGACGCAAGTTCGACAGGTGATCGAGCGCTTCCCAGAAGAGCCAGCACCGTAGCTTCAGTAACCCCCCCAGTTGACCAGTTCCCATTCCAACAAGACACATCGATCTGGCTCTCTCGAGTCTTAACGATACCCACCAACAAAGTTGAACTCCTCGGTGGCAGGTGATTGAGACCAAACAACACGGCGTTTATTTCTTTATCAATAACTGTCCCACTACAACAGGAAGTCTCCTGTAAGCCTGTAACCATCGCCGAGAATTATCACTATAAAGCAGATCGAGACTGTGAATCTGTCCGTAATCACAAATCAGTATTTGGCTGGCTGGCGCACTTCGTGGAAAAATATTAAAAAACACACGCAGTCTATTCCATTCTCTGGTCGTGCGTGGCCTCGGTGCCGGATGGTAACTGATTATGGGGAGATTCCATGGAAGATCTAGTCCAACGACTCCTACCTGTATTCTTAATGAATCCGGAGAGACGAAGAAGTCAGTCGTCTCGTGCTAAGTGGTTCTCCGCGCCTGCAGCTAATCCACGATGTCACCATTGAGTGAAGCTTCCGATTAGAAGAAATTCGTTTAACTGGGGAAAGTCGGTCTTCTCAATATTCTGAACCAGTGTCCCAGCAATTGCGTTTTTGGGTTTCCAGCGATCGCTTTTCTAGTCCAATATAAACAGATGTTTGAACTTTGATCTATGATTACCCGTTTATTACATACCTCTCGTGAAACGCATTCAACACCATTAGGAAACAATATATGAATTTAACCATCAACTTTTACATAAATTATTTTTATATTTTTATAATTTTTAAAATAAAATTAAGTTAAATAGTGTTGTCAGTGTCTAATCGTACATGACCGAGCACGATTAAATTGGGTCAAAATGGTCCAACTGAGTAGATTAGGCAGGTTAAAGCCAAAGGAATCTTAGGCTCTTAGTAATTAAAAGTTTTTGAAAAAGGGCAAAAGAGCCGCGCTCTTCCACTCGACTTCCGTCCGTTCGTCCGTATGCCTTATGCGTTGGGCTGGTTCGGCAATTGACCCAAATCCGAGAAATGCCCAACCCAGTTCCGGTCCAAAGCGTTTTCTGTTTCCAGACCTACGTCCCTGGCAGACGTACGAAATATTCTACACGTTTGCAGACCGGGCGGAGTCCACGACATGTGGAAATAAGTCTCCCGAGTCCCGAGCCGTGGCAGTTGGAGATATTGGAAGCAGCAGGCCCGCGGCTAGGGCAGGGAAGCGGGGTCAGAGTAGGATCTTAGACGGGTAAGTAAAATACCGAGATCCGTTTCCGTTGTAATTTCTCCCTTTTTTTTTTTTTTTTTTTTTAACGGGTGTCTGATTTTCCGAACTTCTAGACTTGTGTCACCGTCTCTGCTCAGAATTCAGACAAGGCGAGCGGAGACTCTTGACCGGTGGAGATATTTATTGAGAGACGGCTAGCGAAACAATGTTGCCTTGCCCAGGTCTGTCGCAACATATTAGATTAAAAATAAAAATAAAAAAAAAAGAAAAAATAAAAAAGATGGAGGTAATCGCTTCGCATGTGAACGCAGTAAGGAGGAGGAGAGGAGGAGGAGGAGACCGGAGTGAGGAGTGTCCTCGACACTGTTACTTTCTTCCTGAACAGAAACACTCCATCTTGGACTTTTTCGCTTCTTTTTGTCCACAAAAGAGGCACGCATTGATCTAGAAGAAGGCGCATGGAGCCCGAGGGAGAAAGCGAGGATTATTAATAATGAAATCCTGCTACTTCGAAAATACGGAGTTGTTAAATTTGTGAGGTGCCGTTCCTACCCATTTCTGCTACGGATTCGTGATCTGGATTCTAGACGCCGCCGCCGCTGCTCGTTTGCTTCTCTTTCTCTCTTTCGTTCGCTCGCTCGTTGTCTGCATTTATGTCAAGGCATTCTGTTGCGACAAGATATACTGCGTTGTTCGTTATTGATCGATTGCATATATCGATCTACTTGGTTTCTTGTTGGACCTGAATGGTAATTGTTGTCACCCCTGGAGACTGGAACTTCACTTCTTTACTAATTTTGATTGTTTACTGTGGGGTTTTGATTTTTTGTTGAAAGGCGCCTTGTTTGATAGTGGTGATGTGTCTTCTACTGTTGGTATGGAGGGATGTTCTTCGGTTAAACGTCTGGATTTCTTTATTTTTATGTTTTCCCCCCGTTTGAGCCAGACTTCTTTGGTATTCTTGTTATAGTCTCTGGTTTGGCTGATTTAGATGAGCACGGACTTCTTACGGGAAATTCTTTTCAAGTTCTCATCTATGGGTCAATTTACTGTAACTGACAACTGTTCAGCTCTTCGAGGTTTTTATTCGTATTTGCGTATGTTATGAAAACAGTTGTTAGAGGTTAGTTTTTGTGCGACCAATGTGTAAACTTGATTGACTGTTGTTCTTCTTAAAACCGGGTCCTGTTTCGTTCCTCACAGACTTAGATTCATTATCTCCAATAAATTGCAAAGCCCTGACATTTTTTTTGCTATTATTAATTTTAGATCCGGCTTTTAATTCATCGAAGTGATAGTGGGGAGCAGAGTATACAGTGCTGTAGAATGACAAAGTTTACTCCATAAAATAATTGATGGACCTGTGTACTGGAGGGTTTTTGTTTGCAAGCTTCGTTCCTTGAAATTAAGGAATCCCTTTGATTCTTTGTCAGATTGAATGCTGAAGAGCGAGTGAAGTTTGAAAGCCGAGAAACTGATTGGAATAGCAATGGCTTTCTGCTGCTTTGGTGCATCGAAGTCACTAATGAAAAAGAAAGATCGTTCTCTGGAGCATCCTTCAGGTGGTAACTCTTAATACCTGACCTTATGGTATTTACAGAGCTTACTTTCTTGTTCCTTTTTCTTTGTAGCAGCAGGCTTCTCAAGAGTTGGTATTTATATAGACATGCTTATTAAGTTGCAACTGTTTGCATTTTAGGGAGTATTGATAGCAATGTCAGGCTTTTCTCGTACAATGCGTTAAAGTCTGCAACAAGAAACTTCCATCCGGAAAACAGAGTTGGTGGAGGTGGTTTCGGAGTAGTATATAAAGTATGCCTTCAACTCTTGTAATTTCGTGTCCCTGCTATTCATTTTGAATCTGCATCAAGTAGATATAACAGGCCTTTGTCCTGGTTCGGAAAGTTCAATTTTACAATAATATAACCTGTTCATACTACATTATGTTGATAGTATGTTATATTTCGTGCTGCAGGGAGTTTTGAGGGATGACACCCAAGTTGCGATAAAGTCACTGTCAGCTCAATCAAAACAAGGAACTCGTGAATTTTTGACGGAGATAGATATGATATCAAATATTAAACATCCAAATCTGGTTCAACTGATTGGTTGTTGTATTGAGGGAAACAACCGGATGCTGGTGTATGAGTATCTAGAGAACAATAGCCTTGCTAATGCTGTACTTGGTAATCATTTGAAACTATTGCAACATGCAAGTGTTCAGTTTTAAATGTTAAGAAAATGGGACAAAGTATTTCACTTCAAATCAAAACTAATTAAGTAGAATGTAAATTTGATCCCCTTTACTTGTTCATGTAATTACTTTTTAGAAACTGAGGTGCTTTCATTTCTTGTTTCAGGTCCAAAGGCTAAAAGAATTGTTTTGGATTGGCCTAAAAGAGCTCTTATTTGTTTGGGCACAGCTCAAGGGCTAGCATTTCTTCATGAGGAAGCTGAACCGCATATAGTTCACAGAGATATTAAAGCTAGTAATGTTCTTCTTGACAAAGATTTTAACCCTAAAATTGGAGATTTTGGACTTGCAAAACTATTTCCAGATAACGTCACACATATCAGCACACGAGTTGCTGGAACTATGTAAGTATGGTTTTTTTCTTAATGGAGTATTTGTATTCATTAGTTTGTATTTAGTTACTTAACTTTATGGGTTCTCTTGTTTGCTTTCCGACATTATCATCACATGCTGGCATTAAGACTCCAAAGCTTATTTTATTAGCTTCATTTCAGAAGCATTTTTCTTTTTAAAATGTTGAAACTCTCATCAAAGTTACCAAAGAAAGGATACATTACTTTCAATTAAAAATCATTTTTTTAAAACTTTTTTTAAAAAACAAACCTCCAAGTGTCTGGCTTCATTGACTTATCATTCAGGAATTTTATCTTAAAGCTATTTAAGCTAAATCGTTTTCATGTGGTCTGTATTTTGGTGGAAGCTGCTGTGTTCTTGGACGAGGCAAATATTTGTTGTCTGATTTTGTATGTCTCCACCAAAAAAGTGTTAGGATTGAGTGGCACGTAATAAATCAAGTTAATCTACAAGACAGCAGATTCAAGCTAAGCTACTCTCACGTTTTTTTGGTTGAAGAGGAACAACTAAATCAAATAAAAGTAGAGGACAGAATATTCAACCTAAGCTAGTTTCTTTTCTTTCCTTTTTTTTTTTCTGTTGTTGTTGAAAGGGAATTTAATGAATCTATATCCATGTTGGCCTTGGAGTCTTCTGTGAGCTCCAGTCAAGGTACTGTTGCAAGTTAGGTAAAATATATTACAAGCTTTGTAAAGCAGGCCTCTGCCTGAGTGTTAGATACTCCCCTAGTAGCAAAGATTAGAAAAAATGCTCTCTTGCCTACAAATGAATTTTAATTCTCTGGGTGCTCCAACTACAATCAATAATGATTTAAATGTTTCAGTCTTTTCAGTCTATTCTTTCCAGAAGCTCTAGAAACAGCCTGTTTAAGTTTTTCTTTTGATAAACCTTGAGTTAACATTTGACAATTCCCCAAGAAAACCTTGACCCATGGTACTCTTCTGGATATCAGGAGAACCCATTGGTATCACAACATTTAATATTATATGCAGGAAAACGTTTTAGTATCACTGTAATTTTTTTTTCTATCTTGGATGTCGTTTATTTATTTTGCGCACTTGCCAGCATAGAAAGCAGATTACATTAAGAGGATCTGCCGGAAAATAATAGTCCAAGAAACTGTCCTATTCTTGTATGGATCACCTGTAATGCATTCTTGTGCAGTTTATTTCTGTGGGTAATGAGTCTGTTGTTGAATAAGTGAGCTTGACGAATTCATTTGGACTTACCACTGAACTCATCTGTCCATTTGTAGAAATATATGATAGAAAATATTCAAATCCTCTTCAGAATTCTTTACTCCAATTAATCCTGACGTTGAACATCCATCGGGTGTTGCAGGGGTTATTTGGCACCGGAGTATGCTTTACTCGGACAGCTGACCAAAAAGGCTGATATTTATAGTTTTGGGGTCCTCATTCTTGAAATCATCAGTGGGAGAAGTAGCAGTAAGGCTGCATGGGGAGAGGACATGATGGTTCTTCTAGAGTGGGTATGCGTTTTCCATGGATCCTATGGTTTTTCTCTTTTAAAATATAGCAAGTTTTTCATGGACTATTTTAATGATATAGGCTAGTTCTCCTGTGATATTCTTCTAAATACTAAAACCAATGTGCGAACAGAATCTGATTTTTTATAATCAAAATGTAGACTTGGAAATTGCGAGAAGAGGATAGACTCTTGGAGATTGTAGATCCGGAGCTGGATGGGTACCCAGAGGAGGAAGTCCTAAGGTTCATCAAGGTGGCCCTCTTTTGCACCCAAGCAACGTCTCAGCAAAGACCTTCAATGAAGCTTATTTTGGAGATGCTGTCAAATGAGATTATGCTTGATGAGAAAACCCTAACAGCACCTGGTGTCCTTAAAACCTCAAACCGGAATTCGAGAGATTCAGGAGACTCTTCACATAGCTCTCAGGGGCGAAAAGATAAAGGATCGTCAAGTAGTACATTCATTACATCAACTAATATAAACAGCATCCCACTTAGTATGACACAGATGCAACCGAGGTGAGAAGAATAAAGGTTTTCTAGAAGCTTCCGCTAACAATGCCGGCCCACTTGATCTCTCAACCTCTTCTAATTTGTTTAACTTTAAAAAGAAAGCAAAGAAAGAGGGAAGCATTGTATAGAAATTGGTTGTGTAGCATAATTTCTTTGTTCTTTAAATCAATAATTTGGTGATTGGCCTGTACACGTTCATGCTGTATGTATTGTATTGGAAAAAAGTAGGAGGGAATTTGCACCTCTTGTTAACAACTATTTCTATGAAAGGGGTTTTTTATAATTTTTCAAGAACGAGGGGGAGCCATTATAGTACTCAAGAAAAGTATTCAAGTATAAGACTGTCACGACACACTAAACTGTTGGCAAGGATGGTGTAAGAAAAAATTATGTTTGAAATTTTAAACTGACTCAAACAAAGAGGGACACTTCAATGTTTGTTCTATTTTGGCTCTTGCAACTCATTTTCTTTCCGACCGTGCAGATGCCTTTTTCTGTTAATTCTTTTCTTCGTTAGATTTTGTTTTATTTATAGTGTTGGGATTTGTTTCAATTCAGTAGCAGCTTTTTTTTTTTTTTTTTTTTTTTTTTTTTTTTTTGTAGTTAGCTCAAGCTGAAGTTTTATTAGACAAGCATGCACTCTCTTTCCAATTCCTAAATTTTAGTCGTCTTGCACTGGCGCGCCGTAATGATCGAAAAATAAAGCAATAACTAACATGACTTTTCTAAATTCTAACCAACTGAAAGCTAAAATGAAATCTGAGGACCAATTCGAATTCTAACATTACGACGTACACAGCCACAGCGTCCTGACATGTTGAAATGGGTCGAAAACGAGGGGAAATCTTGTCACTTGCAAATTGCATACATTTCGAATTCAGTGACGACTGATGATTATGCAGAGAGCGCACAAACAGAAAACCTTTTTCAAAAAAATACACCACAAATATACATGCCCACTAGTCTGTGTCGACCTTCGAGTCCCTATCATTTGAAATATAATAATATTCAAGCATAAAAACAGACAAAAACCAAATATATCTCATAGTGACGCTTGCAGGTACTCTCCTACGAAGATGATCAAAAAGCTAACTACCAGACTGCAAAAGCTTGACCTCGAACCCGAAAGAGTGCCTCAAGCAGCGGCGACAGTTTCAGGAACAGTAGTAGCTGGGGTACCTACAGCCTTTGTAGGTGCTGCAGTGACAGGAGCTGCTGCTGCTTTCCCATCCTTACTAGCTGGCTGAGCAGGAGCAGGAGGTGCCGGAGGTTTCATGTGAGGCGGAGGAGAGTGCTTCAGCTTGATAAGAATCTGACGCATTCTTGAAAGGTCCGTTGGTTTCCCGGGTTTTGGCCCTTGAATTACTACAATTGAGGGCTTCTTCTCCTGGTCCTTCTTGCCTCTCTTCTTTTCTATGTTAGGCACTTCATTTGGAATAAGTTCAGCAATTGCCTTCCAGTAGTGCTTGTCAGCTTCAGCGTGGAACTTTTCTCGACTGGCCAGGAATAACTGATACATGAACACACGTTTTACTCAGACCAAGAGGTTAGGCACTTCAACCGGTAGCAGGTAATACGGGTTTCAAAAACCATTTGAGATAAACTCTCAAGCAAGCACACTATTGCCTTTCACAATAAAGTAATTTAGGCTCACAAAGGTCTTACCCTCCTCTTATCACCACAACATATGGGTAGAAGTTTATCCAAACAAAGTGGCACACGAATTTTAATATAAACATAATCAAGATGAATCCAACCCAAGTGTCTTTTAGATCCAAAACTTCTCAACATGTTAGTCAAACTCAAATTTTCTGTCTCTACATGGTAGTCAAGACACGGTCAATTTTTTCCTAAAAACCAATGTGCATTAAATGGCAATTCTATTAATCAAAACTCAGAGGAATAAGATTAGATTCATTTGAAGATTGTTAGGAAAGAACAAGATTGAAAAACAGATGGAATTTTGTCTAGAGGTAAAAAAATGACACATAAATTGAATGTCTCTTACCTTTTCTTTCTCCCTGTTCGTAACTTTGTTCGCTTCACAAGTAACCTTCCTCTTGTCGTAGAATTCAATCTTATAGTCCTCTGCTTCTTCAATTATTTCGTTCAACATTTCCTTTTCCCTCTTCTCTTTTTCTTCGAGGCGTATTGCATTCAGTCTGGACAAACCAATATATGAACCATGATCAATTCTATTTGGTCATTGGTACACACTCAACTACTTATAGCATTTCAAATGAGATGTTTCCAGGCTTGAAGATAACAAAATGTAATTTTACAATGGATGCCATGAATATATCAGCTATTCAGTCTGTATCAGTAAAAATGTTCCAATGTTCCCGAATCAAACAAAAGAAAAACAAAATTTGGTGGGCAGAAAAAGCTAACCATGAGTACATAGAGTCATGCCAGATCCACTATCTAATAAGTTTCAAATTTATAGTTTAAACAACATGTAATTTCCTGCACCACGTTTAATTAAAGACTGTTGCCAGAAACAGCCATCTTCTGAAGAAACCAACTAGGTCTTGCATTCCTCTAACACATCCTCAACGCACTGACCAAATGACGCAACCAATCAAAATTCACGTTTTGTATGTGTGGATCCAATAAAAACAAATACTACTCGCATCATGCAATTCAAAAAGAACTGAGAAAAGAAAAAAGGAAAGGAAACAAGGAAAAGAAATAAGGAAAAGAAACAAGGAAAAGAAACAAGGAAAAGAACAAAGGAAAAGAAAAATGCGCGTGATTCGGTTAGCGGTCCTTAATAGTACTCAGCAAACGTCCCATGAAATCAGTTCAACATCGATGTTGATGTCAAACTTGAAGATATTTTTAACTATTTTGTCTTTTATCTTGCGGATATGTATGAAATGACCAAATGATATGAGTCACTCGCACAAATTTCCCACAAGATTGGCTGAGAGCAGATAAAAATGGAGTATGAGAAATCCGTACCAATTGTATAAGCGTTCCTTTGAATAAAGCAGAAAAAGGTGGCCTCACGACTGCTTCGCTAAATCAATCGGTAGATAAATAATTTAGGACAAGAAGATCATATGAAAAGATCCAGTCACCGACGTCCAGAAAAACAGAAATATATGGACGACACTTGCATCAACAAGAGAATATTTTTCATAGACCTCTGAGGATCAATTAACAGATTTCAATTGAAATTTACCAATATCCTCACTAAAGCAGATCATTTTGAAGCAAATGAAGCACACAGGTAGCTAGGCTTCTCACCTTCTCCACTCCCTAAGGGCAAAACCCTCCTCGAACTGCATCTCATCTGGAGACGGCAAGATCGGTCCATCCGAAGGAGCGAAAGCCCCATCAAATGGCTTTCCATTAGATTCCGGCGAGAAGGCCGAGAATCCGGCGCCGCCAGAGTAGATCGGCGGAG
The DNA here is from genome assembly GCA_019845555.1 of Aristolochia fimbriata. Classification (NCBI taxonomy): domain Eukaryota; kingdom Viridiplantae; phylum Streptophyta; class Magnoliopsida; order Piperales; family Aristolochiaceae; genus Aristolochia; species Aristolochia fimbriata. The sequence continues at coordinate 29,446,270 of CM034079.1, read as the reverse complement.
GAGAAGGAGTCTCCGGCATCGGTGAGGACTGAAACGCATCGTCTCCGCCAGAATTGAAGACGGGAGAGGAGACGTCACCGGGATCTTTATTGGAATCGTTATCGGTGAAATTCGAGAAAGAGTCGAATCGCTGGGACGGGAGACGAGGATCGTAGCCGATGTAACCATCGTCGTCGAAGGGGCGAGTGGTGGCGGCGGGTCGGGAATCATCGCCGTCCGAGGCGAACGAGTCTCCGAAGGAGGACATGGTTTGGAGCTTCGGTCGTGGCTTCCTCTCGGACCCGACTTCCACTCCGCGCGAGCTGATCGGGATGCTTCGCCCTCGCTGTCCTTTATTCGCGTGGAGGTTTTCGGAGCTCACGGCGTTTCCACGTATTGCCCACTTCTCAGATTCTCGTTCGGCGGTTTTACCATGCGCCAGGTGCGTCCTTATTCGGGCGAAAATAAGAAAAATTCGGCTCCTAACGCTGTAAATCCACATTTCAAACCGTCACATCGTCAATTAAGGATTCTCGTTCAATCTAGTGAGTAAAACTTAAATTAATACTTAGCATCTTTATTCTTCAATGAAAGATAATATAGTACCTTTTGTGATATTTATTGTATGCACCAAAATGCGGTTAACCCAATTTAGACAAGCCCAAACGCCCAAATTGTAGTAGGTAGGCTATGTCGATTCTTGAAGTCATTCGTTGCAGCCCATCATCAAGTCCATTTGCGTCGTCGCATCATCGATACAGTGTTGCCCTCGTTAGCAATGAACTGCCGTGTCAGCAACAGTCAGCAACCAAGCCATGAGTCAGCTTCTCCAACAGTTAAACGATCATGTCTGGTCGCCAACCGAAGAAGCCTAGAAAAAAGACAGTGCGATCCTTATTCGGGGGATCCAACAGAGGAGCTCCTGGTTCTCCTCCTATTTCAGCAACTACAACAAAAAGGGGATCGTGATCCCCATTATGAGGATAGACCCCCCCACAACTGCATAGAATCGGCTACAAATAGCCAGAAAAGCTCTGTCGCAGGGGTTCAAAAATTGGAGTTCGAAATTCCTTTTGCGAAGAGAAATCTTGTGTCGAGCCACACTCTCGCGCACAGACTCTTTCGAGCCAAAGAAGTTCAGCAACTTGCAGTCCGTCGATCAACAGTTCGATCGGATCAGCTCTACACGTTCGCCTTCAACGTCACAAGTCGATACACACGGAACACAAATACTTTCGTCCGATCGACCAAAGCCACAACAGTTCGTGCACACTCGTTCCCATAACTCAAACTTCGACGTTCTCGCCAGAAGCTTAAACTTCACCAAATTCACACGGAGATCGAATCAGAGGAAGAATAGGAGATTGTACTCGCATTCATGATATTCAAACACAATTGTAACACAAGTTATTCTGATATAATCGAATTACTCTCTCGATCGCGCCTCTTCGCGGACCGGCGGATTTTCGATGAAACAGATTTGGCACGCCCGTGGGACATTTCCTACCTCTCATCTCCTTCTCCGTTAAAAAAAAAAAATCTTACAACCATGGCCAACAACGCCAACAAAGGCAACATTAACAACAACGACAACAAAGGCGAGCAAATTGCCAGTTCGAGCTTTGCTTGTTCGCGCCCTGCCGCGGGCGCAAGCTCGACCGCAGCAATAGGAACTCGCGGACCAGCGGCCACTTCTCCGGCCAACATCCGTGCTCCATCTCCTCCACCAGCCAGTCGCCCAGTGACAAGGGTGTTGGCTAGAAGTTTGTCCACTGGAGAGGCTCCTTTCATGCTAGATGTGCGGCGTCCGAGTGTCGTCTACCAACCACAGGCTACCGCGACCTCCACCAAAATGGCCATCGCACGGGTCAGAATGATCCCGACAGTAAATAGGCCGACCTACCTGCCCGTCGACACCACACCACCGGCGCACAGTCCGGTGGTCAGTCCAACTCAATCGCCACCCTTACGCAGGGACTCGATTGTGTCAACCATGGTCCGACAATATAAGCAACAAGGAGATGCAACCTCTTCCTCCGTAGCAGGAAGGAACCCAACATCGACTTCAGCCTTGCCTAGAACAACGACAAGGGGCAAGTCACCGATCGTGACGATTTCTCACGATCTCCTAGCAGCATTGACCGCCGCAGCCAACAGGTCACTCGTGTCTTCCCCACTCCGACAGACACCGATGGCCAGCTCGCCAGCATGGTCCTCAATTAAGTCATCTCCACTTCGTTTTGAGACGACAACTTCTCCTGCGGCTCCAACCGATAGAGTAGCCGAAATGACGACATCAGGCAAAACAATAAAACAGCAGCTTGCCAAAATGCAAGCTGTACTTAAGGAACAGAGCGAGCGATTGCGCATCAAAGACGCACAGCTCGTAGCCCGCGACCTTCAAATTGCCAGGATCCTAGAGCGATTGGAGATAGGCACGCCCAACACCAACTCTGACGATGTCCCTCAAGAAGTCGACAGGAATCAGGCGACCACAAGCGCCACGACTGAACCTTATAAGGAGGAACCCGCTACTGACATGCAACGGCCAACGACTCCCGTGACCATTTGGAAGTCACAAAACAAAGAGGAGTCGAACTCCCTTACCCTCGATGCGGTGACTGAACTCATCAACCGTGCCTTGCGAAACGGCTCTGGTGAAAGCAAATCGGTGGCCTATCGAAAGCCATACACGCAGAGGATACATAACATCCCCATGCCGTTAGGCTATCATGCTCCAAAATTTCAACAATTCAATGGCAAAGGGCACCCAAAGCAGCACGTCGCTCATTTCATCGAGACCTGCAACAACGCCGGCACAGACAGCGACCTATTGGTCAAGCAATTTGGACGATCCTTGAAAGGCAACGCCTTCGACTAGTAGATCGAGCTGCCCCAGGAGTCAATTGATAGCTGGGAACAACTGCAGCGCGAATTCCTCAGCCGGTTCTATAGTACTCGGTGCACCGTCACTCTGGTCGAAATTGCCAATCTAAAACAAAAGAAGGGCGAGAAGGTCGTCGACTACATCAATCGGTGGAGGAACCTGAGCCTCAATTGCAAGGAGAGTTCAAACTTATCCCTTGAAGCAGAAATTGAAATGTGTGTTCGAGGGATGCGATGGGAACTCCTATGCTACATCCAAAGTCGGAGGCCGACAGACTTTCAGGAACTCGCGACCGAGGCCCACAACATGGAGAACCTCATGGAGGAGCGAGGGGAGGAAGTTTCATCATCTGCCGCCGCGACCGTACCCAAAGACGTGAAGGAGAAAACTAAAGCATCCTTCGCGACGAACGCTCTCGAACCAATAAAAGTCGGAAGCAAGGTCAAGACAAGCTACGTTCCACGACAGCCAGCCGGAGGCACGTACCAGAGGCCTTCATTGGAGGAATGACAGGCCAAAACGTATCCGTTCGTCGACGCGGACGTTCCTGTCATGCTTGATCAGATCCTCGACAACCATCTACTCAAATTGCCAGAAGTTAAAAGACCCGACGACTTGTCTAGGAGCAAAGATCCGAACTTCTGCAAGTACCATCGCTTGGTCGGGCATCCGACCGAGAAGTGCTTCATTTTGAAGGACATGATCATGGAGCTCGCGGCTCAAGGCCGCATTGAAATTGAAGGAGCCAAAAACACGACCTCCTCATATATCATCTCCATTCAAGCCGAGCTAAACTGGCGAGCTCGACCAAACAAACAACAGGTCGCAAGGAAGGAGTACCGTCCAAAATTCGGTCCCTCCAACCGACCGCACAACAACAAACGACCACCTGCTAAGGTCGCAACAAAACTGGCACCCCGCGAAGCATCTACAGCTGACGCAGAGGGGTGGATATTGGTCACTTGGTGAAAGAAACCCATTCGAGAAATTGAACCCCCAACGACCACCAAAACAAAGGCGAAGCGGCCAAACAAAAGAGTCGCGAAGCACCAAAAGAAGGCTCTTAAGACCCACGTCCAAGGAGCAGAAAAAAGAAAAAGAAGCCCCATCACACTGGCAGAGTTCTTCTCAAAGGAATTCTTCGCGCCACCGTCAATGGTAGCGACATGCTCGGCGACTCCTCCCAAACAGGCCAGTCAGGAAGAAAAAGGCAAGCTGCCAATAGTCGACTGTGATCACCTGACTCCTCCATGCAGAAAAGAGGAAGAGGCATCTTCATCGCAGCAAGTGTCTCAACCAGAAGAGGCACTCGTCGTCTCCTGCCCACCGTGCATTATGTTCCAAGAGAAGGATGCACAACTCGGGGCAAGAAACCATTACCGGCCGTTGTTCGTCACCGGCTACATAAAAAACCATCGCGTCAACTACATTCTCATTGATTGCGGTTCCGCGGTCAACATCTTGCCGATTCGAACGATGAAGAGTTTCGACATCTCAGCTGGCGACTTATCTGCGAGCTCTTTGCTCATTCAAGGATTCAACCAGGAAAGCCAGCGCGCGTTCGGCATGATCTGATTGAAGCTGCACATCGGGGACATGGTAGCCGAGACCCCATTCCAAGTAGTCGATTCTAGGACGTCCTACAACCTGCTCTTGGGTCGACCATGGCTCCACGCCAACGGGGTTGTACCTTCGACGCTCCAACAGTGCTTCAAGTACTGGAAGGATGGCAAACAGAAGACGGTGTACGCCGACGACAGTCCGTTCACCGAGGCCGGAGCTTCACTTGCTGACGCCAAGTTCTAGCTAACAACAAGTGCGACCATCAAAGCATCGTCCTGGCCGGGTCAAGCACCCAATGCCAAAATTGTCGTTCCGCAGAAACAAAAGCCAAAGAATAACTTGGTGCTGAAAGTCACGCCGCCCAAAGAATTGGCGCACAACAACCAGGCGACCTCATCGATGTCACCGGTGCCGACGAAGCACAATGTGCCTATACTTAGGTACATTCCGCAGTCCCAGAGAAAAAAGGGAGAAGCCCCTCTCGTCATTTGCTGCAACGTCAAACCAACTCCACTCAAAGAAGGAGTCACACTGCCTCTGCCAAAGCTCGAGGACCGGAGTGCTCGAGCCCCGAATGGCTGCCAATGACCCGGACGATGGAAGGCTTCGACCCGAATGTTTATTGGCTGGTGGCCAAAGCAGGGGGCAACCTCTCTAAAGAGCAGTTGCACATGAAGTCGCCAGCTGCTCTTCCGGTTCTAACTCCGGCGCAGAAAAAACTAAGGAAAGAAGGGTGCCGGATTCCACATAATCGACACAACCTTGGCTATCAGATGAAAAAGCCGATTCGAATCATTGGACGATCCGAATCATTGGACGATCCGCTGATGTCCACCAAGTCTCAGTCAGCCAAGGCTCGCCGCAAAAAAGCAGAGCTCTGGCGACCATTTACACGGAAGCTGCCATTGACCAGAGCTCGCAAAAGAAAAGCAGATCCCCAGTGATCATTTGTACATTGAGAACGGCCATCGCTAAAGCTCGTGACAGCAAACAGCTCGGAGCTATCGATAACAAATGGTAAATTCCTCAAACGCTTCTATGCATGAGGGGGCAGCGAAAAAAGAAGAAGAAAGAAGTCAGAATAAAAGGAGTCAACGTTTCTCATTGTAAAAAAAATGGGAACAATGCAAGCCTCGAAAAAAAAAAAAAAAAAAAAAGAGAGGCTACAAAAAAAAGTACAAGGAAAGCTATATCAAAGTTGTGGAAGCTCAAATTCAGCCACTCGTCGCTGCTGCCGTACGAATTCGGCACGAACCTCGGACAGTTCTCGAGTCTCGGCCTCGCTGAGAGTTGGGCGCGAACGAACAAAAGCAAGCTGCTCCTGGAGTGTAGAGGCCTCCTCCTCGCTGGCGTAATACCCCTCTGGATGGTCGCAAGCTCGATATTTATAGAGTCGAGTTGAGCCGATACAAGTGCCAGACGGTCGTGAACAGCCTTGACTATGGGCGCAGTTACGCCGCAACCGCCATAGGCCGACAGTCCCCCGAGAACTAACAACAACGACTTCTGTTCTTCCTTAGAATCGAGGATCCGTAGGCAGTTGTAAAGAACACCCTTCACGAGGGTCCTAACGGTCGAAATGGTCAGACCAAGGAAAGAGAGGGAATCCGATGGAGTAGACATTTGCAACAAAGTGTCGAAATCGTCAGCCGAGCCAAAATCAGGTACACAGTCCATCTCTCCGTCCATTCGAAAAAAAAGTCTCCTACGACGAGAAGTCGAAGTCGCAAACAAAAAAAAGGAGAGAAGAAAAAAAACGCAAGTGAAAAGAAAGAGGGACGACAAAAAAGACCAGTCGCCAAGAAAAAAAAAAGAACGGAGAAAAAAAAAAAAAATAGAGAGGGTAATCACCGAGCCATCGATGGTCCGACAAATCAAATTGCCTTCGAAGAAAAGCTCTCTGCGAGAACAATTCAAAGCTTCGCGACCAGCCACAAAGCCGGCCGCGATAAGAAGAAGTGCCCGGCGACCGAGCCGAGCACAACTCAAAGCTTCGCGACCAGCCACAAAACCAGCTGCGATCAAAACAAGTGCCCGACGACCAAGACGAGCACAACTCAAAGCTTCGCGACCAGCCACAATGCCGGCCGCGATCAAAACTAGTGCCCGGAGACCGAGCCGGGCACAATTCAAAGCTTCACGACCAGTCACAAATCGGGCCGCGATCAAAACAAGTGCCCGACGACCGAGCCAAGCACAACTCAAAGCTTCGCGACCAGCCACAAAGCCGGCCACGATCAAAACAAGTCCCCGGTGACCGAGCTGAGCACAATTCAAAGCTTTACGACCAGCCACAAAGCCGGCCGTGATCAAAACAAGTGCCCGACGACCGAGCCGAGCACAATTCAAGTCTTCGCGACCAGCCATAAAATCGGCCGCGATCAAAACAAGTGCCCGACGACAGAGCTGAGCACAATTCAAAGCTTTACAACTTGCCACAAAGCCGGCCGCGATCAAAACAAGTGCCCGCGACCGAGCCGAGCACAATTCAAAGCTTCGCGACCAGCCACAAAGCCGGCTGCGATCAAAACAAGTGGCTGGCGACCGAGCCGAGCACAACTCAAAGCTTCGCGACCAGCCACAAAGCTGGCCGTGATCAAAACAAGTGCCCGACGACCGAGCCGAGCACAATTCAAAGCTTCACAACCATCCATAAAGCCGGCCGCGATCAAAACAAGTGCCCGGTGACCGAGCCGAGCAGAACTCAAAGCTTCACGACCAGCAACAAAGCCGACCGCGATCAAAACAAGTGCCCGATGACCGAGCCGAGCACAATTCAAAGCTTCACGACCAGCCACAACGCCGGCCGCGATCAAAACAAGTGTTCGGCGACCGAGCCGAGCACAATTCAAAGTTTCGCGACCAGCAACAAAGCCGGCCGCGATAAAACAAGTGCCCGTGACCGAGCCGAGCACAATTCAAAGCCAGCGACCAGCCACAACGCCGGCCGCGATCAAAACAAGTGTTCGGCGACCGAGCCGAGCACAATTCAAAGCTTCGTGACCAGCCACAAAGCCGGCGGCGATCAAAACAAGTGCCCGGCGATCGAGTCGAGCACAATTCAAAGCTTTGCGACCAGCCACAAAGCTGGCCGCGGTCAAAACATGTGCCCGACGACCGAGCCAAGCACAATTCAAAGCCTCGCGACCAGCCACAAAGCCGGCCGCTATCAAAACAAGTGCCCGGAAACTGTGCCTGACGACCGAGCCGAATGCAGCTAAACGGAGCCAGGTACGTAACTCCTCTCCAAAAAAAAAAAAGGGCAAGCGACAAAAAGAAGCAGTCGCCAAACAAAAAAACAGAATCGTGACAAAAAGAAGTAGTTGCCAAACAAAAAAAAATCTGCGACAAAAAGAAGCAGTCACAAAATAAGAGAAAGAAAAAGGCAGCGACAAAAAGAAGCCGTCACAAGAAAAAATAGGAGGTCGAAATGTACTCGTGCCTCGAAAACTCTTGCCTGTTGCGACCACTGGCAACTCGCACTCGGCAACTCTTGTCGGCTGTGACCACAGAACAACTCTCAACCGGCAATCAAACCGGTCGTGACCTATACTATCCGGCAACTCTAGAAATTCAGCCTCCCGGCGACCCAGCCGGGCTCAGCCGAATCAAAATCTCGGCACCCGATGACCAAAAACTACGAAGCCGTCCTGACAAAAGTCATACAACCCAATATGAAAGAAGAAGCTCAGGCTGAATCGAATCCGTCGGAGTCGCTTCACTCAACCTGCGCCAACCCTTCGACATAACGTGGAGGGGTGTTGTCAAAATTGAGGTGGCCACAATTCGTCGAAACGAAAGTTGGTCTTCTCTTAAGTGCGACGACCAAGCTACCAAAACTGCACTTCTCTCCGGCGCGACACACACAAAGTCACCGAAATGGACCAAACTCACTGAAATTCGTCACAATTGCCAGGAGGATCGGCCAATTGACCAGTTTTCTCTAAAGTACCATTCGCCGAAGGATTCTACCATCTCGCCGAGTTCACTTCTCCCTCTGGCGTGCGGCCAACTCATCTGAAGCAACATTCGGCCGCGACACTCAAGCAAACCACAACATCTGCTCAATCCATTTCAATTCATCGTCGACGCTCAAACCTGAACAACACTTCTGCTCAGGTACTCACATCTCTCTACATACCGTACATCTGGACGCGTATACAAAAAAAAATAAAAAATAGCAAACAACTCTAAAACAGCAAGAGAGCCAAAAAAAATACAAACAAGTGTACAAAAATATACACTATCCTAAAAGAGTAAGAGGATAGAAAAAAGATACGTACACGAAAAGATAAACGACCCTAAAAGAGTAAGAGGGTTGACAAAAAAGAAAAAGAAAAGTGTGTGTGTTGTGTTTGTTCTTCTTCACATTCGAAACTTGTTCATTCTCCCTGAACGATCAAGTCTCAAAGGGGTAATTTGTATGCACCAAAATGCGGTTAGCCCAATTTCGACAACCCCAAACGCCCATCAATCCATCAAACGATTGTTGTGGGTAGGCTCTGTCGATTCTCGACGTCATTCGTCGCAGCCCATCGCCAAGTCCATTTGCGTCGTCTCGTCATCGATACAATGTCGCCCTCGTCATCAATGAACTGCCATGTCAGCGACAGTCAGCAACCAAGCCATGAGTTAGCTTCTCCAACAGTTAAACAACCATGTCTGGTCGCCAATCGAAGAAGCCGAGAAAAAAGACAGTGTGATCCTCATTCGGGGGATCCAACAGAAGAGCTCCTGGTCCTCCTCCCATTTCAGCAACTATAGCAAAAAGGGGATCGTGATCCCCATTCTGAGGATCGAACCCCCACAACTGCACAGAATCGGCTACAAATAGCCAGAAAAGCTCTGTCGCAGGGGTTCAAAAATTGGAGTTCAAAAATCCTTTTGCGAAGAGAAATCTTGTGTCGAGCCACACTCTCGTGCACAGACTCTTCCGAGCCAAAGAAGTTCAGCAACTTGCAGTCCGTCGATCAACAGTTCGACCGGAGCAGATCTACACGTTCGCCGGCAACGTCACAAGTCGATACACACGGAACACAAATACTTCCGTCCGACCGACCAATGCCACAACAGTTCGTGCACACTCGTTCCCAGAACTCAAACTTCGACGTTCTCGCCAGAAGCTTAAACTTAACCAAATTCACACGGAGATCGAATCAGAGAAGAATAGGAGATTGTACTCGCAGTCTTGATATTCAAACACAATTGTAACACAAATTATTTTGATATAATCGAATTACTCTCTCGGTCGCGCCTCTTCGTGGATCGACGGATTTTCGGTGAAACATTTATAATTTTAATATAACTCATTTGGTAAAAATATAGCTTACCCTATGTTTTAAAACTGAACCGTTTATCAAACCAATAGCCATGTAGGTTTTGAACTGACCATGTGAGGTCCGTTGAACCGGTACTTGAACCGGTACTTGAACCGTTTATGAAAAATATAGTTATGTTTTGTATCCCAAACCCGATGTTAATATTTTGGGCGCTTTTATTTTTGTATTTATTTAAAAAGCCTAAAAATTTGATTAGCTGGGCGGTTTATGGTTGAACCGCGGAACTGGCCCATTCGAACGGTTCTTAGAGAAATCCAAATCCCTTATTTGACCCAACCGGAATGGTCACTAATTAGCCGGTCTAATTCGATTTTTAGAGTATTGAGTTTAATAATTTTTTTAATAAAATTGATATATTTGTATACACCAAAATGTGAACGGCCCAAATGCGACGAGCCCAAACGCCCATCAACCCAGCAATCAATCGTCGTGGGTAGGCTCCGTCGATTCTCAAAGCCACTTGCCGCAGCCCATCATCAGACCCATTTGTGTTGCGGCGTCATCGACACAGTCATTGCCCCAGTCCGCAATGAACCGTCGAGTCAGCACCAGTCAGCAGCCAAGTTACAAATCAGCTTCTCTAACAGTTAAACGACCAAGCCTGGTCGCCAACCGAAGAAGCCAAGAAAAGACACCAATATCTTCATTCAAGGGATCCAAGAGAGGAATTCCCAGTCTTCCTCCCATCTCAACAACAACAGCAAAAAGGGGATCACGATCCCCCTTCTAAGGAAAGAACTCCAACAGCTAGACAGTCTCAGCTACAAATAGCCAGAAAAGCTCTGTCGTAGGGGTTGGAAAACCTTGGTTCGAAAACCTTTTGTCAAGAAGAACTCTCACACACAGAAGCTGTCTCGAGCCAAAGAAGGTAAGCGACTCGCAGTTCGTCGGAACTCAACAGTTCGACCAGAGCAGCTCTACATGTTCGCCGGCAACGTCAACAAGTCGATTCACGCGGAACACAAATACTTCCGTCCGACTGACCAAAGCCATCACCGTTTGTGCACACTCGTTCCAGAACTCATATTTTGATGTCCTTGTCAGAAGCCGAAACTTCATCAATTTCACACGGAGATCGAATCAAAGGAAGAATAGGAAATTGTACACGCATTCCTTGATATTCAAACACAAATTGTAACACAAATATTCTGTTGTAAATCGAATTACTCTCTCGGTCGTGCCTCTTCTCGGACCGGCGGATTTTTGGTGAAACAGATTTGGCACGCCCGATGGGACCTTTCCTACCTCTCATCTCCTTCTCCGTTCAACAAAAAAAAAATCTCAGCCATGGCCAACAACGCCAACAACGGCAACAACAACAACAACAACAACAATAGGGGCAAGCAAATTGCCACCTCGAGCTCTGCTCACCCGCGCCCTGCCGCGACTGGAAGCTCGATCGCAGGAGCTCGCGGACCAGCGGCTGTCTCTCCGGCCAACCTCTGCGTTCCTACCTCTCCAGCACCGGCCACTCGCCCAATGACCAGGGCCTTGGCTAGGAGCTTGTCCATTGGAATGACTCCCTTCATGCGCGATGCACGTCGCCCAAGTGCTGTATTCGTGCCACAGTCTACCGCGGCCTCCACCAAGCCAGCCACGGTCTCCGCTAAACCAATGCCAGCAATGGCCAAGCCAACATACTTGGCCGTTGCTGGCTCTCCTCCTCTCCGCAGCCTGATGGTCAGTGATAAGTGTCTGAAGACACTATTTATGCATGAATTAATGATCATAAATTTCTATTTTGAGTTGATTATTAGCATGAAAATGACAAATATAATTCAAATTCATGTTTTGTATCTCAGGTACATGGTGGAAGAAGAAAGTCTGGATTCAGAGAGAAATTGAAGCAAAAACGAGCAAAATGAGCCAAAAAGGGTTGGCGCGACCGCGCCGATTTTGGCGCACCGTGCTGGATAAATAGTCAAAAATTCAAATAAATGGAGGAAAATACCCAACGGCTAGGAAAGTTTCAAAGAAGATATCTGGGGAAAGTGGAATGGTGCGACCGCGCCAAGGAACAGGCGCTACCTCAATCTCAGACAGCATGGACGCGCCAAAGAGATTACATATACAGAAAGAGGAGTTGTCGTTCTGAGGATCAATGAAAAGTCTAAGGAGTGGCGTTACCGCTCCACTTCTACAACAAAATATGGCACTGCCGCGCCATGAAGTCTCCTAACTCGGCATGGATTCGATGGCCGTTTCCTGACTTAGAAGGAACTCTGCTCCAATGGCGCGACCGAGCCAAAATTAGAAGAAAATGTGGCGTGACCGCGCCGCTGACTCAGCAACGTAGATTGTGGAAATCTCAAGATTCTGACTACCAATCAAGCCCAAACTTGGGAGAAGAAGTCCTAAATGCCTAAGGAAGGTATCCACGAAGATTCTAAGGAAATTGTCTTGAGTCTAGGTGCATTGAATGATCAAGAAGTGAAGTTCCATACAAAGAAGGAAACTGCTGCCAGAAGAGAAGAAAAATCCGAGTTTTAAGAGAAGCATAGCTGGAGTTCTCTATTCCCAATTGAACCCAAATTTGGACTGAAGTTTCCTGAGGAGATTGAGGATCATATCACGGAAATTTAGGTCAATCCAAGTCGGGTTTTTCGAGTTTTTCCGAGTTTTATATTTTTAAAGTGGTGGACCCAGTGCTGGAATTGGCAGCAGAAGCAATCCAACTTTTTAACATCATATCTCGAGTTTCCCAACTCAGAATGGACCCAAATTTTGTACAGAAGGCAAGGACCAGTAAAGGAAGGTTCTCATGTAATTTTGTTCAATTTTGAGGTCGGGAAAGCATACTTCATACCCCTGGACAAAGAATAAATTACTAGTCTAGGACAGTAGAACAAGTGTAAATAGGGGTCCGAGGCAGAGTGCAAGGCATCCAGTTTTAGGTTGTAAATATAGTTCTAGATCGAGTTTTAGTTCAATTCATTGTTTTTGTAGTTAGTTTGGAGAGGAGAGAAAGTCCAGAGGGAGTCTTACACAACCTCTTGGCACTTTGGAGAGAGAAGGAAGAGGTTTCAGTCAAGGCATAAGAGAAGCTAAAGGCAGTCCTTCAAAGGGGGTTTCTGTACTTGGTTTATTTTATTTCCATGGCTGTAATTGAATCCTTTTTATGTGTTTATATTATTAGTATGGAGTAGTCACTCTCTGTTGGGGAAGCCATGAACTCCTAGTGGTTATATGTTTAAGTTTTGAAGTTTATAGCAATAAAGTATCTTGCTTTTGTTTTAGAATCTGAGTTTACTGCTTATTTCTAATCTGAATTTATATTTGAAGTTTAACGAGGTTCGAATAGAGAAGTTAAAGTTCAGTAGAGATTTGGGTTAGTTATATGATTCTTTGTTTTCTAAAACAACTCGTTTTTCTAAACTAGATCGTTCCGGATTGTGATGGAGACTAGTGGAAAAGCGATGTGAATTTTTATAACTCTTGTTCTGAATAAGAGAGAGTTAATCTTTAAGCTTTTATATTTATGCACCTAGGATTTGAATGTTTCCGAATTGTGATGGAGTTCAAGGAATAGGTGAAAGTTATTTCCTGTATATGGGAAACCAGGTTTTCAAAAGCTAAGTCAAGGTAAAGGTACTTGAGCTATAAAAATCAGAACTTTGCATGTTAATAACTAGGAGGGATTGACACTTTTCTCCAACATCTCATCTCCATAAGGTTTAGTCATCTACTCCAGTAGTTTAATTCTGTTTTTCTTTTCCAGTTCTCAAAAACCAAATTTTTTTTTTCACAATCTGTAGAAAAATCTTTGCTTAAACTGAGTTCTCATCAAGGTCTCTGTGGGATCGATATCTGGACTCTCGAGTCTATATTACATGCTGACCTAGTGCACTTGCTAGACACCAAACAGTCAGCCCAGCTCAGTCGTCATCATCGCGAAGGAGCTCCATCGTCTCTACCATGGTGCAACAATACGAGCAACGTGGGGGCATAACTACTTCCTCCGTGGCAAGAACGTATTCGTCGCTGACTTCCTTTGTACAGAGAGCGACGACAGAGGACAAATCACCGATCGTGACCATCTCTCACAATCTCTTAGCCGGGCTCACCGCAACAGCCGGTTCATCACCCATCCGCTCACCTTGCCGACAGACACCAACGACCTCCCCTGCTGCACTATCGCCCATTTCATCCTACTGAAACTCACCGGGGGCTGCCACCACAAGCGAGTCACCCGCCAAAACTACTTTCCACGCTCAACTAGCGGCCGGTTCTCCCGACCGGTCGCTCACCGCAACTGCTCCACACCCAAAAACACCGACGACCATCTCCCCAATGTGGTCGTCGGTAGCAAAATCACCACTCCGATCCGCGTCGGGAACAACTTCACCGACGTCGATCGTCAGAATGGCCGCAATGACGACATCGGCCAAGATAGTAGAAGAGTAGCTTGCCGAAATGCAGGCTGCACTTAAAGAACAAAGCGAGCAGTTGCGCATCAAAGACGTGCAACTCGCAGCTCGTGACCTCCAGATCTCGAGGATCTTGGAACGGCTCGAAGTGGGCGCGGTCACAAACAACACTGGAAGCGTTTCTCAAGAAGTCGACCGAAATCGAGTGACTACCAGTGGTTCGGCCGAACCATTGCCTGAAGATTCTGCCTCTGACGATGAGCTGCCGCTCGTCGCACAAATAGCTATTCGCAGAGGTCGAGTCGAAGCAAAACCGGCTCATCAACCGCGCTGTACAGAACAGCTCGGGCGACAGCAAATCTGTCGCCTACCGGAGGCCTTACGCGCAGAGGATCTAGAACATCCCGATGCCACTCGGGTATCATCCTCCAAAATTCCAGCAGTTCGACGGCGACAGGCACCCCAAACAGCACGTCACCCACTTCATTGAAACGTGCAACAATGCCGACACAGACGGCGACTTGCTGGTCAAGAAGTTCGGCCGGTCATTGAAGGGAAATGCCTTCGACTGGTACATCGAGCTGCCCCAGGAGTCAATTGATAGCTGGGAGCAATTGGAGCGAGAGTTCCTCAGCCAATTCTACAGCACTCGGCGTACCGTCACTCTATTCGAAATTGCCAATCTAAAACAAAAGAAGGGCGACAAAGTTGTCGACTATATCAACCGGTGGAGGAACCTGGGCCTAAATTGCAAAGAGAGCTCGAATCTGTCCCTCGAAGCCGAAATTGAAATGTGCGCTCGAGGGATGCGATGGGAACTCCTGTGCTACATCCAGACCCGGAGGCTGACGAACTTTCAAGAACTCGTGACTGAGGCCCATAACAAGGAGAACCTCATGGAGGAGTTGGGGGAAGAAACTACGCCATTGGCTGATCCTCGCAGGAAAGGGAAGGCCGTTGTGACCGCGCCCAAAGACACGATGGAGAAAACAAAAACATTCTTCGCAACGAATGCTCTCGAACCAGTCAAGGTCGGGAGCAAGGTCAAAACAAGTTACGTCCAACGACAGCCAGCCGGGGGCACGTACCAGAGGCCTTCACTTGAGGAACAACAAGCCAAAACATATCCGTTCGCCGACGCAGGTGCTCCTGTCATGCTGGACCAGCTACTCGACAACCACTTGCTCAAGTTGCCAGAAATCAAAAGACCTGGCGACCTTACTAGGAGCAAAGAGCCGAACTTCAACAAATACCACCACTTGGTCAGACATCCAACCGAGAAGTGCTTCGTCCTGAAAGACAGGATCATGGAGCTGGCGGTTGAAGGCCGCATTGAAATCGAGGGAGCCGAAAACACGGCGTCCTCACATGTCATATCCATCTAAGCCGAGTCAAATCGGCGAACTCGGCCAAACAAACAACAGGTCCAAAATTCGGTCCCTCCAACCAACCGCAAAACCACAAACGACCACCGGCTAAGGTCGCATCAAAATCGGCACCCCAAGAAGCAATTGCAGCCGACACAGAGGGGTGCATTCTGGTCACCCGGCGAATGAAGCCTATTCGAGAAATCGAACCGGCGCCGGCGAACACCAAGACAAAGGCGAAGCGGCCAAACAAAAGAGCCATGAAACACCAAAACAAAGCCCCTAGAACCTATGTTCAAGGAGCAAACAAAAAGAAAAGAAGACCCGCCACACTGGCGGGGTTCTTCCCAAAAGAGTTCTTCGCGCCACCAGCAATGGTGGCGACTTGCTCGACAGCCCTGCCCGAGCAGATAGCATCCAAAGACAAAGGCAAACGGCCAGTCGTCGAGTGCAACGACCTCGAAACATCACTGAAGCAAATCTGGTCGCTTAACGAGATTGACAACGACCTTGACTTCGCTATCCGATCAAGACAGGCTCTAATTCGAGTCCTCGACAAACCAGAGGAGCTCCAAGCCGAAGTCAAGATGCTGCTAATGAGGAAGCACGACTTGCCTTAAAGTCGGGCTAACTCCACCTTATTGAAAGGAGGAAGAAGACGCGCACTCCTCTCCACAGCTGGCAAAGTCGGAGGAAGCACTCTCTGTCTCATGTCCGCCGTGCATTACCTTTCGAGAAGAGGAAGCACAACTGGGAATGAAGAACCATAACCGGCCGTTGTTCGTCTCCGGCTACATCAGAGACCATAAAGTCAATCGTATTCTCGTCGATTGTGGATCCGCATTTAACATTCTATCGATTCGCACAATGAAGAATGTCGGCCTCCACCAACGACCTCTGTCCGAGTTTTCTCCTCATCCAAGGCTTCAATCAGGAAGGCCAGAGGACACTTGGCATGATCTCGCTCAAATTGCACATCGACGACATGGTGGCCGAAACTCCGTTTGAAGTCATCGACTCAAGAACATCTTATAATTTGCTCTTGGGCCGACCGTGGCTTCACGCGAACGGGGTCGTGCCATCGATACTTCACCAGTGCTTCAAGTACTGGAAAGATGGCGAGCAAAATATGGTGTACGCCGATGAAAGTCCGTTCACTGAGGCAGAAGCATCATTCGCAGATGCCAAATTCTATCTAACGACCAGACCGACAGTCAAATTGTCATACTGGCCAAACCAAGCGTCAAATGCCAAGAACGCTCTGCCTCAAAAATAGACTCCGACGCACGCTCTATCTCACAAACAGCCGGCGTACAACAAACAGCCGACATACAACCATAAACCGGCCACAACGACGCCGGTGATGACGCAAGTCGCGACTCCCAAACAGCCGACGCATAACAACTTGCTGGCACACAGCCACAAATCGGCCGCAACAACTCTAGCTGTTGGGTGTCTAGCAAGTGCACAAGGTCAGCAAGTAATATAGACTCGAGAGTCCAGATATCGATCCCACAGAGACCTTGATGAGAACTCAGTTTAAGCAAAGATTTTTCTACTGATTGAGGAAAAGAATTTTTGGTTTTGAGAATTGGAAAAACAAAATACAATTAAACTACTGGAAACCTTATAGAGATGAGATGTTGGGCAAGAATGTCAATCCCTCCTAGTTGTTAACTGATAAGTGTCCAAAAGACACTTATTTATGCATGATTTAATGAGCATAAACTCCCATTTTGAGTTAATTATTAGCATGAAAATGAATTATATAACTCAAATTCATGTTTTGTGTCTCAGGTGCCTGATAAAAGAAGAAAATCTGAATTCTGAGGGAAATTGAAGCAGAAAGGAGCAAAAAGAGCCAAAAAAGGGAACGGCGCGACCGCGCTGGGAAAAGGTGCGAAAATTCAAATAAATCTTGGAAATTTCCAACGGTTAGTAAGGCTGAAAGGAGGACAGTTCGTGAATGTGAAATGGCGCGACCGTGCCCCTCGCAGGCGCTACCGCACCATGAAGATGGCGCTACCTGTGGCGCTGCCACGCTGCATGATAAGTGTCTAAAAGACACTATCTTTGGGCATAGTAGTTGATTGAAAAACTTAATTTTGAGTTAATTTCGAGCATAAATTCAACAAATATGACTCAGTTTTATGTTTTATGTCTCAGGTACCCAGTGGAGGAAGAAAAATGGGTTTTGGAGCAAAAACGGAAGAAAAATGAGCAAAAGAGGCCAGGAAGAAGAACGGCGCGACCGCGCCAAATAAATCCGCGAAAATTCAAATTAATGTGGAAAAATATCCAACGACCCAACGGTCATGAAAGCCAATGTTTGGGGAATGTGAATTGGCGCGCCCGTGCCACTGGAGGGTGCTACCGCGCCAAATAACTGCCGCGACCTCATGCAAAGCCAGAACGGACGCGTCAAAGTGAGCTAAAAGCATAAAGATAAGTTGCCATCTACGGACCAAGGAAATGTCCAAGTACTGGCGTGACCGCGCCATCTCCACATCGTAATTCGGCACGACCGCGTTGTATGGTCTCTTGACTTAGACGAATTTCGACTCCAGTGGCGCGACCGCGCCATAATTCGGCGCGACCGCGCCGACGACGCTACAACAAAAAATCATGAAAATCTTGGAAACCTGCAATCAAATCAAATCCAAACTTGGTAGAAGGAGTCTCAAACGTCTAAGGAAGGTACCCACAAAGAGTTTAAGGTAATGTACTTAGATCCAGGTGCATTGAATGGTCCAAAAGAAGAAGTTAATTCAAAATAGGAAACTGCTGCTAATGGAAGGAGATAAATCCGAATTTTGTGAAGAGTAGAGAAGGAGTTTCACAATTCCAATTAAAGCCAAACTTGGAACGAAGTTTCCTGGCACTACAAATGATCTTGTCACGAAAATTCAGATCAATCCAAGCCAGGATTCTTGAGTTACACATCCCCAAGGTGGTGGACCCGTGCAGAAGTTGGCAGCAGAAATCAGGCAACTTCCTCCCTTCTTATCTCGAGTTTCCCAACTCAGATTGGATTCAAACTTCGTGAGCCTGGAAAGGACTATAGAAGGAAGGTCCTGACGTAATTTCATCCAATTTTGAGGTCGGGTAGTCATAATTCACACCCCTGGACAGAAGCTGAAATTACAAGGTCTGGACAGAGTTTCAAGTATAAATAAGGGTCCAAGGCAGAGCTCAAGGCATCCAGTTTCTGTTCGAGTTTCTGTATTTTACATTCAATTTTGTATTCAGTTTTACTTTTTAGTTTAGTTGAGAGAGAGAGGAGAAGGTCCAGAGGGAGTTCACACGAACTCTGGTCACTTTGAGGAAGAGAGGTGGAGCATTCAGCCAAGGAGCAAGAGGGCTTAAGGGAATTCTTCCCGAGGGGGTTTTCTTTACTTATTCTTTCTTAATTCATGGCTGTTGTACAAACCTTTTTGTGTGCTTTCAATTCTAGCATGGAGTAGTCGTTTTTAGTTGGGAGTCCATGACTCCCTAGGCATGTAATGAGATTGATATTATAATTTAATTGGTTTTCAGTTTGGTGCATGAATGAGTTTTCATTGCTGTAATTTCTTGATTCATACTTGCTGTCTGGCTATGTACTGGTTATAAGGTGACGCTAGGCTTAAGGTGAGACATGCTGATAGGAGTTTACAGTCTTTTTGAGTTTATGCACTAGGTAGATCACTAATCCTTGGGTTAATCCTCGACCTTAAAGTAATACCCTGTTGGATTAGTTGATCTGCCTATGACATATGAGCTTCATGTTTATGCTGTCAAATAGAGTAGATTATGCCAGTTAGTTTGCTCTAGGAGATAGAAAAAGGTGATGCCGATGCGAATTGTAGCCATGGTTTTATAAGCTTGTCAGAAACTAATTCCAAAACTCTTTTCATATTCAATCTCAGAAAGTGTCTAGGAAGGGAATTGGATTCCCAACGTCTTCTCTCATCATTAAATTTCCTCAAAGGCTTTTCCCTAACTGTTTTCAGTGCTGGTTTAGTTTTAAGACTCTGTTTCAAAATCAGATTCTTCAAACTTTAGATTTTTATACACAAAGCAATTAACTGCTGGCTTGGTCCTTGTGGGACGATATTCGGACTTGCATAAAAGTCTTTATTACTTTGATTAGTCCTCTTGCTAGTGATTAGCTAGAATCGCATCAAGTTTTTGGCGCCGTTGCCAGGGACTAAATTTTCTAGTAGTAATTGCACAAAGTTTAAAAATTTAGAGATTTGAGTTTTTGTTTTTATTTTTGCAGGAGGTTTATGACCAGATCTCGAGGGACACCAGCCCAAGAGATTGATTCAGAACCTGAAAGGACTTTAAGGCAAAAGCTGAAGTAAAAACAGAACCAAAGCAATCCCAAGTTTCAAAAAGACATGGAGCATATAGAAGGCACTCTTGATGAACAAGTACTAAGGCCAAGGAGAACCATGGAGGATTTTGTCACTCAAAGCCCAAATACAAACAGGACAAGTATCATCACTCCTATTCAAGCTAATAATTTCGAGTTTAAACCTCAACTTCTTATTATGCTGCAGACTCATTATCAGTTTAATGGGTTGGCTAATGAAGATCCTAATGACCACCTTGAGAGATTCTTGGATTTATGTGCTACTTTTAAATACAATGGTATGTCAGACGATGCAGCCAGATTGAGGCTTTTTAAGTTCACTTTGGGAGGAAGAGCTAAGACATGGCTGAACACATTACCGGCTGGTTCTATAGCCACTTGGGAGGATCTGCAGAAAAAATTCTTAGGTAAGTATTTTCCACCAGCAAAGACCATCAAATTAAGGAATGAAATCCTTCAATTCTTGCAGGAACCAGAAGAGCATCTTTCAGAGGCATGGGAGAGATTCAATGGACTGCTCAAAAGATGCCCAAATCACAAGATAGAACTCTGGAGCCAGATTGAAACCTTCTACAATGGGCTGAACATCAACACCAGAAGTATGATAGATGCTGCAGCAGGTGGATCAATCAACAAAAAGACTCCAGAAGAGGTTCATGAGCTGATAGAGGAGATGACAACCAACATGTATTCATACCCGATGGAGAGAGCAAGCAAAAAGCCTGCTGGAATTTACAAACTAGACTCCTCAACAGCCACACAAGCACAATTAGAAGCACTGCAACAACAATTTGAGAATTTCCAGCAACAATCAAACCTTGTGGTAGCCTCAATATGCGGAATATGTGGAGGAGGACATGCTGATTTTGAATGCCAAGGTAATGTATATGCTTTAAATTCCATTCCTGAACAAACTAACTTTGTTGGAAATTCTCGCTGGATGGATCCATACAGCAACACATACAACCCTGGCTGGAAGAACCATCCAAACTTCTCCTAGAATAACACCAATAAAGCAAGGCAGCACCCTCCTAGATTCAAACCACCACAACCCAATGCCAAACAAACGGAGGAGCCACAACGGGAGGAAGATAGTAAACTGATCCGAGCAATATATGCAAAACTTCAGTCAATGGAGACATTGCAAACTGAAGTCCAGTCAATAAAGCAATTAGTCACACTCCTGACCACTCAAGTGAATCAACTTAACAGAGATGTGTATGAGAGGCCGAGAGGAGCTGTACCTAGCAACTCAGAAATCAATCCAAAGGAGCAAGTCAAGGTCATAACACTCAGGAGTGGGAAGACTCTGGAGGAGCACCAAACAAAAGAACAACCAACCATGGAGGCAATGGGAGCTCAGAAAGGAGAAGAAGAGAAGGAAAAGGAAAAGGTAAGTCCACCAGTTTCTCCAAGGAGGAAAAAAGGTAAGGATGCACTCCCCATTACTGATATTGATATCAGACATCTCCCTTATCCAAGTAGAGCTAAATATGATATTCTGGAAAGTAGCTTTGTTAGATTTCTAGATACCTTTTAGAAATTGCAGATTAACATTCCACTTCTTGAAGCATTAAAGCAAATACCTATTTATGGCAAATTTCTGAAAGAAGTCCTATCCGAGAAGAGGAAGATAGAGGAGAAAGGTACAATTGTGCTGAATGAAAACTGCAGTGCAATCTTGAAGAATGAGCTTCCAAGAAAACTTAAAGATCCAGGGAGTTTTTCAATACCTTGTGAAATTGGGTCAAATAAATTTGCCAATGCTTTATGTGATTTAGGGGCAAGTGTTAATTTAATTCCATTGTCCCTTTGCAGGTATTTAAAACTTGGAGAACCTCAAAAGACTAGAATCGCTCTTCAGTTTGCAGACAGATCAACCAAGATACCCGAAGGAGTAATGGAGGATGTGTTGGTCAAAATTCAAGATTTCATTTATCCCTGTAATTTTGTAGTTTTGGACATGGAAGTAGACAAGACCTGCCTATAATTCTTGGCAGACCATTCTTGGCTACTGCTAGTGCTATAATTGATTACAAATAGGGAAATCTGACTTTAAGGCTTAATAATGACACAATAAATTTCAATATAAAAGAAGTCATGAAACAACCAGCCATTCCACATGATGATTTCTGTTTGAGTATTGATGTGATTGACTCGTGTATGACAGAAATAGAAGAAGAGGAGAGGACTAAAGCAGCAGAAGGAGGCCAGATCCTTTCAGAGAATGCCGATCCCATCATCAACAAAGAATTTGGTGAACTGGAGGCTGGAAGCAAGGAGGAGTTAGCAGCCGAAATAAAGGAAAAAGGAGCCCCAGAAGCCCCCAAACCTGAACTCAAACCTCTTCCTTGTAATTTGAAAGATGTGTTTCTTGAAAAGAATGATAAACTAGTAATTATCTCTTCGTGTTTGACAGGTTTGGAGGAGAAAATGCTCATTGAGGTGCTGTCCAAACACAAGAAGGCAATAGGCTGGTCATTATCAGATATTGAAGGAATCAGCCCCACAATTTGTACACACCGAATTCTGATGGAGGACAATTACAAGCCCAACATCAAACCACAAAGAAGGCTGAACCCCACATTGCAAGTGGTAGTAAAAAAGGAGGTGATTAAACTCTTGGACGCAGGTATTATCGATCCTATTTCTGATAGTGCATGGGTAAGTCCAGTTCAAGTTGTTCCTAAAAAGGGGGGTACTACTGTCATTCTTAATGAAAACAATGAACTGATCCCCACTAGGACAGTAACAGGTTGGAGGGTGTGCATAGACTATAGGAAATTGAATGCAGCCACTAGGAAGGATCACTTTCCTTTACCATTCATTGATCAAATGCTTGAAAGGCTTGCTGGAAATAAATTTTATTGCTTCCTGGATGGATATTCAGGATATTTTCAGATACCTATAGCACCTGAAGATCAGGAAAAGACCACCTTCACTTGCCCTTATGGTACCTTTGCATATAGGAGAATGCCCTTTGGCTTGTGCAATGCACTAGCCACTTTTCAAAGATGCATGATGGCTTTATTCCATGATATGATAGGAAAAATGATGGAAATATTTATGGATGATTTTACTGTTTATGGACTAACATTTGAAACATGTTTGCAGCACTTAGAGCTTGTGCTCGAAAGGTGTGAAGAGAAGAAACTGGTCCTAAATTGGGAAAAATGCCACTTTATGGTAAGAGATGGGATTGTTCTTGGCCATAAAATTTCAGAAAAGGGGATAGAGGTAGATAAGGCAAAAATTGAAGTGATTGAAAAGCTACCTCCACCCACATCAGTCAAGGGAATCAGGAGTTTTCTAGGCCGTGCTGGTTTTTATAGAAGGTTTATAAAATATTTTTCCAAAATTGCAAAACCTTTGTCAAATCTGCTTTCAAAAGATGTGAAATTTGATTTCAATACTGAATGCTTGCATGCTTTTGATCTTTTGAAACAAAAATTGATTTTTGTCCCCATTATTGTGTCACCTGATTGGAGCCTACCTTTTGAACTCATGTGTGATGCAAGTGATTTTGCCTTAGGGGCAGCTCTTGGCCAAAGAAAAGAAAAAGTTTTTCACACCATATCCTATGCTAGCAACACACTCACTGGTCCTCAATTAAATTACACCACTACTGAGAAAGAGCTCATGCCTGTGGTTTTTGCTTTTGAAAAATTCAGATCATATCTCATTGGTTCAAAAGTTGTTGTTTGGACTGACCAAGCAGCTCTTAGATATTTGTTTGCAAAGAAGGATTCCAAACCAAGGCTGATCAGATGGATCCTTCTTCTGCAAGAATTTGATATTAAAATCAAGGACAAGAAAGGTGCTGAAAATGTGGTGGCAGATCACCTGTCAAGGCTGGAATCAGAAAATAAAGATGGGGAAATTTCAGAACTCTTTCCAGATGAGAGGATTTGCCAGGTAAGTACTTCAAAAGTACCTTGGTATGCTGATATTGCCAATTTTGTTTGCAGCAAATGGGTACCAAAGCATTTCACTTACCAGCAAAGGAAGAAGCTGATGGCAGATTCTAAGCACTACTACTGGGAGGATCCTTTCCTCTACAAAATCTGCCCAGATCAAGTCATCAGAAGGTGTGTGAAAGAAGAAGAAGCCACACTCATTCTCAGCCACTGCCATGACAAGAAGGTTGGTGGCCATCACAGTACAAACCGAACAACAGCCAAGGTATTGCAATCTGGATTCTTTTGGCCAACACTTTTCACAGATGCAAAGAGGTATGTACAATCATGTGACAGGTGCCAAAGGACAGGTAATATCTCTAGAAGGAATGAAATGCCTTTAAATAATATTCTGGAATGTGAATGTTTTGATGTTTGGGGCATTGATTTTATGGGTCCTTTTCCACCTTCTTTTGGATATATGTACATTCTGGTGGCAGTGGATTATGTAACCAGATGGGTAGAGGCCATAGCAACCAGAACTAATGGTGCCAAGGTTGTCATTGAATTTTTGAAAAAAAATATTTTTCGTCGATTTGGCACCCCTAGAGCTATCATCAGTGATGAGGGAAAGCATTTTTGCAACTCTTCTTTCAAAAGTCTGTTGAAAAAATATGGTGTCACCCACAAAGTAGCCACCCCATACCATGCTCAAACCAGTGGCCAAGTAGAGGTGTCCAATAGAGAGCTTAAGAGAATTCTGGAAAAAACTGTCAACACTTCATGGAGAGATTGGAAAACCAAGTTAGATGATGCACTGTTGGCCTATAGGACAGCTTTCAAAACCCCAATATGTATGACCCCCTATAGGTTGGTTTATGGAAAAACATGTCATCTTCCTTTGGAGTTAGAGTATAAGGCATATTGGGCAACCAAGTTTTTAAATTTTGATATCAAGGCTGTTGGAGAAAACAGATTGCTGCAATTAAATTCATTAGATGAGCTCAGGTACTGGTCCTATGAGAATGCAAAAATGTACAAAGAAAAAACTAAAAAATGGCATGATGAGCATATCCTACCCAAGGAATTTCAACCTGGTCAACTTGTCCTTTTGTTTAACAACAGACTTAGGCTGTTCCCTGGTAAACTGAGATCCAAATGGACTGGTCCTTTTGTTGTGGAAAGAGTGTTAAAATCAGGGGTTGTGGAAGAAATCCAAAAGACCAATCCACCTTCATTGTCA
The DNA here is from genome assembly GCA_019845555.1 of Aristolochia fimbriata. NCBI lineage: Eukaryota > Viridiplantae > Streptophyta > Magnoliopsida > Piperales > Aristolochiaceae > Aristolochia > Aristolochia fimbriata. Next base: position 29,421,272 of record CM034079.1, on the reverse strand, counting down.
ATGGCCAAAGGCTTAAAAGATACATCTCCCCTGATTTCAATAAGGAAAGATCCTTCACAATCCTATCTGACTGAAACAGAGTCACAAAGTCGATCTGGGACTATAAACCAGAACTCCTTTGCTTGTTTTTAGAATATGATTGCATTTTGCATGTTGTTTGGAATTTTTGCATTCTTAGGAGTTGCATGAGTAGTTGATTGAATTTTGCATGATTAGGATAGACTTAGGCTAGAAGAAGCTGTTTAATTTCCATAGAACAGAAAACAAAAATAAAAACCAAAAATCTGTTTGAAACTGGCGCGACCGCGCCAAACTGGATTGCTATTCTGAGCCTACTGTCTGATTCCGGCTTTCCTCTAGGAAAATATGCTTTGGTGCCTATACATAAGATGCGGTGGAGTAATTTTTGCATGCAATATCTATTAATATGTACTCAATCTCCATTCCTATAGATGACATTATATTTTGCACTCTCATTATGTTTCCCAAGGCATGATTTCCCCAATGAAAATGTGTGTTTATTGATTCAGAATCTATATATAACTAATCAATTCTCGTTTAAAGTGTAAATTTGCAAAAACACCAATTTCTGGCGCGACCGCGCCACTGCCTCATTGAGTGATTGCCGACCCAGAACCCAGAAAAAAAAAATTCCACTGCTGAGCTATCAAGGAGAAGCCCCATTCCACTTTAGGCACACCCAGACTGATCAGGGAAGTATCCACCCTATCTCTTATTCTTTTGTTTTATGCTTTGGGGACAAAGCATGATTTTAAGTTTGGGGTGGGATATTCTATCTTTCTTCTTTCAAAAAAATCTCTGATTTCAAAAGTTTTTCACCAGAAACAGACCCTGAGTTGGGAAACATCAGTGGAAACCCTGAGAAAAGAGAAAAGCATGATTCACTTTCTGGAAAAATATCTTATTTCAATCTGCCTAGTCTTAACAGGAGGAGAATTTTCTTTAAAACAGTTTTTGGAAAAGTACAAGTGAGCAAGAGGATGTAAACACTAGAACCAACCTGAGGGAAGCTTGAGGCTAAACAAGAAAGATTTCCAGATATCCTGAAGTGATTTAGGCACTTGGTTTCAATCGTTTGAGCCTGTTTCAAGCCACCCACTCTAATGCACAAGATGCATCACTTTTTGTCAAACACCTTGAGCCAACAAGATCCCTGTTTTATTTCAAAATCCCACATTACATGAACCAGCCTTTGTGAAAAACCAACTTGTTTCTTACTGACCTATATCTCTCAAACTTATTGAAGTGTTCTATTTATGAGCATGGACGAAATTCTAAAGATATAAGGAGAGATGAAAGAAAGGTATGGAGTTGTTTTGAAAAAAAAAAAAAAAAAAAAAGAGAAACAAGATGAAGGCTAAGTCAGGAGAAAGACCACCTTGTGTGTGCACCGGGTCTCGGGCCTCAGCAAGCTTAGGGACTCTGAGTCAACCGACAAGGTAAGCTGGACTCCAGAAAAGGCCAAAAGGTTGTGTGTTAGTAAGGAGAAAGGCCACCTCGTGTGTGCACCGGGTCTCGGGCCTCAGCAAGCTTAGGGACTCTGAGTCAACCGGCGAGGTAAGCTAGACTCTGAACAAATCCAAGGAAGAGAATATGTGTGGAAGAGTAAAGAAAAAGAATAAGGGATCAATGCAAGACAAAAGTTTGGGGTGGAAAAAATTTGGAGAAAAATCATTAAAACTCATGCTCAGTGATAATGGAACATGGATATGAGGAAGAGGATGAACCCAATGCTTACAACTTTCATCATACCCATTACCCATGCCCCATTACAACCTATAAAAGACCTATTGATCAGGATTATGGATTTCTTCAGGATAGTGGAGAGTAGACTGAGGGTTGGCATATGGTATTTACTGAGACTTCTCACTTGAATAATGGTAAGGATTTTTGAAAAATTAAAGAAAACTTTGAATGCTGTTTTGACTTAAGCAAGGAGAATCATCACTAGGAAAGAAGTGAATCATCCATGCTGAAACTCATAAAAGGGAGTGCCACTGATCCTTTCTCAATCTCTGCATGCTTATCTGGTTGTTTCCTTCAGAATTAGCTCGAGGACGAGCAAAGATCTAATTTTGGGGTTGTGATAAGTGTCTAAAAGACACTATCTTTGGGCATAGTATTTAATTGAAAAACTTAATTTTGAGTTAATTCCGAGCATAATTCAACAAATATGACTCAGTTTTATGTTTTATGTCTCAGGTACCCAGTGGAGGAAGAAAAATGGGATTTGGAGCAAAAACGGAAGAAAAATGAGCAAAAGAGGCCAAAAAGAAGAACGGCGCGATCGCGCCAAATAAATCCGCAAAAATTCAAATTAATGTGGAAAAATATCCAACGACCCAACGATCATGAAAGCCAACGTTTGGGGAATGTGAATTGGTGTGACCGCACCACCGGAGGGCGCTACCGCGCCAAACAACTGGCGCGACCTCATGCAAAGCCAGAACGGACGCGCCAAAGTGAGCTAAAAGCAGAAAGAGAAGTTGCCATCCACGGACCAAGGAAATGTCCAAGTACTGGCGCGACCGCGCCATCTCCACATCGTAATTCGGTGCGACCATGCTGTGTGGTCTCCTGACTTAGACGAATTTCGACTCCAGTGGCGCGACCGCGCCATAATTCGGCGCGACAGCGCCGACGACGCAGCAGCAGAAAATCACAAAAATATCGGAAACCTGTAATCAAATCAAATCCAAACTTGGTAGAAGGAGTCTCAAATGTCTAAGGAAGGTACCCACGAAGAGTTTAAGGTAATGTACTTAAGTCCAGGTGCATTGAATGGTCAAAAAGAAGAAGTTAATTCAAAATAGGAAACTACTGCTAATGGAAGGAGATAAATCCGAATTTTGTGAAGAGCAGAGAAGGAGTTTCACAATTCCAATTAAATCCAAACTTGGAACAAAGTTTCCTGGCACTACAAAGGATCTTGTCACGAAAATTCAGATCAATCCAAGCCAGGATTCTCGAGTTACACATCCCCAAGGTGGTGGACCCGTGCAGAAGTTTGCAGCAGAAATCAGGCAACTTCCTCCCCTCATATCTCGAGTTTCCCAACTCAGAATGGATTCAAACTTTGTGATCATGGAAAGGACTACAGAAAGAAGGTCCTGACGTAATTTCATCCAATTCTGAGGTCGAGAAGTCATAATTCACACCCCTGGACAGAAGCTGAAATTACAAGGTCTGGACAGAGTTTCAAGTATTAATAAGGGTCCAAGGCAGAGCTCAAGGCATCCAGTTTCAGTTCGAGTTTCTGTATTTTACATTCAATTTTGTATTCAGTTTTTCTTTTTAGTTTAGTTGAGAGAGAGAGGAGAAGGTCCAGAGGGAGTTCACATGAACTCTGGTCACTTGGAGGAAGAGAGGTGGAGCATTCAGCCAAGGAGCAAGAGGGGTTAAGGGAATTCTTCCCAAGGGGGTTTTCTTTACTTATTCTTTCTTAATTCATGGCTGTTGTACAAACCTTTTTGTGTGCTTTCAATTCTAGCATGGAGTAGTCGTTTTTAGTTGGGAGTCCATGACTCCCTAGGAATGTAATGAGATTGATATTATAATTTAATTGGTTTTCAGTTTGGTGCATGAATTAGTTTTCATTGCTGTAATTTCTTGATTCATACTTGTTGTATGGCTATGTACTGGTTATAAGTTGACGCTAGGCTTAAGGTGAGACATGCTGATAGGAGTTTACAGTCTTTTTGAGTTTATGCACTAGGTAGATCACTAATCCTTGGGTTAATCCTCGACCTTAAAGTAATACCCTGTTGGATTAGTTGATCTGCCTATGACATATGAGCTTCATGTTTATGCTGTCAAATAGAGTAGATTATGCCAGTTAGTTTGCTCTAGGAGATAGAAAAAGGTGATGCTGATGCGAATTGTAGCCATGGTTTTATAAGCTTGTCAGAAACTGATTTCCAAAACTCTTTTCATATTCAATATCAAAAAGTGTCTAGGAAGGGAATTGGATTCCCAACGTCTTCTCTCATCATTAAATTTCCTCAAAGGATTTTCCCTAACTGTTTTCAGTGCTGGTTTAGTTTTAAAACTCTGTTTTAAAATCAAATTTCTCAAACTTTAGATTTTTATTCACAAAGCAATTAACTGCTGGCTTGGTCCTTGTGGGACGATATTCGGACTTGCATAAAAGTCTATATTACTTTGATTAGTCCTCTTGCTAGTGATTAGCTAGAATCGCATCACTGCACAGTTTCCTTACATGGAGTTCAAGTTTAATTTCGGGAAGTAGGCAAAGAGTCTAAGGAGTGGCGCGACTGCGCCAGTTCAACTGCATAACGTGGCGCGACCGCGCCATGAAGAGTCCTTCCTTATTTGGGACCCGAAGGCCTTTTTCCAGACTTAGACAAAACTTCTGCCCCAGTGGTGCGACCGCGCCAAAACAAAGAACAAATCAGCGCGATCGCGCCGATGACTCAGCATACGAAAACTTTGGAATTCTCGGGATCTTGACAACCAATCAAGCCCAAACTTGAGAGAAGGAGTCCTTAATGCCTAAGGAAGGTATCCACGATGATCTTAAGGAAGTTTGCTTGAGTCCAGGTGCATTGAATGAGCAGAAAGGGAAGTTAAAGTCAGAGAAGGAAACTGCTGCCAAAAAAGGAAAAAAAAATCCGAGTTTTAAGAGGAGGATAACTGGAGTTCCCGAATTCCAATTGAATCCTAACTTGGAAAGAAGATTCCTGGTGCTACTGAGGATCATTTCACGAAAAATCAGACCAATCCAAGCCGGGCTTCTCGAGTTTCACATCTCCAAAGTGGTGGACCCAGTGCAGAAATTGGCAGCAGAAACCAGGCAACTTCATCTCTTCATATCTCGAGTTTCCCAACTCAGAATGGATTGAAATTTTGTGAACAAGGAAAGGACCCAATAAGGAAGGTTCGGATGTAATTTCATCAAATTCTGAGGTTGGGAAGTCACAATTCATACCCCTGGACAGAGGCTAAAATTACAAGTTCTGGGCAGAACTTCAGTTATAAAAGGAGGTCCGAGGCAGAGAACAGATATCCAGTTTTTAAGTTCCAATTCCTGTTTTCAGTTTAATTTCGTGTTCTTTTAGTTAGTTAGGAGTGGAGAGAGATAGAGAGAGAGAAGGAAGAGATTTCAGTCAAGGAGGAGTTGAAGCGAAGGCCAGTCCTCAACAGGGGGTTTTCTGTACTTTGTTTTCTTCTTGTTTTCATGGCTGTAATTAATTCCCATTTCAGTGTTTGTTCTATTAGCATGGAGTAGTCTCTCTTTGTTGGGGAAGTCATGAACTCCTAGTTTGTTATATGTTTGAATTCTGAATTCTATAGCAATAAAGTATCTTACTTTTGTTTAGAAATTGTGCTTACTGCTTGTTTCTAATCCGAATTGATATTTGAAGTTTAACGAAGTTCGAATAGAGAAGTTAAGGTTCAGTAGAGATTTGGGTTAGTCATATGATTCTCTATTTTCTAAAACAACTCATTTTTCTAACTAGTTATTTCCGGATTGTGACGGAGACTAGTGGAAAAGTGATGTGACTTTTTATAACCCTTGTTCTGAATGAGAGAGTTGATATTTATGCACTTAGGATTTGAATGTTTCCGGATTGTGATGGAGTTCAAAGAATGAGTGAAAGTCAATTTGTTTTTTTCACTAGTTGTTTCCGGATTGTGATGGAGACTAGTGGAAAGCAATTTGACTCTTTAAACACTTTTGTTCTAAATAAGAGTTGGTCTTCAAGCTTTTATATTTATGCACCTAGGATCTGAATGTTTCCGGATTGTGATGGAGTTCAGAGATTAGGGGAAAGTTATTTCCTGTACATGGGTAACCAGGTTTTCAAAAGCTAAGTCAAGGTAAGGATACTTGAGCTGTAAAGTCAGAATTCTGCATATTGACAACTAGGAGGGATTGACATTCTTCCCCAACATCTCATCTCTAAAAGTTTTTTCCTGAAGTTTCAAATTCTGTTTTCTTTTTCAGTTTTCAACAAAAACCCAAAATTTCCTTCACCACAATCAATAGGAAAATTTTTGCTTAGATTAGGCTCTCATCAAGGTCTCTGTGGGATCGATATCTGGACTCTCGAGTCTATATTACTTGCTGACCTAGTCCACTTGCTAGACACCCAACATTAACATGCAAAACTCTGATTTTATAACTCAAGCACCTTTACTTTGACATAGCTTTAGAAAACCTGGTTACCCATATACAGGAAATAACTTTCACTTAATCTTTGAACTCCTTCTCAACCGGAACATTCAAATCCTAAGTGCATAAATATAAAAGCTTCAAGATTAACTCTCTCTTATTCAGAACAAGAGTTATAGAAGTCACATCACTTTTCAACTAGTCTCCTTCATAACCGAAACAATCTAGTTTGAAAAACAAGTTGTTTTACAAAACAGGAATCAAATTACTAACCCAACTCTCTACTAAAATTTAACTTCTCTATTCGAACCTCATTAAATTCCAGAATTGAATTCAAATCAGAAATAAGCAATGAACTCAGATTCTAAAACAAAAGCAAGGTACTATATTGCTATAAACTTTAGAATTCAAACATAAAACAGCTAGGAGTTCATGACTTCCCCAACAAAGAGAGACTACTCCATGTTAATAGAATAAACACACAGTAAAAAGGATTCAATTACAGCCATAAACATAAAATAAACTAAGTACAGAAACCCCCTTGAAGGACTGCCTTTAGCTTCTCTTGCACCTTGACTGAAATCTCCACCTTCTTTCTCTAAAGTGCCAAGAGGTCGTATAAGACTCCCTCTGGACTTTCTCTCCTCTCTAAACTAACTACCAAAACATGAAAGTAAACTAAAAACTGTATTTACAACTCAGAAAACTGGATCGAGAACTGGCTCCCTAGCTCTCCTCCTCGGACCTCTATTTATAGTTGCTCTGCTGCCCAGGCCTTGTAAATTGGTCTCTGTCCAGGGGTATGAATTATGCTTTCCCGACCTCAAAATTTTATACGAACATTCCTTCTGTGGTCCTTGCCTTGCTCAAAAAATTTGAGTTCAAACTGAGTTTGGAAACTCGAGATATGATGTGAAGAAGTTGCTTGATTCGGCTGCCAATTCCAGCACTGGGTCCACCAATTTGAAGATATGAATCTTGAGAACCCTGACTTGGACTTGCCTGAATTTTCGTGATATGATCCTTAATATCCTCTGAAATCTTCAGTCCAAATTTGGCTTCAATTGGAACAAGGGAACTCCAGATATGTTCTTCATAAATTTCGGATTCAACTTCTCCTTCTGGCAGCAGTTTCCTTCTTTGTGTGGAACTTCACCTTTTTTGATCATTCAATGCACCTAGACTCGAGCAATATTCCATAAAATCTTTGTGGATACCTTCCTTGGACAATTAGGACTTCTTCACCCAAGTTTGGGCTTGATTGGTAGTCAGAATCCCGAGATTTTCGCAAATCACGTTGTTGAGTCAGCGGCGCGGTCGCGCCACATTTTCTTCTGATTTTTTCGCGGTCGCGCTATAGGAGCAGAGATCTTTCTATGTCTGGAAACGACCTTCGAACCCGAGCGGAATTAGGAGACTTCTTGGCGCGGTCGCGCCATATTTTGCTGTAGAAGTGGCGCAGTCGCACCACTCCTTAGAATCTTTACTGACTTCCCGATATAGCACTTTGAACTCTTTGTAAGGCAACTGTTCCGCGCGCCAGCGCTGCTGGTAGCGCCATCTTCCTGGCGCGGTAGCGCCTTCTGGAGGCGCGGTCGCGCGGTTTCACTTACCCGAATTTTGCTCTTTTAAGCCTTGCTAGCCGTTGGGAATTTCTACAATTTATTTGAATTTTTGCACATTTTCCCGGTGCGGTCGCGCTTGAATCGGCGCGGTCGCGCTTGAATCGGCGCTGTCGCGCCATTCTCTTTTTGGCTTAATTTTGCTCATTTTTCCTTCATTTTTTTTTAGAATCCAGATTTTCTTCTTTTACCGGGTACCTGAGACACGAAACATGTATTTGAGTTATATATGTCACTTTCATGCTCATAATCAACTCAAATTAGGAATTTATGGTCAATAATTCATGCATAAATAAGTGTCTTTTAGACACTTATCACAACCCCAAACTTAAACCTTTGCTCGTCCTCTAGCAAAACTCTGAAATAAATACCAGATAGATCTGTAAAGACTAAGAAAAATTCAGTGATCCTCCCTTTTAAAGTTTTCAAGATATCACTTCTTTCCTAATGATGGTTCTTCTTGCTTAGTCAAAATGGACTTCGAATTTTCTTCAATATTTTTCAAAGATGTACATTCTCATACAAGTGAGAAGTCTCAATTCAACTCCATATGCCAACCCTCAGTCCACTCTCCACTAACCTGAAGGAATTCTCAATTCTGATCAATAGGTCTTTATGGGTTGTAATGAGGCAGGGGTAATGGGTATGATGAAGAATTTTGGTTATTTCTTTTGGGTTTTATTCTGCTCCTCATATCCATTTTCCATTTTCCTGAGCATGAATTGGATTTATGACTTTTCCTCCAAGCTCTTCCACCCCAAACTTATTCTTTTGCATTGATCCCTCATTTTTTCTTTTCCTTTTTTTTTTTCTTTCCCATGTATCTTTTTCTTTGGGTTTTGTCCAAAGTCTAGCTTACCTCGTCGGTTGACTCAGAGTCCCTAAGCTTGCTGAGGCCCGAGACCCGGTGCACACATGAGGTGGCCTTTCCCTTAACTAACCCACACCTTTTCTTTCTTTTTCTTTGGCTTTGTTTTGAGTCCAGCTTACCTTGCCGGTTGACTCAGAGTCCCTAAGCTTGCTGAGGCCCGAGACCCGGTGCACACACAAGGTGGCCTTTCTCCTAACTCAGCCAGACATTTTCTTTTTCTCTCTCTTGCTCCTTCCCTTCTTCTTTTTCTCAGAAAAATTTTTTATACCCTTCATCCATCCCTCCTTATAACTTCGAAATTTTGATCCATGCTCATTCAAATAGAACACTTCTATAATTTGGAGAATCATGGGTCAGTAAGAAACAAGTTTTTTTATCACTAAGGCTGGTTCATGTAGCATGGGACATTGAAACAAAACAGGGATCTTTTCGGCCCAAAAGGTTTGACAAAAGGTGATGCAACTTGTGCATTGAAATGGGTGGCTTTGAAAAAAGCTCAAACGATTTTTAAACAGGTGCCTAAATCACCTCAGAATTTTGAAAACCTTTCTCTGTTTCGTCTCTAGTTTTCCTCAGGTTGGTTCTAGTGATTGAAATCAACTTGCTTAGTTGTACTTTATTTTCAAAAACTGTTTTTAAAGAAAATTCTCATCCATTCAAGACTAAGCATCTGAACTAAAATATTTTCCAGAGAATAAATCATGCTATTCATATGATCAGGGATTTTCACTGGTATTTTTCAAAATCTCTATTGGAATTTTTGGTGAATTTTTGAAAAAAATAGAGTTTTTGAATCCATTGAGCATGCATGAAGAAATCACGAAGAGTATCCCACCCCAAACTTAAAAACGTGCTTTGTCCTCGAAGCAGCAATAAACATAGGAGTAAAAGAGATACTTCCCTGATATTCTGGTTTGTTGAGGTTGGATGGCACTCCCTTGTTGTTGTTGAATTCTGCTTTCATGGGTTAGTTCCAAACATTTGCATAATTTTAAGCAATGAAACATGAAAATTGACTTGCAGTGTCTCGTCAGGCATAAAATTGTTCTTCAGAAGAATACCTGTAGTGGATTCAGTGTTCCTCAGCTCAGTAACAGTCGTACATCATCAAGGCTGTGGCGCGGCTGCGACATAATTTGGTGCGGACGCGCCGAGTAATTTCAACAATTCTTCTGAACCTGAATGAATTTTTCAATCCTTCCCTCTTGGACAAGTTAGTATCAGTTACAGGCAGGTGTAGAGTCATTTTTCACACATTTTCATTGGAAGAATTTTTAAAAGCATGCTTTGAGACAAATCAATTGTGAGTACAAATCAAAACTTCATTAATATGAATGAAGATTGAGTACATATTAATGAAATTGCATTAAATCACACTCTCAGATACAAGCACACACAAAGCAAGCTCACACATAATTTTCAGAAAGAAAAAGTCTAAAAGAACTAGCAAAAGCTAAAATTTTCTAATCTTCCTCTTCTTCCTCATCTTCTTCTTCCTCCGAATTCACTCCCTCTTCTTCAGAGGTGTCTCCAGTAGGCAGCTGGTCTTCTGGAATGCCTTCATGCTGGGCCCACAACTTCCACATCTTCTTGTTATAGGTAGTTAGCTTTCCCATCTTTTTCTCTAACCCACTCATCCTTTCATGGAGGGCAGCCATGTCCATCTCCTTGGGTTTGCTCGCACTAGCTACTGATCTACCTGGTGTGTGTTTCCTTATGATTTGCTTCACTGAGTTGGCTGAGATGCTTCTGGGAACTTTCTCCAATGGTTTTGTGCGGCTTAGTGCAATCCCATGTGCCAAACAAATAGTAGTGATGAGAGAGGGAAAGGGGAGTCTTCCTCTGTTGTGGTGGGTCATAGCCATGATTTGGCTATGAATTATGTTCCCCACATTGATGGAAATGTCCTCAAATAGAGCTTCTAAGAAGTAAGCTCTCTCCGGTGTGATTTCAGTGAAGTGGGAAGTGGGCGTCAATTTGGTAAACAGGAACATTGCCCAAACCTTTGCATCTACATGCATGTCTTGCCTCTAAAAGTGAAGAAGTGTGCCCTTCCTTGATTCCCACTTAGCTCCCTTGGGGCACAATCGTTCTGCTATCTCTGTAGCACTGACCTCCTCTCTTAAAATATTCAGCTGTTCGGTGGGGACATCAGGAGTATGCAAGTAGTTGTTGATGTCATGGGGAAACAACTGGATCCACTTTCCCCTCACAAAGAAATTCCAATTCCTTTGGTCTGGCAAGTTGGCATAAAATTCTTGGACCAGGGGGATGCTAGCTTCTGTAGGGGCCTCCACCCATTGGGTCCATCCTCTCTCTTCAATCATGGCCCCATATTTTTCCTTGATCAACTCATCCATTATAAACCCCCTTTCCATATGGAGGTTGCACTTGGACAGAATGTCATTGAACCGGTTGTGTCCATCAGCTGTGGTAAATCTCTCCTTGTCCCACATTTTTGACACTTTAGCTTTTGACCTCTGGTAGGTTTTCTGAGTGGCCATGTGTGGGAAGATTCTGTGAAAACAGTGTGTCCGGGTCTTTTTCAGGGGCTTGGTTCTCCTCGCTCAGAGCTCGGCTGGAGCTGCAAAGTGGGGCGTTGGAAAGCTCTATGTATGTATTTTGATAAACTAAAATCACTTTTCCAAGATTAAGCCCAGGTAATTCTATTTAAGCCCCGAACGAAAGCAAGAAAAACACTATTTTTCTGCCCAGAATTTTTTTTTGCAGAACTCGAAAATAAACCCCAAACTTTAAGAACTTTGTTCTCCCTTGTTCCTCGATGAAAATACACCAAACTCAGACCAAAATGAACTAGGAAGTAGCCTCTATCTGTTCGTACCTTTGGTTTTGGGAGGTTGATTTCAGATTTTTCCAAAAATGACTTGAAAAAAGCCTTCTTCGCACTGCTTTTCTGCCTGCACTGTGTTCAGCGCCGAATTCCGAGGTGTTTCCGGCGAGGTTTACGGCGAGAAATCTCTTAGATGGGACTTGATTTGGAGAGTTTGAAGAAGGTATTCTAGGGTTCTCTCGCTTTTTGGGTTTGAAAAACCCTTGAAATGGAGTTTTGAACCTTTTAAATCCCGCCCTGCATGAGTCAAATCGGCGCTTCGACCCCACTGGCCGCGCCGGTTCAGAACTTAAGTTCAGGGTTTCGCGATCTGGCGCGGTCGCGCCACTTTCCAGTTTTGAGTTTTCTGATTTTCTGTTGTTTTCTGTTTTTGGGAAGCTGTAAATTTTTAATCTAGCACACTTTCTATCCTATGTCTATTCAAATAGTGAAAATAAAAATCTCCTACGAATTTAAACACTACCTAAAAATAATAAAAAAAAACAGTATTCAACTCAACTCACACACAAAGTCCTACTCCTATTCCTACACTAATAACTGGTCCATGTGATCTGATCCACCAGGATCGAATGGAAAATGGGACCATCCATGCCTAAGAATGTTTTTTTCTTTTGAATGTGTTGCATGGTGATTATGACTCTTGACCAAACAGCTGGTCACTCTCTCTCTTTTCTGGTTGACTTTAAACTCTTCTTGCTCATTTATTTGTAGCCAACCTTTCTTCACACTACCCAGACCTAATAAAACTTTAAGTTCAACTTTTGTGGGTGGTTTATAAGGCTGGATAATGAAGAAATTTATATCTAATGAGAGGAAAGAATGTTCATTAACCTTGGTGTCCTCTACCCTAACTTCTTTATGTTGTTCATGGGGTTTCTCTTTTTGTTCTACCCTATCCCCTTCTTTATCTTTTTCATTTTCTTCTTTTTCCTCCATGATCTTCTCATCTTCTCCCTCTTTAAGTTTCTGAAACTCACAACAACTCTCAGCTCTCTCTGTTGTATCTTCCTCTATGTTTTCTGCAGTAAAACATAAATTTAGACAAGAAGTGCTAGCTGTGTACATCCATTGAGGTTCATCATCATCAGATAGCTCATGAAAACATGTTTCAACATTCATACTTTTGATCAATTCATGCTTTTGCTGATTTTCTAGATTATCTGACTCAGTTCTCATGGATGGATGAAAAATATGAATCCATGGCTTAGAAACATTAATACCTTCTAACCTAGGTTGTTCCACAGGTGGATATAATCTTGTATCCATTTGGGCACCATAATCATCCACTAAAGTGGCCAACCTAGACAAGTCTTCTTGATGTTGAGGGGGGGATGAATTATGATAACAATGATCATGATACATACCTGCTTGGCATTCATGGTTGGGATGTCCTCCTCCACATATGTCACAAATCTGAGCAACCAATTTTGACAATTGTTTGGTTAGTGACTCGACTTGAGCCTGCAATACTAATACATGATCAACATTATGTATGCCAACGACTCTCCCTCTTGCACTTCTCTCCAACCTAGACAAGTCTTTTTGAGGCTGAAGGGGAGATGAATGATGATAATAATCATGACACACAGGAGGATTCTCATACTTTAACATGAACAATTGCCTATGTGGCCAATTGTCCTGCCAATCATTCTCAAAATACTGATTTTCATATTGCCTAGAGAAATAATCATCATGCTCTCTTCTATAGGAATCATTAGGTTCATAATCAAAAGAACATGATATATCAGAATCATACCTCCATGGATCATAGTTAGAAGATGCATATGGTTGGGGAAATTTCGAATATGAGTTAGGATGTGGACTTATCTCATTCTGCACAGAATTCCACCTCTCATCTGAGTGCTCTTTCCAGTTCCAGATCGGGTTCATCTAGTGGCTCACCACTACTTCTTGTTTCATGCACTAATCTGGTTCAGCCTGAAAAGATAGAATAAAAATTTTAATCTCAATTAACAAATCAAAATTCACTTAAACTTACTCTCAATTCAATGGTCCCCGACAATGGCGCCAAAAACTTGTTGGGTGTCTAGCAAGTGCACTAGGTCAGCAAGTAATATAGACTCGAGAGTCCAGATATCGATCCCACAGAGACCTTGATGAGAACTCAGTTTAAGCAAAGATTTTTCTACTGATTGAGGAAAAGAATTTTTGGTTTTGAGAACTGGAAAAACAAAACAGAATTAAACTACTGGAAACCTTATAGAGAGGAGATGTTGGGGAAGACTGCCAATCCCTCCTAGTTGTTAACATGCAAAACTCTGATTTTATAGCTCAAGCACCTTTACTTTGACTTAGCTTATGAAAACCTGGTTGCCCATATACAGGAAATAACTTTCACTTATTCTTTGAACTCCTTCTCAACCGGAACATTCAAATCCTAAGTGCATAAATATAAAAGCTTGAAAATTAACTCTCTCTTATTCAGAACAAGAGTTATAGAAGTCACATCACTTTTCAACTAGTCTCCTTCATAACCGGAACAATCTAGTTTGAAAAACAAGTTGTTTTAGAAAATAGGAATCAAATTACTAACCCAACTCTCTACTGAAATTTAACTTCTCTATTCGAACCTCATTAAATTCCAGAATTGAATTAAGATCAGAAATAAGTAATGAACTCATATTCTAAAACAAAAGCAAGGTACTATATTGCTATAAACTTCAGAATTCAAACATAAAACAGCTAGGAGTTCATGACTTCCCCAACAAAGAGATACTACTCCATGTTAATAGAATAAACACACAGTAGAAAGGATTCAATTACAGCTATAAACATAAAATAATCTAAGTACAGAAACCCCCTTGAAGGACTGCCTTTAGCTTCTCTTGCACCTTGACTGAAATCTCCACCTTCTCTCTCTAAAGTGCCAAGAGGTCGTGTAAGACTCCCTCTGGACTTTATCTCCTCTCTAAACTAACTCCCAAAACATGAAAGTAAACTAAAAACTGTATTTACAACTCAGAAAACTCTAGAACTGGCTCCCTAGCTCTCCTCCTCGGACCTCTATTTATAGTTGCTCTGCTGCCCAGGCCGTGTAAATTGGTCTCTGTCCAGGGGTATGAATTATGCTTTACCGACCTCAGAATTGGTTGAAATTTCATACAAACCTTCTTTCTGTGGTCCTTTCCTTGCTCACGAAATTTGAGTTCAATCTGAGTTTAGAAACTCGAGATATGATGTGAAGAAGTTGCTTGATTCTGCTGCCAATTCCAGCAATGGGTCCACCACTTTGAAGATATGAATCTTGAGAACCCCGACTTGGACTTGCCTGAATTTTCGTGATATGATCCTTAATATCCTCAGGAATCTTTTGTCCAAATTTGGCTTCAATTGGAACACGGGAACTCCAGATTTGTTCTTCATAAATTTCAGATTCAACTTCTCCTTCTGGCAGCAGTTTCCTTCTTTGTGTGGAACTTCTCCCTTTTTGATCATTCAATGCACCAAGACTCGAGCAATATTCCATAAAATCTTCGTGGATACCTTCCTTAGACAATTAGGACTTCTTCTCTGATAAGTGTCCAAAAGACACTTATTTATGCATGATTTAATGAGCATAAACTCCCATTATGAGTTAATTATTAGCTTGAAAATGAATTATATAAATTAAATTCATGTTTTGTGTCTCAGGTGCCCGATAAAAGAAGAAAAACTGAAATCATAAGGAAATTGAAGAAGAAAGGAGCAAAAATTGCCAAAAAATGGAACTGCGCGACCGCGCCGATTTTGTCGCGACCGCGTCGGGAAAAGGTGCGAAAATTCAAATAAATCTTGGAAATTCCCAACGACTAGTAAGGCTGAAAGGAGGAGAGTTCGTGAATGTGAAATGGCCCGACCGAGCCCCACGATGGCGCTACTGCGCCATGAAGATGGCGCTACCAATGGCGCTGCCGCGCCGCACTATTTCCTTACAAAGATGTCAAGTTCTATTTCGGGAAGTCGGCAAAGAGTCTAAGGAGTGGCGCGACCGCGCCAGTTTAACAGCATAAAGTGGCGCGACCGCGCCATGAAGAGTCCTTCCTCATATGGGACCCGAAGGCCGTGTTCCAGACTTGGACAAAATTCCTGCTCCAGTGGCGTGACCGCACCAAAACTAAGAACAATTCGGCGCGATCGTGCCGCTGACTCAGCAAACGTAAATTACGGAAATCTCGGGATTCTGACTACCAATCAAGCCCAAACTCGGGAAAAGGAATCCTAAATGCCTAAGGAAGGTATCCACGAAGAGTTTAAGGTAATGTGCTCAAGTCTAGGTGCATTGAATGGTCAAAGAGTAGAAGTTCAATTCAAAATAGGAATCTGCTGCCAAAAGAAGAACAAGATAAATCCGAAAATTATGAAGAGCATACATGGAGTTCCTGAATTCCAATTTAATCCAAACTTGGAACGAAGATTTCTGGTGCTACTGAGGATCATATCATGAAAATTCAGGCCAATCCAAGCCAAGCTTCTCGAGTTTCACATCTCCAAAGTGGTGGACCCAGTGCAGAAATTGGCAGCAGAAACCAGGCAACTTCTTCTCATCATATCTCGAGTTTACCAAATCAGAATGGATTCAAATTTCGTGAGCAAGGAAAGGACTGCAGAAGGGAGGTTCGGATGTAATTTCATCCAATTCTGAGGTCGGGAAGTATCAATTCATACCCCTGGACAGAGGCTAAAATTACAAAGTCAGGACAGAACTTCAACTAAAAATAGGGGCCCGAGGAGAAGAGTTAATAATGCAGTTTTAGATCCAGTTTTAGGTTGTAAATATAGTTCTAGGTTGAGTTTTAGTTCAATTTATTGTTTTTGTAGTTAGTTTGGAGTTGAGAGAAAGTCCAGAGGAAGTCTTACACGACCTCTTGGCACTTTGGAGAGAAGGAAGAGATTTCAGTCAAGAAGGAGTTAAAGCTAAGGGGCAGTTCCTCAAAAAGGGGTTTTCTGTACTTATTTTCTTCTTATTTCCATGATTGTAATTGAATCCTTTTTACTGTGTGTTTATTCTATTATTATGGAGTAGTCTCTCTTTGTTGGGAGTCATGAACTCCTAGTTGTTTATGTTTAAGTTCTGAATTCTATAGCAATAAAGTACTCTGCTTTTGTTTTAGAATCTGTATTCATTGATTATTGCTAATTTAGATTGATATCTGAAGTTTAATGAGGTACGGATTGAGAAGTTAAATTTCAGTAAAGATTTGGGTTAGTTATATGATTCCTTGTTTCCTAAAACAACTCGCTTTTAAACTAGATTGTTCCGGTTTCGAAGGAGACTAGTGGAAGGCGATGTGACTTATTAAACTCTTGTTCTGAATAAGAGAGAGTTAATCTTCAAGCTTTTATATTTATGCACTTAGGATTTGAATGTTCCGGTTGAGAAGGAGTTCAAAGAATAAGTGAAAGTTATTTCCTGTATATGGGTAACCAGGTTTTCAAAAGCTATGTCAATGTAAGGGTATTTGAGCTATAAAATCAGAACTTTGCATGTTAGCAACTAGGAGGGATTGACATTCTTCCCCAACATCTCATCTCTATTAGTTTTTCCAGTAGTTTAATGCTGTTTTGTTTTTCCAGTTCTCAAAACCAAAAAAATTCTTTTCCTCAATCAGTAGAAAATTTTTTACTTAAACTGAGTTCTCATCAAGGTCTCTGTAGGATCAATATCTGGACTCTCGAGTCTATATTACTTTCTGACCTAGTGCACTTGCTAGACACCCAACATTCTCCCAAGTTTATGCTTGTTTAGTAGTCAGAATCCCGAGATTTTTGCAAATCACGTTGCTGAGTCAGCGGCGCGGTCGCGCCACATTTTCTTCTGATTTTGGCGCGGTCGCGCCACAGGAGCAGAGATCTTTCTAAGTCTGGAAACGACCTTCGAACCCGAGCGGAATTAGGAGATTTCTTGGCGCGGTTACGCTATATTTTTCTATAGAAGTGGCGCGGTCGCGCCACTCAGAATCTTTACCGACTACCCGAAATAGCACTTTGAACTCTTTGTAAGGCAACTGTTCTGCGCGCCTGCGCCACTGGTAGCGCCATCTTCCTGGCGCGGTAGCGCCTTCTGGGCGCGCGGTCGCGCGGTTTCACATTCCCGAATTTCCCTCTTTTAAGCCTTGCTAGCCGTTGGGAATTTCTGCCATTTATTTGAATTTTTGCACATTTTCCCGGTGCGGTCGCGCCATCCTCTTTTTGGCTTAATTTTGCTCCTTTTTCCTTCATTTTCCTTCAGAATCCAATTGTCTTCTTTTAACGGGTACCTGAGACAAAACATGTATTTGAGTTATATATGTCACTTTCATGCTCATAATCAACTCAAATTAGGAATTTATGGTCAATAATTCATGTATAAATAAGTGTCTTTTAGATACTTTTCACTAGCGCCGATGCAGTGTAATGTACCTATATTACGGTACATTCCGCAGTCGCAAAGAAAGAAGGGAGAAGCTCCCTTTGGTCGTCTGCCACAAAATCCAGCCGACTCCTTTGGCAGAAAAGGTCACCCTCCCATTGCCGAAACTGGAGGACAGAAGCATTGTGAAGCAATTCCCGAACCTCGACCAGTTGCCATCGACTCGCTCGAACGAAGGCTTCGACCCGAACGCATACCGACTGATGGATAGAGCCGGGGGCAACTTCACCAAAGACCAGGTCCACGAGAAGCCACCCGTCGCTCTGCCGGTTCTCACTCCTAAACAAGAAAAGCTGAGAAAGGAGGGTCGCCGAATTACGCAAGGTCGCCTAGGCCTCGGCTACCAGAAAGAGAAGCCAATTTGCATTTATGGAGCTCAGGCGAAGCCGATCAAAATCACCAGAAAGACATTGGCTGATGTACACCAAGTTTCAGTCGGCCAAACTCCGACGAAAAAGAAAAATCCGATGATTATTTACACCTTGAGAGCAGCCATCGCGTGAGCTCGCGCATATGACTCGGTCGCGGTAAACCATATCTCCGTCGCCAACGACAACCAAGAGGACGACGAGTTCATCTTGGATGAAGCTCCAGCTACATTCAAGGAAGGTGGCTAGTCGACTGTCGACGAGTTAAAGAAAGTCGACTTGGGCACAAAAGAGGATCCAAGGCCTACATTCCTTAGTGCCTCACTGTCGGCCGAAGAAGAGGTCGAATATATGTCGTTACTTCTCGAATACGCGACATATTCGTCTGGAATTACACAGAAATGCCAGGCCTCGACCCATGAGTCGCAGTACACAAATTGGTGGTTCATCCCTCTGTTCGGCCAGTCAAACAGTCGCAACGACGGTTTCGGCCAGAACTTGTGCCAGAGATCGAAAAAGAAGTCGATAAATTGATCGCCGCAAATTTCATAAGAGAGAAGTATCCTTCTTGGATCGCAAATATTGTACCGGTCAAGAAGAAGAATGGTCAAATCCGGGTCTGCGTCGACTTTCGCGATCTGAACAAAGCTTGCCCGAAAGATGACTTTCCCCTGCCAACAACAGAACTTATGGTCGATGCGACAACAGGTCATGAAGCTCTATCTTTCATGGACGGGTCCTCCGGCTACAATCAAATTCGTATGGACCCGAAGGATGAAGACCTCACTGCTTTTCACACTCCCAAAGGCATTTTCTACTACTAGGTGATGCCGTTCGGGCTCAAGAACGCCGGTGCGACGTACTAGAGGGTAATGCAGAACATTTTCGATGAATTCTTGCATAAGTGCGTTGAGTGCTATGTCGACGATATGATGGTAAAGTCGAAACAACGGTCAGATCACCTTCTCGACGTAAGAGCAGTGTTCGAGCGACTTCGGCGATTTCAGCTCTAAATGAACCCGCTGAAATGCGCATTCGGTGTCACTTCGGGCGAATTCCTGGGATTCATCGTGCACCACCGTGGAATTGAGATCAACCAATAAAAAATCGATGCAATTCAAAAGATGCCGGAGCCCAGAAACATCTCCGAACTCAAGAGCTTTCAAGGCCACTTGGCGTATATTCGGCACTTCATCTCAAATTTAGCTGGAAGATGCAAGTCGTTCAGCCGCTTGATGAAGAAAGACACGCCGTTCGAATGGGACGAGTCTTGCCGGAATGCATTTAACAACATAGAGGCGTACCTCACCAAGCCACAGGTGCTCGTCGCTCCGATTGTCGACAGGCCGCTACTGCTTTACATCGTAGCTCAAGAGAAATCCGTAGGAGCTCTCTTGGCTCAATGCGACGAGGACAACAAAAAACGTTCTCTCTACTATCTGAGCCGAACGTTGGTGGGTGCTGAAATTAATTACACACCGATCAAGAAGACTTATCTTGCACTTGTCTTTGCAATTCAAAAGCTCCGGCACTACCTCCTGGCGCAGTCAACGAATCTGACCTCGCGCGTCGACCCGCTAATATACATCATGTCGCGATTCTGTCCGGCCGACTGGCTAAGTGGTCGTTGCTCCTTTCTGAGTTCGAGATTAACTTCGTGCCGCAACGTGCAATCAAAGGCCAAGCTCTGGCGAACTTCTTGGCCGACCATCCAGTGCCGGACGAATGGGAATTAACAGAAGAACTCCCAGATGATGAAATCTTCTTGGTCGAGGTTCTTCCCCCTTGGGAGATGTACTTTGCCGCCGCCGCACGAAGGAACGGAGCCGGCGCGGGAGTTCTATTCGTGTCACTGAGAAAGGACCTGCTCACGTATTCATTTGTTCTCACCCAAAATTGTTCGAACAACGAAGCGGAGTATCAAGCTATCCTCCTCGGACTCAACATGGCAGTCAAGATGAAGCTACCGCAGTTAAACATCTACGGCGACTCGACTCTTGTCATCAAACAACTTACAGTGGAGTTCGAAGTAAAGAAACTCGAGCTCGTGCCATCCTGGAGATATGCCTGTGACCTTCTGGCCCAAATTCCGGAAGCGTCGTTCCACTACCTCCCTTGATCCGAAAATGGGCCAGCCGACGCATTGGCTGGAATTGCGGCCAGTCTAGCGCAATTCGACGAATGGCCGAACCAAGTCCCCATTTGCGAAAGATGGGTAGTCCCTCCATCAACCGAAGAGGAAGCAGAGGAAGAGCAGAGAAACGAGATGGAAGAGTCATTGCCTATCTCGGCTAGAAAAAATGAAGTCGGAGATTGGCGAGAGCCTATCTCGAACTTTCTTCGGTACAGTACACTCCCGGCCGACCTGCGAGAGCGAGTTCATATTCGCCGAGCAGCGCCAAGGTACATTTTCATCAATGACGTACTTTACCGGAGGTCGTACGAAGGCCTACTTCTTCGTTGCCTATCCAAAGAAGATGGACTATAGGTCCTAAAGGAAACACATGGTGGAATTTGCGGTGCACACCAGGCTGGCCCGAAGCTCCACGTACAAGTCAAATAGTTAGGCTATTACTGGCAGACGATGCTCAAGGACGCCACCAAAATGGCTCGAACCTGCAGACCGTGCCAACTCCATGCCAATTACATACATCAGCCATCGGAGCCGCTTCACCCAACGATTGCGTCATAGCCGTTTGAAGCTTGGGGGATGGACATCATAGGTCTAATAACTCCTAAATCTGACTCTGACCGACAATACATTCTGGCTGCCACCGACTACTTCTCGAAATGGGCTGAAGCCGCTGCCTACCGAGAAGTCAAGGCTACCACCGTCGCCGACTTCATTTGGACCAAAATTATCTACCGATATGGGGTTCCTCGATACATAGTGATGGACAATGGTACGCCATTCAAAAACAAAGTCATGGACCGCTTCTGCAAGAAATTTCGCATACAACAGCGGACATCGTCAGCTTACAACCCGACAACCAATGGACTCGCAGAAGCATTCAACAAAATGCTCTGCAAGATCCTAAAGAAAACCATCGGCGCCAACAAAAAGAGTTGGGACGAAAAGCTTGGCGAAGCCTTATGGGTATATAGAATGTCGTTTTGAACGCCGATCCAGTCGACGCCATATTCGCTGGTCTATGGCACCGAAGCGGTGCTCCCACTCGAGGTACAACTCCCCTCTCTGCGCATTGCTATTAGAGAAGGGCTCACGACAGAAGAGTGTGCTCAGTTGCGACTCTCAGACCTAGAGTCACTCGACGAGCAGCGACTCGAAGCACAACAATGACTCGAGTGCTACCAGTCTCGAATGACAAGGGCCTTCAACAAAAAAGTACGGCTTAGGTATTTCCAGAAAGGCAACTTGGTGCTAGCGGTAAGACGGCCAATGCTCTTTACGGGCAAAATTGGGGGCAAATTCGCGCCGAAATGGGAAGGACCGTATGTGGTGCAGGAAGCCTATACCAATGGCGTCTATAACAAACGATAAATTCCTTAAACGCTTCTACGCATGCGGGGGCTGCGAAAAAAAAAAGAAGTCAAATAAAGAAGCCAATGTTTCTCATTGCTACGAAATCGAATAAAGGAGACAACGTTTCTCATTGCAAAAAAAAAAAAAAAAAAAAATGGGAACAATGCAAGCCTCGCAAACAAAAAAGGAGAGAGGCTACAAAAAAAAAACACAAGGAAAAACAATCAAAGCTGTGGAAGCTCAAAGTCGGCCACACGTCGCTGTAGCCAAACGACTTCAGCATGAACCTCGGACAGTTCCCGCGTCTCAGTCTCCCTGAGAGTTGGGCACGAACGAATAGAAGCAAGCTGCTCCTAGAGAGTGGAGGCCTCCTCCTCGCTGGCATCAATTCCCCTCCGGATGGTCGTAAGCTCGACGACATTGATGAAGTCGAGTTGAGCCGATCGAGTGCCAAACGGTCGCGAAGAGCTTTCTATTCAGCTCAGCAGCTTCGTGCTCTGCTTGACATCTATCTAAGTCCACCGTTAAGTCATCGCGCTGACGACTCACTCGCTGGACAGAACGGTTGAGTTCAGCTTCTACAGCGAACCGTTCAGCCAAACTGAACTTACCGGCTAAGGAGTTGCGCAACTGCTGGAAGCGATCTACCTCTGAGGTAAAGTCCTCCACCCACTGCTCTAGAACTGAAGTGTCAAAGCCGACCCCTCTCAAGTGGTCGAGAATGACGCGGGTGTCTGCTACAAGCTCTGGCGAATCTTGCCAAAGCAGCCTGCTGCAGTAAGAGCCTCGATCTTCCCGAGGGTCGGAAGGCTGATGCCTAGAAAACAGAAAGGGAGATAAACAAAAAGCAAAATAACAAGAAAAACGAGGGAATGGAAGGATTTTTATTAACCGACAAAGGCCGCGAAGTTGAAGAATCCTCGCTAATGGGTCGACGAGCTGAACCCGAAGGTCCTTCCTTGGCAACAAGAGATGCCTCTGTGCTACTAGGAGGAAATGTCACAAAGGCATTCCCCCTCGAAGTCGCAACGACAAGTGGGGACGGACCAGAGAGGGTGCTGAAACTCACCCGCGACGGTAACTCCGGCATCAACTTCAAGCTCCTCAACCAAGACCGGCCCATCCGATGGCTGAAGGGGCGCCACACCCTCACCGACAGTCGTCGTCAGGCAGTCGGCTCCGCAAATCGCTAACTCACCAGTAACAACAGCAGGCGATGCTTCTTCTTCAACCCACTCCAACTGTCGGGTAATCTCTAACTCGGCAAGGTCGAATAAATCATCTTGCTGAAAGACAGGCTGGTCCATAGACGGGGCTATGACGACGGCAAGCCTTTTAGAAGGTAGGTCACCCAACTCCTGGATCGATTGTGCTCCTACTCAGCTCGCTGGCGTAGGTGACACCATTGGCTCTGCAATTGTATCTCCGGTCGGCAGAACAACAGACCCATCGAGAGGCGCCGACTCTTTAACCTTTTCCCCCAACCCCGACAGAGGAGTCTCCGAAGGTTGAACGACAGTAAGAGGAGCTAAATTTGTCAGCGACTTACCTAGACCGGTTCGGAGTCGCTTCTTGAAGGGAGGTGGAACGAAAATGAAAGGCTCTGGCTACTGAACTGTGGGCTTCCTTTTCGAAGCAGTCCTCTTCGGCAAAGTCGGCGACTGAGCCAACCCTTTTCCCTTGCCTATAGGAGCACCGGCTACTGGTAGAGAAAGCACTTCTGGCCGAGAATCCCCTTGTACCGAAGAAGGCTCTCGGATCACGATGCCTTGCTTCGGCCGAGGCGCCTGCTTCTTCCCACCTTTGCTCTGTTTTGCCTTGACAGGAGGCTTCGAACTTGGCCGAGAATTCTTTTGGCTGTGACCCTCCACGTCGCCATCTCCTCGCGTAGGCGGCAAGACTATTTTCAGCGCAGACGCTCCGGTAAATTTCCTCCATGCACGCTAAAAGAGAGAGAAGGAGATCAAAAGGTGCAAAAGGAAGAGATAAAAAAAAAAGAGAGAAGAGATGAGAGTTCTTACCTCAAAGATGGGAACCACTGTCTCGAGCCAGGACTCCCGAAAAAGGAACGTAACACCAGGGTCAGAGTCGGGACTCACGAAGGGCGGCACCTCCACGCTGCCAAGGGGACAGGCAGTCCCTGATCATCATAACTCCACAAGTGCATTAAATGAAGCCGCATTTCGTTCGTCGGAGAACAGCACACCCGGCAAGTCTTGGCATAACCCAAACTGACGAGCAAACCGGTGAGGACTGTAAGGTTCCACCACGAAAAGCTCGCGCTTCCGCAAGACCAGAGATGTTACCCGCAGGCAATGGAAGTACTCCACTTCAATCCGAGAAGCAAAGCGACCAGCCTTGTCAAGGATTGGACTGGGAGGAAGAGCCTCTGAAGGTTACCAACATCGCACTCCGTCGTGCCAAAACAAAGAATGAGCCTCCTGAGTACAAACGCGAACAAGCTCCGGATTACGGTAGAGCATCATAAGTGGTTTGTCGCCGCCGTTGGAGTCAGCCTCGTGAACGTCGAACGTCTGGGCAAGCCATGCATAGACGAATGGCCAAGAAATCCTCCCTGGTGAGAAGGC
Source organism: Aristolochia fimbriata (assembly GCA_019845555.1). Lineage (NCBI taxonomy): Eukaryota > Viridiplantae > Streptophyta > Magnoliopsida > Piperales > Aristolochiaceae > Aristolochia > Aristolochia fimbriata. The sequence continues at coordinate 29,396,922 of CM034079.1, read as the reverse complement.
GTTGAGTCCTCAATAAATGTTGGCCAAGGCTACGCCGGCCAAACTACTGCGAGATCCGCCGGCCATGAAGCAGGCCATCTTGAAAACACTTAACCGCAGCATGTTGCTTGACAAAGGCAGGATAAAACGATAGAGCCACAACGATAAGAAGGCAGCCAGATACACTTCATTTGTGAGGGCGTCAGGGACCCCAAGTTCGGAGAGGGGTTGATCCTGCACGGCCGTCCGGTCATGACTCCGAGAACCTGTCGTCTTCTCGCGATCAGCCCAAGGTCATCTGAAGGCCTCACACCCCTTTTGGCTCGGAACCAGAAGGATGCCCACTCGAACATAGGAACCCCAAAAAATCCATCCAAGTTCGAAGCCTTAGGACGACAAAAAAGCCAATAATAGGCAAGGATGAGGTACCGAATGCTCTCGGGCAATGGCACAAAATGACTCTGAGTAAAATCATCAACCGTCGGAGTTGTTTCATCGTAAATGCTCCCTGAGATGGACAGACCACCGAGTCGATGCATATCCCACAAGGAAATCGATAGCCTCCCTCGCGAGTGAAAATGGTGTTGGTTGAAGAACACCAGACCTCCAGGAAAGAGTGGACAACGTTACTGTAGCATCGATACGAAAACATAGAGGCTCGGACTGCATGAGTGAGGTCTGCTGTGGCCAACTGCTTGGTACAAGTGTGGAGAACGACGTCTGCCCACTCGAAGTAGAAAGGCACAGGGTAGGGGCCAGAGCTCATAACCGGTTAACTATCCCATTAATCAAATCGGTCACTGTCGATGGAAAGTTTCGGCGTTGAAAAACGAACCAGCTGGTCATGCATCGGACTCAGCAGGATATTGCCTACAGCTTGGTGCAGAGACGATAAAGCCTCGTCGACCCTCGGGAGATAACAGATCTGGTCGTCCTCGTTGACAACAGGGTGACTCCACAGGTCGTGAACGGCCTTGACTGTGGGCGCGGTTACGTCACAACCGCCGTAGGCCGACGGTCCCCCAAGAACCAACAGCAGTGGCTTCTGTTCTTCCTCAGAATCACGGATCCGCAGGTAGTGACGAAGGGCACCCTTCACGATGGCCTTCGTGGTCGAGATAGTGAGACCGAGGAAGGAGAAAGAGGTCGGCGTGGTAGACATCCCAAAAACTTGATGCGATCCCAGCTAATCACTAGCAAGAGGACTAATCAATGTCATATAGACTTAAGTAAGTCCGAATATCGTCCCACAAGGACCAAGCTAATAGATAATTGCTTTTCTAGTTTAAAAACCAAAGTTTGAGAAATCGATTGGAAAGGAGTTATAAAAATAGAAAATAAACTAATCTACCAAATCCTATAGATATCAAGAGAGGGCTTTTGATAAAATCAGTATGGAAAAAGGCATTGGGAATCCAATTCCCTCCCTAGGCAATTCTGAGATTGAATAGAAGTTGAGTTTTGGAAATCAATTTCTGACGAGCTTATAAAACCATGGCTACAATCCGCATCAGCATCACCTGTTTCTATCTCCTAGAGTAAACCTAGCTAGCATGATCGACTCTACTTGATAGCATAAACATGAAGCTCATTGTGTCATAGACAAATCAATCTAATCCAACAGGGTATTACTTTAAGGTCGAGGATTAACCCAAGGATTAGTTGATCTCCCTAGTGTATGAACTCAGAAAGACTTGTAAAACCGTTTCAACATATCTTACCTTAAGTCTAGCGTTACCTTAAAACCATTACATAGAAAGACAGCAAGTATGAATCAAGAATTATACAACTTTGGAATACTCATTCATGCACCAAATTGAAACCAAATAAAATATAATGTATCAATCTCATTACATGCCTAGGGAGTCATAGACTCCCAACTACAGATGACTACTCCATACTGGAAATATAAACACAAAATAAGGTTTTGATAACAGCCATGAAAGACGAAAAATAACTAAGTATAGAAACTCCCTTTGGAAGGCTGCTCTTGGTCACCCTTACTTCTTGGCTGAATTCTCCACCTTTCTTCTCAAAGCACCCAGAGGTCATGTAAGACTCCCTCTGGATCTTCTCCTCTCTCTAAACTAAACTAAAAATCAGGAAATTGAACTGAAAACTGAATTCTAAAACTAAAAACTGAATGTATAACTCTCTTCCTCGGACCTCTATTTATAGTTGTTCTGCGGCCCAGGTCTTGTAATTTGGTCTCTGTCCAGGGGTATAAATTGTGAGTTCCCGATCTCAGAATTGGATTAAATTACACACTAACCTTCCTTCTATAGTCCTTTCCTTGTGTATGAAATTTTAGTTTAATCTGAGTTAGGCAACTTGAGATATGATGCTCAGAAGTTGGGTTGATTCTGCTGCAAATTTTAGCATTGGGTCCACCACTTTGAAAATATAAAAATCCAAAAACCCGACTTCGATTGGCCTGATTTTCCATGACATGATTCTAAATCATCTAAGGAAGCTGTGGTCAAAATTTGGATTCAATTGGAAGTTGGAATCTCCAGATATGGCCTCTTCAATCTCAGATTTTAATTTCCTTTTATAGCAGTCTCCTAATCAAGAATAGAATTTTTCTCTTTGAGGATTCAAAACTCTTAGGATTTCCATCAATTTCCTCTAGATACTTTGTGGGCACCTTCCTTATGCACTCAGGACTCTTCCTTCCACGCTTCATCTTGATTACGTGTCAGAATCCCAAGATTTTAGCGATTTCGCATTACAGAGTCACCGGTGCAGTCGCGCCGAAAATTAGCTTTAAAATGGCGCGGTCGCGCCACTCGGGCTGAATTTCTTCTAAGTACTCGAATGGAAAGAGTTTTAGACGTGTTTGAAAACTCCAGATGCCTTCTGGCACCATCTTGGCGCGGTCGCGCCGGATTTTGTCCTCCAACAGGTGCGGTCGCGCCGGTCCCTACGACCTTGTTCCTTTATGCACTAAAATCCTCATATTTTCCTCATTTTAGCTCCGATTTCAATGATTCTTGTTGCGTTGGACTCCTGAGAGAAAAGAAATGAATCTGAGACATATTTTATGATTTTATTATGATTATTACCTCCAAAATATAATTTCCAAGTCCAATTAAGGCCTAAAAATAGTGTCATTTAGACACTTATTAGTAGACATCTGCAACAGAACAGGAAAAGTTTGGTACACAATTCACTCTCAATTCAAAAAAGAAAAAAATGCATCTCCTACGACCAGAGATGGAGAAGTCAAGGTCGCAACAAAAAAAAAAGGGGAAAAACACTAGCAAAATAAAAAAAGTTGGGGAGCGGCTAAAAAGACCAGTCGCCGATGAAAAACACGAACGGAGAAACAAAAAAAAAAGAGAGAGGGCAGTCATCAACCAAGTACATTGGCTCTTTTAATGGAACGACCAGCTAACACATTCGTGTTCGGCGACCAAGCCGAACACAATCAAAAGCATTACAGCCAGAGATCAGACTGGCCGCGAACGAAAGGAAATCCACAACGCCCGACGACCGAGCCGAGCATTGCATTAAAACATTGTGCCCGCCGACCGATCCGAGCACAGTTCAAAAAATTTGCAACCTGCAACAAAGCCGGCCACGATCAAAACAGAAGGCACTGTGCCTGGCGACTGAGCTGGGCGCAGTTCCAAAAATTCACAACCAGCAACAAAGCATGCCTCGACCAAAACAGAAGGCACGGTGCCCGGCGACTGAGCCGAGCACAGTTCAAAAAATTCATGACCAGCAACAAAGCAGGACACGACCAAAACAAATACACTGTGCCCGGTGATCGAGCCGGACACAGTTCAAAAGCTTAGTGCCCGACGACAGAGCCGGACGTGACCAAATTCAACACTCGACGACCGAGCCGGGTGCTGCAATGCAAATTCCTGCTGCCGGCGACCAAGGCGGACGCAGCCAATCGAAGATAGGTGCGTAACTCCAAAAAAAAAAAAAAAAAAACACGACAAACAGAAGCAATGGCAGAGACAAAGTGCGAGCGACAAAAAGAAGCAGTCGCAGAAAAAAATTGCGAGCGACAAAAAGAAGCAGTCACAAAAGAAAAAAAAATTTATTTCGGCAATCTAGCCGAGCCCACACAATTCAAAACAGAGGACTCGCACCCGGCGACCAAGCCGGCTATGGCCACACAGCAACTCGCACCCGGCGATCGAGCCAGTTGCGACAACAGCACCCGACGACCAAGCCGGATGCGCCAACACAGAAATTCAGCCTCCCGGCAACCCTTCCCGGCTCAGTCAAAACAAAAATCAGCACCCAACGACCAAGCCGATTGCGACTATACAAAAATTCGCACCCGACGATCGAGGCAGATGCGACAACAGCACCCGGTGACCAAGCCGGATGCGACGACACAAAAATCCAACACCCCGACAACCTTACCGGGATCACTCGGAACAAAAAAGTCAGTGCCCGGTGACCCAGCCGGACGTAAAACAAAGGTCTCGCGTTCGGCGATCGAGCGAGATGCGACTGAAAACAAGAACTTCACTCCCGGTGATCGAGCCGAAAGCAACTGAAGCAAACTCGCAGCTCTCGACAACCAAGCCAAGTGCAGCATGGAAGCATAGTCTCCCGGCGACCTAGCCAGGCTTCCACGAAACAAACTGTCAGCGCCCAACGACAGAGTCGGACGTAAAACAAAGGTCTTGCGCTCGGCGACCGAGCCAAGCGCGACCAAAACGGAATTGCAGCACCTGGCGATCCAGCCGGGTGCGACCCAAATCAATTCCAGCACCTGGCGTCAGAGCCAGGTGCGACACAACATCACCATGTTTGGTTTTTGGGCCAAACGACGCACGAAAGGCTGTCATTCTGTCACACTGACAAATTGACAGACACCTGGAATGCGAAAAAGATACAATTCGAGAGAGATGGAAAAAAGAGAAGAAAATAGAGAAAAATAAAAGAAAACGTGAAAGAAAAAGACAGACTTAGGGATAAGTTGAAAATGAGAGGAGAGAAAAAGAAGAAGAAAGTGGGAGGAAGAGAAGGAGAAAGAAAAGTGAGTGGGGACCCCGGCTAACTCGAATTGAGCCAGAGACAGCAGGGAGGTAAGGATTTTATTTTTTTTTTTACTGTACCTTTATGTCCTGATTCGCGGAGAGTTCTGACGCAAGTTGTGGCTCGAAGGAGATTGCAAACCCAAATTCGTAGATTGTCTCCCAAAATTGGCAGTCTCCCAACTTCGCAGTCAGCCAAATCGCAGACAGACTGTCTCCCAAAATTCGTAGTCTCCCAACTTCGCACTCAAGTCGGAGAATCTCCCAAACCCAAAATTGCAGACTGTCTTCCCAATCAAAATTGTAGATTGTCTTCCCAGTCAAAATCGCAGACAGAGAAGCCTCAGCAATTCGCAATCTCCCAAATTTGTAGTCGCAAGCTGTCTCCCAAAATCGCTGACAACCAATTCGGAGACAGTCAAGTCACAGACAGAAGGTAGAACCAAAGTCGCAGAAAGTCAAATCGCACCCAGTTCGTAGACAGCAAGTCGCAGTCTCCCAATTTCGCAGTTATCCTAGTTCGCAAACAGAATTAGGTCGTATGAATCCAAAATCTCAGTCTGATAGAAAACACCAAATCGCAGACAGAGAGGGGACCGAAATTCGCAGAGTACACCCAGAGGAGGAAGATACAGCTTTTAAAAATGATTATCCTTAATTCGTGGGGAGTGGATTAGTGTTTCCTCCACTTAAAAGGGAGACTACTGCACAGGAGGGTGGGACCCACGTTTCCGCTCCTCTCCTGCGATCTGCGCTGAAGCCAAACCTTCAACGAGTGACATAAAGCCAGTTTCGACGAAACAAACTAGGAGAACATCCCAACTCGCCGGGAGGCTCCACTCAGTCAGGGTGGGTCTCGCTATGCCCAATTCTATGCGCATTCTCTTCCCGGCGCATCAAACAGAGGCGCAGAAGAGAGACTGTCTCACGCAGAGCTTGAGGAAGCCAAAATCTAATCTACACAACGGCACCGAGTAAGTGCCTCTTCCCCAGCGTGCCATTTACATATCGAAGCCACTACAGCCATTCCAATGAAGCACTGCGGTAATGCGAAGCTTGTTGGAAATATTTCGTTGCACCAAGAGATGGGTCAAATCAGAGAGAAACCCCTGCGCTTCTTTTCGGTCCGCGCTCCTTCTCTTCGGCACGATGACCAGAAGTAACGAAGCATGCGATCTGAATTGAAGCCCATCGCTCTTCACTCAACCTGCGCCGATCCTTCAACGCAGCGTGAAGGGGTGTCGTCAAAATCGGATTGGTCAAAATTTGTCGAAACGGAGCTGCACTTCTCTCCGGTCCGACGGCCAAAGTCGTCAAAATTTACAGAAGCTACCAAAATTCGTCGCTACTGCCTTCGCTGAAGTACCGAAGCGACATTCGGCTACAATATTCGAACATACTGAAGCCAATCACTTAGTCGACTTCAACTCATCGTCGACGCCCAAACTTGAACAACACCTCTGTTCAGGTACTCAGTGTCTCTCTATATATATAAAAAAAAGAAGAAAAAATTGAAAAAACGAACAGCTCTAAAAACAGCAAGAGAGAAAAAAAAAATGAAAAGAAAAAAAAAATATATAAGATACAAGTGTACAGAAATATACACTATCCTAAAAGAATAAGAGGACAGAAAAGGATACATACACGAAAAGATGAACGACCCTAAAAGAGTAAGAGGGTCGACAAAAAAAAAGAAAAAAAAGTGTGTGTGAGTTGCGTTTGTGTTTCGTATTCAAAACTTGCTCATTCTCTCTGAACGATCAACTCTCGAAGGGGGCAATCTGTATACACCAAAATGTGAATGACCCAAATGCGACGAGCCCAAACGGCCATCAACCCAGCAATCAATCATCGTGGGTAGGCTCCATCGATTCTCAAAGCCACTTGCCGCAGCCCATCATCAGACCCATTCGTGTTGTCGCATGATCGACACAATCACTGCCCCAATCAGCAGTGAACCGTCGAGTCAGCACCAGTCAGCAGCCAAGTTACAAATCTGCTTCTCTAACAGTTATACGACCAAGCCTGGTCACCAACCGAAGAAACCAAGAAAAGTCATCGAGATCCTCATTCAAGGGATCCAAGAGAGGAATTCCCAGGTTTTCTCCCATCTCAAAAACAACAACAAAAAGGGTTCACGATCCCCCTTCTAAGGAAAGAACTCCAATAGCTAGACAGACTTGGCTACAAATAGCCAGAAACGCTCTGTCGCAGGGGTTGGAAAACCTTGGTTCGAAAACCTTTTGTCGAGAAGAACTCTCACACACAGAAGCTCTCTCGAGCCAAGGAAATTAAGCGACTCGCAGTTCGTCGGAACTCAACAATTCGACCGGAGCAGCTTTACACGTTTGCCAGCAACGTCAACAAGTCGATACACGTGGAACACAAATACTTCCATCCGATCGACCAAAGTTGTCACCGTTCGTGCACACTCGTTCCAGAACTCATATTTCAACGTCCTCGTCAGAAGCCGAAACTTCATCAAATTCACACGGAGATCGAATAAGAGGAAGAATTGGAGATTATACTCGCTTTCCTTGATATTCAAACACAAATTGTAACACAGATATTCTGTCGTAAATCGAATTAATCTCTCGGTCGCGCCTCTTCGCGGACCGGCGGATTTTCGGTGAAACAATATTAAAAAAATTATTATCTATCTATCTATATATATATATATATTAGAGGAATGGGGGTCGAGTGAAAATAGGGAAAAAAGTGCTGATGTGGCTTCTTCTGTAGGGAGAAAAAATCACTGAAAATTTTTTGGAGAAAAAAAAAATATTAGACAACTAACCATCCGATAAAGTGGAAGAAGGATTAAGATTACAGAGGAGAAAGTGGAAGAGGAGAAGGTGGAAGAGAGATAACAGGGCTTTACCTATTTTTAAGGAAAAAAGTTGCTATATTAAACCAGCTTCTTCTGCGTGTGACAGCAGTTCTCCGAGGCTTCTATTCCAGTAAGTATTTTCTCCTTCTCCTGCTGCTATTTTTGGATCAACTGATCCTACTGCTATTTTTGGAGACTGATCCACATTTTTGTCAATTTTTGCAGAGCAGTTACCGAAGGTACAACCGTTCTACAACCAGTTAGTTCTCTTTGCTTCTTCTGCGTGTGACAGCAGTTCTCCGAGGCTTCTATTCCAGTAAGTATTTTCTCCTTCTCCTGTTGCTATTTTGGATTAACTGATCCTATTGCTATTTCTGGAGACTGATCCACATTTTTGTCAATTTCTACAGAGCAGTTACCGAAGGTACAACCGTTCTACAGCCAGTTAGTTCTCTTTCTCCTCTCCGGCCAGGCAAGGTATTTTTTCTTTTTTTCTTTTTCTGAGCGAATCTGATGAAACCCCCCCCAAAAAAAGTGATGTTTGCCTTTCTGATGAATTACATAATTCTGATTTTCCCTACGATTAGAATAAGAAAAACAACAAAAGGAAAAGTTGAATTACATAATTCTGATTTCCCCTACGATTAGAATAAGAAAAACAACAAAAAGAAAAGTTGAATTACATAATTCTGATTTCCCTTCCTTGTCGAGAAATTAGGCTTCAAAAGTTTGGTTTCTCCAGCGCACTTAGTCGAGCTCTTTTGAACTGCTCTCGAGGTCGCTGAGGCTCCGTAATAATGTGGATCTCGCCGTCAGAGTTCGGATCTATGATTAGAATAAGAAAAATAACAAAAGGAAAAGTTGAATTACGTAATTCTGATTTCCCTTCCTTGTCGAGAAATTAGGCTTCCAAAGTTTGGTTTCTCCAGCGTACTTAGTCGAGCTCTTTTGAACAGCTCCCGCAATCGCTGAGGCTCCGTAATAATGTGGATCTCGTCGTCGGATATAGATGAAGTCTTTGTTAGAGCTGTTACACAAACTGCAAATTATGTCAACTCCCAAGGGCTAAATGTTCAAACTTCAATATCGTAGACAAACGAACCAAATATGCCTTTGGAGAATGTAGGAGAAGAAAGTGACTCATTTATTGGAGATTCTCAACTTTCAACAATTTGTGTGGGTGATCACACTGAACATGCTGAAAGTAAGTATCTAGGTTATTCTTATTGACATAGACATACCAAAAAATATATGTTAATATATTTCAAATCAGGTTCAACAGTTCGATCATCTATTCCAAGGGACCTCAAGAAATTATAGAAATTAGAAAAAAGAATGTTTGTTTGTGCTTCTTTCAATCCAATAATATGGATTGAAGAACGTGTAAGAGATTCTATAAAACGGTCTCCACATTACCAATTATGTTGTAAAAAAGGAAAGGTTTTCCTTCCCCTGTTATTTCGTCCTCCTCAAATTTTACAAGATTTGTATGATGAAAAACTTGATCGGAATACTTATAAGTTCAAGAATCAAGTTCAGGTTATTAACTCAATGTTTTCATTTACTTCAATGGGAGGCAAAATTGATAACACTATCAATGATGGAAACGGTCCTTATATGTTTAAAATTAGTGGAGCTAATTATCATAGAATTGGATCTTTGCTCCCACATAGAGGATAACAACCAAAGTTTGCTCAACTATATATTTATGATACAGAACATGAAATTCAAAACAAAATGTTTGCCTTTCGTGGCGAAGAACCAAACAATGGAGTAGATGAATGTGTAGTACAGATTATAAAGGACATGTTAGACTCAGTGAATCCTTATGTCCAAGTCTTTAGGAGTGCAAGAGATATGATTAATATTGATCCAAGTCTTTTGGATAGCAGACAAACAATTGGAAGACAATATAATGCACCCACAACAAGTGAAGTTGCCGCTTTATTGGTGGGAGATGGATCAGAGAGTAATAATAGGAGAGACATAATATGTTGTACTACACAGGGAATGCTCAAGCGCATTAATGAAACACATTCCAGTTATATGCCTTTACAATATCCATTATTTTTTCCACATGGGGAAGATGGGTGGCACTATCCAATTGCTTTGAGAAATGGTGCCACATTTAAAAGTGACGATGACACAAATGAAAAAAGAGGAACTGTTTCCATTAGAGAAGGCAAACATAAGGAAAAATCATTTTAACAGAGGCAAATTATTTCAACAATATGTGGTAGACGGATATGCAGCCATAGAAGAGGAAAGATTAAGATGGGTGAAAACAAATCAGACACAACTGCTTTCTGATTTATATAGAGGATTAGAAGATGCTATAGCTGCAGGTGATACTGATGCGTCCACTGTTGGGAAATAATTTGTTTTGCCTTCTTCTTTTACCGGAGGTCCAAGACATATGATTTAAATCTATCAAGATGCAATGCGAATATGCCAATACATGGGTCAACTTGATCTTTTTATAACATTTACCGGCAATAAACGTTGGGAGGAAATAACTGAAAATCTTTAACCTAGACAAAATCCAGAAGATAGACCTGATCTTATTACAAGGGTTTTTTGTTTGAAGTTACAACAACTCATGAAAGATCTGAAGAAGGGCAACCTATTCTGAAAATTTGTTGCAGGTATTACTGAACCACCTTTTTATATACATGTTTATTAGTAACATTTAATATTTGTTATAATATTTACAATCTAATGAACTTTTTAACTTGTGTAATAGATATTCATGTGGTGGAGTACCAAAAATGAGGATTACCACATGCTCACATATTATTGACCTTGGCAAAAGATGATGAAATTAAAGATGCTCATGAAATAGATAAGCAGAAATTCCAAATAGAGATGAGGACCCTCAAGTATATGACACAGTTGTTAGATTAATGATGCACAAACCTTGCAGAGCACTCAATGGCGAATCCGATGTATGGTAGAAGGAAAATGTTCAAAAAAATATCCTAGAAGTTTGAACTCAGGAACCACGTTTTATAAAAATTGATATGCATTGTATAAGAGATGTGATGATGGGAAAATTGTGAATGTGAAGGGTGTTGCATTAGATAATCGCTGGGTTGTGCCATATAATATAAATTTGGTTAGAAAATATGATGCTCACATCAATGTTGAAATGTGTGCACATTCAAAGGCAATCAAGTATCTATATAAGTATTCTCATAAAGGATCTGATAGAGCTACCGCTTGCATAACTCAAGAGACTGTTGATGGTGATGCAAACATTAACAACAGAGAAACAAGTCAATCCTTTGATGAAGTCAAATAATACTTAGATTGCCATTATATTTTTGCATCTGAAGCATGTTGGAGAATTTGTAACTTCCCATTACAAAAGTGTCATCCTTCAGTTGAAAGGTTACAATATCATTAGAAGGTCAGCAAAATGTCATATTTCATGATGTTGATGATCTTCACACAGTCAAATCAAGAACTGATATAGAAAAGACAATGTTCAGAGAGTGTTTTGCTATAAATGTCGTAGCCTCATTTGCAAGAACTTTTACATATGCAGAGTTCCCAATCCATTATGTGTGGAATAGGAACACAAAAAAATGGACAAAAAGAAAAAGGGGTAATACTATAGGAAGATTATATTATGCACACCCTAATTCAGGAGAAAGATTTTATCTGTGTCTGCTTCTTAGTTTAAAAAAGGGACCAAAAAATTATGGAGAGTTACGGACAGTGAATGGAGTTCAATATTTTAAGTTTAAAGAAACTTGCATTGCTCTTGATTTATTAGAAAATGATAATGAATGGCATGAGTGTTTACAAGAAGCATCAAATTGGTAAACTGCATTTCAATGAGAAATATGTTTTGTTCAATGCTTTTGTTCTGTGAAGTGACAAATCCTCTTAGTTTATGGGATGCATTTTGGAAAGATAAGTCAGATGATATTGCATATCGAACTAGGGGATCTTTGGGACAATCATCACTAGAATTGCCAGAAGATTTGTTAAAAAATGAAGTTTTATTGGAAATTGAGTCCATCTTGAATAGTAATGGTAGATCATTGAATGACTAACATCCTATGCCAATGCCAAGTAGCGATGTTTCCATAACGTCAAACAAACTAATAATAGAAGAATTAGGGTATGATGTGGATGATTCATTGAATGATTTTCATAAATTATATGTTTGTTTGAATAGTCAACAAAGATTTATATATGACGCAATTGTGACAGTTGTTGATAAAAAGGCAGGTGGATTTTACTTTATTTATGGTAGCGGTGGCACTGGAAAAATATATTTATAGAAAACATTAATTGCTAACATGCGAAGTGAAAGAAAAATTGTTTTGAGTGTCGCATCATCAGGAATTGTAGCATTACTTCTACCTGGAGGAAGGACAACACATTCGAGATTTAAAATCCCTTTGGACGTGGATTAAATTTCTACATGTCAAATAAAAATTAGATCAAATGAAGCAGCTTTAATTCGGAAGGGTCGTATGATAATATGGGACAAAGCTCCAATGACTCAGAGATTTGCTTTTGAAGCAGTTGATCGAACTTTAAGGGATATTATGAAAAATGTTAATCCATTGAATGGAAATAGTCTGTTTGGAGGAATAACTATGGTCTTGGGTGGAGATTTTAGACAGGTATTGGCAGATATTAAAAGAGGGGGACGGAAGGAAACTGTATTCAAAACTATTCACAAATCAATGATATGGGATGAATGTCGTTTATACAAACTAAATATACACATGAGAGTCTTAGAAGAAGGTGGTACTGAAAATGAGTTAAATAGCAGAGCTTTTACAAAATGGATTTTGGACATTGGAAATAGAAGTACAAACACAATGCTAAAAATCTCGGCTTGTGATTTCGATTTGATTGATATACTAAATGATCTTTCGGTTAAAAATGATGGTAATGGAGTGCAAACTTTAATTGATATGTGTATGCACCAAAATGTGCATGGCCCAATTTCGATGAGTCCAGCAGTCCACCGATCCAGCAAACAACGATCGTGGGTGAGCTATGTCGACCTTTGAAGTCCATTGCTACAGCCCATCGCAAAGTCCATCATTGTTGCCACATCATCAGCACAGTCGGCGCCTTTGTCTGCAAAAGTTTATCACGTCAGCACCAGTAAGCAACTGGAGTACACGTCAGCCTCAACAACCAAATGACTAAGTTTGGTCGTTAACCGAAGGTGAAAAAAAGAAGGCCACGATCCGGGTCTTCCTCTCCCCCCCCTTTTTCCTCAACTTCCCTAACAAAAGAGGATCGTGATCCTCTTTCCCAGGCAACATTCCTCAACAATCAAAAAGACAAGCTACAAAAGGCAGAAGCTTCTCTACCACAGGGGTTGGAAAATTTGAAGATCGAAAGTCTTTTGTTGAGAAGAATTCCCACTCGCAGAAGCTCTCGAACCAGAGAAGTTCAGCAACTCACCGTTCGTTATCCACCAGTTCGACCAGGAGTAGCTCTACACGATCACCGACAACGTCACAAGTCGACATACGCGGAGCACAAATACCTCCGTCCGACCGACCAAAGCCACCTCTGTTCGTGCACACTCGTTCCTGCAACTCGAATCTTGGCGACGACTCGCCAGAATCTTCAACTTCGCCCAAAATATACGGAGATTGAATCAGAGGAAACCTAGGAGATTGTACTCGCAATTTTTCTGATATACATACACACCCTATAACACAAATTATTTTAAAGTAATCGACATATTCTCTCGGTCGCGCCTCTTCGCGGACCGGCGGGTTTTCGGTGAAACAGATTTGGCACGCCCGGTGGGACCTTTCCTACCTCTCATCTCCTTCTCAGTCCAACCAAAAAAAAACTTAACCTCAGCCATGGCCAGCAACGCCAACAACGGCAACAACAACAACAACAACAGGAGCAAACAAATTGCCTCCTCGAGCTCCGATCAACCGCGCCCTGCCGCGACCGCAAGCATGACCACAGGAACTCGTGGACCAGTAGCTGCACCTTGGGCCGACCTCCACACTCCAACGTCTCCACCACCGGCCACTCGCCCACTTACAAGGGCTTTAGCCAGAAGTTTGTCCACTGGACTAGCTCCATTCATGCGCGATGCACGTCGTCCAACCACCGTGTTCGTACCTCAGGCTACCGGGGCCTCCAATAAACCAACCGCGGCTGCCGCTAAACTGATGCCGACGATGGCTAAGCCAACATATTTGGCAGTCGCCGCTTGACCTCCTCGCTGTCCGACTGTCAACCCGACGCAGTTGCCACCGTCGCGAAGAAGCTCTATCGTTCCCACTCTGGTGCTGCGATACGAGCAACACGGAGGCGTCTCTTCATCCTTCGCGGCAAGGACATATGCATCGCCGGCCTCCTCTGTACAGAGAACGTCGGACACCGATAACTCACCGGTCGTGACGGTCTCACACGACCTCTTGGCCGCGCTCAACGCAGCTGCCGGTCCACCTCCCATCCGCTCACCTCGTCGACAAACACCGGCGACCTCTCCTGCTGCGACATCACCCATTCCATCTCGCCGGCTCTCACTGGTGGCTACCACCGCAAGCCAGTCACCTCCCAGAGCCACACTTCTCAATCAGCCCGCTACCAGCTCTATTGACTGGTCGCCCATGACGATTTCTTCTCTGACGCCGATGGCCATCTCCCCGATGCAATCGCCGGTGGCAACTTCACTACTCCAAGCCTTGCCGAAAATAAATTCTTTGGCACAAACTGTCAAAATGGCCGCGATGACAACTTTGGCCAAAACAGTCGAGGAGCAGCTGGCCGAACTGCAAGTTGCGCTAAAGGAGCAGAGTGAACAGTTGCGCATCCAAGATAAGTAACTTGCTGCTCGCGACGCCCAGATCGCGAGAATACTGGACCGACTCGAGATGGGCGCGGCTGCAAACAACACTGGCTGCGTCTCCCAAGAAGTCGACCGAAATCGGGCGACTACCAGTGGCTCAGCTGAGCCCTTGCCAGAAGATCCTTCTTCCGACGACGAGCTGCCGCCCGTCGCACCAGTGACCATTCGCAGAGGCCGAGCTGAACCGAATCCGACTGGTCTCACCATCGACGCAGTCAACGAGATAATCAACCGGGCTGTACGAAACAGCTCGGGCGACAACAAATCTATCGCCTACTGGAGGCCCTACACGCAGAGGATCCAAAACATTCCTATGCCGGTTGGGTATCACCCTCCAAAATTCCAGCAATTCAATGGCGACGGGCATCCAAAGCAGTACGTCGCCCACTTCATAGAAACCTTCAACAACGCCGACACCGATGACGACTTGTTGCTGAAGCAGTTCTGCCAGTCATTGAAGGGAAATGCCTTCGACTGGTACATCGAGCTTCCCCAGGAATCCATCGACAGTTGGTAACAATTGGAGCGTGAATTCCTCAGTTGTTTCTACAGCACTCGGCGCACCGTAAGACTGGTTGAAATCTCAAATCTCAAACAGAAGAAAGGAAAGAAGGTGGTCGACCACATCAACCGATGGAGGAACTTGACCTTAAATTGTAAAGAAAGCTCGAACCTCTCCCTCGAGGCCGAAATAGAGATGTGTTCGCGAGGGATGCAGTGGGAACTCCTGCATTACATCCGTAGCCGGAGGCCGAACGACTTTCAAGAGCTTGCTACAGAAGCTCATAATATGGAGAATCTGATAGAGGAACGAGGAGAAGAAGGATCCTCTTCTGCCGACCCTCGCAAAAAGGGGAAGGCACCAGCCGCGAATGCACCGAAAGAGACGAAAGAGAAAAAAAAATCCTCTATTGCGACGAACGCTTTCGAGCCTATCAAGGTCGGAAGCAAGGTCAAGGCACCTACCTCCCATGGCAACTAATCGGGGGTACCTACCGAAAGTTGTCACTGGAAGAACGACACGCAAAGACATATCCCTTTGCCGACACAGACGTTCCCATCATGCTCGACCAACTCCTTGACAATCAACTATTGAGGCTGCCAGAAATCAAAAGACCTGGCGACCAATCTAAGAACAAGGATCTGAATTTTTGCAAATATCATCGATTGGGTGGGCACCCGACGGAGAAATGCTTCGTCTTGAAGGAACGGATCATGGAACTAGCTGCTCAAGGCCGCATCAAAATTGAAGGAGTTGAAAATACAGCTTCCTCACATGCCATTTCCATCCAAGCCGAGCCAAGACGGCGAACTCGGC
The DNA here is from genome assembly GCA_019845555.1 of Aristolochia fimbriata. Taxonomy (NCBI): domain Eukaryota; kingdom Viridiplantae; phylum Streptophyta; class Magnoliopsida; order Piperales; family Aristolochiaceae; genus Aristolochia; species Aristolochia fimbriata. The sequence goes on along the minus strand of CM034079.1, from coordinate 29,380,930 downwards.
TACACAAGCAGCAGGTCACAAAGAAGGAGTACCGTCCAAAGACAAAGGCAAGCGACCGGTCGTCGAATGGGACGATCTCGAGACGTCACTCAAGCAAATCTCGCATCTTAACGAGATATAAGACGATCTCGACTTGGCCATTAGGTCAAGACAAGCATTAATTCGAGTCCTCGACAAACCAAAGGAACTCCAAGCTGAAGTTGAAATGCTGCTCATGAGGAAGCACGACTTGCCAAAAGTCGGATTAACTCCCCCTTTCCGAAAGGAGGAAGAGGATGCACAATCACCTCCGCAGCTGGCCAAATCAAAAGAAGTGCTTGCCGTCTCATGTCCGCCGTGCATCACATTCCGAGAAGAAGACGCACAGTTGGGGACAAAGAACCACAACAGACCGATGTTCGTCTCCGACTACATCAAAGACTACAAAATTAACCATATTCTCATTGATTGCGGCTCCGTAGTTAACATCCTGCCAATTCGCACGACGAAGAATGTCGGTCTCTCTGCTGGCGACCTCTCTCCAAGCTCTCTCCTCATCCAAGGTTTCAACCAGGAGGGCCAAAGAACACTCGGCATGACAAATCTCAAGCTGAACATTGGCAACATGGTGGCCGAAACTCCTTTTCAAGTCATCGACTCCAGGACATCTTACAACCTGCTCTTAGGTCGACCGTGGCTTCACACAAATGGAGTTGTACCATCCACACTACACCAATGTTTCAAATATTGGAAAAATGGCGAGCAAAAGACGATGTACGCCGACGAAAGTCCATTCACGGAGGCTGAGGCATCCTTTGCGGATGCCAAGTTCTATCTGATCACCAGACCGACAGTCAAATTGTCACCTAGGTCGAACCAGGCAGCTAACGCCAAGAGCACTCTGACGCAAGCTGCATCGTTCAAACAGCCATCGCAGGCCATGGTACACAAACAGCCTTCGCAGGCCGCAGCTTCAAACCAAACTCCGATGCAAGTTGCATCTCCCAAACAGACCACGACGCAGGTCGTCTCTCCAGAGCAGCCTGCGCACAACAGCCAGCCGACACACGGCTATAAATCGACCGCAACCACTCCAACTCCAAAGCAGTGCAGTGTACCCATCTTACGGTACATTCCTCAGTCGCAAAGGAAGAAAGGAGAAGCTCCCTTGGTCGTCTGCCACAAAATCCAACCGACCCCTTTGCCAGAAAAGGTCACACTTCCTTTGCCAAAAGTGGAGGAACGAAGCATCGTGAAGCAGTTGCCGTCCACACGCTCCAATGAAGGTTTCGATCCGAACGCCTACCGACTGATGGCCAGAGCCGGGGGCAACCTTACAAAAGATGAAATCCACGCAAAACGACCCGTCACTCTACCGGTTCTCACTCCAGAACAGGAGAAATTGAGAAACGAAGGCCAACGGATCAACCAGGGTCGCCTTGGCCTCGGCTACGAGAAGCAGAAGCCGATCAAAATCTACACTAGCCAAGCGAAGCCAGTCAAAATAACCAGAAAGGCATCGACAGACGTACATCAAGTTTCAGTCGGCCAAACTCCAACGAAAAAGAAAGACGCGCCGAAACCGATGGTTATTTACACCCTGAAAGCAGCCATCGCACGAGCTCGTGCATATGATTCGGTCATGGTGAATCACATCTCCTTCGCCGACGACAATCAAGAAGAAGAGGAATTCGTCTTGAAGGAGGCTCCAACTGAATTCGAAGAAGGAGGCCAGGTGACTGTCGACGAATTAAACAAAGTCGACTTGGGCACAACAGAAGACCCCGAGGCCGACATTCCTCAGTGCTTCGTTGACGGCTGAAGAAGAAATTGAATACATGGCATTGCTTCGCGAATATCGCGACATCTTCGCCTGGAACTATACGGAGAGATACCCGGCCTTGACCCACGAGTTGCAGTTCACAAATTGGCAGTTCATCCCTCTGTTCGACCAGTCAAGCAGTCGCAGCGATGGTTCCAACCAGAACTTGTGCCAGAAATAGAAAAGGAGGTCGACAAATTGATTGCAGTAAATTTCATCAGAGAAGTGAAGTACTCGTCCTGGATTGCAAACATCGTCCCAGTCAAGAAGAAGACTGGCCAAATCTGGGTCTGCATCAACTTTCGCGACCTGAATAAGGCGTGCCCGAAGGACGACTTCCCGCTGCCAATAACCGAGCTCATGGTCGATGCGACAACAGGTCACCAGTCTCTATCCTTCATGGACGGGTCCTCCGGCTACAACCAAATTCGGATGGACCCAAAAGATGAGGAGCTTTCTGCATTCCGCACTCCTAAAGGCATCTTTTGCTACAAAGTGATGTCATTCGGACTCAAGAATGCCGGCGCGACCTACCAGAGAGCAATGCAGAATATCTTCGATGACTTCCTCCGCAAACGAGTAGAATGCTATGTCGACGACCTGGTGGTGAAAACAAAACAGAGGTCGGACCATCTTCTCGACCTCTGGGCAGTGTTCGAGCGACTGCGACGGTTTCAGCTTAAAATGAATCCGTTAAAGTGTGCCTTTGGCATCACCTCAGGTAAATTCTTGGGGTTCATTGTGCATCACAGAGGGATCGAAATAGACCAGTCCAAGATCGATGCCATCAAGAAAATGTCGGAGCCTAAAAATGTCTCCGAACTCAAAAGTTTCCAAGGCTATTTGGCGTATATTCGACGCTTTATCTTGAACCTAGCCGAAAGGTGCCAGCCGTTCAGCCGCCTCCTCAAGAAAGATACACCGTTCGAGTGGGACAAATCTTGCTAGAACGCATTTAACAACATAAAGGCGTATCGCACTTAGCCACCAGTGCTCGTGGCTCCAATTGTCGATAGACCATTGCTGTTGTACATCGCAGCACAGGAGAAATCGGTGGGAGCTTTCTTTGCTCAATGTGACGAGAACAACAAAGAACGTTCTCTGTATTATCTAAGTCGAACACTGGTGGGTACCGAGCTCAACTATTCTCCGATCGAGAAGACCTGTCTAGCTCTCATCTTTGCAATCCAAAAGCTTCGACACTACCTCCTGGTGCATTCCACAAACCTCATTTCGAGAGCCGACCCGCTGAAGTACATTATGTCGCGACCAATTCTTTCTGGTCGACTGGCAAAATGGGTGTTGCTCCTCTCCGAGTTCGAGATCAATTTCGTGCCGCAACAAGCAATCAAGGGCCAAGCATTGGCCAATTTCTTGGCCGACCATCCGGTACCTGTCGAATGGGAGTTAACAGAGGAATTCCCAAACGAGGAGATCTTCCTGGTCGAGGTGCTCCCTCCTTGAGAGATGTACTTCAACGGTGCTGCACGAAGGAACGGAGCTGGCGCCGGAGTCCTGTTCGTCTCACCAAGGAAGGATCTGCTGCTGTATTCGTTCGTGCTCACGAAAATTTGCTCGAACAATGAAGTAGAGTATCAAGCCATTCTCCTCGGACTCGCCATAGCAGGCAAAATGTAGTTGCCGCAGTTAAATGTTTACGGCGACTCGGCTCTGGTCATCAAGCAGCTTACAGGAGAGTTCGAAATAAAGAAACTCGAACTCGAACCACTCTGGAGAAATGCAGGTGAACTCTGGCCCAAATCCCGGAAGCTTCACTCCATCATGTCCCTCGCTCCGACAATGGGCCAGCCGACGCATTAGCCGGCATCGCGGCCAGTTTGGCACAGTTCGACCAGCGACCAAGCCAGGTTCCCGTTTGCGAGCGATGGGTAATCCCTTCACCAGCCGAGGAAGAAACAGAAGAAGAGGAAACAGAAGAGATAGAAGAGTCTCTACCCATTTCGGCCAGTCAAAATCAAACCGAAGATTGGAGAGAGGCTATCACAAACTTCCTTCGCCACGACACACTCCCCGTCGACCTGCGAGAGCGAGTCCAAATTCGCCGAGCAGCTCCAAAGTATGTTTTCATCAACGACGTACTTTATCGGAAGTCATATGAAGGTCTGCTCCTTCGTTGCTTGTCAAAGGAAGAGGGGCCACAAGTGTTAAAAGAAACACACAGTGGAATTTGCGGCGCGCACCAAGCTGGCCCGAAGCTCCATTTACAAGTCAAGCGACTGGGCTATTACTGGCCGTCGATGCTCAGAGATGCCATTGAAATGGCCCGAACTTGCAAACAGTGCCAACTCCATGCCGATTATATACACCAGGCGCCGGAACCACTTCACCCAACGGTCGCATCATGGCCATTCGAAGCTTGGGAGATGGAAATCATTGGCCCCATCTCTCCTAAGTCTGACTCCGACCGGCAGTACATCTTGGCTGCCACCGATTACTTCTCAAAATGGGTCGAAGCAGCTGCCTACCGAGAAGTAAAAGCCATCACCGTCATCAACTTCATTCGAACTCAAATTATCTACCGATATGGAGTTCCCCGGTATATAATGACAGACAACGGCACACCGTTCAAAAACAAACTCATGGACCGCTTCTACGAGAAATTTCGCATACAACAGCAGACCTCATCGGCTTACAACCCGACGGCTAATGGACTTGCAGAGGCATTCAACAAAACACTCTGCAAAATCCTGAAGAAGACCATCGGCGCCAACAAGAAAAGCTGGGATGAAAAACTCGGCGAAGCCTTGTGGGCATACAGAACTTCTTTTCGAACGCCAACCCAGTCGACTCCATATTCACTGGTCTACGGCACCGAAGCGGTGCTCCCTCTCGAAGTACAGCTCCCTTCCTTGCGCATAGCTATAAGAGAAGGACTGACGACAGAGGAATGCGCCCAACTTAGACTCGCTGAACTGGAGTCACTCAACGAACAGAGGCTCGAGGCACAACAACGCCTCAAATGTTATCAGTCTCGTATGACCCGAGCCTTCAACAAAATGGTACGGCTCAGGTTATTCCAGAAGGGCGATCTCGTGCTCGCAGTCCGACGGCCGATGTTCTTCACCAGCAAAACTGGGGTAAAATTTGCACCAAGTGGGAAGGACCTTACGTGGTGCAGGAGGCCTATACAAACGACGCTTATAAGCTCGTCACCTCAAACGGTTCGGAGCTGGCAATAACAAACGGTAAATTCCTCAAACGATGAGGGTAGCAAAAAAAAAAGAGAGACAAACAAACAAAAGTTAAATAAAGAATACTTCTCATTGCAAAAGAAAATGTGTGTGTGATGAAAGTATTACAAGCCCCTCAACAAAAAGGGAGGCTAAAAAAAAAAAAGTATCAAGTCTCGAAAGAAAAGAGAGACTGCAAAAAAAAAAAAAAATTTAAAGAGATGGAAGTTCCAAGTTGGCCACCCTTTGCCACAGCCGCATCACTTCTGCGAGAGCTTCAGCCAATTCCCGCGTCTCAGTCTCGTCGAGAACAAGGCGTGCGCGAACGGAGGCGAGTTTACCCTCAAGCACAGAAGCTTCCTCCTCAACAGCGTCAAGCCCCCGAGGGATGGTCACAGTATTGATGGAGTCAATATGAGAAGAGAGGGATGCCAAACTATCACGTCAGCCTCCGCAGCTTCATGTTCAGCCTGGTGCCGGTCTAAGTTCGCGGTTAAGTCGTCACGCCGACATTTCACCTGCTGGATGGATTGCGCAAGTTCAGCTTCGACAGCACGACGTTCGGCCAAACTGAGCCTCTCGCCAAAAGAACTGCGTAACTGCTGAAAACAATCAGCCTCCATAGCGAAGTCTTCCGCCCATTGCTCCAGCACCGAAGTATTGACACCGACCCTCCTCAAATGCTCCAGAAAGGTGCGACTGTCAGCCACAAGCTCGGGTGAACATGGATCGTCGACAGGTGCCAAGACCGACTTGACAAACCCAGCCCATAGGTCCAGCGCAGACTGTTGCATCAACAGCCTCGACTTCGCCGAAAGCGGAAGGGACGACAACTTCAAAAAAAAAAAAGGAAAAGAGGGTGAAGAGAATCGAAATATGAGGAGATAAAAACAAAAAGGAAGGGAGAAGAGGCGATAGATTCTTACCGATGCGGGCCGTGAAGTCGATGATCCCTCACTGACGGGTTGGTGACCTGAACCCGGACCTCCCTCCCTGGCTGCAGAAGTCGCTTCCCCGCTACTTGGAGGAAACGTCGCAAAAGGCTTCATGACAACTGGACGGCCCCGATCAGAAACAGGGTGCTGAAGGTCGACCCCAGTTGCTCCAACTGAAGGCTGGAGGGACGCCCCACTATCACTCGAGATAGTCATCGGACACCAAGCCTCGCCGGTCATAAATCCATCAGCGACGGCAGCAGAGGGCGCCCCCTCTCCAATCCGCTCCAAATGTCGGGTACCCTCCAAAGCGGCAAGATCAAACGAATCGTCTGGACGAAAGATAGGCTGGCCAGTAGAAGGTGCGAGGATGACTGCAAGTGCATCGGAAGGCAAGACAGTTGGCTCCTCAGCAGTTCGTGACCCAACCAAGGGTACTTGCGCAGGCACCACCTCTGGTTCTGGAGCGACCACTCCAACCGGCGGAACAACAAACCCGTCGAGAGGACTCATCTCCTTAGCCTTCTCTCTCTCCCCCAATGCGGGAACCTCCGGAGGATGAACAACAGAAAGAGGAGTCGAAGGCTTACATAAACCAGTCCGCAGCCGCTTCTTGAAAGGAGGTGGGGCGAAAATGAATGGCTCTGATTGCAGACTCGCCAACCTCTTCTTCTTCGAAGTAGTCTTCTTCGGTGAAGCCACGAATGGCCGGGTTTCATCCTCTGCCGGAGGGGTCTCTCTGATCACGACCCCGGTTGCCGGTGCTGCTGGTGTCGAAGTCGTCAGCTTATCCTTTGCAACCTTCGGCCTCGACTCTTTCTTCTTCGCAACAGCTTTCTTCGGTGCTTTGGGAGACGCCTTTGTCTTCTTTGGCGCGGATGCACCCGTAAATTTCCTCCACGCCCTCTGCACAAAGGAAGGGAATGGATAAAGAGAGACGAAGAGAAAGAAAGAAGATACAAAAAAAAACAAGAGAAATTGTTACCTCGAAGAAGGGGACGATTGCCTCAAGCCAGGACTCTCGAAAAAGAGCCGTCACACCCGGGTGGCACTACCACGGTGCCGAGAGGACAAACATTCCCAGTCTGCCAAACTTCCACCAACGAGTCAACCGAAGCCGCCCTTCGTTGGTCGGCAAACAAATCACTTGGCAGATCTTGGCAGAACCCGAACTGACGAGCAAACTGATGCGGACTGTAAGGCTCCACTATAAGAAGGTCACGCTGCCGCAAAACAAGACGGGTCGCTCGCAAACAACGGAAGTATTCCACCTCGATCCGGAAGCATAGTGACCGGGCTTGTCAACGATCGGGCCGGGAGGAAGAGCTTGGGAAGGATACCAGCACTGCACTCCACCGCGCCAAAACAGCGAATGAGCCTCTTCCTGAGAGTAGAAACGAATATGCTCCGGGTTGCGATATAACATCATCAGGGTCTGTCGCCTTCGGTGGAGTAAGCCTCGTAGACACCAAATTGCTGGGCGAGCCATGTGTAAACGAACGGCCAAGGAATCTTCCCCAATGAGGAACTGTTGAGTCCCCGGTAGAGGTTGGCCAAAGCCGCGACGACCAGATTACACTTCTTACCTTTGGCTAAGAAGCAGGCCATCTTGAAGACAGTGAACCTCAGCATCCCGCCCGGCAAAGGGAGGACGAAACGGAAAATCCACAAAGATAAGAAGGCAGCCAGATAGACCTCGTCCACAAGCACATCAGGGACCCCAAGCTCGACCAAAGGTTGGTTCAGCAAGGCCGACCTGTCGCGACTGAGAAGGCCGGATGTTTTCTCTCGATCAGCCCATGAGTCTTCTGAAGGCCGTGCGCCCTCTTTAACGCGAAACCAAAAGGATGCCCAATCGGACATGGTAGCTCCAAAGAATCCATCCGCCTTCGAAGGCCAAGAACGATGGAAGAGGCAATAGTAAGCAAGGATCGGATATCCAATGCTTTTTGGCAGTGGAAGGAAGCGGCCCTGGATGAAATCTTCAACAGACTTGGTCACTTCGTCAAAGATACTCCCAGAAAGAGGCAACCCTCCGAGTTGATGCATGTCCCACAAGGAGATCGACAGCTCCCCTCATGAGTAAAGATGGAGTTGGTAGAAGAACACCAGACCTCCATAAAAGCGTGGATGACATGGCTACAACATCGGTATGAAAACACCGAAGCTCGGATGGCATGAATGAGGTCAACCGCGGCTAACGGCTCAGGGCAGGTACGGAGAACGACGTCTGCCCATTCAAAGTAGAAAGGCACGTGCTGGGGGCTCGCGCACTCCATCGACTCAGTGTCCCAAGGACTGAATCGATCGTTGTCAATAAAAGGTTCTGGCACTGAAAAGCGAACCAGGCTGTCGTGCATGGGACTCAGCAAGATGATGCATGTAGTTTGATGTGGAGACGATGAAGCCTCGTCGACCCCCGGGAGATAACAAATCTGGTCATCCTCGTCGATGACAGGGCGACTCCAAAGGTCATAGATAGCCTTGACCAGGGGTACAGTCACGTCGCAACCGCCAAAAGCTGGCGGTCTCCAAAGAGGTAACAGCAACGGCCTCTGCCCTTCTGTAGAGTCACAGATCCGTAAACAGTCCCGAAGAGTACCCTTTACAGTAGTCTTGACGTTCGAAAGAGTTAGATCGAAGGAGACAAAATTCGATGGATTAGACATCTGTAGCAAAGTGTCAAAATCATCAGCCAAAGTTGAAATCAGGTACGCAATCCATCTCTCTCAATTCAAAAAAAAAATAATACACACCCAGCGAAAAAAAAAAGCAAAGTCACAGATAAAAGAAAGGGGAGTCTGCAACCAAAAAAAACACTCGAAGTCGCAAGAAAGAGGAGCGACAAAAAGAACCAGTCGCCGAAAAAAAAAGAGAAGGAGAACTAAAAAAAAGAGAGGGTAAAACAATGGTTGTCTTCGACGACCCAGACGGCAACCAGACGGCTCTCAAAACCAAGCCCCCCGCGAGCACAGCTCAAAGTACAACGACCAGCGATGGAGCCGGTTGCGACAAAAAAAAAAAAGCAGCACCCGGCAACCGAGCCGGATGCAATCAAACAGAAAGAAGCTGCATCCAAGACAAACGCAGCTCAAAGACAGCACCCGGCGACCGAGCCAGGTGCGACCAAAACAACATTGTACCTCGCGGACAAAGTCGAGTACGGTTTCAAAAGCTTCGAGCACGACGACTGAGCCTAACGCGACCAAAGCAAGCAGTCTCGCGGCCAACAAACTGAAGGCGAACAAAACCGAACTCTCTAGTGCCCGACGACCAAGCTAAGCACAACAAAATGGAGAATTTGATGTCTAGCAACAGTACCAGATGCCGCATACTCAAATCCTAGTGTCGGACGATCGAGTTGGATAGGAAACGAAGGCTGCAAAAAAAAAATTTCAACAAGTGCCCAGCGACCGAGCCGAGCACCACCCAAAACTCCGCGGCAAACCATACAGCTAGCTGCGATCAAAGCACATGCCCGTTGACCGAGCCGAGCACAACTCTAAAGCTCCCCGACCAAAAACAAAGATGGACGTGACCCAAACTAACACTCGACGACCAAGCCGGGCGTCGTACATCAAATCCCTGCAACCGGCGATCAACCCGGACGCAGCCAAATGAAGTCAGGTACGTAACCTTTCCTCAAAAAATAAAATAGAGAGGAAAAGGCTGCGACAAAAAGAAGTCGTCGCAATAAAAAAAAAAGGGGTTGTGACAAAAAGAAGTCGTCACAAAAAAAAGAGTTGTGACAAAAAGAAGTAGTCGCAAGAAAATGATAGAGAGGAAATCGTGAGAAGAGTGAGACTAAGGGAGAAGTCGAAAAAGAGAGGAGAGAAAAAGAAGAAGAAAGAGGGAGGAAGGGAAGAAGAAAGAAAAGAGAGTGGGACCTGGCTGACTCGAACTCAATCTGAGGTTGCCGGGAGAAAAAAAAAGCTTTACAATACCTTTCAACCCTAGTTCGTGGAAGATTCCTAATAAAATCTGGGAAGAGATAAAGCCAAGAATCGAAAACAGAGACGGCCTTCCAGGTCGTTGTCAAAAACAACCTCTCAGACCCAATCTGCAAGCAGTTTCCCAGAACAGAATCGCATACAGTCCCCTAGCTCTAGTTCGCGGACAATCGCAGAGTCTCAGATCGCAGGCGCTCAAGGATCGTCGTAGAAGAAGAGTCGAGCCAGAAAGCTTATACGCTGGTTTTAGGGTTGGTTACTTATTGAGGAAGCCCAAAAGGTTTCCCTCGATTTTGGGGAAGCTCAGCAATCCCTTTCTCGAGACGGATTTGATCGCATGCTTCCGTATAGAGTTTTACTCATGATGAAATTCTGCATAGAAACTCCGTCAAGGGACAGCGTCGGGTTTGCTAACAATTCTAGGGTGGGTCCCATCACCTCAAGGTCACTTCAGCCCATATAAACCCAAGTATAAGCCAAGATGAACCCGGAAGAGGAAAAGGAGTTGCGACGCGAAGCCTCTCCAAAGCTATGCGGCTCAGTTGAAGACAGCAGAGGTTTGCAGCGACTCATTCGCAAACTCCGTGACGTTACGAGGTTCACCAAAATCAACTCGAAGGAGCCATTGAAGGCAATTTGGAGTACCAACAGGATCAATTATTAAACGACATACCAAACCGCGAAAAGGTTCTCGTATCTCAGAAAGGAAGCAACCAACTCCGTCCTCTATACCATCTGTCGCCTCGTTTCAAGTTGAAACTAGAAAAGAAGCGAGTCGCCAGATCGCGGAATGCAATTAAACTGAAGCAGAGCATTCATACTTCATTATAGTCCACGACGTGGTTCTTTGACGCGATCCTCCGAATCACCATAACTTACCGAGGCCAGTCGAATTCGTCACCATCAACGGAAGGAGTGGCCAACAGTCTTTGAAGTATTTCGACAAGTTCAATTTCTTCTCTGACTCGTGATTAACTGTTTCAAAGCGATACTCGACCGCGGCAATCAAGTAAGTTACAATCTCTGTTCAGTCGACTTCGATCCGGCGTCGACGCTCAAACCTGAACAACACCTCTGTATTCTATCTCTCTATACCGTATATACTCAACATGTATGCGTAAAAAAAAAAAAAAAAAAATATTATGGAGACAAAGTGTACAGAAAATAAACAATGGCCTAAAAAAATAAAAAAATAAAAAAATCAAGAGGACAGAAAAGCATACGTACACAAAAGACAAACGATCCTAAAAGAGTAAGAGGATCAACAAAAAAAAAAAAAAAACAAAGTGTGTTTGCGTCGTGTTTGTTCATCTTCACATTCGAAACTTATCGTTTTCTCCAAAATGAACAAGTTTCGAAGGGGGCAATCTGTATGCACCAAAATGTGCATGGCCTAATTTTGATGAGTCCACCAGTCCACCGATCCAGTAAACAACGATCGTGGGTGAGTTCTGTCGACCTTTGAAGTCCCTTGCTACAGCCCATCGCAAAGTCCATCATTGTTGCCGCGTCATCAGCACAGTTGGCGCCTTCGTCAGCAAAAGTTCGTCACGTCAGCACCAGTCAGCAACTGGAGTACCAGTCAGCAATTGGAGTACACGTCAGCCTCAACAACCAAATGACTAAGTTTGGTCGTTAACCGAAGGGGAAAAAAAGAAGGCCACGATCTAGGTCTTCCTCACCCCCCCCCCCTTCTTCCTCAACTTCCCCAACAAAAGAGGATCGTGATCCTCTTTCCCAGGCAACGTTCCTCAACAATCAAAAAGAGAAGCTACGAAAGGCAGAAGGTTCTCTACCACAGGGGTTGGAAAATTTGAAGATCGAAAGTCTTTTGTTGAGAAGAATTCCCACTCGCAGAAGCTCTCGATCCAGAGAAGTTCAGCAACTCGCCGTTCGTCATCCACCAGTTCGACCAGGATAAGCAGCTCTACACGATCACCGACAACGTCACAAGTCGACATACGCGAAGCACAAATACCTCCATCCGACCGACCAAAGCCACCTCCGTTCGTGCACACTCATTCCTGCAACTCGAATCTCTACGACGACTCGCCAGAAGCTTCAACTTCGCCCAAACTATACGGAGATCGAATCAGAGGAAACCTAGTAGATTGTACTCGCAATTTTTTTGATAAACATACACACCCTGTAACACAAATTATTCTAAAGTAATCGACATATTCTCTCTGTCGCGCCTCTTCGCGGACTGGCGGGTTTTCGGTGAAACAATATGATATATCAAAATATTTTAGAAAATTATAATTGCACAACATATTTAAAGGAAAGAGCTATCTTGACACCAAAAAATGAAGATGTTGATGAAATCAATGAAATTGTACTGAGTAAAATCCCTGGAGAAACTGTTACATTATACAATACTGACACAATAATCCCTATTCATGACAGTAGCGTTGATGATTATATGTCTACTGTTGAGTACTTAAATTCATTAAAGTTCCCCGGATTTCCATGTCATTTGTTACATTTGAAAGTTGGTGCAGTCATTGTGTTGTTGAGAAACATGAATCAATCATTTGGATTATGCAATGGAACAAGGCTCATTATTGTGAGGATGGGTAAAAAATGCATTGAAGCAAAACTCATTACTGGAAGCAACATGAATCAAATAGTTTACATACCACGGATTATTTTAATTCCCAGTGAGAGTGAATGCCCTTTCATGTTTAGAAGACGACAATTCCCAATAAGGTCAGCTTTTGCTTTGATAATAAACAAAAGCAAAGGACAAATATTAGATAAAGTTGGTTTATATTTGCCCAATCTGGTATTCAGCCATGATCAATTATACGTTCACATCTACAGCAGGTTTGAAGATTTTGGCAATAGTTCTATAATACTTTTTGGATGCACAAAGAATGTTGTATATAAAAGAGGTTTTAGATGAAGTTGAGGCCAAAGCTGCATTTATAAGATAAATTTATTGTATACCCAGGTACATTGTTTATTTATCAATGTGGATTATACATATTCTAATGAGCAAATTTATGATAATTTTGTGTTACATGATTTTATTTTTATGACAATTAATTATTTTTTTCATATAATTAAGAAGGAGAAGGAATCTCATATAACATTTGATAGAATACACAACTTCAAGAAGACGGTATTTGTCATAGCAAAGGTAATACAAATCTTCAAACCAATTGGCTTTGATCCCCAAGACGCATTTGACATTGGTGTCAAATTAATTTTGAAGGATGAAAAGGTACATGATTATTTACTTTTATCTTCTTTCTTATTTTGTTACATGTATAATATATAATATATGCTACATGAAGGGTTTTAAAATACAATGTATGTTGGATAGAAGCATATATTTCAACAACCGAAAAATATTGCAACCAAATTCAGTTTGCATACTACAAAATGCTAAAGTTTTCCAAGCCATGAAAAATAAAAGAGTCATTCCACATGAATGTACACTCCAATTGAATGACAAAACATTGATATCCAAGCATAGAGGAAATTTTCCTTCAAAACTGGAGTTGAAATACAAACTATCGGTATTGGATTCGATGTCTTCACTATACAGCTCAAGGACTTTTATAACAGGTGATCTATCTTAGAATATATTTAAATAATAAATAATTCTTTTTTATGTCATAAAACTATTAACATTTGTTACTGCTCACAGATGTCATTGGGGTAGTAGTCCATGTAAATCCAATCACTCATACACTGGGGATTCACGAAAATATTTTACCAAGAAGAGAAATTTTTATTAAGGATGTGAAGTTTTTGTTACATAAATTAAATTATATTTTTTAAATTTGTTGACTAAATTTACATATTTTATGTGTATAGGAACACTATGTAATATTTCTCTATGGGGTGACTTAGCATTGACCAACGATGAACTATTAGATTTGCATTAAAAAATACCCAACATATGTTTGGCGACGTCCTTGATAATACAACAAGTGGATGACACTTATTCTTAACTTTAACTTATATATCTAAAATTGTGTTTGTCTAACTTTATAAACCTTGATGTTTTAGGGACATATATCTTGAGCTCAACATCTTCTACATCCATTTCGTTAAACCCATTGATATGTGAATCGAGAAAATTACACAAATGGTAATACAATGACACGGTCTATTTATATACTTTTCAAACAAAAATTTCAATTTATTTGTTATATTACAGGGTAAATAGAAGATTGTGTGCATCTGCTATTGCAGCCGCCTTGAAGCAAGAAAAAAAAAGGTACTTTCATCTTCATTTTTTTTTAATTTAATAAAATTAATACAATATATTTGATTAAATTTACACAAAACGTTTGCAGGAGTTGAGAATATCTATTAATGGTTGTGTGATTAATATTCACCAAAATAAAATTTATTTCATGAAGTGTTTGCACTGTTTAAAGATATGACCTACGAGATGTGTGTTTTATTTTGTGTCAACTGTAATATCATGAACCCTGTTTATGAGTGTAGGTATGTTATTCAACATTATTATATAATTTATTTTTTCTTCAAGTGATAAACATAACATTGTGATATAATAATTTACTATTGCAGGTATCACAGTAAGATCACAATAAAAACCTCTTCTTACAATATGGAGTGTATTTTGCAAGATTCAAGTGGTAGACTATTTTTTGGTTATACAACTACTCAATTGCATTCTATTATCCAAGTATATTATTAATTTCATAAGTTAGGATATCTTAGATCATTTAATCAATTTGATCATCATTATAACATTGTGTTTTTAGTAAGACAATTCCACTATCATTGAAGATTTGTTAGGATCGTGCCACAATTTTGAAATAATTACCCAAAATATTTTTGATAGTGAAAGAACTATCACAATCAATGAAGTGGTTAACATATTACCATTCCAACCAGAAATAACTTTTGACCAAACATAAAAAGCAAAAGTTATTTTTATTGAAGATAGGATCGACAAAGAGGAAGATGGGATTGACAAAGATAAAGATGGAGTGGACAACTTTACAAATTATAAGAAAAGGTGTGATGATTATAAATATGATTGCTATTACAATATTTTTAACATTATTTTAGTTTTATGAGGATAATGTCATTATTCAACTTTTTGTAGATCACTACCAACAGAAAATAATGAAGAGGTTATCTTCATAAAAACAGACGTTGATGAAGCTCATGACAAAAGGTTTGCATAGTTTATATCTTATTCTAGTTTTATATGAAATATCATTATCTAATTAATTTACTATTCATTTTTTGTAGTTTTATGTCACCCAAAGATGAAGAGGAGATTATTAAAAATACAAGTGATAAAGAAAATAAAATCAGGTAACCATTATATCGACTTGATTTTAATTATACTTATTTATTTTTGTAAGGCCCCTTTAAAAATATAAGTGGTTCTTTGAAATATTTTTTACTTTATATAACTTTTATTTTCCCTATTTCAACATAATTAAGTTGTTTACAGTTCCACAGTTTAACTATGACACAAGATAAATATCGAGATGTACTCCCAGAATCAGAAATCGAATCCCAACAACAATCTGGGTATGTATTTTTACTTTGTAAATTATTATTTATTGCTTTCATCTAATACACTTACATTTTAATAACATATTTTTTATACACTGAGTAAAAGAAAAAGACCATCCTTTACTGACTCACTTATTAGAAGTAATTGAAAATGACACAAGGTGAGCTGAAATACTACAATTGCATTCATGGTGTAATTTATATTAGATCATACTAAATAAGTTGTACATTTTTTTGCAGTGGAGAATCTAATTGCACAAATGGAGTAGAAGATCAAAGATCAAATACAACCCAACTAAAAAATTAAAACATGATTATCCAATAACAATTATTGGAAGATCACTTACCTGAAGATCCAAGATGCAGCGAAATAATCAATTGTTCAAATGAAAAGGAAAGCACAACAGATGGATCATAATGAGCTACACATTCTACATTTGTAAAATGCTTAACTTTTCATTAATAGTAAACTGTAAATTTGTTACAATTTCTTTTATGTTTCACTTTAGAATAACATATTAAAATATATAGTTTAGAGTATATAGGTCAAATATGTATATTTTGGAATAATCTATATATTTTGTTGTAAAAGTATATAAATTGTCTTTAATATTTTATTATTATGTTTTCTATATTTGTTTATTTTTAAAAATATACTTTCCCCTTAAAATGTGTGGGATAATTTTTTTTATTAAAGTAAATTTCACATAATCAATTAAAAATTAAACTATTAGTTTAAAAAAAATATTTATTTAAAATAATATGCACAACATTAAATTTTTAAAAATATTATTGGTAAACAAATGCTTTTAAAATAATAAACATATAATTTTATTTTTAAAATATATTAAACCAAAATATTTTTTCTTAATTCTTTCCCGTGAGTAGCACGAGCTTCTATGCTAGTATATATATATATTAGGACTGGGGGTTGAGTGAAAATAGGGACAAAAAAGCTGATGTTGCTTTTTCTGCAAGGAGAAAAAACCTTGAAAAATTTTAAGGGAGAAAAAAAAATGTTAGGCAACTATAGAAACGGGAGATGGATCTAGCAACTGTCCGAGAAAGTAGAAGTGAGATCGGGATTATGGAGAAGTGGAAGAGGAGGAGGTGGAAGAGGGATACAAGGGATTTACCTGACTATTTTTAGGGAAAAAGTTTGCTATATTAAACCAACTCGTCCCAGTGATTTCACATATGCTCAAAGATTCAGATTACTCCAGGTGAGTACTCCATCTACTCTCTTTTAGTTTCTGCTTTTATTTTAGTCTTTCTTTGTCTTCTCTTTTCTCTTCTCTGGTCTTCCTCCCTCTTCCCTATGTACTCACCTACTCTCTTTTAGTTTCTGCTTTTATTTTTGTCTTTCTTCGTCTTCTCCTTCCTCTTCTTTGTTCTTCCTCCCTCTTCTCTGTTCTTCCTCCCTCTTCCCTGCGTGCCCCTTCTACTCCTCGGCAACTCATGACCCCCTTCGGCGAAGTCGCGAGGCTGCGATTAGGTGTGAGAGTGCTGCCGCTAGAAAAACTGAGTTTATCCCTCCACTCAGCCCTGTCATCTTCCATGGCTCGTCCTTGCTCCTTCCTCTCCTGTCAAAGAGGGTCAGTGAATCGACGATGTTAACGCTCTCATCAATGTTCCCTCTCCCTCAAGCAAAGCCATTTTTTTTTTCGTTCCCTGACTCCTTGCTTCTCCCTCTCCCTCAAGCGAAGCCGAACAACGCTCCAATCTGTGTTCCCTCTCCCTCAAGCAAAGTCGATTTTTTTTTCCCTTCACTGACTCCTCTTGGATCCCTCTCCCTTGAGCGAAGTTGATTTTTTTTTTTACCCGACTCCTTGCTCCCTCCCTTGAGCGAAGCCGATTAGTGATAATTTATTTAAAAGGAAAATCTATCCATTGGTGATAATTTATTTGAAAGGAAAAGCTATCCATTGGTATAAAATGACAGCAATATGTGTTTCATTTTTAACTATCTAATACTATTTTTTTTGTTTCAGGTATAAAAGGAAATGCAACCAATTCCAATCAGGTAATTTTTTTTGTAATTATATTTATTTATTTAATATCTGAATAATTCTGTATTTTACATTTATTCAATGGTGGCTTTAAACAAATCCTTTTCCTGACTCCCCTCTCTCTCCCTCTCACTTCTTAGATTGTTAATGTGATTGAAGCCACAACATTTTTTCCTTGGGGCAACGACCAAATTCTAATTCCATTTTTTTTGTTTTTCATATATTAAAGGAACGAGAATCCATACCAAGCCCTTTTATTTTCTAATTATATCTCAATTAAATTTTGTATTTTTGTAATTAATTGAATATTTTCCTTTTTATATGATAGGATACATTCCTTATTTTTACTATGTTTATCCCATGCTAATATAATATGTACTAATAATAGATAGATAACCATGTTAATAATGATTGTACAATTTATTCGTTATTTTATATGTTGTACATTCCTTTTTTTTAATCAGCATGTAAATAATTATTCATTATTTATTTATTTAAAAAATTATATGTCTGATCTCAATTATTTTTCTTTTTATTTGCTACATGTTATTTATTTATTTAAAAAATAATATGTCTGCTCTCAATTATTTTTCTATTTATTAACATAATATATACTAATAGATAACCATGTTAATAATTAAATCTATGATACTAATAATACATAACCATGTTAATTTTGTATATTATTATTTGATACATACATTCGTTATTTGACATGTAGTACAAAGCGTGTGAATAATTATTGTGTAAGTTATTTTTAAATTATATTGATAATAATTATACTATATTTTAATTTTAAATTTATATATTTCATTATTGAAGATTCTAAATTGTAGTTAATATTTATTTATTTATGTTTACTAATAATAGATAACCATGTTAATAATTATTCTATTTTTAGTTTTTTGTATATTATCATTTTTTTCGGCAATCCTATGGATGTTGGCCATGCGGCACATGATGCGTGTAACATACACAATTATAGATACACAATTATACATACATAATTACACATACACATACACAATTACACAAACACAATTACACATACATAAATGTGCATTAGACCAAGAGGTGGCCCACAAAAGAAAAAAAGAAAGAAAAAAGGGACATGGTTGAGAATTATTTAGTTATTCATTTAATATATTGAAATTCCTTTATTTATTTTTTCTTGAACAAAAAGTTATATAATTATTTAATATAGTATTTTTCTTCATATGTACGTTCATGACAGTTCAAAATTATTCAATCTGTCTTAGCTCAATATATAGATTAATAATATTTTACTTAGAAAAAGGTTTTATTAGATACTAATAATAGATAATCAAGTTAATAATATATTTTATTTTATTTAATTATTTAATATTGTTAATTATCTTTGATATATATTAATTTATCTTATCTAATAATAGATAATCATGTTAATAATTATACTGTATTTTACATTTAATTATGTTTATTTGATTATTTAAGATTAGAAAATTTACTTGATATATTTTAGTTAAAATTTCAATGGTAAATATTATTATGTTTTAGAATATAAATTTTTTTACTTATGATATTGTATGCACCGAAATGTGCATAGCCCAAATTCGATGAGTCCAGCAACCCATCGATCCATCAAACAACGATCGTGGGTAGGCTCTATTCATCTTCAAGGTTCATCGTTGCAGCCCATCGCGAAGTCCAGTCGCGTCGTCACGTCATCGACACAGTCGACGTCTTCGTCAGCAGAAACTGTCGAGTCAGCATTCGTCAGCATGCTTTATCAGCTCACCGCCCACCTCAGCAATCAACAGCCAGTCTCGGTCTTTAACGGAAGGAGAGAAAGTGGGGCCACGATCCTGGTCTCCCTCCTCCCCTCTTCTTCCTCAACGTCACCAGAAGAAAGAGGATCACGATCCCCTTCCCCAGGCAACATCTCTCACAGACCGGCTACAAATAGCCAGAAGTTCCCCGCCCCAGGGGTGAAGAAAAAATTGATTCCGAAAGAAACCTCGACAAAGTGAAGAACTCTCTCCTTCTCTCAAACCGAAGGACTCAAATTCCTTCTCGGAGGAGAAACTCTCGCTCACAGAGGTTCTGTCAAACCATCGAAGCCAAGCAATTCGTCGTTCGTCGCTCTACAGCTCAACCGAGCAGCTCTACTCGCGTTCGGGCCGGCAGTGTCACAAGTCGATACACACGGAGCACAAATACCTACGTTCAATCGACAAAAGCCACAACAGATCGTGCACACCGCTCGCGACTTGAGTTCGACGTTCGTTCGTTTCAGAAGCTTCGACTTCATCAACAACATACGGAGATCGAATCGGAGGAAGTATAGGAGACTGTACTCGCATCCCTTGATACAAAATACACAAATTGTAACACAAAAAATTCTCTGTTATAATTGAAATATTCTCTCGGTCGCGCCTCTTCGTGGACCGGCGCATTTTCGGTGAAACAGATTTGGCACGCCCGGTGGGACCTTTCCTACCTCTCATCTCCTTCTCCGTTTGAAAAAAAAAAAAAAAACCTTCAACCACAGCCATGGCCAGCAACGCCAACAACGGCAACAACAACAACAACACCAACAACGGGGGCAAAGCAAACTGCCTCCTCGAGCTCGCTCAGCCACGCCCCATTTGTGGATCGCAAGCTCGACCACCGAGCTTCGAGGATCGACGGTCGCATCTCCGCCAATCTCCGGCGCCCGACATCCCCTCCACCTGCCACACACCCACTTACAAGGGCTCTGGCCAGAAGCTTGTCCACCGGACAAGCTCCATTTATGCGCGACGCATGTCGCCCAACTTCCGTGTTCGTGCCTCAGGCTACCGCGGCCTCAATCAAACCAACTGCGGCCAAACTGATGCCGGCGATGGCCAAGCCAACATATCTGGCTGTCGCCGCTTCACCTCCTCGCAGCCCGATTACCTGCCCGACGCAGTCACCGCCGTCACGAAGAAGTTCCATCGTTCCCACTTTGGTGCAGCGATATGAACAAAGCGGGGGCATCTCCTCTCTCTCCGCGGCAAGGACACACTCTGTGCCGGCTTCCTCCATGCAGAGAACATCATCCACAGATAATTCACCAGTCGTCATGGTCTCCCATGACCTTTTGGCCGCACTCAATGCAGCAGCTGGTCCACCACCCCTCCGCTCACCTCGCCGACAGACATCAGCGATCTCCCCTACTGCCACATCGCCCATCTCACCTCACCAATTTTCACCAGCGGCTGCTACCGCAAGCCAGTCACCTCCCAGAGCCACTGTCCGTAATCAACATGCGACCGGTCTTCCTGACCGGTCCCTCACAGCAACCATCTCCCCGATGAAGTCACCAACGACGGCTTCATATCTTCAAGTTGCGTCAGGGACAAATACTCCGACGCAAACCGCCAAGGTGGCGGCAATGACAACTTCGGCTAAGACGATTGAAGAACAGCTTGCCAAAATGCAGGCTGCACTGAAAGAGCAAAGCGAACAACTGCGTATAAAAGATACGCAACTGGCTGCTCGCGATGCCCAACTCGCAGCTCGCAATGATCAAATTGCAAAGATGTTTGAACAGTTTGAAATGGGCACAACCACCAATAACACCGGTGGCGTCTCTCAAGAAGTTGACCGAAATCGGCCGACTACCAGCGCCTCAGCCGAGCTACCGCAAGAAGATCCTTCTTCTGACGACGAGCAGCCGCCCGTCGCTCCAGTGGCCATCCACAGAGGCCGACCAGAACTGGATCCGTCAGCTCTCACACTCGATGCCATTACAGAGCTCATCAACCGTGCAGTACGAAACAGAGCGGGCGACCACAAATTAGTCGCCTACAAGAGATCGTACACACAGAGGATTCAGAACATCCCGATGCCGATCGGCTATCACCCTCCCAAGTTTCAACAATTTAACGGTGACGGCCACCCAAAGCAACACGTCGCCCACTTCATAGAGACGTGCAACAATGTCGGCACCGACGGTGACCTGTTGGTGAAACAATTCGGCCGGTCGCTGAAAGGAAACGCTTTCGATTGGTACATCGAGCTCCCTCAAGAGTCTATTGACATCTGGGAACAATTGGAGCGAGAGTTCCTCAGCCGATTCTACAGTACTCGGCGCACTGTAACACTGGTCGAGATCGCCAACCTTAAACAGAAAAAGGGCGAAAAAGTGGTCGACTACCGATGGAGGAACCTGAGCTTAAATTGCAAAGAAAGCTCAAATCTTTCTCTCGAAGCCGAAAAAGAAATGTGTTCACGGGGAATGCGATGGGATCTCCTCTGCTACATACAGAGCCGAAGGCCGAAAGATTTCCAAGAGCTTGCGACAGAAGCTCACAATATGGAAAACTTGATAGAAGAATGAGGAGAAGAAGGATCCTCTTTCGCCGACCCTCGCAAAAAAGGAAAGGCACCTGCTGCGACCACACCAAAAGAAACGAAAGAGAAATCGAAATCCTCTTTCGCGACAAATACCGTCGAACCAATCAAGGTTGGAAGTAAAGTCAAGCCGACCTACCTCCCACGACAACTGACGGGAGGCTTCAAGAAGCTGTCACTCGAGGAACGACAGGCAAAGACATATCCCTTTGCCGACGCAGACGTTCCTATCATGCTCGATCAACTCCTTGACAACCAGTTGCTGAGGCTGCCAGAAATCAAAAGGCCTGGCGACCAATCCAAAAACAAAGATCCAAATTTTTGCAAATACCATCGACTGGTTGGGCACTCAACGGAGAAATGCTTCGTCTTGAAGGACCGTATCATGGAGCTGGCGGCGCAAGGCCGTATTGAAATCGAAGAAGCTGAAAACACAGCCTCCTCATATGCCATCTCCTTCCGAGCCGAGCCGAACCAGCTAACTCGGCCAAACAAGAAGAAGGCCACGAAGAAGGAGTACCGACCAAAGCCCGGTTCCTCCAGCCGACCTCACAACAACAGACGACCACCGGCTAAGGTCGCACCAAAACCGGCACCCCGTGAAAAAGCTGCAGCCGACGCAGAGGGGTGGATCTTGGTCACCCGGAGAAAGAAGCCTATTCGAGAAATCGAACCAGCACTGGCGACCACCAAAACAAAGGCAAAGCGGCCAAACAAAAGAGCCGCAAAACGCCAAAGAAAAGCTCCCAGGACTGACGTCCAGGGGGCAAGCAAAAAAAAAAGAAGACCCGTCACACTAGCGGAGTTCTTCCCGAAGGAGTTCCTCGCGCCTCCAGCAATGGTGGCAACCTGTTCGACAGCTCCTCCCGAGCAGGCAACGCATAAAGACAAAGGCAAACGATCGGTCGTCGAATGCGATGATCTCGAAATGTCACTAAAACAGATCTCGCCGTTGAACAAGATAGAAGACGATCTCGACTTGGAAATTCGGTCGAGAAAAGCCTTGATTCGAATTCTGGACAAACCTGAGGAACTCGAAGCCGAGCTCGAGATGCTGCTCATGAGGAAGCACGACTTGCCAAAGGTCGGGCTGACTCCGCCTTACAGAAAGGAGGAGGAAGATGCGTTATCTCCACCACAACTTGGAAAAGCAGAACAAGCACTCGCGGTAACATGCCCTCCGTGCATTACATTTCGAGAGGAGGACATACAATTGGGGACAAAAAATCACAATAGACCGTTGTTCGTCTCCGGTTACATCAGAGACCAGAAAGTCAATCGTATCCTCATTGACTGTGGATCCGCAGTTAACATTCTGCCGATTCGCACCATGAAGGACGTCGGTATCTCTGCTGGCGACCTCTCTCCAAGCTCTCTTCTCATCCAAGGTTTCAATCAGGAGGGCCGAGAACGCCGGAATGATTAGTGTCAAGTTACACATAGGCTTATATGGTGGCGAAACTCCCTTCAAGTTATCGACTCGAGGACCTCATACAACCTGCTCTTGGGTCGACCGTGGCTTCACTCTAATGGAGTTGTACCATCCACACTCCATCAATGCTTTAAATACTGGGAGAACGGCGAACAAAAGACGGTGCACGCCGACGAAAGTCCGTTCACGGAGGCCGAAGCATCATTCGCAGATGCCAAATATTATCTGACAACCAAACCGGCACCTTGGTCGAACCAGGCAGCAAACATCGAGGACACTCCGACGCAGGCTACATCGTCAAAGCCACCAAAGCAAGCCGTGACGCCTAAACAGCCATCACAAAATACAGCTTCAAAGCAAACTCCGATGCAAATTACGTCCATCAAACAGAACACGACTCAAGTCGTGTCTCCAAAGCAGCCAGTGCGTGACAGCCAACCGGCACAAGGCCACAAATTGGCCGCAGTCAATCCAACACCGAAACAACGCAGTATACCCATCTTACGGTACATCCCGCAATCACAAAGGAAGAAAGGCGAAGCTCCTCTGGTCGCCTGTCACAAAATTCAGCCGACCCCTTCGCCGGAAAAAGTCACAGTTCCCGCCAAAACTAGAGGAACGAAGCATCGCGGAAGCAGTTCTGCCAACAAGAAGCATTCTGGCTACACACTCAAATGAAGGCTTCGACCCCAACGCTTATCGACTGATGGCCAGAGCCGGGGGCAACCTTACAAAGGATGAAATTCATGCAAAACCACCTGTCACTCTACCAGTTCTCACTCCAGAACAGGAGAAGTTGAGAAACGAAGGCCAGCGGATCGACCAAGGTCGTGCAGGTCTCGGCTACGAAAAGCAGAAGCCGATCAAAATTTACACCGGCCAAACGAAACCCATCAAAATAACCAGGAAGGGTTCGGCAGATGTAAATCAAGTGTCAGTCGGTCAAACCCTGACAGAAATGAAAGATATGCCAAAACCAGTGGTTATTTATACCCTGAGAGCAGCCATCGCACGAGCTCGAGCATATGATTCGGTCATGGTAAACCATATCTCCATCACTGGCGACGATCAAGAAGAAGAGGATTTCGTTTTGAAGGAAGCTCTGGTCAAATTTGAAGAAGGAGGCCAAGCAACCGTCGACGAATTAAAGAAAATTGATTTGGGAACGGCAGAAGACCCGAGGCCAACATTCCTCAGTGCTTCACTGACGGCCGAAGAAGAAGCTGAATACATCGCACTGCTCCGCGAATACCGAGATATATTTGCGTGGAGTTACACAGAGATGCCAGGCCTCGACCCACGAGTCGCAGTTCATAAATTGGCAGTCCATTCCTCTGTTCGACCAGTCAAGCAATCGCAGCGACGGTTCTGACCAGAACTGGTGCCGGAGATCGAAAAGGAGGTCGACAAATTGATAGCGGCAAATTTCATCAGAGAAGTGAAGTACCCGTCCTGGATTGCCAACATCGTCCCAGTCAAGAAGAAGACTGGCCAAATCCGGGTCTACGTTGACTTTCGTGACCTGAACAAAGCGTGTCCAAAGGACGACTTCCCTCTGCCAATAACGGAGCTAATGGTCGACGCGACGACGGGTCATGAAGCTCTATCCTTCATGGACGGCTCTTCCGGCTACAATCAAACCGGATGGACCCGAAAGATGAAGAACTCATCTGCGTTCGCGACAACCGAAAGGCATCTTCGTTACAAAGTGATGCCATTCGGACAAAAAATGCCTGTCGGGCGACATACCAGAGAGCAATGCAGAATATATTTGACGACTTCTTGCACAAACGCGGCGTCGAATGCTATGTCGACGACCTGGTGGTGAAGACAAAACAGAGGTCGGACCATCTTCTCGACCTTAGAGCAGTGTTCGAGCGGCTGCGACGGTTTCAACTCAAAATGAATCCGTTAAAGTGTGCTTTCGGCGTCACTTCGGGTAAATTCTTGGGTTTCATTGTGCATCACAGAGGGATCGAAATAGACCAGTCAAAGATCGATGCCATCCAGAAAATGCTAGCGCCGAGAAACGTCTCCAAGCTCAAGAGTTTTCAAGGCCACTTGGCTTATATTAGACGTTTCATATCCAATCTTGCCGGGAGATGCCAGCCCTTCAGTCGACTGCTCAAGAAAGAAACGCCATTCGAATGGGATGAGTCATGCCAAAATGCCTTTAACAACATAAAGGCATACCTTACCAAACCACCTGTGCTTGTCGCACCGATCGTCGGCCGACCATTGTTGCTCTATATCGCGGCACAAGAGGGATCCGTCGGCGCTCTGTTGGCTCAATGCGACGACGACAACAAGGAACGTTCCCTCTATTACTTGAGTCGAACGTTGGTGGGTGCTGAACTGAATTATACACCGATCGAGAAAACATGTCTGGCGCTTGCCTTCACTGTTCAAAAGCTCCGTCACTATCTTCGGCACATTCGACGAAACTCATCTCGAGAGCCGATTCGCTGAAGTACATTATGTCGCGACCAATTCTCTCTGGTCGACTGGCAAAATGGGCACTGCTCCTCTCCGAATTCGAGATCAATTTCGTGCCGCAACGAGCAATCAAAGGGCAAGCACTCGCCAACTTCCTAGCCGACCACCCGGTACCTGCCGAATGGGAATTAACTGAGGAGTTCTCAGACAAGGAGATCTTTCTGGTTGAGGTGCTCCCTCCTTGGGAGATGTACTTCGACGGTGCAGCATGACGAAGTGGAGCCGGCGCCGGAGTCCTGTTCGTTTCGCCGAAGAAGGACCTACTCCCATACTCGTTCGTGCTTACTCAAGCTTGCTCGAACAACGAAGCAGAGTACCAAGCCATCCTTCTTGGGCTCGGCATGGCTGTCGAAATGCAATTACCGCAGCTACACATCTATGGTGACTCGACTCTCGTCATCAAGCAACTCACAGGCGAATTTGAGGTAAAGAAACCTGAACTCGAGCCATTTTGGAGACAAGCTGGAGAACTTCTGGCCCAAATCCCGGAAGCATCACTCCATTTCGTCCCTCGCTCCGAGAATGGGCCAGCCGACGCATTAGCCGGCATCGCAGCCAGTCTGGCACAATCCGACCAGCTGCCAAGCGAAATCCCCATTTGCGAACGTTGGGTAATTCCTCCCCCGATAGAGGACGGAACAGAGGAAGAGCAAACAGAAAAGATAGAGGAGTCCTTCCCTATCTCAGCCAGTCAAAACGAAGTTCGAGACTGGCGCGAACCTATCATGAACTTCCTTCGCCACGGCACACTTCCCGTCGACCTACGAGAACGAGTCTAGATTCGGCGAGCAGCCCCAAAGTATGTTTTCATCCACGACATACTTTACCGGAGGTCGTATGAAGGTCTGCTTCTTCGTTGCCTGTCAAAGGAAGAGGGGTCGCAAGTCCTCAAAGAGACACACAGTGGAATCTGTGGTGCGCACCAAGCCGGCCCAAAACTCCACTTGCAAGTCAAACGACTAGGCTATTACTGGCCGTCGATGCTCAGGGACGCCATCGAAATGGCTCGAACCTGCAAACAGTGCCAGCTCCATGCCGATTACATACACCAAGCGCCGGAACCACTTCACCCGACTGTCGCATCATGGCCATTCAAGGCTTGAGGGATGGACATCATTGGTCCCATCTCTCCTAAGTCCGACTCCGACCGGCAGTACATCCTGGCTGCCACCGACTACTTCTCAAAATGGGCTGAAGCTGCTGCTTACCGAGAAGTGAAGGCTGCGACCGTCGTCGACTTCATTCGAACACAAATCATCTATGGATATGGAGTTCCCCGGTATATAATGACGGACAACGGTACGCCATTCAAAAACAAAGTCATGGACCCTTTTTGCAAAAAATTTCGCATACAACAACGGACCTCAACGGCTTACAATCCGGCAGCCAACGGACTCGCAGAAGCTTTCAACAAGACGCTCTGTAAAATCTTAAAGAAGACCATTGGCGCCAACAAAAGAAGCTGGGACGAAAAACTGGGTGAAGCCCTATGGGCATACAGAACGTCGTTCCGAACGCCAACCCAGTCAACTCCATTTTCGTTGGTCTATGGCACCGAAGCAGTGCTCCCTCTCGAAGTACAACTCCCGTCTCTACGAATTGCAATGAGAGAAGGGCTGACGACAGAGGAATACGCTCAGCTGCGATTGGCAGAGCTTGAGTCACTCGATGAACAGCGACTCAAAGCGCAACAACGACTCGAGTGTTACCAATCTCGCATGAGCAGAGCCTTCAACAAAAAGGTACGACTCAGGTCATTCCAGAAAGGTGACCTCGTGCTTGCAGTTCGAAGGCCAATGCTCTTCACGAGCAAAAGCGAGGGCAAATTCGAGCCCAAATGGGAAGGACCCTACGTCGTGCAAGAAGCCTATACGAATGGCGCATACAAGCTAGTCACTGCAAACGGGTCAGAGCTGCCGATAACAAACGGTAAATTCCTCAAACGGTTTTTTCCATGAAGAAGGCAGCAAAGAAAAAGAGAGGAAGAAGAAAACGAGTACGGACTTCTCATTGCAAAAAAAATTGTGTAATGGGAACAGTGCAAGCTTCGCAACAAAAAAGCGAAGCTACAAAAAAAAAAAGAGCGAAAAGAATTCTCAAACAAAAAGAGGAGCACATCAGACTGGTGGAAACTTGAAGTCAGCTACCCTCTGCCGTAGTCGCCCCACTCCGGCTTCAACTTCAGCCAACGCCTGTGTCTCGGCCTCATCAAGGACAGGCCGTGTGCAAAGAGAAGCAAGCTGACTCTCCAACGCAGCAGCTTCCTCCTCAGTAGCATCAAGACCGGTACGAATACTCATAAGCTCGGTGTCTATTGTGTCAAGTTGCGCCGAGAGAGACGCCAAGCGGTCATGAAGGGCTATCTGCTCAACCTCCACAGCCTCATGTTCAACCTGACATCGATCCAGATCTGCAGTTAAATCATCGCGACGACGGTTGACCTGTTGGACGGATCGTGCGAGTTCAGCTTCGGTGGCGAACCGTTCAGTTAAGCTGAGCTTTTCAGCCAAAGAACAGCGCAACTGCTGACAACGAGCTGCCTCCGAAGCAAAACTTTCCACCCATTGCTCCAAATCTGAAGTATCAACGCCGCTCTCCTCAAGTGATCCAGAAAGACACGAAGTGTCAGCTATGAGCCAGGCGAACAACAAGGGTCGTCAGCCCGGTACAAAACTGACTCGACGAATCCACTCCACGGGCCGAGAGCCACCATTGCATCAGCAACCTCGACATCGCCAAGAGAGGAAGGGTCGACAACTAAAAAAAAAAAAAGGAGAGAGGGAGTTGAAAGACGAAGTCAAGAGCTGAGAAAGAGAAGATCAAGAAAAAAAAAAGGAAGAAAAAGACACTCACGGACACAGGATGCGAAGTCGATGAGTTCTCGCTAACAGGTTGGTGCCCCGAACTCAGAGTCCCTTTCTTAACGGCAAGGGAGGCTTCATCGCCAACAGGAGGAAGTGACACAAGGGGTTCTTCCCTCGAAAGTATGGCAACAGGAGGACTCAATTCAGCAGAAGAAAGGTGTTGGAGTTCACCCTCGACTGATCTAATCTGCGCTTCACCACCACTCGGAGCAATTACCGGGCATTCGACCTCGCCGATGGCGAACTCTCCAACAACAGCGGCAAGAGGCGCCTCGTCGACCCATTCCAGTTGCCGAGCACCCTCTAAGTCGGTAAGATCAAACAATCGTCTTGCTGCAAGTCGGGTCGATCCAAAGAGGGCACCAGAACAATCGCAAGCTCCTCGGAAGGTACGTCGCCTGGATTTCGGAATGTTTGCCCTCTGACTTCAATCACTTGTACAGGCGTCGTCACTGGCTCCATAGTGGTCACTCTAGTTGTCAAATTAAAAGACTGGCCAACCGTCTTCGGGTCCTTAATCTGTTCTCCGGCGGATTCTAACAAGGAGATCCTGAAGTAAGAAGTGTAGGGATCCTCGGTTTACTCGAGCCGGTGCGAAATCGTTTCTCGAAGGGAGGAGGGGCATAAACAGTGGACGCAGGCTCTGAGGTCTTTGACCTTTTCTTCGAAGCAATTTTTTTTGGGGATGCCGGCGATTCAACCACTCCTTTCCCCTTATCTAAAGTAGCATGCCAGGCCGGCAGAGAAAGCACGACTGGTCTGGCTTCATCCTCTGTCGAAGGGGTTTCTTTGATCACAACTCCTGTCATCGAGGCTGCTGGCGTCGAAGTCGCCAGTTTATCCTTCGCAACCTTTGGCCGAGGCACTCTCTTCTTCGCAGCAGTAGATGCCTTCGCCTTGGGAGCGGCCGGAGGTTTTGTACTCTTTCGCGTGCTCCTTCTAACACCACCTCCTGCACCAACATCTCCTTGCGTAGGCTGCGAAGATTTCTTTGGCACAGGGACACAGTGGAGTTTTTTCCATCCCCTCTAAACAAAAGAAGAGGAGAGAAGGAGCCAAAATGTTAAGTCAAGAAAAAGGAGAATACAAACGAAAATAGAGAGAGAATAATACGTCGAAGTAGGGAACAACAGTCTCAAGCCATGACTCCCGAAAGAGAGCCGTCACACCTGGGTCGGAACTAGAACTCACAAAAGCAGGTACTTCTACTTGGCCAAGAGGACAAGAAGTCGCGGCTCGCCATACCCCCAGCAGTGCGTTAACCGTCTCAGTCCCCCGTTAATCAGCAAACAAAGCTCCCGGAAGATCTTGGCAAAACCCAAACTGACGAGCAAATCGATGAGGACTGTAAGACTCAATGATGAATGACTCACGCTGGCGCAAGACAAGAGAAGTCACCTGCAGACAACGGAAATATTCTACTTTGATCCGAGAAGCGAAATGACCTGGCTTGTCGATGATCGGACCAGGAGGAAGGGCCACAGAAGGATACCAACATCGCACCCCACCACGCCAAAACAGAGAACGAGCTTTCTCCTGTGTATAAAAGTGGACGTGTGCTGGATTGCGGTACAACATCATAAGCGGTCTGTCGCCGTCACTGGAATCAGCTTCGTGAACGCCAAAGCGTTGGGCGAGCCAGGCTAAAACATACGGCCAAGGTACTCTCCCCGGAGAAAAGGAGTTAAGGCCTCGATAGATATTTGCCAGGGCTGCGCTAGCCAAATTGAATTTTTGACCGCAGGCCATGTAACAAGCCACTTTGAAAACACTGACCCTCACAGTACCATTGGGCAAGGGAAAGACAGAACGGCAAAGCCACGCTGATAGAAAGGCAGCCAGATATACTTCATCTGCAAGCTTAGCAGGGACCCCAAGCTCCGAAAGAGGCTGATCTTGAAGCACCGAACGGTCGCGGTTCCTGCAGCCCGGCGTCTTCTCGCGGTCGGCCCAGGTATCTGTTATATGCTGCGCACCCTTTTTGGCTCGAAACCAGAAGGATACCCACTCAGACATACGAATACCAGTGAATCCATCGGGGCCTATGACCGTCGCACGACAGTACAACCGGTAATACACAAGGAGGAGGTATTGGAGACTCTCCGGCAGTGGCATGGAACGACTCTGGGTAAAATCTGCCACCGATGGGGTCGCTTCGTCGTAAATATCCCCTGAGAGAGGTAACCCTCCGAGTTTATGCAAATCCCATAGCGAAATTGACAGCTCTCCCTCTCGTGTGAAAATTGTGTTGGTCGAAGAACACCAGACCTCCGTGAACGAGTGCATGACGTTGCAGCAACACCGGTAAGCAAACATAGAGGCTCAAACCGCATGAGTCAAGCCAGCTTGGGCCAGCAGTTGAGGACAAGTGTGGAGGACAACGCCTGCCCACTCGAAGTAGAAAGGCAGAAGTGTAGGACTCATACACACACTCTGCCGACCATCCCAAACATCAAATCCATCATGGTCAATAGAAAGCTTCGGTTCAGAGAAACGAACTTGATGGTCGTGCAGCGGGCTCAGCAAGATGTGGCCTACCGCCTGATGCGGAGATGACGAAGCTTCATTGACCCCAGGGAGGTAACAAACTTGATCATCTTCATCGACAATAGGACAACTCCATAGCTCATGAACAGACTTGACTGGGGGCACTACTATATCGCAACCACCATAAGTCGACGGTCCTCCGAGAGGTAATGACAACGCTCGATGTTTTCCTTCAGTATCACGAATCTGCACACAATGGCGGAGAGTACCTCTCAGAGATCCTTTACAGCTCGTGAGGGTCAAACCGAGGAAGGAGACTGAATCCGAAGGAGTAGACATCTGCAGCAGAACATAGAGGTCATCAGCCAAACCAAATCAGGTACGCATCCTTCCCTCCACAAAAAAAATATATATATAGAATCTCTTGCGGCCAAAAGCAAAGTCGCACAAAAAAAAAAGAGAAAAAAAACTTGTGAAAAAAAAAAAAAAATCGAAGTCGCAAGCAAAAAAAACAGAGGGGCGACAAAAAGAACCAGTCGCCAGTAAAAAAAGGGGGAACGGAGAAACAAAAAAAAAGAGAGTGGGCAAACTAAAGAGGCACACCAATCCTTTGGCCGGAGCACATCTCCGACCACAAAACTGGCTCAGGTCAAAAGCAGCACCCGACGATCGAGTCGGGTGCGACCAAAACAACAATTGTTCTCGGCAACCCAAACAGAGAACAGTCCCAAATTTTGCGCACAACAACAGAGCTTAGCGTGACTGAAGCAAGCAGCCTCGCGGCCAACCGGAGGCGAACAGAAAAGAGTTCTTAGTGCTCGACGACCAAGTTAAGCACACCAAAGCAGAGAATTCGACATCTGACAACAGAGTTAGATGCCGCACACCTAGTCCTAGTGCCTGACGATTGAGTCGGACAGGAAAAGGATGTTGCGATCAAAACAGATGCCCGGCGACCGAGCCGACCATCCTTCGAAGCCCCGCGACCAGCCACATAGCTGACCGCAATCACAACAGGTGCCCGACGACCGAGCCGAGCACCCTTTGAAGCTCTGCGACCAATCAAAGCAAAGAGGTCAGCGACCAAAGCGAAGTGCCCGTAAATCGAGCCGAAAGCACCCTTTACCACTTCAGCGATCGAAAACAAAGATGGACGCTGACTAAAGCAACACTCGGGCGACCGAGCCGTGTGTCGCGGTAACAAATTCCTGCAACCCGGCAATCAACCCGGACGTTAGTCAGACGGAGTCAGGAAGTAACTCTTCCCTGAACAAAAAAAAAAAAAAAAAGGCTGCGACAAAAAGAAGCCGTCGAGAAAAAAAAAGGCTGTGACAAAAAAGAAGCCGTCACCATAAAAGTTTGCGACAAAAAGAAACAATCGCAAGGAAAAAAGGAGATCAACATTCATTCGCACACCGGCACCGCGCACCCTGCGACCAAGCCGAGAGCGCCAGCGCAGGAGTTTTGCCCTCGGCGACCAAGCCGGGCTCAACCGAATCAAAATTTTGGCACCAAGCGACCAAAACAAGAAGCCTATCTCCCGGCGACCGAGCCGGCCAAAGCTAGAACAAAAAAAACAGCACCCAGCGACCGAGCCAGATGCGACGACATGAAAAGACAACACCTCGACAACTCGGTCGGGCTCATCCAAAGCAAATTACTCACACCCGGCGACCATGTCGGAGGCAATTATAGCATCTCAGCGACCGAGCCGGGACACAGCAGCCGAAGCACAACTTCAGCACCCAACGGCCGAGCCGGGTGCGGCCAAAGCAGAATCCAGCATTCGGCAATTGAGTCGAATGCGACTCGGATTCAACTCCAGCACGCATACACAAAGACTTGCCAGTTTTGTCACATTGACAAAATGACGCATTAATTTAGAGCGAGAGAAAAGAAACGGAGACAGAGAGGAAAAAAAAAAAAAAAAAAAAAAAAAGAGAACGAGTGAAAGAGACTGAGGGAGGAGTTGAAAATGAGAGGAGAGAAAAAGAAGAAGAAAGAGGGAGGAAGAGAAGAAGAAAAAAAAGAAAGTGGGGTCGACCCCAGCTGACTCGAATTCAATCCGAGGCTGCCGGGAAGAAGATTATACAGTACCTTTGAATTCCGGTTTGTTGAGATATTCTGACACAAGCCGGGGAGGTCGTACTCTCTTTCTCCAGCCACAGTCAACCAATTCGCAGACAGAGATAGTCCTCAGTGTCGCTATCGCGGTGGGTGGTCGCCCAACCCCGAAGCGAAATCGCAGATTGACAAATTTCTCAAACTCAAGCTGCTTCTTGGTCAAACTTCTCGCAGCAATCTTCCAGGTTCACAGTCTACCTTCCCAATCCAATTCGAATAATGAAGCAGGCAATCAGGATCACAATAGCCAGGGCAAACCGGAGCTTATCAAGGGAGATCCCGCAAGCCGATTTATACTCAAATTGAAACTCGGATTAGGGAATCCGTGTAGATGGGCGCTAGATAGAAAAGTGGGGCCCACCTTCCCACGCTTTATAAAAAAAAATCCTTCAACCTTCGGCAGACGAAGAACGCGAACGGCAGTCCAAGACGGAAGATTCGCGCTCTGCTCTGAATCGATGAAGTCGCTCCGCCCCTCTCTCCCTGCCGCTTCGTTCCTCTCTCCCTTTCCCCTATCTTCTTCTTTTTCTTTCGACTCCGTCCCCCCCCCCTTTTTTTTCTCCTGTTCGTTCTGTTCCTCTCTCGCTTTCCCTTCCGCCCCGATCTTCCTCTCCTCCTTTCCCCATCCGCTTTGCTTCTCCCCCTCTCCTGTTCGCTTCAATTCTCTTCCCCTTTCGCCTCAATCTTTCTCTCTTTCTCCTTTGGCAACAGCAGCTCAATCAGGATTCGACGACAAATTTCCATACAGAGTCTCACCCACGGTGGAACTCTGCATAGAAATTCTGTCAAGGGAACAAAGCACCTGGGTCACTAACAGGCCGAGGGTAGGCCCTACCATCCCAAGGACGTTCAAACCCGATCTCAAGCCAACGCGAATGGGGAAGAAGAAGAGAAATTCACAACTTCAATTATACAGAAGCGCCTTGGTCTTGAGAAATTCGCCGAAAGAAATTCATTTCAGCAAAGAGTTCGCCGAACTGAAGCAGGCCCTTCCCTTTGGTTCACATTCTCTTTCTCCGGAATGACGATTTGGTCGTCGAAGTTGCCGCAACCCAGAGAGTCACCTAAACTCATCAAAGCCAGCAGAATCCGTTGTCATTTTCAGAGGGATCAACCAGTGGCTTCTATAGTATCTCACCGAGTCCAATTCTTCAGCGCCAAGACCAGATCGTTGAAGATTTCAATCCAACCAGCAGCAGGTTACGGCTTATCTCAATTCACAACATGCCGAAACTCACAGAAATCATCACAGATGCCTTATATGAAGTCTCAAAGCAATCTTCGATCACATTCAAGCAACTCTCAACCCAGACGACTGCAATTCATCATCAAAATTCAACCTGGGCCTCTGTTCAGGTATTCATTGTCCTTCCATACCGAACATGCTTCGTATGTTCGAGTATACAAAAAAAAAAAAAAAAAAAAACAAACAGCTCTAAAACAGCAAGAGAGCCAAAAAAAATGAAGAAAACAAAAGAATGAAAAAAAATATATACATACAAAGTGTACAGAAAATATACATTGTCCTAAAAAAGTAAGAGGACAGAAGAGCAGTACACAAAAGATAAACAATCCTAAAAGAGTAAGAGGATCAACAAAAAAAAAAAATGTGTGCGTCGTGTGTTGTGTTCTTCAGTTTCGAAACTTGCTCGTTCTTCCCGAACAGTCAAGTCTCGAAGGGGGCAATCTGTATGCACCGAAATGTGCATAGCCCAAATTCGATGAGTCCAGCAA
The DNA here is from genome assembly GCA_019845555.1 of Aristolochia fimbriata. Classification (NCBI taxonomy): domain Eukaryota; kingdom Viridiplantae; phylum Streptophyta; class Magnoliopsida; order Piperales; family Aristolochiaceae; genus Aristolochia; species Aristolochia fimbriata. The sequence goes on along the minus strand of CM034079.1, from coordinate 29,346,034 downwards.
CCCATCGATCCATCAAACAACGATCGTGGGTAGGCTCTATTCATCTTCAAGGTTCATCGTTGCAGCCCATCGCGAAGTCCAGTCGCGTCGTCACGTCATCGACACAGTCGACGTCTTCGTCAGCAGAAACTGTCGAGTCAGCATTCGTCAGCATGCTTTATCAGCTCACCGCCCACCTCAGCAATCAACCGCCAGTCTCGGTCTTTAACGGAAGGAGAGAAAGAGGGGCCACGATCCTGGTCTCCCTCCTCCCCTCTTCTTCCTCAACGTCACCAGCAGAAAGAGGATCACGATCCCCTTCCCCAGGCAACATCTCTCACAGACCGGCTACAAATAGCCAGAAGTTCCCCGCCCCAGGGGTGAAGAAAAAATTGATTCCGAAAGAAACCTCGACAAAGTGAAGAACTCTCTCCCTCTCTCAAACCGAAGGACTCAAATTCCTTCTCGGAGGAGAGACTCTCGCTCACAGAGGTTCTGTCAAACCATCGAAGCCAAGCAATTCGTCGTTCGTCGCTCTACAGTTCAACCGGAGCAGCTCTACACGTTCGCCGGCAGCGTCACAAGTCGATACACACGGAACACAAATACCTCCGTCCGACCGACAAAAGCCACAACAGATCGTGCACTTTTCGCTCGCGACTTGAGTTCGACGTTCGTTCGTTCGCAGAAGCTTCGACTTCATCAACAACATACGGAGATCGAATCAGAGTAAGTATAGGAGACTGTACTTGCATCCCTTGATACAAAATACACAAATTGTAACACAAAAAATTCTCTGTTATAATTGAAATATTCTCTCGGTCGCGCCTCTTCGCGGACCGACAGATTTTTGGTGAAACAGATATGTACTTTCCTTTTTTTAATAAGCATATTAATAATTATACTAATAAAAATAATCATATTTAAAGGAAAATCAATCAGGAACCGAATCTCAACAACAAATTGGGTATATATTTTTACTTGGTAAAATATTATTTATTGCTTTCATCTGATACACTTATATTTTAATAACATATTTTTTGTATAGAGTAAAAGAAGAAGACTATCGTTTACTGACTCGCTTATTAGAAGTAATTAAAAATAATACAAAGTGAGCTGACATACTATAGTTGCATTCATGGTATAATTATATTACATCATACTAGATAAGTTTTACCTTTTTTTGCAGTGGAGAAGCTAATTGCACAAACGGAGTAGAAGTCAGAGATCAAATATAAACCAATTGAAAAATCAAAACATGATTATCCAACAACAATTAATTGAGTATCACTTACTTGAAGATCCAAGCTGCAGAGAAATAATCAATAAATAATCAATTGTTCAAATGAAAAGGAAAGCGAAACAAATGGATCATAATGAGCTACAACACTACATTTGTCAAATGTTTAACTTTTCATTAATAGTAAATTGTGAAATTTGTTTCAATTTCTTTTATGTTTCACTTTAGAATAACATCTTAAAATATATAGGTTAGAGTATATAGATCAAATATGTATATTTTGGAATAACCTATATATTTTGTCATAAAAGTATATAAATTGTCTTTAATATTTTATTATTATGTTTTTCATTTTTTTTGATAATTTAAAAAAATACATTCCCCTTAAAATATGTGTGAGATAATTTTCTTTATTAAATTTAATTTTACATAATCAATTAAATATTAAACTATTTTATTTTTTGAAAAATATTTATTTAAAATAAGATGCTCAAAATTAAATTTTAAAAAAATATTATTGGTAACCAAATGCTTTTAAAATAATAAACATATACTTTTGTTTCTAAAATATATTAAACCAATATATATATATATTTAATTTTTTTTCATCATGTATACAGTGCTTCTCTGCTAGTATATTTATTATAGGAAGGGGGGTCAAGAAAAAATTGGGACAAAAACGCTTACGTGGCTTCTCCTATTACGTCCTTTAAATTTAATAAAAAAAAATTTCAAAAACCTGGGGTTAATTGGGTAGTTAACTGGGGAGTTAATTGGGGAATTAAGTGGGGAATTAAGTGGGGAGTTAAATAGGGAGATAGTGGGGAGATAAGGAGGTAATTTAAGAGTGGAGAGAGATAATAGAGGAAAATAAGAATGTTAGTTTTTTGTATTTCCTATTTTTTCTCCCTCCCTGGTGGTTTAGTTTACAACAGGTTAGTATATCTATTATGTTCACCTCTTCCCATCTTCGTTCAGTTTTAGCCACCAACATGTAAGTTATCTCTCACTTGCTTTTCATATTTCTCTTTTTCTTTTTTTCATTATATTGATGTTTATATTATGCATTGTGTTTCTCTTATCATTTGCACTGTCAATTTCTATTATTTATATTTTTTATTATACTAATGTTGCCATGTGTTTATCTTACTATCTTCTCCTCTCTTGTGCTTTTTTCCATTCTTTTGTTTCTTGATTTTGTACTTCGGCTTCATGAATTATATTTCTTTTATTTTTTATCTTCTTTTAGTTATTTCCAATTTTGACATTTTCCTCCAGCTTTAGTAAGTGTTGGTTTCCTGTCATAGTTTATTTCTAGCGTGGTTTTCATTTGTTTTGATTTCCTTCATATTTTTTTCTGATCTGATATTACTCCATTCTCCTCTTCCTCCCATTTCTCTTTTTTTATTTTTGCTTAGTTTCTATTTTTGTCAAGACTGCCCATTTATTTGTTTTTTTCTTCGCACTGCCTCTTCGTTTTTCATCTATTGACGCACTATGGTTTGTTTTTCATGTCATTGATCACAAGCATCATCTATTGGGGAAAACAAACTAAGACATGAGAGAGAAGAAAACTTGTGACAGTGGAAATAGGCGGGTCGGGAAGGATATTGTGAACAAGAGCCGGAGAGGGTAAGAAGAGGCCAACTCCAAAATGTCACTAAATAACGACCTTTTTTAAAGGGAGAATTTTGTTTTTAAAAGGTTTTTACCAGTGTTTCAAAAACTGAATCGGCCATCAAACCGGCAGTATGTCTGGTTTTGATTGAACCTGGTTGGACCAATGGTTCAACCATTAAATATTATACTCTATATTTTATACTTTCTTAATAATTCTATAGAAAAAATAACAAAAATAATCCTAATTTTAGTGAACCGGGCCGAGCCAATAAAAACCAGATTGGCCACCGATTCTGGTTCAACCGGGTCGGACCGGTCGGTTCGGTTCAGTTTTTAAAACATTGGTTTTTACTCTCCTTTTTAATAGAAGAGATTTTTTAAATGATTGTACATGTTGTCCCCATGTGAAAGGATCCAGATCCTCTGATTTTATTTATACATTTTATTGCTTATTTTAGTCATTCAATTGTTCTAATTATTTGATAAAATTCTAATAGCATAAGTAATTTGTTTATTCTAGGTTAAATTTTTATTTTCTTACCCTTAAAATATTCATTTAAAACTAAGAATTTAATTTTAATTTCTATATAATTTGTATAAATTAGTTTTCAATTGCATAATTTTTAATGGTGTTGCCATTAATGTACATTAATGTACATTAATGTATAATGTATTTTTAATAAATCATTTCAAGTAAACTAAAGTTAAGAGGCCGTGAGGGATATATACATAAGTAAAAGCAAATGAGTTTCAAGTAAACTAAGGTTAGGAGGACTTGAGGGATATATACATAAGTAAAAACAAATTATGAAAGAACAAAATTATTGATTCCTTTCATTAAAAATGAAAAAATTTAAAACTCTAAGTTTTTTAACTTTAGATTTTATACATATAAATATAATAAAATACTTATAATATAAGTTTAATTTTGAAATAAGTTTAGGAGTTGTGTGTAGGGGTCATAATGGTGTTAAGGTGAATCGAGGTGTGGTTGAGGTAGGGGTGGAGTTGGGGTTAGAATTGGGTAGAAGTCAATCGAGGTAGAGTCATTCACTGGGGTTGCAGTGGGATCCGAGTTGGGGTGATGAGATGAGATCGGAGTTGGGGTGATGAGATGAGATCGGAGTTGGGGTGATGAGATGAGATCGGAGTTGGGGTGATGAGATGAGATCGGAGTTGGGGTGATGAGATGAGATCAGAGTTGGGGTGATGAGATGAGATCGGAGTAGGAGTGATGAGATGAGATAGGAGTTGGGGTGATGAGATGAGATTGGAGTTGGGGTGATGAGATGAGATCAGAGTTGGGATTATGGAATGGGATCCATGTTAGGATCATTTGGGTGGGATCCGAGTTAGGGTCATTCGAGAGAGAGGGAGGGGGGTGTTTGTTAAAAATAACCCTATATATATGCATTATTTAAACACTACATTTAATATTAAATTAAAAAAATTATTTTCTCCTTTTTGCGTGACTTAAATTACTAATTTATTATACATTAACATTTACAAATATAATTTGCCCATATCAAATATTCTACACAACTAAGTAATGCTAAACATACACAACCAAGTAATGCTAAACATTTATCCTTTGCAAAATATTTGTAAAATAATAATTATTAAAAATAAAATTTAAATTCATATATTAGTAAACATTTATTTTTATAATTATTTTACAAAAAAATAACTCTTAAGTTTTTATAAATAATTTATTTAAAATTTCATGCATCATTTTTTTGTCCCGTACTTAGCATGGGCTTTTTAGCTAGTATATTATTATGAGGAAAATTTTATGCATCATTTTTTTAGTCCCGTGCTTAGTACAGGCTTTTTAGCTAGTATATTATTATGAAAAAATATTTTCCCATATGCTTGCCTGTGTACGGATGTTACTTGGGTCCGCTCCAAAGTTCTCCAGTACATGTGCTGCGACACCTTCACCCACACGAAGTAACCCAAGAAGCTAGTGTTCAGATCCAATGTAGTTGTGACCTGCCACATTCGATCAACATATTTAACATTTACAAGTTAGTCAAAAAAATGTTTATTCATGAAAGATAAAAATTTATGACGATTGCATTGCTCTAAAAAAAATGGTCACCATAAAAATAAAAATTAAGAAAAAGGGACAAAGAACGAATTACCCAGTTGCAAGAGAAGAGGTCTGGGAAGTGCTGCTTATCAATTTTATCATCCTCTTGGATTTCTTGGAGTTTCTTAATCGGTTACGACTACCAGTGACAGCACCGGGCAGGCTAACGGAGTGCATCAGAGCATCAGCCTTTATTTATTTCCGACAACAAAAGGAACCAACCTGCAAGTTATGGGGTGGGATCCATGTTAGGATAATTGGGGTGGGATCCGAGTTAGGGTCATTCGAGAGAGAGGGATGGGGGTGTTTGTTGAAAACAACCCCATATATATGCATTATTTAAACACTATATTTAATATTAAATTTTAAAAATCACTTTTTTTCTTTATGCAAGACTTAAATTACTAATTTATTATACATTAACATTTACAAATACAATTTCCCCTATCAAATATTCTACACAACCAAGTAATGCTAAACATACACAACCAAGTAATGATAAACATTTATCCTTTGCAAAATATTTGTAAAATAATAATTATTAAAAATCAAATTTAAATTTATATATTTGTAAACATTTAATTTTATAATTCTTTTACAAAAAATAACTCTTAGGTGATAAATAATTTAATTAAAATTTTATGCATAATTTTTTTTGTCTCGTGCTTAGCACGGGCTTTTCAGCTAGTATATTATTATGAGGAACTATTTTTGGATAAGCTTGCCTGTGTACGGATATTACTTGCATCCGCTCCAAAGTTTTCCAGTACACGTGTTGCGACACTGATGCGATCCTAGCTAATCACTAGCAAGAGGACTAATCAATGTAATATAGACTTATGTAAGTCCGAATATCGTCCCACAAGGACCAAGCTAATAGATAATTGCTTTTCTAATTTAAAAACCAAAGTTTGAGAAATCTATTGGAAAAGAGTCACAAAAACAGAATTTAAACTAATTTACCTAATCCTACAGAGATGAAGAGAGGGCTTTTGATAAAATCAGTATGGAAAAAGACATTGGGAATCCAATTCCCTACCTAGGCAATTCTGAGATTGAATAGAAATTAAGTTTTGGAAATCAATTTCTGACGAGATTATAAAACTATGGCTTCAATCCGCATCGGCATCACTTTTTCTATCTCCTAGAGTAAACCTAGGTAGCATGATCGACTCTACTTGATAGCATAAACATGAAGCTCATTGACCCTACCTATGGTCGGGAATCAGGTCTTATGTCATAGGCAAATCAATCCAATCCAACAGGGTATTACTTTAAGGTCAAAGATTAACCCTAGGATCAGTTGATCTGCCTAGTGTATGAACTCAAAAAGAATTGTAAAACCCTATCAACATATCTTACCTTAAGTCTAGCTTCACCTTATAACCAGCACATCGCAGGACAGCAAGTATGAATCAAGAATTAAACAACTTTAGGAATACTCATTCATGCACCAAAATATTGAAACAAAATAAAATATAATGTATCAATTTCATTACATGCCTAGGGATTCACGGACTCCCAACTACAGACGACTACTCCATACTGGAAATATAAACACAAATCAAGATTTTGATAACAACCATGAAAGAAGAAAAATAACTAAGTACAAAAACTCCCTTTGGAAGACTGCTCCTGGTCACCCGTGCTCCTTGGCTGAAATCTCCACCTTTCTTCCTCAAAGCACCCAGAGGGTGGTGTAAGACTCCCTCTAGACCTTCTCCTCTCTCTAAACTAAAGAACAAAGCAGGAAATTGAACTAAGAACTGAATCTAAACTGAAAACTGAAGGCTAAACTAAAAACTGGATCTTTTACACTCTTCCTCGGACCCCTATTTATAGTTGAAGTTCGGTCCAGGCCCAGTAATTTGGTCTCTGTCCAGTGGTGTAAAGTGTGACTTCCCGACCTAAGAATTGGATGAAATTACACACGAACCTTCCTTCTATAGTCCTTGACTTGTGTACGAAATTTGAGTTTAATATGAGTTAGGAAACTTGAGATATGATGCTCAGAAGTTGGGTTGATTCTACTGCCAATTTCAGCACTGGATCCACCACTTTGAAAATATAAAACTCTAGAATCTCGACTTGGATTGACCTAATTTTTTTGTAACATGATTATCAATCCTCTCAAGACACTTTTTTCCAAATTTGGATTCAATTGGAAGTCGAAATCTCCAGATATGACCTTTTCAATCTGGGAATGTAATTTCCTTTTAAGCAGTCTCCTAATCAGGAATAGAATTTCATCTCTTTGAGGATTCAAACCTCTTAGGATTTCCATCAATTTCCACTAGAGACTTCGTGGACACCTTCCTTATACACTTAAGACTCTTCCTCCCATGTTTCATCTTGATTACTTGCCATAATCCTGAGATTTTAGCGATTTTTCTTGGTTGAGTCGAAGGCGCAGTCGCTCCATTACAGAGTCATAAATTGGCGCGGTTGTGCCGCTCGGGCTGAACTTCTTCTAAGCACTCGAATGGAAAGAGTCCTGGTCATGTTTGGAAACTCCATAGGCCTTGTGGCACCATCATTCTGGTGGCGCGGTAGCGCCAGATTTTGTCCTCCAACTAGTGCGGTCGCACCGGTCCCTGTAACCTTCTACCTTTATGCACTAAAATCTTCATATTTTCCTCATTTTAGCTCCGATTTCAATGATTCTTGTTGCGTTGGACTCCTGAGAGAGAAAAATGAATCTGAGACATATTTCATGATATTATAATGATTATTGACTCCTAAATGTAATTTCTAATTCCAATTAAGGCCTAAAAATAGTGTCATTGAGACACCTATCACAACCCCAAACTTAAAGCTTTCCTCGTCCTCGAGCAAAACTAAAAGAAAAAAAAGAGCCAGAGTTATGACCAATCATCAAAGTTTAAGAAAAATCAGTGGGGTTACCCTTTCAAAGCATCGATCAAAGATTTACTCATTCAAACCTTTCCTATTCTTGGTTATCCTGTTTAGTCAAGACATGATCAAGCTATCTTCTACCATACATACCACTTTCCCATGCATGTGAGCAGTTCAAATTGAACAACATAAGCCAACCATTAGTCTAATCTCCACCAACATGCAGGAATTTTAAAATTATGATCACAAGGTCTTCTACAGGTTGTAATTGGGCATGGGTAATGGGTAAGGAGAAAATTAAGGATAAAATTTTTAGAGGTCAGTCCTCCTCCTCATATCCATGTCCCATCTTCCTGAGCACGAACCATCTCTGATTGTAGCACACCACCCCAAACTTAAAAATTTGCTTTGTCCTCAAAGCAATCAAATAAAACAAAGAGTACAATATTTTCACCTTCTCCTTAATCCCAATCACTACATTCCTCAAGGAAAAGCTCCTTTTATTGCCTTTTTTTTTTTTTTTTTTTTTTTTTTTTTTTTTTTTTTTTTTTTTCTTTGGCTTTGTTTGGATTCTAGCTTACCTTGCCGGTTGACTCAGAGTCCCTAAGCTTGCTGAGTCCCGAGACCCAGTGCACACACAAGGCGGCCTTTCTCCTAACTCAACAATATTTTTTTTTTTTTCACTTTTCCTCTCAGGTATTCCAGCACCTTTTTCATTCATCTTGCTCCTTCTTTCCTCTCCTTTTCAAAGAATTTCGATAACCTTCAATCATCCCTCCTTATTTCTCCATAACTTCAGATTTTTGTCCATGCTCATTCAAATAGAACAATTAAATAATTTGGAGAAATATAGGCCAGTAAGAAACAAGTTTATTCATCCCAAAGGCTGGTTCATGTAATGTGGGAACTGAAAACAAAGCAGGGATCTTGTCGGCTCAAAATGTTTGACAAAAGGTGATGCATCTTTTGCATTAAAGTGGGTGGCTCAAAAAGGTTCAAACGGTTCAAAGCAAGTGCCTAGATCATTTCATAATTTTGAAAAACCTATCTTCATTTCGCCTCAATCTTTATTTAGGTTGGTTCTATTGTACAAAATAAACATACTCAGTGCATTCAACCAATCAAACCACTTTCCAAGACAGCATTTCTCATGCCAAAACTAAACATTCAAACAAATATATTTCTCAAGAGAATGAATGAGACCAATCTTCTCAATCCACTAATCAGAGTTCCCACAAAATTTTTCAAAAACCTTTCAGATTTAGAAACATTCTTCTGGTCTTGACTCAAAACAAAAACAAAAATAAAAACGAGCTAAACAAAGAAAACCAACTTAGAATTCAAAATCCAAGTTTCCCACCCCAAACTTAAAATTTTTGCATTATGCTCAATTCAATCAATTAAGATAGAGGGTAAGAAACTTCCTTGAGAATATTGGCTGCTTGAACTTCCAGATTTGTTGAGGCACCATGAGGAATTTGAACTTGAGCTGCCTTCATGCTTGACCAAAAGTGGTTAGATATTCATAACACAAAATTATTGCAAACGAATTCAGAATTTTATGAAATTTTACCAGGGCCTATAAATCCTAAATAGAAACGTGTCAGAACTGGAATTGAATGATTCTGAGTTGTAGACCCTCAGAAATTTATGAAACATGTGGCGCGGCGCAAGAATTTGGCGCGGAAGCACCACTCTTTTCCTTCATAAATTGAAATTCTGAATGCAAAATTTAAAAATTCCACTTGCAACATGTTGTTAAGGTTCAGAGGTGCACAATAAAATAGGTTTCATGCATTTTCATCAAGGGAATTGAAAGATAAAGAAATTTGAAAACTTGGCAGCAAATCTGAAATTCTGGGCAGAAAGTGAGTTGGGGGTATTTTGCAAGCATTGTATCTCCCTAACCACTTATCATTTAGAGCTGAAAAAGGGCTTCCTGGAATGTGCTAAGTATGAACTTTAACTACCTCAAAACCATTTTCCAAGAATCATTACCAAAAATTTTAGAAATCAGCTAAAGACAGAAAGATGGTAATGTTTCCAACCCCAAAATTTTGCCAGAAAATAGTTTTAATTACCCAACTTGTACCAGTCATAACTCTCTCTCTACTCAATGAAAATTCCTCAAACCAGGCCCTATTTTATCCACTAAGTGCCCTATAGAACTACTTACCTTGCCTTTGTGTTTTCTACTTTCAAATTTTTCAAAATTTAGCTCCAAAGTTGGCTGCTCGAATAGAGTTGTTGCTGCACTACTTTTCAGCACAGAGTTTTCATGAGCGTTCTGATGGCTTTTCTTTTGAAGGAAGCTGCTGTGAATGGTTGGGAATGATAGTCCCAACTTCCTTCTTTTGATCTCTGCATTTAGACTTTGAAAAACACATCTAGAAGTACATCAAGTATAGCTGTAAAAATGGCTTCATGCAACTCCACTTAGCTTTCAAAATCCAGATTTTCCTTGGACAGGTGCTTTAGAATTTTTTTTTTCTGGTGTTTATTCAAACCAAACAAATTGAAAAAGACTAACCTAACATAAGTAAAACAAAACTAGACCTAAGATCTAAGATTCACACAAAGTGATTATTGAAAGAAAAAGAACAAATGATTTGAAAGTCTAAACTAACTTACTTACCATGGGTTGCCTCCCATGAAGCGCTAAGTTTATGGTCCTCAGCCAGACCAGTAGCTTCATTCCACCTGGATCAAAAGGAAACTTCTTTTGCAATCCATTTATCATGACATTTCTTCCTTTGCAATGCTTTATGGTAAAACAACCAAATTTTGGTGTTGAGCTATAAATCCTTTCTTTTGACTTTGTGGCTTCTAAGAAGTAGATCTTCACACATATCAGCCACTCATTCACCCTCTTGTCCAGCCTCAATAAAATTTTTAGTTGTATTTTTCGGCTAGATGTATAAGGTGGGATGATAAAAAAGTCTAAGTCAAAGGAGAGCCCTATCTCTTCTTTCTCTACCCAATTCTCTAATGGCTTTTCATGGGAAGGTTCTATGATATGACCTATGGTTTCTTCTTCCTCCCCTACTTCAGCCATGGTTTCTTTCTCAGCCTTTAATGATTTTTCTCCTTGCTGGGATTTTTCTTCTACCTCTTCTACATCGCAGCTATCTCAGCCATGGGTTTTTCTTCCTTGACCTCATCTACTTCTGCCATGCTTTCTTCTTCATCCTCTAATGCTTGTAGTTCTTGTTGGGATTTGTCTTCAATTACTTAGAACCAAAAAAATGGGATGACTATTTTCTCCTTCACCTCATCTACTACCTCCTCAATTGGTTCTTCCTCATCCTCTAGGGTGTATGACTCTATTATTTACTTAAAATTTGGCATTATCTCCAAATCATAGGGGAACACACTCTCTACCAAGGTTTCTTTTGGTTGAGGCTTTTCTAGGATCTCTCCACTCATAAAGGGTATGGACTGTTCTTGCTCTCTTGGATTCTCCTCAAAATTGTTAGGCATGGTTTCCTCAAATTTTTCATATGCATATCTATTAATTTGATTCACTTGAGTGGTCAGAAGTGTGATCGGTTCCTTCATTGACTGCAATTCTGCATATAATGCTCGCATCAATTTCCTGTCTTCCTCCAATTCAGCCTTGGTGATTGTTGGTTCCTCCTTTTCTTAGTTGTATGGAATGCCATATGGGTCTAACCTGCAGGAATTAGACTCATAATCAGAAAAATCAAGTCTTGAATTTACATTGCATACATTAGTAGCATGGTTACCTCCACACACATCACACAAATAATTCACAAAATTCCTTTGTAGTTGCAAGATATCAACTTATAATTGAAGTAAATCGAGTTGAGTTTGCATGCTAAGCATATCATCATGATGGGTGGGAGAATTATAAGAGTGGTCAAAAGAACTACATGGTTGTTCATAAGAATCACATGGCATATAAAAATTTCTAGAGTGATGAAAAGAATTCCATGCTTGATTTGGGTAAGAAAAATCATTATACTCCTCAAGGTGTCTCCTTCCACATGTGGACTTAAGGAAACCAAAATCCATCGCACAACACACCAGTCCACCAAAAATAAAATAGAAAAATAAAAAAAAAAAATAAAAATAAAATAGAAAAAAAAAAAAAAAAAAAAAAAAATAAAATAAAAGAAAACAGAATGTACACTCAAAGCTCTAGTTTTAAACACAAGCAATTACTATTAGAACATTGGTCCCCGGCAACGACCCCAAAAACTTGATGCGATCCTAGCTAGTCACTAGAAAGAGGACTAATCAATGTAATATAGACTTATGTAAGTCCGAATATCGTCCCACAAGGACCAAGCTAATAGATAATTATTTTTCTAGTTTAAAAAACAAAGTTTGAGAAATCAATTGGAAAAGAGTCACAAAAATAGAATTTAAACTAATTTACCTAATCCTACAGAGATGAAGAGAGGGCTTTTGATAAAATCAGTATGGAAAAAGACATTGGAAATCCAATTCCCTCCCTAGGCAATTCTTAGATTGAATAGAAATTAATTTTTGGAAATCAATTTCTGACGAGCTTATAAAACCATGGCTAAAATCCGCATCGGCATCACCTTTTTTATCTCCTAGAGTAAACCTAGCTAGCATGATCGACTCTACTTGATAGCATAAACATGAAGCTCATTGACCCTACCTATGGTCGGGAATCAGGTCTAATGTCATAGGCAAATCAATCCAATTCAACAGGGTATTACTTTAAGGTCGAGGATTAACCCTAGGATCAGTTGATCTACCTAGTGTATGAACTCAAAAAAATTTGTAAAACCCTATCAACATATCTTGCCTTAAGTCTAGCTCCACTTTATAACCAGTACATCGTAGGACAACAAGTATGAATCAAGAATTAAACAACTTTAGGAATACTCATTCATGCACCAAATTGAAACCAAATAAAATATAATGTATCAATCTCATTACATGCCTAGGGAGTCATGGACTCCCAACTACAGACGACTACTCCATACTGGAAATATAAACACAAATCAAGATTTTGATAACAACCATGAAAGAAGAAAAATAACTAAGTACAGAAACTCCCTTTGGAAGACTGCTCCTGGTTAGGGGTGTAAACGGGTAATAATCGAAACGGGTAAGGGTTATTCCGTTACCCGTTTCGATTACCCTATCGGTTATTCCGTCACCCGTTTTGCCCGATTAAAAACAAGCCATTCCGTCACCCAACTTTTTTACCCGATTACCCGCGGGTAATCGGGTAATCAGGTAAATAAATGGAGCAGCTAGTTCTAGACGCTTCACAGCGTAAAGGCCATTCCACCAAAAACGAACTCTCAAAGCACAAATATCACCATACTTCTGCAAAACGGGAGAACAAACGAACACTGGAACTTCCAGACAAAATTGTACACGAATAGAAAACAAAATGTGGAAGCTAACTACATGGATAGAAAACAAAATGTGGACGCTAAACCTGTTCCGCCATGATGTCGAGAGTGATTTGCGGCGAGAGAAACCTCGGCCAGGTAGATCGAAAACCTTAAGACTTCAACCAAGCAAAATCAGTAAATCACTCTCTCTTCCGTGCAGTATATAAGAGTTTTGGGATAAAGCTGTGGAGGAGGGGAAAGGCATCGAGAGCGGAGAGGCGTCCTGGGGAGGCGTCGGCCATGTTGGTGGGGAAGAAATGGAAGTCTGGGAGAAGGCGCTCTGCCCATTTGCTGGACTGCGCGGGAGTCGGGAAAGAGGGGGATTCGGGAAAGAGGGGGAGTCGGGAAAAGGGGGGAAGTCGGGAAAGAAGGGGAGCAGGAAAGAGGGGGAGTCGGGGAAGTGAATATCGGGGAAGGTAAAAAAATTAGGGTACGTCATATATAAATAAGGGCATAAAGTTTTAAAAATTTATTAAATTGCCATCCGGGTAACCGGGTAATCGGGTAAGAAATACCCATTATCCATATCCGTTTCGATTAAGAGGCGGATAATTGGGTAATTTTTTAATCGGGTAATCGGGTAATCGAAACATGTTATTTTGTTCCTTATCCATCCGATTACCATTCGGGTAAGCGGATAATCGGGTAATCGGGTAAAATTGCCACCCTTACTCCTGGTCACCCTTGCTCCTTGGCTAAACTCTCTACCTTTCTTCCTCAAAGCACCCAGAGGTCGTGTAAGACTCCCTTTGGACCTTCTCCTCTCTCTAAACTACAGAAAAAAGCAGGAACTTGAACTAATAACTGAATCTAAACTAAAAACTGAATGCTAAACTAAAAACTGGATCTTTTACACTCTTCCTCGGACCCCTATTTATAGTTGAAGTTCTGTCCAGGCCCTGTAATTTGGTCTCTGTCCAGGGGTATAAAGTGTGACTTCCTGACCTCAGAATTGGATGAAATTATACAAGAACCTTCCTTATATAGTCCTTGCCTTGTGTACGAAATTTGAGTTTAATCTGAGTTAGGCAACTTGAAATATGATGCTCAGAAGTTGAGTTGATTCTGCTGCCAATTTCAGCACTGGGTCCACCACTTTGAAAATATAAAACTCTAGAATCTCGACTTGGATTGACCTGATTTTTTGTGACATAATTCTCGATCCTCTCAGGACACTATGGTCCAAATTTTGATTCAATTGGAAGTTGGAATCTCCATATATGATCTCTTCAATCTCGGACTGTAATTTCCTTTTATAGCAATCTCCTAATCAGGAATAGAATTTCATCTCTTTGAGGATTCAAACCTCTTAGGATTTCCATCAATTTCCTCTAGAGACTTCGTGGACACCTTCCTTATACACTTAGGAATCTTCCTCCCACGTTTCATCTTGATTACTTGTCAGAATCCCGAGATTTTAGCGATTTTGTATTGCTGAGTCACTGGCGCGGTCGCGCCATTAAAGAGTCTTAAATTGGCGCGGTCGCGCCATTACAGAGTCTTAAATTGGCGCGGTCGTGCCATTACAGAGTCTTAAATTGGCGCGGTCGCGCCATTACAGAGTCTTAAATTGGCGCGGTCGCGCCATTACAGAGTCTTAAATTGGCGCGGTCGTGCCACTCGGGCTGAACTTCTTCTAAGTACTAGAATGGAAAGAGTCCTGGTCATGTTTGGAAACTCCATAGGCCTTGTGGCGCCATCTTGGCGCGGTGGCGCCATCTTGGCGCGGTGGCGCCATCTTGGCGCGGTCGCGCCATCTTGGCGCGGTCGCGCCATCTTGGCACGGTAGCGCCAAATTTTGTCCTCCAAAGGGTGCGGTCGTGCCGATCCCTGCAACCTTGTACCTTTATGCACTAAAATCCTCATATTTTCCTCATTTTAGCTCCGATTTCAAGGATTCTTGTTGTGTTGGACTCCTGAGAGAGAAAACATGAATTTGAGATATATTTCATGATATTATGATAATTATTGACTCCTAAATATAATTTCTAATTCTAATTTTTGCCTAAAAATAGTGTCATTTAGACACTTATCAGACACCTTCACCCACACGAAGTAACCTAAGAAGCAAGTGTTCAGATCCAATGTAGTTGTGACCTGCCACATTCGATCAACATATTTAACATTTACAAGTTAGTCAAAAAAATATTTATTCATGAAAGATAAAAATTTATGACGATCGCATTACTCTAAAAAAATGGTCACCATATAAAAAAAAATAAAATAAAAAATAAAAAATAAAAAAAATTCAACAACTTGGGACAAAGAATGAATTACCCAATTGCAAGAGAAGAGGTTTGGGAAGTGTTGCTTATCATTTTTATCATCCTCCAGGATTTCTCGGAGCATCTTAATCGGTTACGTCTACTAGTGACAGCACTGGGCAGGCTAATGGATTGCATCAGAGCATTAACCCTTATTTATTTCTGACAACAAAAGGGACCAACCTGCAGGTTATGGGGTGGGATCTATGTTAGGATCATTGGGGTGGGATCTATGTTAGGATCATTGGGGTGGGATCTATGTTAGGATCATTGGGGTGGGATCCGAAGTTCGACAAAGGGGGGGGTGTTTGTTGAAAACAACCATATGCATTATTTAAATACTATATTTTATATTAAATTAAAAAAATTATTTTCTCCTTTATGCATGACTTAAATTACTAATTTATTATACATTAACATTTACAAATACAATTTCCCCTATCAAATATTCTACACAACTAAGTAATTCTAAACACACACAACCAAGTAATGCTAAACATTTATCCTTTGTAAAATATTTGTAAAATAATAATTATTAAAAATCAAATTTAAATTCATATATTAGTAAACATTTAATTTTATAATTCTTTTACAAAAATTAACTCTTAGGTGTTTATAAATAATTTATTTAAAATTTTATGCATCATTTTTTAGTCCTGTGCTTAGCACGGGCTTTTCAGCTAGTATATTATCATGAGGAACTATTTTTCGATATGCTTGCCTGTGTACGGATGTTACTTGGGTCCGCTCCAAAGTTCTCTAGTACACGTACTGCGATACATTCACCCACACGAAGTAACCCAAGAAGCAAGTGTTCAGATCCAATGTAGTTATGACCTGCCACATTCGATCAACATAGTTAACATTTACAAGTAAAAAAAAGTTTATTCATGAAAGATAAAAATTATGACGATCGCATTGCTCTAAAAAAAATGGTCACCATAATAATAAAAATTAAAAAAAAGGGGCAGAGAACGAATTACCCAGTTGCAAGAGAAGAGGTCTGGGAAGTGCTGCTTATCATTTTTATCGTCCTCCGGGATTTCTCGGAGCTTCTTAATCGATTACAACTACCAGTGACAGCATCGGGAAGGCTAATGGACTGCAACAAAGCACCGACCATGATTTATTTCCGACAACAAAAGGAACCAACCTGCAGGTTATGGGATGAGATCCATGTTAGGATCATTGGGGTGGGATCCGAGTTGGGGTCATTAGAGAGAGAGAGGGAGGGGGTGTTTGTTGAAAACAACCCTATATATATGCATTATTTAAATACTATATTTAATATTAGATTTTCAAAAATTATTTTTTTCATTTATGCATGATTTAAATTACAAATTTATTATACATTAATATTTACAAATACAATTTCCCCTATGAAATATGCTACACAACCAAGTAATGCAAAACTTACACAACCAAGTAATGCTAAACATTTATCCTTTGCAAAATATTTGTAAAATAATAATTATTAAAAATAAAAATTAAATTCATATATTTGTAAATATTTAATTTTATAATTCTTTTTTAAAAAATAACTCTTTGGTGTTTATAAATAATTTAATTAAAATTTATGCATCATTTTTTAGTCTGTGCTTAGCATAGGCTTTTCAACTAGTGTTAAGTATTAAACAAAAAGAGTGACTCGTTAGAGTAAGTAGACGCAGAAAAAAGAAAAGAAATAAATAAAATAAAATTTTATTTCTAACTCGACCCGCCGACCCGGCCTCTCTTAAATCAGTCCCGAGTCAGGTGAATCGCAGCGAGTGGACACGGCGGTCGCGAACGAAGAGAGAGCAGAGCCATACATGCGTCAGTTTTTTATAGCAAAATAGAACCTTCAACGATCACATCGCAGTTATCCGTCCGCGCCATGTGCCGAGACGTATCAAACAAATCGGTAATTTTTGAGTAAAAATGAGGGCTTTTGCAGAAGGAGTTCGGGCGTTCTATAAAAACCAGCGTTGAGGGTCACATTTAAACCGCTGGCAAGGAGGGAGACTTGAACGAGGGAGCAGGAGACTCTGGTGTGCAGAGAGTGTGTTGTTCATATTAAAGGGGGGAGGAAGTGGGCAATTTAGTTCCATATTGTCCTCATTTTCGTCGATCTTCACGTCAGTTTGCCAGGATTCGTTCAATCAGTGTTGATGCATTATCCAATTCATGAGTACTCTAGGGTTTAAATCCGTAGTTTATCATGGCGATCTGTGTCTGGGAGAGGTACAGATGTTCCCTTCGGAAAATACGAATTTCCAGTTCCCTAAGAACGAAATCCGCATCAATTATCTCTCCTCGCCAAGCGAGAGATGCCCTCCTCTATCAGTGCTTCAAACTATATCACCATTCGCCGTGCGGTGCAAACTGGAAGCCAAATCCGTTACTGAACAATCACCCCTACATCGTCTATATGTTTCTTGCCTTACAGAACTCAAGGTCTTCCAATGAACTGGTTGTTTTTTGTTTCATTTGCGAAAAGCTGGTAACTCCTAACAGAGTTTTATTTATCATTTCAGACAGCGGTTGTGCTACTTGGGAATGAAGAGCTGCATTTGGTAGCAATGCAGGGAAAGAATGCATTTCCGTGTTTCTGGTGTTCTGCCGTCCCTCTAGGCCTGTATGCTGCTTGCTTGGGGATGCTTAATCTTCGTTGCCTTGCCATCGTTTTTGATCTCGACGAGACTCTTATCGTGGCAAACACGATGAAGTCTTTTGAAGATCGGATTGAATTTCTTCAAAGAAGAATTGCCTGTGAAACTGATGTACTCCGAGCATCAGGCATGAAAGCAGAACTAAAGCGATATTGGGATGATAAAGCCTTGTTGAAGCAGTATTCCGAGAATGATCATGTCATGGATAACGGTAAAGTAATCCAAATACAGGTAGAGGAGGTTCCTGCACTATCCAATAACCAGGACCGAGTTCTCCGGCCCATTATAAGGCTACTAGATAAAAACATTGTCCTGACGCGCATAAACCCTGAGGTTGGATTTCTCTTTTTTTTTTTTTTTTTTTTTTTTTGTTCAATTGTTATATTTATTATTTTTTTAATAATTTTTTACTATGTTCATGTCGGTGTTTTCTTCGTTTTTGGTTTGTAAACATTATCTGAAGTACTCTTATCAACCTGGGTTTTGTTTTTTTTTCTTTTATATTTTATCTATTCTCATTTTTTGTCGCATTTTCCTATGGGTTGGTATCATATTTGGAAGGTAATGGAACAGCAATCAGCACACCAGCCCTATCTGTTTGACATTAACAACTTGATAACTTTACATTTTAAGTATGCAATTTGAGTAATCCTGTCTCCATTGTAGCCATGTATGTTATGTTGTGCTCACCTGTTTGAACACTGTGCTCTTTGGTGGACGTATATCGGGTTCTTGTCCTAGTGCCTTGACATCATCTTATGCTGCTTCTGTTGACCTGCCCTGAGTTCATGTCCATTAAGAATAGATATGATGAATGATAGTAGCTGCTGATGTTATGGCATAATTTGATAGTATTTAAAATGCGTTTCGATGTCATTGTGTTTTAACCTTTTCACCAAATAAGTATTGTGTTTTTCCATGTTTTCTCATAAGTTTATGAATAATTTATGTGCGGCAGATTCGTGACACTAGTGTTTTAGTGAGACTACGACCGGCATGGGAGGATTTGAGGAGTTATTTGACTGCTAAAGGTCGCAAAAGATTTGAAGTTTATGTTTGCACAATGGCTGAAAGAGATTATGCTCTAGAGATGTGGAGGCTTCTTGATCCAGAAGCGCACCTTATAAGCTCAAAACAACTGACGGACCGAATAGTATGTGTCAAATCAGGTTAGCTTCTGACTTCCTACGTCAATATTTTTACAAGTATTTCATTATAGATGCCTCATCATATAATAAAATATGTATATGCATATTTTTAAAAGAAAAAATATTGTTGCTATGTTTTTCCTCTTTTGAACCTCCATGGAGCTCCTTGAGTTTTGTAGGCTCAAGGAAGTCGCTGCAGAATGTTTTCCATGATGGAATTTGCCACCCAAGGATGGCAATGGTGATTGATGACAGACTGAATGTTTGGGATGATAGTGATCAACCCAGAGTACATGTTGTACCTGCATTTGCACCATATTATGCTCCTCAAGCAGAGGTATGCGATGTCATGCTTTCAGGATTTTATTACGTTATACCTTCCACTACTAATGAAATCTGGTACTTCCATTCATAGATGGCATATACTGTTCCTGTGCTCTGTGTTGCAAGAAATGTTGCATGCAACGTCAGAGGTGGCTTTTTCAAGTAAGTAAATTCAAAAGAAAAACCTCAATTTGTACAGCAGTGATGTTTAATATAATCTGGTCTGGTGTCTTTCCTGGAAAAAGGCCTCAAGTAGGAAGCTGCATAGACTTGTTTGTCATGCCTAAAATTTAAATTCTTGAAAGAGAATTAGAGCCTTTTCATAAGGAAACTTCATTTAGGAAGTTGCATGGACTTGTTCGACATGTCTGAAATATAAAC
The DNA here is from genome assembly GCA_019845555.1 of Aristolochia fimbriata. Lineage (NCBI taxonomy): Eukaryota > Viridiplantae > Streptophyta > Magnoliopsida > Piperales > Aristolochiaceae > Aristolochia > Aristolochia fimbriata. The sequence goes on along the minus strand of CM034079.1, from coordinate 29,326,077 downwards.
TCTTAACAGAGAATTTGATGAAAATCTTATGCGAAGAATTGTTGAACTACGTTATGATGATGAGGTGAAGGATTTGCCCTCTGCACCTGATGTGAGGCACTACTTGATGTCAGAGGTACTAAAACATATTTTAGCTTGAATGTTTGGATGACTGGAGGATTGTTGTATTTTAATACTTCTTTTAAAAAAATTGGCTAGGATCCAGGATTTATACCAAACGGCAACAGGGAAGTTCCTGTCCCTGACGGCATGAGCGGTGCTGAAGTAGATCGGAGATTGAACAGATTGGTGAGTTAAAATGTCACGTTTTTTCATTTGGGTCCAGGTGTATATGGTCGTAAGAGTAAAGCTATAGTGTTATGAATCTTATTTGTTCCATTAATACTGCTGTCTGATCATGGTTAGGTGGTATTATCATGTATATGTTGCTGTGGAAGTCATTTTTCTTGACCTTGGGGTAAATTTTGTGTTTTTCATGTAACTTATTTTTTGGTTCTGTTTCCAGGATTCTAATTTTCCTTTCCTTTCGAATGGTTCTGCCCCTGAGCCCTCTCAGCAACCATCAGCAACCTCATCTAGCTATTTATCACCATTAATTCCTAGACCAAATGTGCCTACACAAAGTAAGCAATCATTCTATTTTGGGGTTGTATATTGTAGGCTGGATCTTATATGGTGCCTCTTTTGGTTCTTTAGGACCTGGTTTACTTGGAGCTGCCCCAAGAGAAGGAGAGATTTCGCAGACTGAAATTGAAAGAAGGAGACTCCTGATTTTGCAACATGGGCAGGATCTTCGGAATTGTAGCAGTTCTGTTGATCCTCCTCTTGTTCAAAGGCCACCAGTGGATTCTTCCCCTGTTCAAAGGCAACCTCCCGATCCTTCTCTTGTTCAAAGGCCACTTGGTGATCCTTCCCTTGTTCAAAAGTTGCCTGGTGATCCTCCTTTTGTTCATAGGCAACCTGCACAACTCTCAGGGATGCCAACACAGCGACAAGGTGGCTGGCTTGTGGCAGAGGAAGATACTGGTGCTGGATGGCAAGCTAAACAGTCTGTGGGACTAGCTGAAGAGCCCAATATATGCCTCCTTGATAAGAATCGAACTCTTAATCCATCTCAGGCCTCAGTTCCTTCTTGTCAACCCCATAGTGTTTCTATCATGAAAAGTGAGGAGGTTTGTGTTCCTGTACTTTATAATATACTCATTTAATCAATTTTGACATTTTACATATAGGAGTCTTAGTAATACGGAAACTTTATGAGGTCAATCTTGTGTACATGCAGGCATTTGTTGGAGATGAAAGACAGAGGCAAACTAATCCACGAGGAAGTCACTCATCTGGTATTTTTGATTGTCACCTACAGTTACAATGGGTTCATTTCCCTTTTGTATTCTGATGAATTGTGTTTCAGCAGATGATGAGGTGTTACACACATCTATTAGCAATGGTGGGGCTGGAACATTATCAACACAGCCATCTGCTCTAGCTATTAGTGCACTGCAAGAAATTGGGCGGAGATGTGAGTCTAAGGTATTATTAATATGGAACTGTAGCTTATATTGTGCTTTGGGGGTTCTTGCCCACCCTTTTCTCCCACCCCCTCTTTCCACTTTAAACTATGGCATCTTTCCTTATCCTACAGGTTGAGTTCAGGTCAGTTGTGAGTGCAAGTAAGGATCTCCAGTTCTCTGTTGAGGTAAATTTATTTTTCGTTTACAGTTTAAAACAATTTCTCCTTTTCTTTTTTATTATACTTATAAAAGTGATATAATGATGATCTGTATTGCTTAATATATCGTGCTTGAGTTGATATTTGACATGCATTTCAGTTGTTACCTGAAACCGGTTTTATCTTTCCATTTTGAGTCATAATCTGCTACCACTTTGTATGCTAAAGTTCGTTGAATGTGTCTGCCAGCCTGGATTTAATTCAGTATTTTTTAAAAATTAAATTTGATTGACTAAGCAGCTTAAAGTTGCTTGGGTTGGATTATTGTCACTGTCTTGACTCTGCTGAAATTGGACCTGCCAGATATGTTGTTATTGATATTCACTGAGCTCATTATTGTTGTAATTGTTCAGGTTCTGTTCAATGGTGAGAAAATGGGTACTGGAATAGGTCGTACAAGGAAAGAAGCTCAAATTCAAGCTGCCGATAATGCTCTTCGGAGGTTGGCTGGTGAGACTCTTTTGATTATTTATTTATTTGAAGGAAGTGCTTATTTACTTCTTTATTACCCAATACCATTGCCCCCAAGAGGAGACTTGAACTCAAGATCTCCCATTACAACTCCCACACGTGACTACTAGGGGGGGGCACGGGTCGGGTTTGGGTCGGGTTTCTGAAAACCCGACCCCGACTCGACTTATATAACCCGAAACCCGAACCTGTGAAAAACCCGAACCCAAACCCGACCTGAACTATGATTTTACAAGCCTGAACCCGACCCGACCCGACCAAAACCCGAATCCGACCCGAAAAACCCGAATTTCTTATACATGTTTTTTAAATAAATCAAGAAAAAATATACAAAAAAATTAAAAATAAAAACCCGCGAGTCGGGTTTGGGTAAACCCGAACCCGACCCGACCCGAGGTCGGGTTTGGATTCGGGAATCCAAACTCGGGTTTTTCGGGTCGGGTCGGGTCGAGTTACCCGGAAAACCAGACCCGATGCCCACCCTAGTGACTACTGAGCGATTTCTCAAGTTCAAAAGACCCTTTTGCTCTACTAGTGATCCAATTTATTTTTTTGGTGTTGTAGTCATGCAATATCTTTTTTTTTTTGAGGAAAGTGAATATATTTTACTCTCAATTACAAGTTTTACTCCCAATGCTACTGTGGAGACCCGAACCCAAGACCTCCTGCAGCAATAACTCCCATGGGACCACTTAGCTAATGCCCAAGACCCAGTCATGCAATATCTTTAGATCACTGGAAAATATCTTTAGATCACTGGAAAATAACATGTTCTTTTATTGCCAGCATATTGCTGTAGGTTCAATGGAAGGAATGACCCTAAGTCCTGAGTAACATTGTCAGCCCTGATGCTTGTATGGAAGCAAGCGTAGATTCTGATCTGGCGATGGTGATCTGTGGTCATATCATTGTGTTTTTATTCATTATCTCCATATGTTAACAAGTAAAACGTGAAACTTTTGTTGATATTGTAACAGAAATGACATGTTCTTTGAGGAGTTCAAAAAGCATTACTAGGGCAGTTTGGGTCAAATTACATGGCTTCAAATGGGACTCTTCAGTAGTAATGAACTAGTGATTGTCGAGGTATTATTTGTAGGTCTTGTCTGTGTGTAAAGAAATCTGTCACTCCATAACTGTACATGTGGTTCATGTCTTAGGTTTGTTGTTTGCAAGTGTGGTTATTGCATGTGGAAGAATAAACTCGATGTTTTTTGCTTAAAAGTTCCTATAGTTAGTAGTTGGGAAGGGAACTAGCTTTAGCTATTTAGCAGAAGGTGGCCCAGATTTAACATGGTATATAGAAACTACTTCACCCTGTGTGTTTTAGTTTTGTGCGTTTGTCTCCATGACCTGTGTGCCTGTTTTCCATGTTTTGAGCCAAGTTCGTTCATACCTGGATGCAAAAGGGTAGTGTTAGTGTAAGAAGTCGACTACTCAATCATTTATATATGTGCTCTACGTACTGGTTGTTTGAGAGAGGACTTTGTGGTGGACCTAAGGAACTGTATTAAATCTCAGAAGCCCGGTTACAATATGTTTTACTAATGCTGGAGGCTATTTTCCTGATTGAGAAATTCTCATACATCTCTGTGATGCAGGGCTGCTTTGCATTGTAATTTCAGGAATCTAGTCCCATCTTTTATTCAACTAGCTTCTAATACTGGGTTATGTCCGAAAGTGAAAGGAATTGATACTGTTGTACAACTACTTCATCTGAAAGTAAAATACAAGGAAACTTTGGCTGTAGCTCAGTGGTCCCATGGGAGTTATTGCTGTGGGAGGTCTTGGGTTCAGGTCTCCACAACAGCTTTGGAGTTTATTGAAGTTTGTATTTGCCGTTTCATTCAAAAAAGAAAAAAGTAAACTACAAGAACGTTGCCAAGAGCTCTGATAGCATTGAATCAAATATGTTATTATTATATCTGTAATACTGTTCTTGGTTTTGGTAATTAATTTATTATATAACTTTATTGAACTCTATCGGGATTGGTTGCATAAATCATCCTCCAATTATTATCATTTGCTAATTCTATTCTTCAGACCTATTCTTTCTTGCCTCAGTTCAATTTATTGTTGCAGGTAGTTACGTGGCAGAAATTTTACCTGATTGTGGACCATCAGATGAAGATCTTAATGGGATTTCACATGAAAGGGAAAATGGATTTTTAGTTAATATTTTAAGTTCTTCTGGATTTGATGAATCATCAAGAATGGAAGAAGTGCTCACGTCAAGTATATCTGAGCAGCCAGGGCAAGTGGACGATTCAAAGAGATTCTCGATTGTTATAGCTGGGATTGAAGAATTAGTAAGAGATTTGTTTTATTGATTACTAAACTGCTCTACAAGGAAAGAAACAAAATTAGCTCCTGGATTTGTCATCATTCTTTTTTATTTTTTTCTTGTTGGCTATTGCATGGAGGGGCTGAGTCCAGTTTTCCAAGATCAACCACCAGCCACAATCACTTTGAGTGAAGGGCAGTTCTACTGTCAGGTAAAGCGATATATGGTGTTTCTGGTTTTCTGTTATTTTTTCCTAATTATTTCTTCTGGTCTGCGTTACTGTTTCTTCAATTTGATCTTGCTACATTTATAGCACATTTTGGTCAGAAAGTTTTCTCATTTGATTAATTGCCTCCTGTTATAGGTTGAAATAGATGGAGAGGTTGTCGGAAAAGGTCTTGGACCTAGCAAGGAGGGTGCCAAGCTGCAGGTTTATGGTGTTTTATAACTTCCTAATTTATGGGAATTATTCATAAATTATTTTTGGGAAGGTGTTTTAACCTGTAAAAACAGACCTAATTCTTTTTACAAAAAAGATGTTGATTGTGAGATGTTACCCTAATAAAGATCCTGTTACTGAAAGAGGATGCAAAGAAAACTGATTAGTTTGAATCATGGATGGTTTATCTGGATCTCTGGCCTTGTCAGATACAGAATGGAATGTATTTATCTTGGTAGTATTCATTATGTGTGTGTTTTGAATCTTGGTTTTCATTCCCTTCCTTTTGGAAAGATGTTCTTCAATAAATCTCAAAATGTGGAACAAGAAATTGTTTGTGCATCATTTAGAGTTTTAGCTGCACCCAAAATCTTCTGCTTTTTGTGATGCGGTATGTTCCTGATTCTTGCTTATTATCATAGGCTGCTGAGGAGGCTCTGGTAAGCTTAAAATCTTCTGTGAATCAGCAGACGCAGAAGCGTACAACTTCACCAAGGTGACTTTGTATTCCTGTTATGGTTGTGTTGGGTATACAGAGTTCATATTCGTACAAGCTTCCTGATCCTCCAACAGTGTAAGTATTTGGTAAATTTCTTAAAGCCAATCTTCTTCCTTCTTCAGGCTGTTACAAACTTTTCCAGCTAAACGTTCGAAGGATGTTCTACAAGAGTAAGAAAACCTATCATCCTCGAGGCATAATAAGAGAGGCTCTCCAATGACTTGAGCTCGTAGCAAAGTCTGGGAAGCTTTCATTACAGCTGTACATACATCAATTGGGATTGGACTAACGCTGCATTAACTGTTCAAATTCAGGCGATTAAACTCCTTATGTTTCAGGTTGGTGGTATTAGTGTATAACTTCACTGTTGACTCCATTAACACTTATATTAGGTCACTTGAATGATGGGATCTAACTGTTGACCCATAATTTGTGCAGGTAACTCTTGCTTTCGCATTTATAAATAATGGCCAGATTTTGAGGACATCTAAAGTTGAAGAAACTAGCATAACCTCCATGATCTTATATCCATTTGTTCAGGGGCGTCATGTTGGAAGTTGCCACGTCAGTTCATTTATCCTAATTGAACTTGTGGCTAGTTGTTTTTTGAGGTTAGCTCAATGATATATGGAATATGTACGGTTCCCAACGAGATCACCTTAACTAAGCCATGGAATGCCCTTCAGATTCAATCTGACTTGGGCAACGGAGTAGATATGTGAGAGGCTATATGATTGAATTCTCATGGGGTTTAGGTGCCGAATTCGATTAATCCATATTGAGTGCTGACTATAGGAGGTCGATGTCTCTGACCTTCTCATATTGAGTTTGGAGCCACGCCATCTTCGTCAATGGAAGTTTCTTCACTTTAGTGATGTGTCTGCCCTTTGGCATCGATTGTGTGGAGGGTTTGCCTTTCAACAAGCAGGATATGGTGGACGCCGTATTTTAATCCGCGCGGTTATCTGAAAATCTTATGAAAAACAAAGTAGAGTACCATTATTCTGTTTTATCAGATTTTTGTTTTTAAATGGAAGTGAGATGTCCGGTTGAATCGCACGTGCTCTCCCTGAACAAATATTGATACTTCTCTACCAATCTTATTCGAGTTATTTGACCGAGTGAAGTGCTGATGTTGGTGAAAGTTGAAACCGTCCGAATTGCCGGTCAAAATATTCAAACTAAGAATTTTAGATCATGAGTGCCAATACCTGACTTCCGATTTTCGCTACCATAATTGTTGTTCCGGCGCTGCATGCATATAAACTCCGCTCCTTTTATTAGAGGAAGAATATTACGCTATGGCCTCATATTTGGTACTCAAGGAAGTAGAGAGGCCACGAATTGTTACCATTAACTATCTGCATCCAACCATTGGTTATGGAAAACAACTACAAAATTATGTTCAGTTAGACAAGCTCTAGTTGATTATGCGAGTGGCAACAATGCATTTTGGACTGAAATTTACATTTACGGATTGTAGAACTTTAATGTCACATTGTTGTTGCAGTTAAGTAATAAAATAGTTAAATATCAGAATCACATCAACTGCTCATAAATGAACCTAAGTTTATTATACTGAGCACTCGTTATGTCCTAAAATGTAACGGATTCACCAAATTTTTGGATTGGGGTAGGGGATAGTTGCCTAGAAGGTAGTTTCCTCCGCTCTGCTGCAAGCTGAGAGGGCTCTCTCAGATGGTACAAAGGAGGGTGCCTCTCCCATCTGCATAATAACATCTGGAGATGGTCTGGGTCATGGAAGAGGGCCAAGAGGCTTCACAAAGCCTGCAAATAGGGAAAACCGCTTAATTTTTTTCCTGTGGTCTCAGGGGAGGGACCACAATTTGAGCCAATTCAGCCGAGAAAACCGTAGTGATATGAACACAACTAGTATGAATTGTGAATCCATAAAATCCTGCTTCAGTTCAATCCTTGTGCCCAGATGGATGTCGTGTCAAATAGCTTCCCAAAAATGGGTGTCAAATTCAATTCATGAATACACTACAACAGTTTGTGATTCTATTTAATAGCAGGAAAAAGAATAGTCATCCAATACCATGAACAGGTCTCTCATCGAATGCACATAGCAGTTTCTGATTGAAGAAAATGTACTGCAGAAAGTGAAGGAATATTTGGTTTGAAAAAAATATGATGGCAGGATCTAATCACGCATAAGAAGAAAGGGAAGAAATATTTGTCAAGTACAGGATGGTATATTTCATTGTTCACAGTGTGCTAATATAATCAACAAACAGACAAAAAAATGACAGTACCAAGTTTTTATACAGACTACAGGAAGCTCCAAAAAGATAGTAGGGATTGACACTTCAACTCGCTACAAAAATCAGTTAAGTTGGTTGTTGTCGAAACCCATTCCCATGATAAGCTTGCTTAGAATTTTCCTTCCCCACTGGATGTCGTTTCCAAACACACTATCTGTATCTGGTGCTTCTTGGCTAATTTCAACTGAATGGGAATTCCTGTCAAGAGCATCACCCGACACCCCTTCTATGGGAGAAGAATCATGGTCCTTAAATTGTGCTGGTGGAGTTCCATCAATGACCTTGGGTTCATCCACCATGTATGTTGAGGATTCATGTTTCTTTTTGTGGTACATGGAGGAAAGATGAAAGAAACAAAAACCGTCAATTTTGAGGTTAATCACTTTATCTTCATTTTTTTCATTTGATCATCAACATCTTTACAGCTTCAGTGCTTCATATTATTTATTAGGCACTTTGGGAAAAACAAATGAGATGAATGATAGTCACAAAAACCAGGAGATGCTAGACATCTACATTTCAAAGGTGAGCAACTGCCATTGCTCTAGAGAACAGGAATTGCCATGCCAAACTTATCTGTTATTAATAGACGTAACCAAAGCCACATTACACATCATAGCTATTATCAATTTGGTTTAAAGCAAAAGTAATCACTAGCTTGGTTGTCCAATACTTGTGAGTTGATCTGAAGATAAGAAAATTTGGAAAATCACACTGCATTCAAACAATTACCTTAGATGCCATTTGGCTGTTGGCTTCTTCAGTTGCAAGAAAAGCTTCCTCACTTTCCTCATCCATAGATTCCTTCGAACAGAACTCTCCTGGTGCAGAATGTGCCATTGGGCTGGGATTCAAACCAGACACCAGGATAGGAATTTCTTCATTAATGGTGATTGGGCTTTCATTCAAACCAGGAACCAGGACAGGAATTTCTTCATTAACGGTGATTGGGCTTTCGACAGCAGCTTCTTCATTCGTGGTGGCTGGGTTTTCTTCTTTCTTCAAGCTTATTGGATTGTTTTCAGATTTTTTTGTGTCATCCACAACACTCTCAGCAAGTACAACATCTCTAGGTTCGTCAGCTGTGGGTTCCTTACTCTGATTCTTAGTTTCCTCTTCTCTTGTTACTTGCAGCTCAGCCTTTTCCGTATCTTCTGTTACAACTTCCTCTTCTCTTATTACCTGCAGCTCTGCCTTTTCCCAATCTTCTGTTACAACAATGGTTTTGTTGGTTTCCCATGTTTGTAAGACACGATCTGGGCCAGGTTGCCATTCAATGTCTCCAGAAGGTCCCTTACGAATGAATTTGAATTCGATTGACTTATCAATAGATATGTCCTGTTCACAGAGCATAATCACTGCATAAGGGTACAAGAATGGGAGGAAACTTTATTCTTAGTTTCTAAACAGACAGTACCAGTTCTGCTATCCAGATGTGCTCCTCTGACCATTGTAATGGTATTGCATTAGCTGGATCCCAGAGACCAAAGATGGGATCTCCTCCAGCAAGCAGAAAATGCTCCCCAAAAAGGCATTCCTTCTGTAATATGAACTTCACATGAACAGTACTTAATCCATCTGAAACGCCAAATAGTTGAAATTTTACATCAAATAAAATGAATAAGCAAGGAAATATCACCGGATTGGAGAAATAAGAGCATCGGAAAGTGAGACCAGAAAAACTTACGAGTAGATTGGATCTCAGTTTGCTCAATAGCTAGACCCACCTGTTGTAAAAGGTGTAACATATTCGTCTGCTCAATTCATACAGTATTTCACAAGCTTCATTTTCAAATGTTAACATACAAGAGTGGTTTAAATGAGCCTGGATATCTATTCAGGCCAAAGAGTAGAATCAACGAAATGAGATAGGCTGCAAAACCCTCAATATGCTGATAAATTTTCATTACTGAAGAACTCCACAATACAATGCATAAAGTGCAAATGAGTTCAAATTTTTGCATCGTTCAGTTGAGAAGAAAAGTGTGAATGCCAAGAAAAGTGACAAGAAAATAAGTAGCCGTACAGGTCAGATCCCTCATTTGTCTAAAATGTTACTGCATTTAGTTGAAGTTTTTCTTATTAAATGTCATAAAGGTGGTTCGGTAAAGCAGTATCACCAAGACCGATCTACATTTGATACTGTATTATGTACTTGTGAGAGGCAAAATCTTGGAAAGAATGATAACGAAATTACAGAAACTTATTGAGAAGCACACCGAAAATGGAGCATAAAAACTTAAAAAGAGCGGAAGGCCGATATTGTAAAAAAAACAAACGAGAGCAGAAAAATAATCGACACAGGCAATTTGAGCACGGATACGGCATACAAGTCAAAGAGTAGGCAGTTAGATATGAAAAATAGCAAGAGCATATGAACAAGAATGGAGGAAAAGACATAAATCAGAGCAGCCTCTTTTAGAAATGAAACATACAAAAGAGACGAACAATTGAAGCTGCTAAAGAGGAGAAACCAAAACGGCGAAAACCAGAAGGCCTGAAAATTCCAAAACTAGAAAAGCGATCTTTGACTAGCAACAAACACATCGCTATGTTGAGAAAATGCGTGACGATCGACTAGTATTTAACTCTCCAAAAATTAAAGAACAGCGAGAATCAGGAAAACGAAGCCAAGAAAAAACGATCTACCTCCGAGGCTGCCGACACGCAAGCTATCGATGAAGAACCAAGAGCCTTGTGACGGATAACACCACCGACTCGAGTCTGTAGCTTCGGCAGCCGTACAGTTTGAATCGCCAATCCAGGAACCTTTCCACCAGATAACACCGGTACACCGGACAAGTGATCAGAGAACACTCTCAGAGGAGAATTTTTCGCTAGGGCTTCCATCATCTCAGCAGCTTTCGATTCTCTTCTTCCCGGTTCGAAAACCAGACGAAACCGTTCGCATTTGATATTCAAACCTTATTACGATTTGCTATTGCTTTCATCAATCTTTTCCCTGTACGAAATTTGGTGATTTCCTGGTTTTTCTCTGCGTTTCTGGTGGTTAAGTAGAGATTTAAACGAGTCAGAGGGACCGGGACTTTCCCGCCGAGGCCCGACGCTTCTGACACGTGGAGCTTTTGACGGGTGCGATATTTTCGTCCCAGATTTTAATTAACAGAATCGAGTAAAATAAGTGGCGAGGAGGTTTTTGAAGTCGGCACGTGGCGGTCTGTAGGAATCTGGTTGCCGTGCTTTCCGGTTCTTGGGGTCCGTCACTTGCTCAGTCCGCTGCGTACGTTATGTTGTTATTAACCGTATAAACGAGCATCTAGAATTTCATTTCTTTTTTTTTATTTTTTTATTTTTTTTTGAATAAAAAATATAAATAACTAAATCCCAGGTTGCTACTCCCAAGTCCTAAGTGGTAGAAAAAAATGTATTTAGAAACCTATTTCATTTTAACTTTTATTTCACCTTATTTGATATAAATACCAACTTATAATATTTATTACAACACAAAATCCTAAACATTTATTTATTAATTACCTTGAAATTTAAATAGATTAGTTATTTTATATGATTCGTGCTAAAACTATCCTATGTACATCATTAACGCATAGTACCTTGAAATTCGTGGGCCCTTATGTTCATTGATGCTTCCAGGTCCAGAGGCAGCTCCTTTATTACGACCTTTTCAAATCTTTTATCTTGGAAAGTGTTCAAATACTTACAATAACTGGCCAGTGACCACTAACGCTCCCCAAGGCCCCCAACCCCCCAACCCATTAAGAATTCAAGAGTTGCGTAACTTCTGTTTTTTATTTTGTTATTACCCGAACTTCGAGTTGAAAATTTCATCATTCACCAATAATCCTAACAACAAGACCCTGAGGGCTAAGCCCCGTTCTTCAAGTGATGGAATCTATACCGATCCCTTCAAAACACTCTCCCTGTCATAAGCTGTGCAGCTGAATGTGCGCAGATTCGGAGATCCGTCACAATTCTGACCGGCACAGGAGGCACCGTAGCGATGAGCCACCGACAGTGGCCAATTTCGAATATTCAATTGATCTCCCACAATTTTGAATAGATTTTTCAAAATTAAGCAGGTTGAAGAAAAGAACGAAGATCAGCCTCCACGGAGTTGATTATGTTAACCTTAACCAAAATATATTATCACTATATTTAAATTCTTACGCCTCCAAAATACCTGAAAATGTTTCTCTTAAAATTCCAGAAATTAGTCCTAAAGATCTACGAACAGACGTTCTCGTCAACCCATCCATACTTTTCGCCCTCTTCCAACTCTAAATCTCTTAACCATACAGTAGCTAAATGACTAGTGAGATAAAAGATACGGCCGCCCTCTGATGAAGACCTTTCACAATGACACAACAAAAGCTATTAATAATATGAGGGTGTTCAAACTTCAATCTTCAAAAAGATTTTGGCTTTTTGTTCGCCACGCACAGCCACGGATCGCCACATGTTTTCGGACAGCTTATCTACAAAACCAAAATTTGAAAGATCACAATATCTACTTAAATATCTACTTAAAGATGATTTGACAAGGACCAGAAAGGAGAAACCAGTTCTTGCCATACCCGATTTCCTCATTCCACTCCTAGAAGAATGAAGCTTGTGACCAAAAGCATCACTAACATCTATTATTTTGCATGAGAATCGCCAGGACTTAAAAGCTTGTTGCATAGTTTCTAACCCCTCATTATCAGCATAAAGTATGTATGCTTCTACTTCTGTACAACAAAGTTTAATTCAGACCCACAGATTTTCAAGGTCAAAGAATTGAAACAGCAGACACTTAACCTAACTCTTCTACTATTTTTTTTTTTTTTTTTTTTTTTTTTTTCCTGAGGAAAACCTTATTTTCTCTTTTTAACAAGTAAAGGATCATAATAGAATTACAAATCACAAAAAGATGATGCCAAACTGTTTTCTGTGAGAGTTTGGATCATACTTTTTCCTATGCATGAAAGCTAATTTGAGATGAAGCTCGTGTTGGAACAATTTGAGTGTTCAAAATCAGGAAGAAACATTTCCATTCGGTTTAGTTTCTGTCCAAGCAACAGTTGAGATGTTGCCAGAGACCTGGACCAGTATCATCTCTTGTGGAGGGAAACTAGATTGCTCTGAGATAATGCTCACAATACATGCCATTGACCTTCAATAAGGAGTAGCAGGCAGTTTCTCTTGATGATCAGCTTGAGATAACACCTGCCAATGTAATCTCTAATCTATCAGCTCTACTGCTGCAATCCTTGGATTTGAATTTGAAAATTTTCCTTCTTAAGAAAAAGGTGGAACTGGATCCGGCTATCTTCCTTTCCTAGTGCAAATTTAATCCATGAAAGACCCATAAACTCAGAAAGATGGAAGACTAACAACAGAAAACCGATAGAGATTGAATATGATGATTCTCCATTGTCGCAAGGCTCATGGAACCACTTACAAATTAAGACTAGGATGAGAACTTGGAAGGCATTCCAAAAGAATAGTTGAGGACAGCCTTGGAAGCTAATGGAGCACTAAAATTTGAAGCATATATGCAGCAGATTCAGACTCTCAACAGTTTTGTAAATCATTCTGATATCGTTCTCAGTAGCACTTAAATATTGAAATAGATCTGTGGCCAAGCTTAGAGTTTAAGGTTTTACTCACAGCAGACAGTCAGTATCTTCGACTCATATACAACGGACAATCTCAGTAACCGAGGAAAATTATTCTGTGAAAAGAGGAAACGTCTAAAAACTTCTACAATCATATTTCAGCGACTGACAAGGATTGAAGTTGAAGATAAAGGTACTGATCTAATGCATATCCAGCAGCTAGTAAGCTTGGAGTTCGGCTACGTCCTGCCTTCTCGCCCAATTTTCCCGATGAAAGTCTTAGATAATTATGAAGATCACGAGGAAAAAGCAAGGAAAGCCCTAGAGCTGATACCAATTCACCAAATTCAAGATCGTAACAATTAAAGCACAAAAATTGCACAAAAGAAAGCATTTCATAAACATCTAGAGACATTTTAATTCACCTTGACGAACCGCATCTAATTTTACATCAACGGAAAAAAAAAAACAAAAAAACGAAACAACACAGGAAATTATTAAAAAAAAACGACTGTATTATAGCTGAAAAAGTTCTATACAAACCGATGAGTCCAAATTCGAATCTTTTTCCCTCAGCCACTCCTTTTGCTGTCATAATCGACGACTTCGGAATCGGTAACAGATCTGGAGTGCTGAACAATCGACCGGCCAATGGAATTGATCCACTCTTCCTTCTCCTTCTCGGAATCGGCGATGAAATACATGGTCTCCCTGCTGGTGGAGAGCTCGAAGGCGAATTGCTTGTTGAGGACGTCCTCGGCGCCCTTGACGGTGAGGCAGTTGTTGACGGGGATGACGCCACGGGTCTTGGATGCGCGGGTGATTTGTGACTCCTTGAACCAGAAGAGCTTCCCTTGCTTGAGGACGAACCAGCGGCGACGCCAGGTCTTGATGTATTCCCCCTGTTTAGTGAGCCACCCGGTGCGCTCCGGGTTGGTCCAGAACTCGACGCCGCCGACGTCGTCGATGTTCGCAGTCCCAATCGCCGCGCGCCAGAGGCTCGCCATCGACAGCTGAGGGGAGAAGAGGAAGAGAGAGAGAAGAGTCTTCCGTTGCCTCTCCTTCGCTGGCTCCCTTCGATCGCTCCTCTAGTCCTCTTGTTCGAGGAAATCGGCCTGCGTGTAAGGAGACTAGTTGGTAGCCTTTTGTTCCCTTCTTTATGCCAAACTCAGCTTTATGCTATGGTGCGCCTGAGGATCATATCACGACATAAAAGACAGGAAAGGGCGTAATACTACCGTACCCGGGAGTCTTATTTCCTAAGGCCAAAGGTCAACAGTCCATCCCGATCCAGTTAGACTTCTGGGCTTCCCGGAGACGTAAGGGTTATCCAACTCTTTCCGTTTTATAAAAGAAGTTATATATAAAAATAAAAATTAAATACAAACACTTTCTTGAAATTGAGTCATCTGACTCATCTCTATATAAATAACTGATTATTTTTCTTAATTTCATATAAGGATGGAGAAAGTTTTTCATAAAATATCTCTTTAGTTAGGATATTTAATAAAAAAAAAATCTGAATCCCAAATACATATAAGATTACATGCACTTAGTCTTAATTACGTATCACTTATTTTTAATATAACAAGTAACTAATTCAAAATCAGTAAATATATTTAAATTTAATTAGAGAAGGATAGTCTACAAGTATTATTAGATCTACAAGTAAAATAAAGTATTGTAGACGCCAAAATGTGATTGGCCCATTTATGGTGAGTCCAGTCACCCACCAGCCCATCAATCATTCGTCACGGGATTGTCGCGAGCAAATCCAGCAATTTCTGAAGATAGCATCCGACAGCCCATCGTTGAGCCCATTGTTTCGCCACGACATCTGCCACGTTATTGCCACCTCATAGTCACATTGTCACAATCATCGCTTCATCATCTTGCCACTTGCCTGCCACTACACATCGGCCAAGTTACAGTTATAAACCAGAAAAAGAAAGTCACTCCACCGATCCCCTTTTTAAGGATCGATGGAGAGAGTAAGTCACAACCTTCCCCCCTGTGGAGCAAGAGATTAAGAAGGTCGATCCGCTTTCTGAGGATCGACATAAAGCCCTGGCTACAAATAGCAAGAAACCAAATTGAAAAAGGAGAACCTTTTCTTGGCAAGAGAACCTTTTCTTGCCAGGGGAACCTTTCTTTAAAAAAAACAAAGAACCTTTTTTTGCCAGGGGAACCTTTCTTGGAAAAAAAACATTTCTTGCCAAAGGAGAACCTTTTAGCCTAAGGGGAGATCTTTTGTCCATAAGAGTACAAAAGCTCTCAAGTAAGAAGTTCTAGCAACTTGCTTTTCATTGAAATTCACACAGTTCAACCAGAGCAGCTCTACACGTTCACTGGCAACGTCAACACGCCGAAACACACGAAGCACAAATACTTCCGTTCGGCCCACCAAAGGCACCATCGTTCGTGCACACTCGCTTCAGAAACTCAAAGTTCGTCGTCAACTCACAAGGAACGGTAACTTCAAGCCAACTACACATGAAGATTGAATCAGAGGAAAGCTAGGAGATCGCATCCCCATAATTTCCCAAATTCAAAAATACAAAATTGTAATTTTCTTTGTATTTTGTCGATTTAATAAATCGGATGCGCCCGGTGGGACGTTTCCTACCTCTCGTCTCCTTCTCCGTTAACTTTGGAAAAAAAAAATCCAAACACCTCAAATGGCAGGCAACAACAACAACAACAACGGTGCCGACAAGAAGGTTTCCACCGCAAGCTCCGCCTTGCCGAGACCAGTCGCCCGCGCAAGCTCGACTACCACAGCCGGAGCTCACGGGCCATCTGCTGGCTCTTCGACCAGCATTCGTGCCCCAATTTCTCCACCTCCAACCACTCGCCCAATGACAAGGGCATTGGCTAGAAGCTTGTCTGTAGGACAAGCTCTCTTCATGAGGGACGCGCGATGCCCGAGAGCGGTATTCCAACTACAAGCTTCCACAAACTCTGCCAAATAAGTCGCAGTAGCACCGGTCAGGTTAATCCAGGCAGCAAATAAGCCCAGTTACCTGGTCGTCACCACCACATCACCGGCGCATAGCCCAGTGACCAGCCTGACCCAGTTGCCATCATTGCGAAGGGTCACGATCATGCCTGCCATGATCCAGCGTTATGAGCAGCACACAACTCCATCTTCGTCAGTGAGGAAAGTTCCCCAATCAGTCTCTACCTCTCCCAGAGTAACGGCCGGGGGATACTCACTAGTGGTGATTGTCTCTCAAGAACTCCTAGCGACGCTCACTGCCACAGCCCAATCACTATGCCAACTGACTCCAACAGCGTCTCCTCTGGTCCGGTCGTCAATCAACTCTCACCAGAACACTCCAGCGACCACTCATCGAGCTGGTCGCCAATCAAGGCATCAACTCGCCAACATATCCTGGTGGTCGGCTCTCCAACTCGATTGTCCACTGCGGCTTTGCCGCACCAGTCTACGCCGGTCTCCTTCTCTCCAACATGGTCGCCAGTTAAAATGTCGCCACTTCGATTCGTGATGGGAGCATCTCCTCCAACTCCCACCATCAAAGTCACCGCTATGGCAACTTCGACTAAAACGGTCGAAGAATAGTTTGCAGAAATGCAAGCCGCCTTAAAAGAACAAGACGAAAGGATTTGCGCCAAGGATGCTCTAGATCGTACAAATAATGGAGCGATTGGAGGCTCTCATGACCAACACCGGCGACCCCTCAGAAGAAGTCGACCGGAACAGGGCGACAACCAGTGCCTTAGCTGAGCCCTGCCGAGAGGAGCATGCTTTCAACAAGTAGCCAGTGGCTCTGGTGACAATTCGAAGGTCGCGAGGCGAGGAGGAGCCGTCCTCCCTCACACTCGATGAAGTGACAGAGATGATCAACCGTGTCGTACGAAACAGCTCTGAGGAGAGCAAATCAGTTTCCTACCGGAGACCTTACACACAACGGATCCAAAATCTACCAATGCCGTTCGGGTACCATCCACCCAAATTCCAGCAATTCAATTGCGACGGGCATCCAAAGTAGCTCGTCACACATTTCATCGAGACCTGCAACAACGCCAGTACCGACGGCGACCTGTTAGTCAAGCAGTTCGGCCGTTCACTGAAGGAAAATGCCTTTAACTGGTACTTTGAGCTACCACAGGAGTCAATCGATAGCTGGGAGCAGTTTGAGAGTAAATTTCTCAGCCAGTTCTATAGCACCCGATGAACCGTAACATTAGTCAAAATGGCCAACCTTCGACAAAATAATAGTGAAAAAGTCATCGACTACATCAACCGGTGGAGGAATCTCAGCCTCAATTGCAAAGAAAGCTCGAACTTGTCTCTTGAAGCAGAGATCGACATGTGCATCTGTGGCATGTCGTGGGGTCTTCTCTACTTCTTAAAGGGCAAGAAGCCAACTGACTTCCAGGAGCTCGCGACTGAAGCTCGCAACATGGATGTCATCATGGAGCAAGTCGGTGACATCGCCGCTCCAATTCCTAATCCCCACAAAAAGGGGAAAACTGCTGCAAAGGAGTCAAAAGAAAAGACGAAAGGCTCCTATACAACTGAAAGCTTCACACCAATCAAGGTGGGAAGCAAACAAAAGATAAATTGCGCCCCGTGGCCACCTGCCGGGCCAACTTTTCAGAGGCAAACGTTGAACGAGAGGCAATCAAAGACCTACCCTTTTGCAGATGCCAATGTATCAGTCATGCTTGAGCAATTGCTCGGAGCCGACTTGCTCCACTTGCGTGAAGTCAAAAAACCAGGCAACCTGACGAAATCAGAGTCGAACATCTGTAAGTACCATCTCTTACTCAGTCATTCAACCGAGAAGTGCTTTGTCCTGAAGAACAAAATTCTGGAGCTCGCTACGTAAGGTCGCATCATAATTGACGGAATGGAGAACACTGCTTCAGTTAACTTTATATCCGTCAAGGTCGGGTCTGACCTCAAAGCCAGATCCAATGAACCTTGAGGCGCGAGGAAGGAGTATCGTCCCAAGTCTAGCTGACACAACAAACCACCTGCGAAAATTGCTCCAGCGCCAACACCCCGAGAAGCCGCTAAAGTAGACATGGAGGGGAGGATTCTGGTCACCTGATGGAAGAAACCGATTCAAGAGACTGAACTATCAAAAACCATAAAAAATAAGGCAAAGCGGTCAAAGAAAAGAGCCATGAAGCGTCGGAACAAAACTCCAAGGACAACTGACCAAAGACTTTCTCATGCCACTCCCAGCGATGGTGGCCACATGCTCGTCGACATCCCCTACCGAGCATACCAGTAGAGAAGACAAGGGAAAAACACTAGTGGTCGAGTACGACAACCTCGAGACAACCTTGAAATAGATTTCTCCCTTGAACGAGCTTGAGAACAACCTGGACCTCCTCATTCGATCTCGGTAAGCTATGATCAAGATCCTGGACGAATCAGAAAAGCTCCAAGTCGAATTGGAGCAACTGCTCATTAGAAAGAATGACGCTGAAGGTCGGTCTTATGCCGCCATTCAGGAAAAAATAGGAAGCCTCCTCGTCTCGATCGATATCGTAGCCAGAGGAGTCCCTCACAGTCTCCTGATCGTCGTGCATCACTTTCCGGGAAGAATATGCTCAACTGGGGGCAAAGACCCATAACCGGCCGTTGTACGTGTTAGTCTACATCATGGATCACTTGGTCAACCACATCCTCATCAATTACGGTTCCGCAATTAACATCCTACCGTTCCAAATGGTGAAGGATGTCGGCATCTCCGTCGGTGATCTGTCTGCAAGCTCGTTGCTCATTCAAGGGTTCAACCTAGAAGGCCAACGGATGCTTGGAATGATTCGGCTCGAGCTCCCCATCGGAGAGATGGTCGCTGACACTCCAGAACAACGTATAACTTGCTCCTGGGTCGGCCGTGGCTCCATGCGAATGGTGTTGTACCATCGACACTCCACCAGTGCTTTAAGTACTGGAAAGATGGTGAGTAGAAGATAGTATATGTAGACGCAAGTCCATTCACCAAAGCCGAAGCTTCCTTCGCCGACACAAAATTCTACCTGAAAACACGTTGTACGATCAAAGCGTCGTCTGGCCGACCCAGGCCCAAAATACAAAAAACACACTTCTTCCCAAACAGACCCCAACACACAGTGTACCGCTGAAAGCTACGCAGCCTACAGCACTGGCACACAGCCACCAAGCGACCGCAGTGACAGCACCGGCGCCGCTGCTAAAGAACAACATACTAGTGCTAAGGTATGTTCCACAATCACAAAAGAAAAAAGGGGAAGCCCCTCTCGTCGTTTGCCGCAACGTCGAACCGATTCCGCTAAAAGGAGTCACTCTACCTCTGCCTAAGCTTGAAGACCGAAGTGTCGTAAAAAAATGTCCGAGCCCCGAACAGCTGCCAACGACTCGAACGAATGAAGGCTTCCATCCAAACGCCTACCGGTTGCTGGCTAAAGTAGGGGGCAATTTAACAAAAGAGCAATTGCACGAGAAGCTATTCATAGTTGTCCCAATTCTCACTCCGGCGCAAGAGAAGCTGAAGAGCGAGGGTGGCTGCATTCCACCGAGATGACATGGCCTAGGCTACCAAAAAGAGAAGCCCATTCAAATCACTGGGCGTTCAGCCGATGTCCATCAAGTGTCGGTCAACCAAAGCTCGCCAAAGAGAAACAGAGCTTCGATGGTCATGTACACAAAAGCCGCCATTGCCAAGGCTCATGCGTGCACGAATGGTGTTGTGACCGTGAACCACATCACAGTTATCGGTGACAACGAACAAGCTGACGAGGAGTTCATCCTGACTAATGTTCCAGTCATGCTCGAAGAGAGAGGACAAGCTACGATGGATGAATTAAAGAAGGTTAACCTAGGCACCGAAGAAGACCCGAGGCTGATCTTCCTTAGTGCTTCATTAGCCGAGGGAGAGGAGGCCAAATACGTCTCTCTGCTCCAGGAATACCACGACGTTTTTTCTTGGAACTACATAGAGATGTCGGGCCTTGATCCCAAAGTTTTCGTACACAAGCTCGCAGTTCACCCCTCAGTCCGGCCGGTCAAGTAGACACAGAGGCGCTTTCGACTTGAGCACATCCCTGAGATCGAGAAAGAAGTCGACAAGTTCATCGAGGCCAACTTCATCCGAGAACTCAAATACCCTTCTTGGATTGCCAACATCGTGCCAGGAAAAAAGAAGAGCGGCCAAATTCGAGTTTGCCTCGATTTTTGCAACCTGAACAAGGTCTGCCCAAAAGATGACTTCTCGTTGCCAATTACCGAACTCATGGAAGATGAGACGACGGGCCACAAAGTACTCTCCTTCATGAAACGATCATTAGGATATAATCAGATCCGCATGGACCCGAAGGATGAAGAGCTCACCGCGTTCTGAACACCCAAAGACATCTTCTGCTACAAAGTCATGCCCTTCGATCTCAAGAACGCTGGCGCAACATATTAGAGAGCCATGCAGCACATTTTCGACGACTTCCTTCATAAGCGCGTCGAGTGTTACGTCGACGATCTGGTGGTCAAAAACAGAGGAGTGAGACGACCATCTCCTCGACCTCAAAGCAGTGTTCGAGTGACTCCGACAACATGAACCCGCTGAAATGCGCATTCGGCATCACCTCCGACAAATTCCTCGGGTTCGTCGTACATCACCGGGGGATCGAAATCGATCAAACTAAGATCGACGCGATTCAAAAGATGCCGGAGCCGAGAAACATCTCGGAACTCAAAAGTTTCTAAGACCACCTAGCCTATATCCGGCACTTCATCTCGAACCTAGTCGGGCGATGTCAACCGTTCAGCCGGCTAATGAAGAAAGACGTGCCTTTTGAGTGGGACGATATGTGCCAAAATGCCATTAACAGCATAAAGACATACCTCACAAAACCGCCGGTGCTCATCGCTCCAATCGTCGGGAAACCGTTGCTACTCAACATCGCCCCCTAGGGGAACTCCGTGGGGGCCTTGCTTGCTCAATGTGACGAAAACAACAAAGAAAGGTCGCTGTATTACTTGAGCCGAACTTTGGTAGGTGCCAAAATCAACTACACGCCTATCGAGAAGACCTGCCCGCCGCTCATCTTTGCAGTTCAAAAGCTTCGACATTATCTCTTGGTGCACTCAACGAATTTGATTTCTCACGCTGACCCACTCAAGTATATCATGTCGCGGCCAATACTCTTAGGCCGATTGGCGAAATGGGCGCTCCACCTCTCCAAGTTCAAAATAAACTTCATACCGCAAAGGGCCATCAAAGGTCAGACCTTGGCGAACTTTCTTACCGATCACCCTGTACCCGTAGAATGGGAGCTAACGGAGGAATTTCCCGACGAAGAAATTTTCTTTGTCGAAATACTTCCTCCTTGGAAAATGTACTTCGACGGGGCAGTCAGGAGAAATGAAGCCGGCAGAGTGTCCTCTTTGTCTCGCCAAAAGACGACCTACTGCTATACTCATTCATACTTACACAAAACTGCTCGAACAATGTAGCGGAATGCCAAGCACTCCTTCTGGGCCTCAGCATGGTGGTCGAAATAGAGATATCGTAACTCGAAGTCTACGGTGACTCGGTGCTCGTGATTAAACAAATCACAGGGGTTCGCGATCAAGAAAATAGAACTTGTGCAATTTTGGAAGCACGCCGATGACCTCTTGGCCAAAATTCCACAAGTTTTGCTCCACTACATACATTCCACCAAGAACGGACCAACCGATGCTCTAGCTGGAGCCGTCGCCAGTATGGCGTAGTTTGACAACATACCAAGTCGAGTACCCATCTGCGAAAGATGGGTAGTCCCTCTGGTCCCTCTACCAACTGAAGAGGAAACAAAAGAAGAGATTGAAGAAAAAGAGGAGTTGCTTCCCATCTCAATCCGCAAAAACGAAGCAAGAGATTGGCGTGAATTGATTTGAAATTTTCTCTGACATAGCACACTCCCAGCATATCCGAGGGAATGAGTCCACTTCCGTCGGACGACACCAAAGTCTGTCTTTGTTAACGACGTACTATACAAGAGGTCATATGAAGGTTTGCTCCTCCAATGCTTGTCCAAAGAAGAAGGACAACAAGTGCTAAAGGAGACCCATGCGGGTATTTGCGGTGCGCATCAAGCCGGACCGAAACTATACATGCAAGTTAAACGGCTTGGATACTACTGGCCATCCATGCTCCAAGACGCCATTGAGCTAGCGGGAGCTTGCAAGGCATGTCAGCTTCACACTGACTATATCCATCAGCCGCTAAAGCAGTCTTGTCGCTCATAGTTCAACTCCCTTCACTCGTCGTTGCCATAAGAGAAGGCCTTACGGAGGAAGAGTGCGCCCAACTGCGAATCACAGAACTAGAGTCGCTGGATGAACAAAGACTTCAGTCCCAACAAAGGCTCGAGTGCTACCGGTTGCGAATGACCCAAGCCTTCAATAAAAAAGGGCACTTGCGGTCATTCCAAAAGGGCGACTTGGTGCTCATAGTACGACGACTGGTGATCTTCTCAAGCAAAACAGGCGGTGATGCCGGTGATCTCTTGAATCACGTCGATCTTAGTTTGATCGATTTCGATCCCCCGGTGATGTATGACAAACCCGAGGAATTTTCCGGAGGTGATGCCGAATGCGCATTTCAGCGAGTTCATTTTGTCGGAGTCGTTCGAATACTGCTTTGAGGTTGAGGAGATGGTCGGCTCAATCCTTTGTTTTGACCACCAGATCGTTGACGTAACACTCGACGTGCTTATGAAGGAAGTCGTTGAAAATGTGCTGCATGGCTTTCTAATATGTTGTGCCAGCGTTCTTGAGATCGAAGGGCATTACTTTGTAGCAGAAGATGTCTTTGGGTGTTCGGAAAGCGGGGAGCTCTTCATCCTTCGGGTCCATGCGGACCTGATTATATCCTGATTATCGTTTCATGAAGGAGAGTACTTTGTGGCCCGTCGTCTCATCTTCCATGAGTTTGGTAATTGGCAACAGGAAGTCGTCTTTTGGGCAGGCCTTGTTCAGGTTGCAAAAATCGAGGCAAACTCGAATTTGGCCACTCTTCTTTTTTACTGGCATGATGTTGGCAATCCAAGAAGGGTATTTGACTTCTTGGATGAAGTTGGCCGAGGTGAGCTTGTCGACTTTTTTCTCGATCTCGGGGATGTGCTCAGGTCAAAAGCGCCTCTGTGTCTGCTTGACCGGCCGGACTGAGGGGTGAACTGCGAGATTGTGTACGAAAATTTTGGGATAAAGGCCCGACATCTCTATGTAGTTCCAGGCAAAATTGTCATGGTATTCCTGGAGCAGAGAGACATATTTGGCCTCCTCTCCCTCGGCTAATGAAGCGCTGAGGAAGATCGGCCTCGGGTCTTCTTCGGCACATATTGTCCCACTCAAAAGGCATGTCTTTCTTCATTCGCCGGCTGAACGGTTGACATCGCCCGACTAGGTTCGAGATGAAGCGTTATGGACGGTCGGAGTCACCTCGTCATAGAACTCCCCCGAAATGGGCAACCCGCTGATACGATGCAAGTCCCAGAGTGAAATAGACATCTCCCCCTATCGAGTAATGATTGTGTTCATCCTCAAACACCATAGCTCCAAGAAGGCGTGGACGACGTGGTCAACACAGTAGTAGTTGAATATCGATACTCTCATCGCCCACTTGGATAAAAATGGCACATGCAGGAGAATGGGGAAGGCCGACTTGGGTGAGCAGTCTCACATACCGTACAAAGGATTGTCGATTGACAGTGTCGTGGGTATGAACTCTGCCAAGTTGTGCAGAGAACTCAGTAAAATATCACCAGCAACCTCACAGGGGGCAGGCATTGACTCATCCGTGCTTGGAAGACAAAACAATTGGTCATCGTCCATCACTGGTCGACTCCATAACTTGTGTTGACTCTTCCGCATAGCTGAAGTGCTAGCGCAACCACCCAATGCTGAATCCCCACTGGGACATAAGATGGAATCGCTCGGCGAGTTCGGGTCGTGAATCCGTAGGAATCACTGGACAACACCATCAATGACGGTGGTAGTATTGGAAGCTTCCAAGCCCAAGAAATCAAAAGTCGGAGAGGCCATCTGCAATAGAGCGACAGACATGTCAGCCAAAATTAGATACACAAACTACTCCTTTATCAATTCGAAAAAAAAGAGAAATCCAAGTAAAAAAAAAATGTTTGTGTCCAGCAACCAAAAGAATAGAAAGGTCGCGCAAAAAAAAATCTATTTTGAAGATATAAGCCGCAAAAAAGAGCAATCGTGGGAAGAAAAAGGAATGGAGAAACAAAAAAAAAGTGAAGGAAATTGTCGAGAAGCATACTGATTCTCGGTAGCTCGGCCATCAAGCTGAACTAAAAAAAAACATTTTTTTTTGCACAGTTGCACAGGCGCCAAAATCTGCCGCAACACCGCCCTTTTGTGAGCTGCAGAATGGGCACTGGCATTTTGCAATGGTCGCAGACGCCAACCAACTACAACCCAGAGGTCTGAATTCGTCGCAGCACGACCATATTAGCAAGCTACGGAAAAGAGACAAATTCTCTGCGACCGACGACTGAGCCGGACGCGAC
Source organism: Aristolochia fimbriata (assembly GCA_019845555.1). Taxonomy (NCBI): domain Eukaryota; kingdom Viridiplantae; phylum Streptophyta; class Magnoliopsida; order Piperales; family Aristolochiaceae; genus Aristolochia; species Aristolochia fimbriata. The sequence continues at coordinate 29,301,262 of CM034079.1, read as the reverse complement.
ACAAAATTCTCTGCGCCTGGCGACCGAGCCGGGCACGACACAAAAACAAACTAGGTCGGCGACCGAGCCGAACCCGTCACACCATGTCAAGCAACCCAACAACCAAGCTGGGTTGCACAAGGAGTTAGTCTGTCACATCGACAGACTAACAGACTCCTAAAGCTCGACGAGAGAACGAGAGAAAATTTGAGAGAAATTTAGAGAAAAAGAGAGAATTAGAGAGAGAGAGAGAGAGAGAGAGAGAGAGAGAGAGAGAGAGAGAGAGAGAGAGAGAGAGAGAGAGAGAGAGAATTAGAAATTCAAAAGAAAAAAAAATGAGAGAACTTGAAGACAAAAAAATCCGAGAGAGAGACTGAGGATAAGTCAAAAATGTGTGAGAGAGAAAAAGTAGAAGGAAGAGGGGGAAGGGAAAAAAAAGAGAGCGGGTATCAACCATTCTGGCTCGACGAAAGCCGCCAAGAAGAATTTTTTTTTTTTTTACAATAACTGAAATTGTAAGTAAAAATTTGTCAAATTTCTTAAGAAGCAGCCTCACACACAACCAACCACGCACACCTGCAGTCTCACAACACGATCAGAGAAGTGAAATTAGAAGAAGCACAGTACGAAGAGAGGCAGAGTGCAGCAATGGAGAGCAGAGAGTCCACTCAGGGAGTCCATGCAGAGAGACAGTCAAGAAGAAAAGGAGAAGTCGCAGAGTAGGCTTGACCTGGAGATTTAAGAGAAGTCTTAATTATGGGAATTAATTGGCATTCTCTTATTTCAAGGAGGAATCCAATTCATGGAGAAAAAAATGGGGGCGCCAATCAAATTAGGGCAGGGCCGACTGCCTTGCTTTGCGGAGGCACGATCTGAGGAATCACTCAGGTCGCAGAGCCCCCCTTGAGGCGCCAACCAAATTAGGGTGGGGCCCACTACATCGTCTGGTGGAGGCGTGATCTGGGGAATCCCCCAATTCGGTGAGCCCTCGTAGGAGGCACCAAGCCAATTAGGGCGAGGGCCACACCCATACCAGGTCGCTGGGTCTCTCCCCGAAGGCACACTCACACAGAGGACTCATCCACACTGGAGTGGGGTCCACCACGCAGCACTTTGGTGCATGATCTCTCTCCAGCGTAGACAAATTCTGCCGAAGGAGAATTTTGTCGAAGCAAAATTTCTCCGTAGGACCTCTCCACAGTCAAATTCTACAGAAGCAAAATTTTGCAGAAGAAGTCAACCACGTTGGAGTGGAGCCCACTGTGTAGCACTCAGGCGCAGGCCCTCACCCCAACGCAGCCAAATTCTGTCGAACAAGAATTTCGTTGATGGGTTTATCAATGCTAGAGTGGGGCCCACTGCGCAGTGCTCTGGCATAAAACCCCGCCCCCTGCGCCGACCAAATTTTGCCGAAGCAAAATTTTGCCGAAGAGGACTCATCCACACTGGAGTGGGGTTCACCGCGCAGCACTCTGGCGAAGGATCTCTCCCCAGCGCAGACAAATTTTGCCGAAGCAGAATTCGCCGAAGCAGAATCTCTCTGCAAAACCTTTCCTCGGGGCAGCCAAATTTTGCTGAAGAAGTCACCCACGCTGGAGTGGGCCCACAGAGCAGCACTCTGGTGCATGCCCTCTCCCCAGCTCAGCCAAATTCTGGCGAAGCAGAATTTTGCAGAAGGATTCAAGCATGCTGGGGGTGGAGCCTACTGTGTAGTGTTCTGGCGTAGGCCCTCTCCCCAATACAGCCAAATTTTGTCGAACCAGACTTCGCACAGGACTCATCCACACTGGAGTGGGGCCCACTGCATAGTGCTCTGGCGTAGGCCCTCTCTCCAGCGCAACTAAATTCTGTCGTAGAAGAATTTCGGTGAAGGGTTATCCGTACAGGAATGGGGCCCACTGCACAATGCTCTAGGATAGAACCCCTCCTCCAGCGCAGACCAAATTCTGCTGAAGCAGAATTTTGCCGAAGAAGTCATCCACACTAGAGTGGGTCCACTGCACAACACTCGGGCGTAGGCCCCCTCCCTAGCGCAGAACAAATTCTGCCGAAGCAAAATTTTGCCAAAGCAGAATTTCTCCGAAGGACCTCTCCTTAGCGAAGCCAAATTCTGCTGAAGCAGAATTTCGCCGAAGCATTCAACCATGCAGAGTGGGGCCCACTACGCAGTGCTCGGGCGAAGACCCTCTCCCCAGCGCAGCAAATCTCGCCGAAGCTGCATTTCATCAAAGAAGTCAAGCCACGCAGGAGTGGGGCCCACTATGCAGCACTCTGGCGTAGACCTTCTCTCTAGCATGATCAAGCCTTGCCAAAACAAAATTTTGTCGACAAAATCTGTCGAGTCTAGGTGGGTGTTGGGGTGTGTAGCAAGTGCACTAGGTCAGCAAGTAATATAGACTCAAGAGTCCAGATATTGATCCCACAGAGACCTTCATGAGAACCTATTCTAAGCAAAGATTTTTCTGATGATTGAGGTAAACAATTTTGGGTTTTTTAAAACTGAAATAGAAAATAGAATTAAACTACTAGATTAGATGACTAAACCTTATGGAGATGAGACATTGGGGAAAAGTGTTAATCCCTCCTAGTTATTAGCATGCAAAATTCTGATTTTATAGCTCAAGTACCTTTACCTTGACTTAGCTTTTGAAAACCTGGTTGCCCATATACAGGAAATAACTTTCACCTATTATTTGAACTCCATCACAATACGGACCATTCAAATCCTAAGTGCATAAATGTAAAAGCTTAAAGATTAACTCTCTCTTATTCAGAATAAGAATTATAAAAAGTCACATCGCTTCCACTAGTCTCCATCACAATCCGGAACGATCTAGTTAGAAAAATGAGTTTTTTTAGAAAACAAAGGATCAAACTACTAATCCAAATCTCTACTGAATTTTAACTTCTCTATTTGAACCTTGTCAAACTTCCAGAATCAATTTAGTTTAGAAATAAGCAATGAATTCAGATTCTAAAACAAAGGCAAGATACCATTTTACTATAAACTTTAAAACTTAAACATATCAAAACTAGGAGTTCATGACTTCCCCAATAGAAAGATTACTCCATGCTAACAGTGTAAACACATAAAAAGGATTCAATTACAGCCATGGAAATTGATGTGATCCCAGCTAATCACTAGCAAGAGGACAAATCAATGTAATATAGACTTAGGTTAAGTCCGAATATCGTCCCACAAGGACCAAGCTAATAGATAATTGCTTTTCTAGTTTAAAAACCAAAGTTTGAGAAATCAATTGGAAAGGAGTTATAAAAACAGAAAATAAGCTAATCTACCTAATCCTATAGAGATCAAGAGAGGGCTTTTGATAAAATCAGTATGGAAGAGATGTTGGGAATCCAATTCCCTCCCTAGGCAATTATGAGATTGAATAGAAGTTGAGTTTTGGAAATCAATTTCTGTCGAGCTTATAAAACCATGGCTACAATCCGCATCGGCATCATCTATTTACATCTCCTAGAGTAAACCTAGCTAGCATGATCGACTCTCCTTGATAGCATAAACATGAAGCTCATTGTGTCATAGACAAATCAATCTAATCCAACAGGGTATTACTTTAAGGTCGAGGATTAACCCAAGGATTAGTTGATCTCCCTAGTGTATAAACTCAGAAAGACTTGTAAAACTCTATCTACATATCTTACCTTAAGTTTAGCGTCACCTTATAACCAGTACATAGCAGACAGCAAGTACAAATCAAGAATTATACACTTTGGAATACTCATTCATGCACCAAATTGAAACCAAATAGAATCTCATGTATCAATCTCATTACATGCCTAGGGAGTCATGGACTCCCAACTACAGATGACTACTCCATACTGGAAATATAAACTCAAATCAAGGTTTTGATAACAGCCATGATAGAAGAAAAATAACAAAGTACAGAAACTCCCTTTGGAAGGCTGCTCTTGGTCACCCTTGCTCCTTAGCTGAATTCTCCACCTTTCTTCCTCAAAGCACCCAGAGGTCGTGTAAGACTCCCTCTGGACCTTCTCCTCTCTCTAAAATAAAATAAAAAGCTAGAAATTGAACTAAAACCTAGATGCTAGAACTAAAACTGAATTCTTTGTACTCTGCCTCGGACCCCTATTTATAGTTGTTCTGCTGCCGAGGTCCTGTAATTTGGCCTCTGTCTAGGGGTGTAAATTGTGACTTCCTGACCTCAGAATTGGATGAAATTACACACGAACCTTCGCTCTATAATCTTTACCTTGTGTACGAAATTTGAGTTCAATATGAGTTAGGAAACTTGAGATATGATGCTCAGAAGTTGGGTTGATTCTGCTGCCAATTCCAGCACTGGGTCCACCACTTTGAAAATATAAAACTTCAAAAACCTGACTTGGATTGGCCTGATTTTTCGTGGCATGATTCTAAATCCTATCATAAAGCTTTGGTCTAAATTTGGATTCAATTGGAAGTCGGAATCTCCAGATATGGCCTCTTCAATCTCGGATTGTACTTTCCTTTTATGGTTGTCTCCTAATCAAGAATAGCACTCCACCTCTTAGAGGATTCAAACCTCTTAGGATTTTCCTCAATTTCCTCTAGAGACTTCATGGACATCTTCCTTATACACTTAGGACTTTTCCTCCCACGTTTGATGTTATTTACTTGTCAGAATCCCAAGATTTTAGCGATTTAGCATTGCTGAGTCACTGGCGCGGTCGCGCCGAAAATGTGTCTAAAACTGGCGCGGTCGCACCACTCGGGCAGAACTTCATCTAAGTACTCGAATGGAAAGAGTCCTGGTCATGTTTGGAAACTCCTTAGGCCTTCTGGCTCCATCTTGGCGCGGTCGTGGCGCTGTAGCGCCAGATTTTATCCTCTTACTGGTGCGGTCGCGTCGGGCCCTGCAACCTTGTACCTTTCTGCACTAAAATCTTCATATCTTTCTCATTTTAGCTCTGATTTCAATAATTCTTGTTGCGTTAGACTCCTGAGAGAGAAAATATGAATCAGAGACATATTTCATGATATTATGATGATTATTGCCTCCAAAATATAATTTTCAATTCCAATTAAGGCCTAAAATTAGTGTCATTTAGACACTTATCACAACCCCAAACTTAAACCTTTGCTCGTCCTCGAGCAATACTAAAAGAAAAAAAGAACAAGATTTATGACTAATCCTCAAAGTTTAAGAAAAATTAGTGGGGTTACCCTTTCAAAGCATCAATCAAAGGTTACTCACTCAAACCTCTCCTACTCTTGGTTATCCTGTTTAGTCAAAGCATGATCAAGCTATCTTCTACCATACATACCACTTTCCCATGCATGTGAGCAGTTTAAATTAAAAAACATAAGCCAACCATCAGTCTAATCTCCACTAACATGCAGGACTTTCAAAATTATGATCAAAAGGTCTTGTATAGGTTGTAATTGGGCATGGGTAATGGGTAAGGAGAGAATTGAGGATAAAACTTTTTTAGAGGTCAGTCCTCCTCCTCATATCCATGTCACATATTTCTGAGCATGAATCATCTCTGATTGTAGCACACCACCCCAAACTTAAAATTTATGTTTGTCCTCAAAGCAATAAAACAAAGATATTTGCACCTTCTTCCGAGACCCGGTGCACACACAAGGTGGCCTTTCTCCTAACTCAGCAATTTTTTTTTTTTTTTTTTTTTTCACTTTTCCTCTAAGATATTTCAGCCCCTTTTTCATTCATCTTGCCCTTCCTCTCATTTTCAAAGAATTTCTGTAACCTTCACTCATCCCTCATTTCTCAGTAACTTTAGATTTTTTGTCCATGCTCATTCAAACAGAACACTTCAATAATGTGGACAAATATAGGTCAATAATAAACAATTTTATTCATCACCAAGGTTGGTTCATGTAATGTGGGAATTAAAACAAAGCAGGGATCTTGTCGGCTCAAAATGTTTGACAAAAGGTGATGCATCTTGTGCATTAAAGTGGGTGGCTCAAAAAGGCTCAAACGATTCAAAACAAGTGCCTATATCATTTCATAATTTTGAAAAACCTATCTTTGTTTCGCCTCGATCTTCCTTCAGGTTGGTTCTATTTTACAAAATAAACATGCTCAATGCATATAACCAAACAAACCACTTTCCAAGACAGCTTTTCTCATGTCAAAACCAAACATTCAAACAAATATATTTCTGAAGAGAATGAATCAGACCTATCTTCTCAATCCACTAATCAGAGTTCCCACAAAATTTTTCAATAACTTTTTCAGATTTAGAAACATTCTTCTAGTATTGACTCAAAACAAAAATAAAGACTAACAAATCAAATCTAACTAAACAATGAAAACCAACTAGACTTTAAAATCTGAGTTTCCCACCCCAAACTTAAAATTTTGCATTCTGATCAATTCAATAAAATGAGATAGAGGGTAAGAAACTTCCCTGAGACTGTTGGTTGCTTGAACTTCCAGATTTCTTGAGGCACCATGAGGAATTTGAACTTGAGCTGCCTTCATGCTTGACCAAAAGTGGTTAGAACCATTCATAGCACAAAATTTTTGCAAACGATTTCAGAAGTTTATGAAATTTTATCAAGGCCAATAACTCATAAATAAAAACATGTTGGAATTGGAATGGAATGATTCTGAGTTGTAGAGCCTCAAAAATTTATCAAACATGTGGCACGGGAGTGCCACTCTTTTCCTTCATAAATTGAAATTCTGAATGCAAAATTTTAAAATTCCACTTGGAGCATGTTGTTAAAGTTCAAAGGTACACAATATGTAACATGGCTTCCTTCAACTACACTTAAATTCTAAATTCTTTTCTCGGACAGGTGCCTAGGAAGATTTTTTTTTTTTTTTTTTTTTTTTTTTTCTGGTGTTTATTCAAAACAAATTAAAAAAACTAACCTAACATGAGTAAAACAAAACTAAACCTAAAATTAAGGTTCACACAAAGTGATTATTCAAACCAAAATACAATTGAATTGAAAAACTAAACTAACTTACCTGCCATGGGTTGCCTCCCATGAAGCGCTAAGTTTATGGTCCTCAGCCAGACCAGTAGCTTCATTCCACCTCGATCAAAAGGAAAATTATTTTCCAATCCACTCATTATGACCTTTCTTCCTTTGCAATGCTTTATGGTAGAGCGACCAAATTTTGGTGTTGAGCTAAAAAAATTTCCTCTTGACTTTGTGGCTTCTAAGAAGTAAATCTTCACGCATATCAGCCACTCATTCATCCTCTTGTCCAGCCCTAATAAAAGTGTCTAAGTCAAAGGAGAGCCCTATCTCTTCTTCTTTCTCTACCCAATTCTCTAATGGATTTTTATGGGAAGGTTCTATGATATGACCTATGGTTTCTTCTTCCTCCCCTTCATCTAATTCTTCAACTATGCTTTCTTTTTCAGCCTCTAATAATTTTTCTCCTTGCTGGGATTTCTCTTCTACCTCTTCTACTTTTGCAGCTCTCCCAGCCATGGGTTTTTTTTCTTTGACCTCATCCACTTCTGCCATGCTTTCTTCTTCAGCCACTAATGCTTGTAGTTCTCGCTCAATTAGTTGGAAGATAAAAAATGGGATGAATATTTCCTTCACCTCAGCTACTATCTCTTCAATTGGTTCTCCATCATCCTCTAAGGTGTATGACTCCATTAATTGCTTAAAATTGGGCATTATCTCCAACTCATAGGGACACACACTCTCTTTACTCTCCAAGGTTTCCTTTGGTTGAGGTTTTCTAGGATCTCTCTACTCATAAAGGGTATGGACTGTTCTTGCTCTTTTGGATTCTCTTCAGAATTTCTAGGTAGAGCTCCTTTAGGTCTTTCATATACATCTCGATTAAGTTGATTCTCTTGAGAGGTCAGAGGTGAAAGCGATTCCCCCATTGACTGAACATCAGTCTTCAGTGACTGTAATTCTGCACATATTGCTCGCAGCAACTTCCTGTCTTCCTCCACTTCAGCCGTGGTGGTTATTGGCTCCTCCTTTTCTTGGTTGCATGAAATGTCATATGAATCTAACCACTTTACTAGGTCCCTTTCTTGGTTGTATGAAATGGCATACGGGTCCAACCTACAGGAATTAGAATCATAATTAGAAAAATAAGGTCTTGAATTTAAATGGGATACATTAGTAGCATGGTTACCTCCACACACATCACAAAAATAATTCACAGAATTCTTTTGTAGTTGCAATATATCAGCTTGCCTTTGAAGTAAATCAAGTTGACTGTGCATGCTAAGCATATCATCATGATGGGTGGGAGAATTATAAGAGTGGTCAAAAGGACTACATGGCTGTTCATAAGAATCACATGACATATGAAAATTTCTAGAGTGCTGAAAAGAATTTCATGTTTGATTTGGGTAAGAAAAATTATTATACTCCCCAAGGTGTCTCCTTCCATATGTGGACTCATGCATACCAAAATCCATGCACACAACACATCAGTCCAAAAATAAAAAATAAAAAAAAGTAAAAAAATAAAATTGAAAAAATGAAAAGAAAAGTAAAAAGAAAACAAAATGTACACTCAAAGCTCTAGTTTTAAACACAAGCAATTACAATTAAAACATTGGTCCCTGGCAACGGCGCCAAAAACTTGATGCGATCCCAGCTAATCACTACCATGAGGACTAATCAATGTAATATAGACTTAAGTTAAGTCCAAATATAGTCCTACAAGGACCAAGCTAATAGATAATTGCTTTTCTAGTTTAAAAACCAAAGTTTGAGAAATCAATTGGAAAGGAGTTATAAAAATAGAAAATAAGCTAATCTATCTAATCCTATAGAGATCAAGAGAGGGCTTTTGATAAAATTAGTATGGAAGGGGCGTTGGGAATCCAATTCCCTCCCTAGGCAATTTTGAGATTGAATAGAAGTTCAGTTTTGGAAATTAATTTTTGACGAGCTTATAAAACCATGGCTACAATTCGCAGCGGCATCACCTGTTTCTATTTCCTAGAGTAAACCTAGCTAGCATGATCGACTCTACTTGATAGCATAAACATGAAGCTCATTGTGTCATAGACAAATCAATCTAATCCAACAGGGTATTACTTTAAGGTCGAGGATTAACCCAAGGATTAGTTGATCTCCCTAGTGTATGAACTCAAAAAGACTTGTAAAACCCTATCAACATATCTTACCTTAAGTCTAGCGTCACCTTATAACCAGTACATAGCAGACAACAAGTATGAATCAAGAATTATACACTTTGGAATACTCATTCATGCACCAAATTGAAACCAAATTGAATATCATGTATCAATCTCATTACATGCCTAGGGAGTCATGGACTCCCAACTACAGATGACTACTCCATACTGGAAATATAAACACAAATCAAGGTTTTGATAACAGCCATGAAAGAAGAAAAATAACAAAGTACATAAACTCCCTTTGGAAGGCTGCTCTTAGTCGCCCTTGCTGCTTGGCTGAATTCTCCACCTTTCTTCCTCAAAGCACCCAGAGGTCGTGTAAGACTCCCTCTGGACCTTCTCCTCTCTCTAAACCAAAATAAAAAGCTAGAAATTAAACTAAAAACTGGATGCTAGAACTAAAACTGAATTCTCTGTACTCTGCCTCGGACCCCTATTTATAGTTGTTCTGCTGCCCAGGTCCTGTAATTTGGTCTCTGTCCAGGGGTGTAAATTGTGACTTCCTGACCTCAGAATTGGATAAAATTACACTCAAACCTTCCCTCTATAGTTCTTGCCTTGTGTACGAAATTTGAGTTCAATATGAGTTAGGCAACTTGAGATATAATGCTCAGAAGTTGGGTTGATTATGCTGCCAATTCCTGCACTGGGTCCTCCACTTTGAAAATATAAAACTCCAAAAACCCGTGTTGGATTGGCTTGATTTTCCGTGACATGATTCTAAATATTCTCAGGAAGCTGTGGTCCAAATTTGGATTCAATTGGAAGTCGGAATCTCCAGATATGGCCTCTTCAATCTCGGACTGTACTTTCATTTTCTGGCAGTCTCCTAATCAAGAATAGCACTCCACCTCTTTGAGGATTAAAACCTCTTAGGATTTCCCTCAATTTTCTCTAGAGACTTTGTGGAAACCTTCCTTATACACTTAGTACTCTTCCTCCCACATTTGATCTTGTTTACTTGTCAGAATCCCAAGATTTTAGCGATTTAGCATTGTTGAGTCACTGGCACGGTTGCGCCGAAAATGTGTCTAAAACTGTCGCGGTCGCGCCACTCGGGCAGAACTTCGTCTAAGTACTCGAATGGAAAGAGTCCCGGTCATGTTTGGAAACTCCGTTGGCCTTCTGGCACCATCTTGGCATGGTCGCGCCAGATTTTGTCCTCTTACTGGTGCGGTCGCGCCGGGCCCTGCAACCTTGTACCTTTCTTCACTAAAATCTTCATATCTTCCTCATTTTAGCTCTGATTTCAATAATTCTTGTTGCGTTGGACTCCTGAGAGAAAATATGAATCTGAGATATATTTCATGATATTATGATGATTATTACCTCCAAAATGTAATTTCCAATTCCAATTAAGGCCTAAAAATAGTGTCATTTAAACACTTATCACATATAAAAAATAAACCAAGTACGAAAGCCCCCTTGTAGGACTGCCTTTTGCTTCACTTATGCCTTGACTGAAATCTCCACCTCTTTTATCCAAAGTGCCAAGAGGTCGTGCAAAACTCCCTCTGGACTTCCACTCCTCCCCAAACTAACTAAAACAACGAGAAACTAAACTAAAAACTCGATTCAGAACTTGATCCTCGGACCCCTATTTATAGGTATTCTGCTGTCCAGCCCTTGTAATTTGGTCTCTGTCCAGGGGTTGAAATCATGTCGTACTGACCTTCGAATTACATGAAATTACACTCGAACCTTTCTTACATAGTCGTTGACTTGTGTACGAAATTTGAAGTAAATAGGAGTTGGGAAACTTGAGATATATGCTGAGAAGTTGGGTTGGTTCTGCTGCCAATTTCAGCACTTGGTCCACCACTTTGAAAATTTAAAACTCCAAAAGGATGACTTGGATTGATCTGATCTTTCGTGATATGATTCTCAATCATCTCAGGAGTCTGTTTTCCAAATTTGGAATCAATTGGGAGTCGGAATCTCCATGTATGACCTCTTTAAACTCGGATTGTAGTTTCCTTCTTTAGCTGTTTCTTAATCAGCATTGGACTTTGTCTCTTTGAGCATTCAAACCTCTTAGAATCCCCATCAATTTCCTCTAGAGACTTTGTGGACACCTTCCTTATGTACTTAGGAGTCTACCTCCCACGTTTGAACTTCTAAGTATTTGAATGGAAATAGCCTTGGTCGTATTAGGAAACTCCTTAGCCTCAGTGGCGCTATCTTGGTGAGGAAACTCCATTTGGATGGTGCGGTAGTGTCGGATTTTGTCCTCCAACTAATGCGGTGGCGCCAGTTCTTGCAACCTTGTACCTCTTCCCACTAAAATCTTCATATTTTTTATATTTTAGCTCCGATTTCAATAATTCTTGTTGCGTTGGACTCCTGAGAGAGAGAAAATAAAATTGAGATATATTTCATAATATTGTGATGAACATTGACTCCAAAATATAATTTACAAGTCAAATTGAGCCCTAAAAATAGTGTCTTTCAGACATTTATCAGTGGGGACTACTGTGCATTGCTTCCTGATGTGCACCCCCTCCCCAGTGCGACAAAGTTTGCCAAAATAGTTCCATCAAAAGCAGATAAATCATCGAAGGAATCAGCTGAGCTAGAGTGGGGTCCACTGGGTATCACTCTAGTTTACGCCAACTTCTCAATACAGTATAAAAGAGTCCTGCTAGCATCAAAATTCACCGAAGATCGCCGAAACGCCAACTCCAGACTATCGAAGCGGTCTCCAACCTTGACGTCACAACAAACTCCATCTTCTGACACATCACTGCTCGAATTCGAGCAAGAAAACCTCTATTCATGTGTTTTTCACTTCCCATGTACCTGTACGTACATCCATATATGTACATGTATACGCAAAAAAATTAAAAATTAAAAATTTTAAAAATAAAAAATTGAAAAATCAAACAACCCTAAGAAAGCAAGAGGCCAGAAAAATTTAGTGTTTAAAAAATCAAACAGCCCTAAAAAAGCAAGTGGGCTCGACAAATATATACATAGTGTACAAGAAATATACAATATTCTAAAAAAGCAAGAGGACAAAAATACGCACACAAAAAAGATAAATGACTCTAAAATAGCAAGAGGGTCCCAAAAAAAAGAGAAAAAAAGAGTGTGCGTGTGTGTGTGGGTGCGTGCGTGTGGTTACATGTTCGAGACCTACTCGTTCGTTCTTCGAACGTGTAATTCTCGAAGGGGGCAAACTGTAGACACCAAGAAGAGATTGGCCCATCTACGGTGAGTCCAGTAACCCACCAGCCTATCGATCGCTCGTCACAGGATTGTCGTGAGCAAATCCAGCAGTCTCTAAAGACAACATCCGATAGCCCATCGTGGAGGCCATTGTTTCACCACGACATCAGCCACATTGTCACAATCATCTCTTCATCTTGGAGAGAGTCAAGTCATAGCCTTCCACCTAGGGAGCAGGAAAAAAAGAAGGTCGATCCTCTTTCTGAGGATCGACATAAAGCCCTGGCTACAAATAGCCAGAAACCAAATCGAAAAAGGAGAACCTTTTCTTGCCAGGAGAACCTTTTCTCCTGGAACATTTCTTGCAAAAAAAAGAGAACCTTTTCCTGCCAGGAGAACCTTTTCTTGCCCGGGGAATCTTTCTTGCAAAAAATAAAAAGAACCTTTCTTGCCAAAGGAGAACCTCTTTGCCCAAGGAGAGATCTTTTGTCTAGAAGAGTATAGAAGCTCTCAAGTTAGAAGTTCCAGTAACTTACCATTCGTTGAAATTCACACAGTTCAACCGGAGCAGTTCTACACGTTCACTGGCAATGTCAACACGCTGAAACACACAGAACACAAATACTTCCGTTCGGCTGACCAAAGCCATCATCGTTCATGCACACTCGCTTCCGAAACTCAAAGTTCATCGTCAACTCGCAAGGAGCGATAACTTCAAGTCAAACTACACACAGAGATCGAATCAGAGAAAAGGTGATCACATCCTCATAATTTCCCTAATTCAAAAACATAAAATTATAATCTTTGTATTCTTGTCAATGTAATCAATTGATCGTGCCTTTTCGCAGACCGGAGGTTTTTTTAGGAAATAATATCACTTACTTTATTTCATATTTACAAAATTATTGGCCCTTTCTCCTTTGGAAATGACTTGTAAGTAAACTTTTTCCATTAAATACTTATAGCCGATGTTTTAAATTGGACCAAACCGACTGGTCCGACCTGGTTGAACCAGAACCAGAGGACAGTCCTGTTCTTATTAACTCGGTCCGGCTCACTACAAAGCATTATCACCTATAAAAATATTAGTTATTAGTCGAACCCGGTCTAACCGGGCTTGAACAAAAATAAAAATATTACCGGTTCGATAACCGGTCCGGTTTTTAAAACATTGTAGTCGTAGTCTTGTAGAAGATGTTTTCTCATTTAATTTTAACAATTCAAGGATTTTAAATTGCCAACCTGCGGCTTTGACAGAACGAGCTAATGTAGGTTAATAGTCTAAATTTAATTCAGAATCTAGGGGCCTCTTTCATTATTTCGAAAGGATGATGATCAGCAACGAGGTCACGAACCGCGCGGAGTCGGACGGTGACCTCCCCCATCTCCGGTCGCTCCCTAGCTGAATCCCCAGAGCAGAGAACCCCGAGTTCGATTACAGAAGTCAAGTGTTTCTCCAATGGACTCCTAGAATCTCTGCTCGATGGGCTGTTCTTAAGTAGCCAGTGTTCAGCATCTGCTATCTGAGGATCCGCAGCATCTGCAACACAGTGGTTGAACAAAGCCCTCTTCGCAAATTCATGAAGGCTTTCCCCTTCTTTAAACATCCCGTCCGTGGGCCTCTTCCCGGTAAACATTTCCAGGAGCAGGATTCCGAAGCTGTAGACGTCTCCTTTGGCAGAAATTTCTCCGCCCATGCCGTACTCTGCGGACGCTCAATGGTTTAATTTAATTACTTTATCTTGACAACTACAAACCCAGTTCAATCTACGACAGGAATGCGAGAAGAAAAGATGAAGAATTCCTCACCTGGAGCAACGTATCCTATTGAGCCCCTCAGTGCGATTGATTTGGTTTGAGCTCCAGAAGAATCACCGCCGCTGTCGAGGAGAATCTTCGCCACTCCGAAGTCTGAAACACGGGCGGTCATGTCTTCGTCGAGTAGAACGTTACTGGGTTTTATATCGCAGTGGATTACGGGTGTTTGGAGATAGTGATGAAGATACTCCAGTGCAGAAGCGACGTCGATCGCTATATTTAGCCTATGGGAAAAGTTTAGGATGCCTTGGGGATGTTGCCCTGCAGTGTGTAACCAGTCATCTAGGCTGCCGTTCGGCATGTATTCGAGGACCAGAGCTCTGAATTCACTGCCACTGCGGTCGATACTCGAGCAAGATGTTAGTATTTTGACGAGATTTCGATGGCGGATCTTTTTCAAAGCTTCGCATTCGGCAACGAAGCTCCTGAGAGCTCCTTGCTGGTCTAGGTTCAGCACCTTCACTGCTACCGGAGTTTCGCCTTGATTCAGAAGCCCTTTGTACACGGACCCGAAAGCTCCAACACCCAGCAGATTTGCGGAAGAGAACCCATCGGTCGCTTCGAATAATACAGCGTATGAAACCGTCAGGTACCGGTCTTCCAAGTTCGCTCGATTTAATTCGGAATAAGAAACCTTCAGGGTTCTCCCCCTCAGAGACGACGAATTCTTCCTCCTTGATTTTCGTACCAAAAGGAGACAGACGAGAATACAGAGTACCACGCTTAGGACTGCCAGAATCGCCGCAACTGCTGTGTGAACTGCTGAAAAACGGCGTCTTTTTTGAGTACTTAAAACAGGGCAAGCAGGCAAGCGAAGTTCAGAGATTCCCCCGCAGAGGTATCTGTTTCCTGCAACCGAAATCGCATTCGCGTTCCTGAAAATACCTCCTTTAGGCACCTCCCCTTCAAAGTTATTGAAAGAGAGAACAAGAACCCGTAAAGACGAGAAGTTCCCAAGAAATTTCGGAATCCGCCCGGAAAAATTATTGTTCGAAAGATTAAGGACTTGCAGACTCTGTTCATCGGGAAAGTAACCAATATATTCTGGAATTTGGCCGGACAAGTTATTGTGAGAAAGGTCCAGCAGCCGAAGACCTTTCAGATCACTTAATAAAGGGGGAAGGGAGCCCTGGAGGAGATTTTCACTCATTCGAAGGGATTCCAATCTCACGCAACCGACGATAGAACTGGGAATTGCTCCGCTTAGTCTGTTATCGGAAACGTCAAGTTCGCCCAGATTCTTCAAGGAACCCATCTCCGGTGGTAAGGATCCCGTCAAAAGATTTCCAGATAGATCAAGGTAAACGGAAATGGAAGAAATGCTACCAATTTCACCAGGGATTGCACCGGTAAGCATATTATGCGACAGGTTCAACCCTTCGAGATTTTGGCAGTTTCCGAGAATCGGAGGTACGATCCCGTCCAACTGATTGCCGTCTAAATCAAGATAAATCAATTCAGTCATGTTGCCGACGGATGACGGAATCGGACCAGAGAAGTTGTTCTGTGACAGTAACAATACCTCCAACTTCTTGAGCTTCCCTATAGCAGGAGGGATTGGACCCGTCAACAGGTTTCTGTCCATGGCAATCAGTGTTAAGTTTGCAAGGTTTCCGATTTCTTCGGGGATACTTCCAGATATTCGGTTCTGCCCAAGCGCCAATCTGTCGAGGTGTCTGGACAGATTAGCGATGCTGTGGGGCATCACCCCTCCGAAACGATTTTCTTGAATGGTGAATACTAGCAGAGAAGTGCAGTTGGTGAGCGATGTGATGAATTTCAAATCGTCCGGTTCACCATTTCCGAGCAGATTACCCCCGAGGCTCAGTATCCTGAGAAATTTCAAGGTTCCCAAGTTTGCAGGAGCAGGCCCTGTTAAATCATTATTGCTGAAGTAAACTTCTATGAGGTTAGAGGCATTGGGAAGGGATACTGGAATCGGCCCATTGAAGAAATTCTTCGCCATGTAAAGGGCTTGGAGATTAGGAAGACGGAGGCCCAAATCTGGGGGAATGCTCCCATGTAACTGGTTATCGGTCACTGACAAGAGTTCCAAGGTGGAGAGATTGTAAATGGAAGAAGGAATGGTGCCCGTCAATCGATTTTGAGAAATTTGAAGAACGAAAAGCGTTGGGAGTCGACCTAATTCGCTTGGAATGTTCCCCTCCAGATTTGTTCTCCCCATGTACAACTCTTGCAGAGAAGAAAGGTTCCCAAAGGAAGGGGGAATGCGTCCAGAGAGATTGGTTAGGGAAAGCTGCAAAGAGAAGAGATTGGGTAGGTAGCCAATCTGGTCGGGAATTGAACCTTGAAGCTCATTCCCTGTCAGGTCTAGGACCTGAAGCGCCGAGCAGTTGCTCAGATTGGGCGGAATTTCGCCGTCAAACCTGTTTTCCTGGAGAATCAGACGCTGCAAGCGTGACAACTTCCCCAATTCCGGCGGGATTCTTCCGAAGAGGCTGTTGTTTCGGAGCGTGATGACTGTGAGGAAGGTGAGATTGGAAAGGCTGGGAGAGAGGGTACCCACCAAGCTCTGTGAACGTAAATCCAACCCTGAGACTCTCCTCTCCCGAGTGCAGTTGATTCCTTTCCACTCACAGAAATGAACGGAATCGTTCCAGGAGCTCAAGACCCGGTTAGGATCGGAGGAGATCTTGTTCTTAAAATCGAGGAGAGCGAGCCTCTGCGTTTCGTCGGGGGAGAAGGTCGCAGAGGCCGAGGCATGAAGAAAGAAGATAAGGTTTGTACACCTACACAGGATAGATGACCAAGAGAACCGCGAGTTCATCAACGAAGAAGAGACCTCCATTAACAGACACCCTGCAGGATACTTTTCCACTCAGATACTTGTACCCAACAAATGTTCGGCCAAAAAAATCAGAAAAGATTCATCTTCTCACACCTAAGCTATTAAAGTCTCACCAACTTATTCTGCTTCACTTGATTAGGATTTGGGATAAGACCGTCTCGACGCCTCTCACAGTCAGTTTCAGTATTCCGATGCTAAGTAAATCTAATTCGACCGAGCACGGAGACGATGAGATCGTGTGGGGCCAGTAGCCTGGAATACTGAAACTGACTGTCAGAAGAGACTGGTCTTATCCCAAATCCTAATCAACGAGAATTCACTATAGACAAGATGATACAGCGGAGCAGAATAAGGTTAAGTCGGTGAGACTTTAATGAGTTAAGGTGTGAGGTGATGAAGGCTTTTCTGATTTTTTGGCTCATTAGTTGGGTACAAGTTTACGAGAGGAGAAGTATCCTGCAGCGTGTCTCTGTTAATGGACGTCTCTTCTTCTTCGTTGATGAACTCGCAATAGTTGGAGAGGATGAGCAGAAAAATCTTGAAGAAACCAGGGACCCGTCCGAATCGGGTTTGGACCCTTCTCAATGTGTGGATGCTCGATCCAACGAGGAAACTCATATCTGACTGGGCCGCACGGCCCGGAAAGGGAAGAGACGGACCCGCCAGGTGGGGGAAACGGGGCCCAAAGAGGGGGGAGCGGCCCAAGTTCTGAACAGTCTTGATTTTCATACTTCGGCCATTCTACCTGGACTGAGTGCATGAGACAGCTCTCTTAGACCCTTTTGTATCCCGTACTTCTTTCTACCCGAGTGGATCATCTGATCTGATCATATGTAATAGCGAATTGAGTCAATGGTAGATAAAACTTCCTTTCACATCTAATAGTAAGTGTCAATGGTATTGTTTGACCAAAAATCCGCCGGTCCGGGAAGCTACGCAACCGATTGAATAAATCAATTTAAAATAGAGATTGTGTTACAAGATGAGTTTGAAAGTCAGGAATTGTGCAAGTATAATCTCCTATTCTTCCTCTGATTTGATCTCTGTAACTGATATGCGAAGTTGCTGCCTCCTTCAAGTTATTGTCGAGTTATCAGCCTTCGAGCAGGTGTGCACGAACGACGCGGTTGAAGTCTGTCGGACAGAACTATTTGTTTTTCATATGAGTATCGACGTGTTTTGATGTTACCAGTGAGTGTACAAAGAGCTTGCGGATGGGTTGTTCGAGCTTCGACGAACCTGAACTTGGGTGAATGAACTCCTTTGATCGAGAATGCTTCTGTAAGGTGAGAGAGCCAATTTTTGACCCTTCTGAGGTTCCACTTCTAGCTATTTGTAGTCAGTTGAATGTTGTGTTGTTGGAGTTCAATCCCAGAAAAGGGGATCTCAACCCTGTGCTTTTGTTGGAGTGAATTGGGGATCTATCCTTAAGAAGAGGATCGACAGGTGACTTGCCAATTCTGGTCCCTCTTTTGTTGGGCAGAGACCAGAACTGGTCGACTGGAGTTGAGGATGTGGTAGGTGCCAGGCAAGCATGAATTTGATGAGTTGTCGGTGATGTTGACAATGATGAAGCCGGCTACGTGGCGACACGATGGATCCTAACAACGGGCTATGCATGGTGCTTTTGATAGTCCATGGACGGGCTTGCAATAAGTCCACGACGGTTGTTCAATGTGCAAGTGGGCGACTGGGCTTGCCGAATTTGGAACAACCACATTTTTGTGTCTACAGATTGCCTCCTTCGAGATTTGGTCGTTAGGAGAACGAGTAAATTTCGAATATGAATTCACACGCACGCAGGCAACACACTTTTTTTAAAAAAGAAAATTCTTTTATTTTTTATATTTATATTTTTTTGGATCTTGTTGTTTTAGGTCGTTTATTTTTTTGTGTACTTAGTTTTTATCCTCTTACTCTTTTGGGAGAGTGTATATTTTTCTGTACACCTATTCGCCTGACCCCTTTTTTTTCATTTTCTTTCTTTTTATTTTTTTTAGCCCTCTTGCTATTTTAGGGCTGTGTGATTTTTTTTTATACGCGCACATATATAAGTATATGTATGTGTATACGGGAGAGATGAGTACCTGACGAGAGGTCGTCATTCTCAAGTCGAAGCAGCAACACGTCAGTTGATTGGTGATGTTTGCGGCGAGTTGTGGAAGGATAGATTTGCAGAGATCGGCCAAGCAGGGACCGCAACCTGTTTGGGCGTTGCGATTGAGGATTGCTTCGGTCGATCCAGTCAAAGCGGATGGCTTCAGCGAATCTCCGTATTCACAGCGATACTAAAGTTTGATGAAGGATTCTCCTCCGGCTCCGGTGAGATTTATTCGATGAATCGGGCGCCTCCGGTTGACCAGAATCACTTCGACAACTTGGAGCTCATGTTTTGACGACTTTTGGCGAGTTCAACACTGTTGCACATACCCGACCTGGTCGACTCCTCCGATTTGGTGCATTGCATTACTTCTGGTAGAATGACCTTGGTAATTCTGGTTGTCACGCTAGGGAAGAGAAACACGAGCTGAAGTGGAACACAGAGGCTCTAGTCAGGTTTGGCCGGTTCCTCGACGAGACAATTTGTGTGCAAACTTCGAAAAGAAATAGAAATAGAAGGAATAGAGATGTCGACAGAATGAATCCCCTTGATCTTAGTGGCTTTAATTATCACATCGGAGAAGAAGTCCGCACCAGAGTGAAGCTCGGTAGATCGCACTCTGGTGTGGCGACTTCTTCGACGAGATAGAATGTGTTCTAGCAGAGAGGATGTCATCGACCGGCTCTTCGCGAACTCGATTGCTGCATCGGAGAGGAGGTGCACATCGGAGAGAGGCATGGCAAATCTCCTAGTGAATTGGAGTGATTCCGACGATTTGGCTGAGGTCGAGTGACACCGGCGTAGACTGGAATGAGGTTTGATGAACCTCGGCTCAGCCTAGTTGACTTCTCTAGCATGGTGAATTGCGCAACAATCGGTAGTATGGCCTCGTCACTTTTGATCATTGCATCGAGGAAAGCGAATGCGAACCGAAGTGACGCACAACAGCTCTGCCTCGGTTCGACTGGCTTCACGACCAAACAAATTGATTTCTGTGAACTTCGAATAGAAAGAGGAGTACCATGGGTTGTGCTTTGGCTTGGTCGACTTCGAGAGACAACGGCGAAGCAGAACCTCTGCTGGCCGACCTTAAGCTGCAGGGAGAGAGGATTCCGCGAATTTGATTGTTGCGCTGGACAGAAGGCCCGCACCAGAGCAAGGAAGGACAAGCCCCACATTGGCCTGGCCGACCCTTCGACAAGACGGTGTGCTGCGACAGATCGAGACTCCCCCTTTGTCGAGAATTGTTCTACCCTCGACTCTGCAATCTCGTCGTCAATTTAAAGAGGTCAAGGTGAAGCAGAGGGTGGGCCCCCCTCGGATTTGGCGCCATCTCATTTGCTTTCTGTTTATATTTCCAAACAGAGTTTCAATCCGGACAGGATAGAGGGCTCCTTGATTGGCTTCGATTTCGAGCAAGGAATGCCAATCGACTCCAAAAATTTTGGTATTCTTTTAACTTCTTTAAAACACCAGGTCGATTTCCTTCTTTTCTTCTTCTTTTTTGCGACTTGGGTGTTCTCTGTCTGTTTGCGACCTACTTTCTGCAGTGTGCGATTCTTGACTACACTGGTTTGCTCCTTTGCCGTAACTTCTTTTGCATATATCGCTCCAAGCGAACAAGGATAACTTTACATAGTTCAGGTAACGTATTTTCTTCTTCCCAGCAGTCTTCGATTGAATTCGAGTCCGCTAGGTATACCCTCTTTTTTTTTTTGCTTTTTTGCTTTCTTCTTTCCTTCCCCCTCATTCTTCATCTTTTTCTCTCCTCTCCTTTTTTATTTCACCCTCAGTTGCTCTCTCTCAAATTTTGTCTCGGTGTATCTCGATTTTCATCTCTTCTTTTTTTTTTTTTTTTTTTTTTTTTTTTAACTCCACGTGTTTATCGGTTTGTCAATATGTCAGTGTGTCGTCTGGCTCAATAGCTGGGCGCAGTAATTTTGTGTTGCATCTGGCTCGGTCACCAGGTGTGGTGAAATGGTATTGACCGCGACCGGCATGGTCGTCGGGCACAGAGTTCTTGTGTTGTTGCATCCAGTTGAGTCGCCGGGCGCAACGAATTTAAGTTATCACGTCCGGCTCAATTGTCGGGAGCAGAGTTTTTGTTGTGTCGCGTCCGGCTCAGTAGCCGAACGCAATGGCTTTGAGCTGCGTTCGGCTTGGTCGCTGAGCGCTGAGCGCGACGAATTTGAGTTGTTACGTCCGGCTCAGTCGTCAGGGCTTTTGTACTGCCTTCGGCTTAGTCGCCAAGGGCCGTGAATTTGAGTTGTCGTGTCCAGATCGGTCGCTGGACACAAGGCTTTTGTGCTTCGGCTTAGTCGTCGCGCGCAGTGGATTTTGATTTGTCGCGTCCGACTAGGTCACCGGACTCAGAGCTTTTGGGCAGTGTTCGGCTTGCTTATCGAGCACAATGGATTTTGATTTGGCTATGTTCGGCTCGGTTGTCGGACGTAGAGCTTTTGGCCGCGTTCAGCTTGGTTACCAGGCGCAGTGGATTTTGATTTGGTTGCGTCCGGCTCGATTGTCAGACATAGAGCTTTTGGGCTGCGTTCGGCTTGGTTGCCGGGCGCAGTGGAATTCAAGTTGGTTGCGCCCGGCTCGGTCGCCGGGCGTAGAGGTTTTGTGCTGCATCCGGCTCGGTCGCCAGGTGAGGCAAATTTGAGTAGGCGTGTCCGGGTCAGTTGTCGGGCACAAACCTTTTGATTTGGCCGCATCTAGCTCGGTCGTCGAGCGCAGAGCTTTTGTGCTCCATTCGGCTCGGTCACCGGGCACTGAGAATTTGAGTTGGCTGCGTCCGGCTCGGTCGCCGGGTGCAGAGCTTTTGTTTTGCGTCTGGCTCGATTGCTGGGCACAAAAATTTTGTTTTGGCCGTCTCCGGCTCGGTCGTCAAGCGCAAAGCTTTTGTGCTGGTCGTGTTCGGCTAGGTCGCCAGGCCCAAAAAATTTGAGTTGGTTGTGTCTGGCTCGGTCGCCAGGCGCGGAGCCTTTGTGCTGTGCCCAGCTCGGTCGTCGGGCGCAGAGCTTTTGTGCTGTGTCCGTCTCGATCGCCGGGCGTGGAGCTTTTGTGCTGCGTCCGGCTCGATCGTCAGGTGCTACGAATTTGTGTTGGCTGCATCCGGCTCGATCACCGGGCGCAGAGCTTTTGTGCTGCGTCCGGCTCGATCACCGGGCATGTTGAGTGTCTAGCAAGTGCACTAGGTCAGCAAGTAATATAGACTTTGAGAATCCAGATATCGATCCCACAGAGACCTTGATGAGAATTCAGTTTAAGTAAAGATTTTTCTATTGATTGAGGAAAAAGAAATTTTTGGTTTTGGTTTTGAAAACTGAAAAGAAAATAAAATTAAACTACTGGAAAAACTAATAGAGATGAGATATTGGGGAAGAGTGTGAATCCCTCCTAGCTGTTAACATGTAAAATTCTGATTTTATAACTCAAATACCCTTACCTTGACTTAGCTTTTGAAAACCTGGTTACCCATATACAGGAAATAACTTTCACCTATTGTTTGAACTCCTTCTCAATCGAAACATTCAAATCCTAAGTGCATAAATATAAAAGCTTGAAGATTTACTCTCTCTTATTCAGAACAAGAGTTATAGAAGTCACATCACTTTTCAACTAGTCTCCTTCGAAACCGGAACAATCTAGTTTGAAAAACAAGTTGTTTTAGAAAACAGGAATCAAATTACTGACTCAACTCTCTACTGAAATTTAACTTCTCAATCCGTACCTCATTAAATTCCAGAATTGTATTCAAATCAGAAATAAGCAATGAACTTAGTTTCTAAAACAAAAGAAGGATATTTTATAGCTATAAAATTCAGAATTCAAACATATAACAAACTAGGAGTTCATGACTTCCCCAACAGAGAGAGACTACTCCATAATAATAGAATAAATGCACAGTAAAAAGGATTCAATTACAGCCATGGAAATAAGAAGAAAACAAGTACAGAAAACCCCCCTTGAAGGACTGCCTTTGGCTTCTCTTGCACCTTGACTGAAATCTCTTCCTTCTCTCTCTCTCTCAACTCCAAACTAACTAAAAACAATAAAAACCTAAACTACTGTATTTACAACTTGAAACTAGATGAAAACTGGATCTAAAACTGGATCTAAAACTCGATGATTGATCTCTGCCTCGGACCCCTTTTTATACTTGAAACTCTGTCCAGGCCTTGTAATTTCTGCCTCTGTCCAAGGGTGTGAATTGTGACCTTCCAACCTCAGAATTTGATGAAATTACATTAGAAGCTTCCTTATGTGGTCCTTTCCTTGCTCACGAAGTTTGAATCCATTCTGAGTTGGGAAGCTCGAGATATGAGGGAAAGAAATTGCCTGATTTCTGCTGCCAATTTCTGCTTTCGGGTCCACCACTTTGGAGATGTGAAACTCGAGAATCCTGGCTTGGATTGGCCCGAATTTTTGTGACAAGATCCTCTGTAGTACAAGGAAACTTCGTTCCATGTTTGGCTTCAATTGGAATTGTGAAACTCCTTCTATGATCTTCCTAAAATTCGGATTTATCTCCTTCCATTGGCAGCAGATTCCTGTTTTGAATTAACTTCTTCTTCTCTTGGACCATTCAATGCATCTGGACTCAAGTAAATTACCTTAAACTCTTCGTGGGCAGCTTCCTTAGACGTCTGAGAATCCTTCTCCCAAGTTTGTAATCGATTTGATTGCAGGTTCCCGAGATTTTCGTATTTTCAGCTCTTTATCGAGTCATCGGGCGGCGATCGCGCGCTGAATTTTATGCCAACGCGCCACGTAAACTCGAAAAACCGTCACTGTCTGGAGACCGCTTGGCGCGGTCGCACCGAAATGTGCTGTGATATGGCGCGGTCGCGCCTGTCCTTAGGGATTTTACTTGGTCCCCGAATGGCAACTTCTCTTTCTGCTTTTAGCTCCCTTTGGCGCTGTAGCGCCCTCTAGTGGCCCGGTGGCGCTTCCTGTGGCGCGGTCGGGCCCATTCACAATCCCCAATCTTTGTCTTTCATGACCGTTAGGTCGTTGGGCATTTTTGCACATTAATTTGAATTTCCGAGGATTTGTTTGGCGCTGTCGCGCCAGAATCGACATGGTCGCGCCGTTCTTATTTTTGGCCTCTTTTGCTCATTTTTCCTCCGTTTTGGCTCCAAATCCCATTTTTTTTCTTCTAACGGGTACCTGAGACATAAAACATGTATTTGAGTTATATTTGTCACTTTTAAGCTCATAATCAACTCAAATTAGGAATTTATGATCAATAATTCATGCCTAAAGAAGTGTCTTTTGGATACTTATCACAACCCCAAACTTAAACCTTTGCTCGTCCTCGTGCAAAACTCTGAAACAAATTCCAGATAAATCTGTAAAGACTTAAAAAAAAAATTAAGTGATCCCCCCTACTTGAGTTTCGAAATAGATGATTCACTCCTTTCCTAATGATGGTTCTTCTTGCTTAGTCAAAACAGATTTTGAATTTTCTTCAAATTTTTCAAAGATGAACATGCCCATACAAGTGAGAAGTCTCAATTCAACTCCATAAGCTAACCATCAGTCCACTCTCCACTAACCTGAAGGAATTCTCAATTCTGATCAATAGGTCTTTATGGGTTGTAATGAGGCAGGGGTAATGGGTATGATGAAGATTTTTGCTTTTCTTTTGGGTTTTATTCTCCTCCTCATATCCATTTTCCATTTTCCTGAGCATGAATTGGATTTGTGACTTTTCCCACAAGCTCTTACACCCCAAGCTTATTCTTTTGCATTGATCCCTCATTTTTTTCTTTTTCTTTCCCATGTATACTTTTCTTTGGGTTTTGTCTAGGGTCTAGCTTACCTCGTCGGTTGACTCAAAGTCCCTAAGCTTGCTGAGGCCCGAGACCCGGCGCACACACGAGGTGGCCTTTCCCTTAACTCACCCTCAACCTATTCTTTCTTTTTCTTTGGCTTTGTTTGGAGTCCAGCTTACCTTGCCGGTTGACTCAGAGACTGTAAGCTTGCTGAGGCTCGAGTCCCGGTGCACACACAAGGTGGCCTTTCTCCTACTCAGCCCAAAACTCTCTTTTTTCTCTCTCTTGCTTCTTCTTCCCCTTTACAAAGAAATATTTCTGTACCCTTCATCCATCCCTCCTTATAACTTCAAAATCTTTATCCATGCTCATTCAAACAGAACACTTCAATAATTTGGAGAATCATGGGTAAGGAAGAAACAAGTTTATTTATCACTAAGGCTGGTTCATGTAGCATGGGACATTGAAACAAAACATGGATCTTTTCGGCTGAAAGGTTTTGACAAAAGGTGATGCAACTTGTGCATTAAAATGGGTGGCTTTGAAAAAGGCTCAAACGATTTTTAAACAGGTGCCTAAATCACCTCAAAATTTTTGAAAACCTTTCTCTGTTTCGCCTCAAGTTTTCCTCAGGTTGGTTCTAGTGGTTGAAATCAACTTGCTCACATGTACTTTGTTTTCAAAAACTATTTTTTAAAGAAAAATTCTCATCTATTCAAGACTAAGCATCTGAACTAATATATTTTTTAGAAGGTGAATCATGCTATTCATATGATCAGGGGTTTTCACTGGTATTTTTCTAAATCTCTAATGGATTTTCTGGTGAAGTTTTGAACAAAACAGTGCTTTCAGATCCATGCATGAAAAGTATCCCACCCCAAACTTAAAAACATGCTTTGTCCTCAAAGCAGCAGTAAACATAGGAATGATAGAGATACTTCCCTGACTTTCTGGGTGGAGTGAGGTTGGATGGATCTCCCTTAGTGGCTTTTGCATTCTGCTCTCATGGGTTAGTGATAAAAATTTGCATGATTTTCAGCAATTGAAAATGAAAATTGACTAGAAGTGTCTCTCAGGCATAAATTCATCTTAAGAAGAATACCTGCAGTGGAGGTTCTGTTGCCGCACCTCTGTAGTGACCAAATCTCAGAATACCAAGTGGCGCGGTCGCACCGATTAATTCTAGGAAATCTTCAGATTCTGAATGCAATTTTCAATATTTCCACTTTGGACAGGTTTGTATTAGTGATAAGCAGATGCAGAGTCATTTTTTCATATTTTCATTGGAGGAGTTATGAAAAGCATGCTTTGAGATAAATTTGAGAGAAAAAGCATAATTTCATTAATATGAAAGGAGATTGAGTACATTTTAATAAAATTGCATTGAATCACACTCTCAGATAAAATCACACACAAAGCAAGCTCATACAAAATTTTTCAGAAAGAAAAAAATATAAAAGAACTAGAAAAAGCTAAAAGTTCCTATTCTTCTTCTTCTTCATCTTCTTCTTCCTTTTTCCAGTTTTGAGTTCTTAATTTTTTTGTGTTTTTCTGGTTTTTTTGAAAGTAGTAAATTTTTAATCTAACCCTATTCCTATCCTAGGTCTATGTAAAGAAATCACAATCTCATTCAAATTTAAACAAGTCCTAAATTTTTTTAAAAAAACTATCCTAACCTACTCAAAGAAAAAAAAATTCCAGCAAATTCAAAAACTCCTACTCCTATTATTTACACTACCTACTGATCCCTGTGATCTGATCCACCAGGAGCGAATGGGAACTGGAACCATCCATGCTTGAGGGTGTTTTTGACTTTGGAATGTGTTGCATGGTGATTATAAAATTTGAGTAAAGAGCTGGTCACTCTTTCTTTTTTCTGGTTGGCTTCTAACTTGTTTTGCTCATTTATTTTTACCCAACTTTTCTTCACACTGCCCAGACCTAAAAAAATTTTAATTTCAACTTTTATGGGTGGTTTATAGGGCTGGATAATGAAGAAATCTATATCTAATGAGAGGAAAGAATGTTCATTAACCTTGGTGTCCTCTATCCTAATCTCTTTATACTCTTCAAGGGGTTTCTCTTCTTGTTCTACCCCATCCCCTTCTTTCTCTTTTTCATCTTCTTCTTTTATCTCTATGATCTTTTGATCCTCTCCCTCTTGAAATTTCTGAAAATCACAATAACTCTCTGCTCTCTCCATTGTATCTTCCTCTATGGGTTCTGCAGTAACACATAAATTAAAACAAGAAGTGCTAGATGTATACATCCATTCAGAAATAACTTGGTTCATACCTGATATGACAGTGGCCATCTATCCTATTCGTAGTTCCAGATTTCTGATGGAAGCTTCTTGAGCGTCAAGCCTGGCTTCAGTCTGAGCATCTCTTTTTTCTTGATTTTCTAGGAACTTTAAAATCATCTCCTCAAGTCTGGCTCTTTGTGAATCATCAATGGTTTCTAAACTAGGTTGTTCATCAGGTGGATCTAACATATCATCTGTTTGGGCAGAATAGTTATCCACTAGAGTGGTCAACCTAGACCAGTCTTCTTGAGGTTGAGGGAAAGAATTATGATAACAATGATCATTATACACAGGAGGGGGCTCATATCTGAACATGGACGATTGCCCATGTGGCCAATTGTCCTTCCAATTATTTTTAAAATACTGATTTTCATATTGCCTAGAGAAATAATCATCATGCTTTCTTTTATAGAAATCATTAGGTTCATTATTAACAAAAGAACATGATACATCAGATTCACCTCTCCATGGATCATAATTTGAAGATGCATATGGTTGGGGAAATTCCAAATATGAGTTAGGATATGGACTTATCTCATTCTGATCAGTATTCCACCTCTCATCTGAGTGCTCTTTCCAGTTCCAGATTGGGTTCATCTAGTGGCTCACCACTAATTCTGGTTTTTATGCATGATTTGGTTCAACCTGAAAAGATAGAATTTAAAAAATTAATCTCAATCAACAAATTAAATTTCACTTAAACTTACTCTCAATTCAATGGTCCCCGGGCAACGGCGCCAAAAACTTGTTGAATGTCTAGCAAGTGCACTAGGTCAGCAAGTAATATAGACTTTGAGAGTCCAGATATCGATCCCACAGAGACCTTGATGAGAATTCAGTTTAAGTAAAGATTTTTCTATTGATTGAGGGAAAAGAAATTTTTGGTTTTGGTTTTGAAAACTGAAAAGAAAACAAAATTAAACTACTGGAAAAACTAATAGAGATGAGATGTTGGGGAAGAGTGTGAATCCCTCATAGCTGTTAACATGTAAAATTTTGATTTTATAACTCAAATACCCTTACCTTGACTTAGCTTTTGAAAACCTGGTTACCCATATACAGGAAATAACTTTCACCTATTCTTTGAACTCCTTCTCAACCGGAACATTCAAATCCTAAGTGCATAAATATAAAAGCTTGAAGATTTACTCTCACTTATTCAGAACAAGAGTTATAGAAGTCACATCACTTTTCAACTAGTCTCCTTAGAAACCGGAACAATCTAGTTTGAAAAACAAGTTGTTTTAGAAAACAGGAATCAAATTCCTGACTCAACTCTCTACTGAAATTTAACTTCTCAATCCGTACCTCATTAAATTCTAGAATTGTATTCAAATCAGAAATAAGCAATGAACTTAGTTTCTAAAACAAAAGAAGGATATTTTATAGCTATAAAATTCAGAATTCAAACATATAACAAACTAGGAATTCATGACTTCCCCAACAGAGAGAGACTACTCCATAATAATAGAATAAGTGCACAGTAAAAAGATTCAATTACAGCCATGGAAATAAGAAGAAAACAATTACAGAAAAACCCCCTTGAAGACTGCCTTTGGCTTCTCTTGCACCTTGACGGAAATCTCTTCCTTCTCTCTCTCTCTCTCAACTCCAAACTAACTAAAAACAATAAAAACCTAAACTACTGTATTTACAACTCAAAACTAGATGAAAACTGGATCTTAAACTCGATCTAAAACTTGATGATTGATCTCTGCCTCGGACCCCTTTTTATACTTGAAACTCTGTCCAGGCCTTGTAATTTCTGCCTCTGTCCAAGGGTGTGAATTGTGACCTTCCGACCTCAGAATTTGATGAAATTACATCAGAAGCTTCCTTATGTGGTCCTTTCCTTGCTCACGAAGTTTGAAACCATTCTGAGTTGGGAAAATCGAGATATGAGGGAAAGAAGTTGCCTGATTTCTGCTGCCAATTTCTGCTTTCGGGTCCTCCACTTTGGAGATGTGAAACTCGAGAATCCTGGCTTGGATTGGCCCGAATTTTCGTGACAAGATATTCTGTAGTAAACGGAAACTTCCTTCCAAGTTTGACATCAATTGGAATTGTGAAACTCCTTCTATGATCTTCCCAAAATTTGGATTTATCTCCTTCCATAGGCAGCAGATTCCTGTTTTGAATTAACTTCTTCTTCTCTTGGACCATTCAATGCATCTGGACTCAAGTAAATTACCTTAAACTCTTTGTGGGCACCTTCCTTACACGTCTGAGACTCCTTCTCCCAAGTTTGGAATTGATTTGATTGCAGGTTCCCGAGATTTTCGTATTTTCAGCTACTGAGTCATTGGCGCGGTCGCGCCGAATTTTGGGGCGGACGCGCCGAAATGTGCTGCGATATGGCGCGGTCGCGCCTGTCCTTAGGGATTTTACTTGGCCCCTGAATGACAACTTCTCTTTCTGCTTTTAGCTCCCTTTGGCGTGGTAGCGCCCTCCAGTGGCCCGGTGGCGCTTCCTGTGGCCCGGTGGCGCTTCCTGTGGCTCGGTGGCGCTTCCTGTGGCCCGGTCGCGCCCATTCACATTCCCCAATATTTGTCTTTCATGACCGTTAGGTCGTTGGGGATTTTTGCAGATTAATTTGAATTTTCGAGGATTTGTTTGGAGCGGTCGCGCCAGAATAGGCGCGGTCGCGCCGTTCTTATTTTTGGCCTCTTTTGCTCATTTTTCCTCCGTTTTGGCTCCAAATCCCATTTTTTTTCTTCTAACGGGTACCTAAGACATAAAACATGTATTTTAGTTATATTTGTCACTTTTAAGCTCATAATCAACTCAAATTAGGAATTTATGATCAATAATTCATGCCTAAATAAGTGTCTTTTGGACACTTATCAGGGCACAAAACTTTTGATTTGGTCGCGTCCGACTTGATCGCCATGCCCTGAATTTTTGTTTTGGCCGTGTCCGGCTTGGTCGTCAAGCACTGCGAATTTGTTTTGGCTACGTCCGACTCGGTCGTCGGGCGCAGAGCATTTATTTTCGTTGTGGCCGACTCGATCGCCAGGCGCGAGGCTTTGTTTTGGTCACGTCCAACTCGGTTGCCGGGCGCAGAACATTTATTTTGGCTGCATCCTACTCGGTCACTGAGCGTGAAGCTTTGTTTTGGTCGCGTCCAGCTCGGTCCCCAGGCGCAAAGCTTTTGTGCTACGTCCGACTCGATCACCGGGCGCTGCGAATTTGAATTGGCTGCGTCCGGCTCAGTCACCAGGTGCAGAGCTTGCTGGTTGTTTCTCAGGGAGACTTGTTTTGAAACGATTGGCACACGTTCTGCAACTCACCGAAGGGCGATGGTGCAATAGATGTTGGTGGTCGAGGGCTGCTTCTTTTTATTATTATTATTATTATTTTATTCAGCTAGGTGGCCGAACTGACAAGAGAGTCAGTGTACTCTCGACTATTCACCCTCTCTCTTTTTTTGTTGTTTGTCCATTTCTTTTTTTTTCCACGATTGCTTTTTTTGTCACAAGTATTTTTCCTTGCTTCGATTTTTTTTTTTTCGCGACCTTTCTATTCTTTTAGTCATTGGACACACTTTTTCTTAACTTTGATTTCTTTTCTCTCTACTTTTTTTTATTTGAGAAATGAGTTGTTTGCGTACCTGATTTTGGCTGACGCGCATGCTTGCTTTGTCACAAAGGGCCGCACCGTCTTTCTCCTTTCTTGGTTTGATGGCCTTGGAAGTTTTGAGCACACTGAATGGTGCTGCACGACTCTGCCTCCGGATCCTGGACTCTAATGCGCAAGAGAAGTCGACGCTACTTCTTCACGGTGAATCGATCTTTGGTGGCTGTTCTGTATGTGCTCCTATGCCCAAGGTCCTGCATGACTTATGGAGTCGTTTTGTGTTCAACGACGACGACCAAATTTGCTATCTTCCGAGAGCGGATGAGTCGGCCTGAAGCGTTAGCGGCCAAGGGATCGGCGACGTTTGTCGGCCAGCAAGGGAGTCGGCCTGACATGTAGATGGTCAATGAGTCGACGATGGGTCGATGATGGATATTAACCGGCAGCAAGATCAGCCCGGTATGCAGACAGTCAAGGAGTCAACGATGGTTGTCGGCCAGCAACGGGATCAGCTCGGCATGCATCGAGAGGAGCCGTTCGACCTCATTGAGTTGGATCTTCCTCAAGTTTAACTTGCTCTCTTTTATAGTTTTTTTTTTGGATGCCATGTCGCATATTTTTTATTGCGAGAGATTTGAATTGCTTCTCGCTTATTTAAATGAAGAACGATTTCTCATTCTTTATTCGGCCTTCTTTTCCCTTTTTTTTTTCGACAGCCCATCACGCGTAGAAGCGCTTAAGGAACTTACTGTTTGTCATCGGCAACTTTGAGCCAACTGCCGTCATGAGCTTATATGCTCCATTGGTGTAAACCTCTTGAACCGCGTAGGAGCCTTCCCATTTTGTCGCGAACTTGCCCCCCAATTTTTTTTCTCTTGAAGAGCGTCGATCATCGCACTGCGTCGGTGATGGACATATGGTTGATGGAGGTGACATCGTGCGTGCGGACCTTGGCAATGGTAACTCTCAGTGTATAATGATCACAGGGGCCGGGGTCGCTTTCTTCCTGGGCTATGTTGGCCGACCGAAACTTGGTGGACATCGCCATACCAACCTGTGATTCGGATGGACTTCACAGTTGGGTAATCCAGGCTGTGCCAACTTTGTGGAATGCGAGAACCCTCCTTCCTCAGATTTTCTTGCATAGGAACGAGGATAGGGACAGCGACGGGCGGCTTCTCGTGGTGCTGCTCTTTTGTGAGATTGCCCTTGGCTTTGGCCAGCAACCGGAAGACGTTTAGATCAAAGCTTTTGCTCCTCCGAGTCGCCGGTAGGCATTCGGGGCCCGAGCTCTTCTTGACTATGCTTGGATCTTCGAGCTTTGGAAGTGTCAAAGTGACTCCATCTTTAGGCAGAGTCGGCTCGACTTTACAACAAATGATGAGAGTGGTTTCCCCTTTCTTTCTCTGCGACTGCGGAATGTACCTATGTATAGGTACATTGCGCTTCGTCGGCACTGGTGTCGTCGATGAGGTCACCTGGTTGTTGTACGTTGGTTGTTTGGATGGCGCGATGATGCGATCCTAGCTAATCACTAGCAAGAGGACTAATCAATGTAATATAGACTTTCTGCAAGTCCGAATATCGTCCCACAAGGACCAAGCCAACAGTTAATTGCTTTGTGAATAAAAATCTAAAGTTTGAGAAATCTGATCTTGAAACAAAGTTCTAAACTAAACCAGCACTTGAAACAGTTAGGAAAAGCTTTTGAGGGGATTAAATGATGAGAGAAGACGTTGGGAATCCAATTCCCTCCCTAGACACTTTCTGAGATTGAATATGAAAAGAGTTTTGGAAATCAGTTTTTGACAAGCTTATAAAACAATGGCTACAATCCGCATCGGCATCACCCTTTTCCATCTCCTAGAGCAAACTACCCGGCATAATCTACTCTAATTGAAAACAAGAAGCTCACAAGTCATAGGCAGATCAACTAATCCAACAGGGTATTACTTTAAGGTCGAGGATTAACCCAAGGTTTAGTGATCTACCTAGTGCATAAACTCAAAAAGACTGTAATTCCTATCAGCACGTCTCACCTTAAGCCCAGCGTCACCTTATAACCAGTACATAGCCAGAAAACAAGAACGAATCAAGAAATTACAACAATGAAAACTCATTCATACACCAAAACTGAAAACCAATTGAATTATAAATCTCAATCTCATTACATGCCTAGGGAGTCATGGACTCCCAACTAAAAATGAATACTCCATGCTAGAATTGAAAGCACACAGAGGTTTGTACAACAGCCATGAATTAAGAAAGAATAAGTAAAGAAAACCCCCTTGGGAAGAATTCCCTTAACCCCTCTTGCTCCTTGGCTAGAAGCTCCACCTCTCTTCCTCAAAGTGACCAGAGTTCATGTGAACTCCCTCTGGACCTTCTCCTCTCTCTCTCAACTAAACTAAAAAGAAGAACTGAATAAAAAATTGAAATTAAAATACAAGAACTCGAACTGAAAACTGGATGGAAAACTGAATGCTTTGCTCTTTGCCTCGGACCTCCTTATATACTTGTTCTGCTGCCCATGTCATGTAAATTGCTCTCTGTCCAGGGGTATGAAGTACCCTTTCCCGACCTCAGAATTGGCTCAAATTACATCAGGACCTTCCTTTTGAAGTCCTTTCCATGCTCACGAAGTTTGAATCCATTCTGAGTTGGGAAACTCCAGATATGAGGGAAGGAAGTTGCCTTGATTTCTGCAGCCAACTTCTACATGGGTCCACCACTTTGAAGATGTGTAACTCGAGAATCCTTGCTTTGATTGACCTGAAATTTCGTGGGAAGATTCTCTGTAGTACCAGGAAGCTTCGTTCCAAGTTTTGCTTCAATTGGAATAGTGAAACTTCTTCTCTGATCTCCACAAAATCCGGATTTTTCTCCTTCCATATGCAGCAGATTCCTGTTTTGAAACAACTCCTTTGAACCATTCAATGCATCTAGACATAAGAATTTTACCTTAAACTCTTCGTGGGCACCTTCCTTAGACGTCTGGGACTCCTCCTCCCAAGTTTGGATTGGATTTGATTGCAGGTTCCCGAGATTTTCGAATTCTGAGCAGCAAAGTCTCTGGCGCGGTCGCGCTAAATTGTGGTGCGGTCGCGCCATTAAACCCGATATTCGTTTAAGTTGCTTCTCCACATGGCGCGGTCGCGCCGATCTGTGCTGAGATTTGGTGCGGTCGCGCCGGTCCTTGGACAATTTCTTGGTCCTCGAATGGCAACTTTACTTTCTGCTTTTGGCTCCCTTTGGCGCGGCAGCGTTCTCCAGTAGCGCGGTGGTGCTTCCACTGGCGCGGTCGCGCCACTTTACATTCCCCAACTGTTGTCTTTCATGACCGTTAGGTCGTTGGACATTTTTGCACATTAATTTGAATTTCTGAGGGTTTGTTTGGCACGGTCGCGCTGTAGTCGGCGCGGTCGCGCCGTTCTTGGGTATCTCTGGAAACGGAATTGAAGCTTTCTTCCTTGTGCGGTCGCGCCATTTTAAGCCGTCGTTATGGCGCTGTCGCGCCACTCCTTTGTCTTTTGCCGACTTCTTGTTTTAGCCCCTAGAACTCCATGTATGGAAACAGAGTGGCGCGGCTGCGCCATGAGAGCGCCATTTCGCATTCCGGGGTTGTCTTCTATCTAGTTCTGGTAGCCGTTGGGAATTTCCAGGAATTGTTTGAATTTTTGTCCAATAAATCGGCGCGGTCGCACCAGAAACGGCGCGGTAGCGCCGTTCTTCTTTTTCGCTTGTTTTTGCTCCTTTTACCTTCATTTTCCCTCGGAATCCAGATTTTCTTCTTTTTCTGGGTACCTGAGACATAAACATGTATTTGAGTTATATTTGTCCCTTTTAAACTCATAATCAACTCAAATTGGGAATTTATGGTTAATAATTCGTGCCTAAATAAGTGTCTTTTGGACACTTATCACAACCCCAAACTTAGATCTTTGCTCGTACTCGAGCAAATTCTGAAAGAAACAACCAGCTAAGTATGCAGAGATTGAGAAAATATCAGTGGCATTCCCTTTTATTGATTTCAGCATGGATGATTCACTTTCTTTCCTAGTGATGATTCTCCTTGCTTAAGTCAAAAACAACATTCAAATTTTTCTTTAATTTTTGCAAAAATCCTTACCATCATACTAGTGAGAAGTCTCAGTAACTACCATATGCCAACCCTCAGTATACTATCCACTAACCTGAAGAAATCCATAATCCTGATCAATAGGTCTTTTCTAGGTTGTAATGGGGCATGGGTAATGGGTATGATAAAAGTTGTAAGCATTGGATTCATCTCCCTTCTCATATCCATGTTCCATTATTTCTGAGCATGATTTTGTTTTGTCTCCACATTTCTCCACCCCAAACTTTTTTCCTTGCATTGATCCCATTTTATTTTCTTCTTTCCTTCCTTCACATTTTTTTTTTTCTTTCCCTTGGGTTTGATCAGAGTCTAGCTTACCTCGCCGGTTGACTCAGAGTCCCTAAGCTTGCTGAGGCCCAAGTCCCGGTGCACACATGAGGTGGCCTTTCTCCTTCCTAACCCACAACCTTTTGGCTTTGTCTGGAGTCCAGCCTACCTTGCCGGTTGACTCAGAGTCCCTAAGCTTGCTGAGGCCCGAGACCCGGTGCACACACAAGGTGGCCTTTCTCCTGACTTAGCCTTCATCTTGTTTCTCTTTTTTCAAGACAACTCAATACCTCCTTATATCTTCAGATTTTTTGTCCATGTTTATTTTAATAGAACACTTCAATAAGTTGGAGAGATATATGTTTGTAAGAAACAAGTTGGTTTTTCACAAAGGCTGGTTGATGTACTGTGGGTTTTTGAAATAAAACAGGGATCTTGTTGGCTCAAGGTGTTTGACAAAAAGTGATGCATCTTGTGCATTAAAGTGGGTGGCTTAAAGCAGGCTCAAACGATTGAAAACAACTGCCTAAATCACTTCAGGGTATTTGGAAATCTTTCTTTGTTTCGCCTCAAGTTTCCCTCAGGTTGGTTCTAGTGGTTTACATCCACTTGCTCACTTATACATTTTCAAAAACTGTTTTAAAGAAAATTCTCCTCCCCGTTAAGACTAAGCAAATTGAAATAAGATATTTTTCCAGATAGTGAATCATGCTTTTCTCTTTTCTCAGTGTTTCCACTGATGTTTCCCAACTCATGGTCTGTTTCTGGTGCAAAACTTGTGAAATCAGAGATTTTTGAAAGATAGAATATCCCACCCCAAACTTAAAAACATGCTTTGTCCTCAAAGCATAAAAAAAAAAAAAAGAATAAGAGGTAGGATGAATACTTCCCTGATTAGTCGGGTGTGCCTGGAGTGAAAAGGGGCTTGACCTTGAAGGCTTTGAAGTGGAATTTTAAATTTCTGGCTTACGGTTAGGCACTTACAGCAAGAGGCGTTATGGCTGGTCGGCGCCATAATTTGGCGTGGTCGTCGCCAAGTTGAAACTTCATATTTCAGCATCCTGGATGTGAATTGACAAATTTCCACTCTAAACAAGAAGTGATCAGTCAGATATAGATGCTGAATCCGTAAACACACATTTTCAATGAGGGAATCATGCCTTGGGAAACATAATGAGAGTGCAAAATCATGTCATCAATATGAATGGAGATTGAGTACATATTAATGGACATTGCATGTAAAGATCACTCTAAGACATCTTATGGGCAGGCACCAAAGCATATTTTCCCAGAAGAAAACGAGAGAAGTCGGGGAGGCAAGAAAAAGCATTCCAGTTTTTGGCGCCGCAAAAAGTATAATGCTGGTCGGCGCCAGTTTCAAACTGACTTTTTTTTTTTTTATTTTTTGGATTTTTTTTTTAATTTTTTTTTTTTTTTTTTTTTTTCTATTGTGTGGAAAAGTAAAAGCTCCTTTTAGCCTACGTCTATCCTAATCATGCACAAACTCAATCAACTACTCATGCAAGCCTAAAAATTCAAAAATTCCAAGCAACATGCATAATGCAATCCTATTCTAAAACAACAAGCAAAGGAGTTCTGGTTTATAGTCCCAGCTTCGACTTTGTGACTCTGTCTCAGTCAGATAGGATGGTGAAAGTTCTTTCCTGATTGAAATCAGGGGAGATGTACCTTTTAAGCCTTTGGCCATTGACAATGACGGTGGATTGGTCTTTTGGATTTCTGATTTCTACAGCCCCTGATTTTAACACTTTTTCCACAACAAAAGGACCAGTCCATTTTGATCTCAGTTTACCAGGGAACAACCTAAGTCTGCTATTGAACAAAAGGACAAGTTGGCCATGTTGAAACTCCTTGGGTAAGATATGCTCATCATGCCATTTTTTTATTTTTTCTTTGTACATCTTAGCATTCTCATAGGACCAGTACCTGAGCTCATCTAATGCATTTAATTGAAGCAACCTGCTGTCACCAGCAGCCTTGATGTCAAAATTTAAAAACTTAGTTGCCC
Organism: Aristolochia fimbriata; assembly: GCA_019845555.1. NCBI lineage: Eukaryota > Viridiplantae > Streptophyta > Magnoliopsida > Piperales > Aristolochiaceae > Aristolochia > Aristolochia fimbriata. Next base: position 29,264,157 of record CM034079.1, on the reverse strand, counting down.
AATATGCCTTATACTCTAACTCCAAAGGAAGATGGCATGCTTTTCCATAAACCAACCTATAGGGGGTCATGCCTATTGGGGTTTTGAAAGCTGTCCTATAGGCCCATAGTGCATCATCTAGCTTGGTTTTCCAATCTCTCCTTGAAGTATTTACTGTTTTTTCTAGAATTCTTTTGAGCTCTCTATTGGACACCTCTACTTGGCCACTGGTTTGAGCATGGTATGGGGTGGCTACTTTGTGGGTGACACCATATTTTTTCAACAGACCTTGGAAAGAAGAGTTGCAAAAATGCTTTCCCCCATCACTAATGATAGCTCTAGGGGTGCCAAAACGACAGAAAATGTTCTTTTTCAAAAATTCGATGACAACCTTGGCATCATTGGTTCGGGTTGCTATGGCTTCTACCCATCTGGTTACATAATCCACTGCCACCAGAATGTACTCATACCCAAAAGAAGGTGGAAAAGGACCCATGAAGTCAATACCCCAAACATCAAAACATTCACATTCCAGAATATTATTTAGAGGCATTTCATTCCGTTTAGAGATGTTACCTGTCCTTTGGCACCTGTCACATGATTGTACATACCTTTTTGCATCTTTGAAAAGTGTTGGCCAAAAGAATCCAGATTGCAATACCTTTGCTGCAGTTCGGTTTGGACTGTGATGGCCACCAACCTCTTTGTCATGGCAGTGGCTGAGAATGAGTGGAGCTTCTTCTTCTTTCACACACCTTCTGATGACTTGATCTGGACAGATTTTGTAGAGGAAAGGATCCTCCCAGTAGTAGTGCCTTGAATCTGCCATCAACTTCTTCCTTTGCTGGTAGGTAAAGTGCTTGGGTACCCACTTGCTGCAAACAAAATTGGCAATATCAGCATACCATGGTACCTTTGAAGTACTTACCTGGCAAATCCTCTCATCTGGGAAGAGTTCTGAAACTTCCCCATCTTGATTTTCTGATTCCAGCCTTGACAAGTGATCTGCTACCACATTTTCAGTACCCTTTTTGTCCTTGATCTCAATATCAAATTCTTGTAGAAGAAGGATCCATCTGATCAGCCTTGGTTTGGAATCCTTCTTTGCAAACAAATATCTAAGAGCTGCATGGTCAGTCCAAACAATAACTTTTGAACCAATGAGATATGATCTGAATTTTTCAAAAGCAAAAACTACAGCCATGAGCTCTTTCTCAGTAGTTGTGTAATTCAATTGGGGACCAGTGAGTGTGTGGCTAGCATAGGTTATGGTGTGGAAAACGTTTTCTTTTCTTTGGCCAAGAGCTGCCCCTAAAGCAAAATCACTTTCATCACACATGAGCTCAAAAGGTAGGTTCCAATCAGGTGACACAATAATGGGGGCAGAAATCAATTTTTGTTTCAAAAGATCAAAAGCAAGCAAGCATTCAGCATTGAAATCAAATTTCACATCTTTTGAAAGCAAATTTGACAAAGGTTTTGCAATTTTGGAAAAATCTTTTATAAACCTTCTATAAAATCCAGCATGGCCTAAAAAGCTCCTAATTCCCTTGACTGATGTGGGTGGAGGTAGCTTTTCAATCACATCAATTTTGGCCTTGTCTACCTCTATCTCCTTTTCTGAGATTTTGTGGCCAAGAACAATCCCATCTGTTACCATAAAATGACACTTTTCCCAATTTAGGACTAGCTTCTTTTCTTCACACCTTTCAAGCACCAGCTCTAAGTGCTGCAAACATGTTTCAAATGTTAGTCCATAAATTATGAAATCATCTATAAAAATCTCCATCATCTTGCCTATCATGTCGTGGAATAAAGCCATCATGCATCTTTGAAAAGTGGCTGGTGCATTGCACAAGCCAAAGGGCATTCTCCTATATGCAAAAGTGCCATAAGGGCAAGTGAAGGTGGTCTTTTCCTGATCTTCAGGTGCTATAGGTATATGAAAATATCCTGAATATCCATCTAGGAAGCAATAAAATTTATTTCCAGCAAGCCTTTCAAGCATTTGATCAATGAATGGTAAAGGAAAATGATCTTTCCTAGTGGCTGCATTCAATTTCCTATAGTCTATGCATACCCTCCAACCTGTGACTGTCCTAGTGGGGATTAATTTATTATGTTCATTATGAATGACAGTGGTACCCCCCTTCTTAGGAACCACTTGGACTGGACTTACCCATGCACTATCAGAAATAGGATAGATAATACCTGCGTCCAAGAGTTTAATCACCTCCTTTTTCACTACCTCTTGCAATGTGGGGTTCAGCCTTCTTTGTGGTTGGATGCTGGGCTTGTAATTGTCCTCCATCAGAATTCTGTGGGTGCAGATTGTGGGGCTGATTCCTTCAATGTCTGCCAATGACCAGCCTATTGCCTTCTTGTGTTTGGACAGCACTTCTATGAGCTTTTTCTCCTCCAAACCTGTCAAACACGAAGAGATAATTACTGGTTTATCATTTTCTTCAAGAAAGACATATTTCAAATTACTAGGAAGAGGTTTGAGTTCAGATTTGGGAGCTTCTGGAGCTCCTTGTTCCTTTATTTCAACAGCTAATTCTTCCTTTTTCTCAGCCTCCAGTGCACCAGATGCTTCTTGGATGCTGGGATCTTCATTCTCTGCATGGATCGGGCCTCCCGCTTCTGCTGCATCAGCTCTCTCTTCTTCTTCAATTTCTGCTACACAAGAATCAATCACATCAATACTTAAACAAAAATCATCATCTGGAATGGCTGGTTGTTTCATGGCTTCTCTTATATTGAAATTGATAGTGTCATTATTAAGCCTTAAAGTCAAATTTCCCTGTTTGCAATCAATAATAGCACCAACAGTAGCCAAGAATGGTCTGCCAAGAATTATGGGCAGGTTCTTGTCTACTTCCATGTCCAAAACAACAAAATCGCAGGGGTAAATAAAATCTTGAATTTTGACCAAAACATCCTCCATCACTCCCTCAGGTATCTTAGTTGATCTGTCTGCAAACTGAAGAGTGATTCCAGTCTCTTGAGGCTCACCAAGTTTTAGATACCTGCAAAGGGACAATGGCATCAGATTAACACTTGCCCCTAAATCACATAAAGCATTGGCAAATTTATTTGACCCAATTTCACAAGGTATTGTAAAACTCCCTGGATCCTTGAGTTTTCGTGGCAGCTCATTCTTCAGGATTGCACTGCAATTCTCATTTAGCACAACTGTACCATTCTCTTCTATCTTCCTCTTTCCGGATAGAACTTCTTTCAGAAATTTGCCATAAAGAGGTATTTGCTTTAAAGCTTCAAGAAGTGGAATGTTAATCTGCAATTTCTGGAAGGTTTCTAGAAATCTAGCAAAGCTACTTTCCAGGATATCATATTTAGCTCTACTTGGATAAGGAAGATGTCTAATATCAATATCAGTAATGAGAAGTGAATCCTTACCTTTTTTCCTTCTTGGAGAAGTTGATTGACTTACCTTTTCTTTTTCTTTCTCTTCTTCTCCTTTCTGAGCACCCTCCGCCTCCATGGCTGGCTGTTCTTTTGTGTGGTGCTCCTCCAAAGTCTTCCCACTCCTGAGTGTTATGGCCTTGACTTGCTCTTTTGGGTTAATTTCTGAGTTGCTAGGCAGAGCTCCTCTTGGCCTCTCATACACGTCTCGGTTAAGTTGATTCACCTGAGTGGTTAGGAGTGTGACCGATTGCTTTATTGACTGGACTTCAGTTTGTAGTGTCTTCATTGACTGAAGTTTTGCGTATATTGCGCGAATCAGTTTACTATCATCCTCCCGTTGTGTCTCCTCTTTTGGTTGTGCATTGATTTGCAATGGTTTGAATCCAGGAGGGTGCTGCCTTGATTGATTTACATTAGTCCAGGAGAAGTTGGGATGATTTTTCCAGCCCGGGTTGTAGTTGTTACTGTATGGATCCATCCTGCGAGAATTTCCAACAAAGTTAGTTTGTTCAGGCATGGAGTTTAAAGCATATATGTTACCTTGGCAATCATGATCAGCATGTCCTCCTCCTCATAGTCCACATATTGAAGCTACCACAGGGTGTGATTGTTGCTGGAAATTAGCAAATTGATGTTGAAGTGCTTCCAGCTGTTCTTGTGTGGTTGTTGAGGAGTCCAATTTGTAAATTCCAGCAGGCTTTTTGCTTGATCTCTCCATTGGGTATGAGTACATGTTGGCTGTCATCTCCTCTATCAGCTCATAAACCTCTTCTGGAGTCTTTTTATTGATTGAACCACCTGCTGCAGCATCAATCATGCTCCTGGTATTGATGTTCAGCCCATTGTAAAAAATCTCGATTTGGCTCCAAAGCTCAATTTTATGATTTGGGCATCTTTTGAGAAGTCCATTGAACCTCTCCCATGCCTCTGAAAGGTGTTCCTCTGATTCCTGCGAAAATTGGAAGATTTCATTCCTTAATTTGATAGTTTTAGCTGGTGGAAAATACTTACCTAAAAACTTTTTCTGCAGATCCTCCCAAGTGGCTATGGAACCAGCTGGTAATGTATTCAGCCACGTCTTAGCTCTTCCTCCCAACGTGAATTTAAAAAGCCTCAGCCTGGCTGCATCATCTGACACACCATTATATTTAAAAGTAGCACACAAATCTAAGAATCTCTCAATGTGGTCATTAGGATCTTCATTAGCCAACCCATTAAACTGGTAATGAGTCTGCAGCATAAGAAGAAGCTGAGGCTTAAAATCAAAATTATTAGCTTGAATAGAAGGGTTGATGATACTTGTCCTGTTTGTATTAGGGCTTTGTGTGACGAAGTCTTCCATGGTCCTCCTTGGCCTAAATGCTTGATCATCATTGGCTCCTTCTATGGGCTCCATCTCTTCTTGCTCTCTAGGATTGCTCTGGTTCTGATTTTCCTTTAGCCTCTACCGTAAAGTTCTCTCAGGTTCTGAATCAATCTCTTGGGCTGGTGTCCCTCGAGATCTGGTCATAAACCTCCTGCAAAGATAAAAAAACAAAAGCTCAAATCTTTAAATTTTTAAACTTTGTGCAATTACTGTTAGAAACTTTGGTCCTCGGCAACGGCGCCAAAAACTTGATGCGATCCTAGCTAATCACTAGCAAGAGGACTAATCAATGTAATATAGACTTTCTGCAAGTCCGTATATCGTCCCACAAGGACCTAGCCAACAGTTAATTGCTTTGTGAATAAAAATCTAAGGTTTGAGAAATCTGATCTTGAAACAAAGTTCTGAACTAAACCAGCACTTGAAACAGTTAGGAAAAGCTTTTAAGGGGATTAAATGATGAGTGAAGACGTTGGGAATCCAATTCCCTCCCTAGACACTTTCTGAGATTGAATATGAAAAGAGTTTTGGAAATCAATTTTTGACAAGCTTATAAAACTATGGCTACAATCCGCATCGGCATCACCCTTTTCCATCTCCTAGAGCAAACTACCCGGCGTAATCTACTCTAACTGAAAACATGAAGCTCACAAGTCATAGGCAGATCAACTAATCCAACAGGGTATTACTTTAAGGTCGAGGATTAACCCAAGGATTAGTGATCTACCTAGTGCATAAACTCAAAAAGACTGTAATTCCTATCAGCACGTCTCACCTTAAGCCCAGCGTCACCTTATAACCAGTACATAGCCAGAAAGCAAGAATGAATCAAGAAATTAAAACAATGAAAACTCATTCATACACCAAAACAGAAAACCAATTGAATTATAAATATCAATCTCATTACATGCCTAGGGAGTCAAGGACTCCCAACTAAAAATGACTACTCCATGCTAGAATTGAAAGCACACAAAGAGGTTTGTACAACAGCCATGAATTAAGAAAGAATAAGTAAAGAAAACCCCCTTGGGAAGAATTCCCTTAACCCCTCTTGCTCCTTGGCTGGAAGCTCCACCTCTCTTCCTCAAAGTGACGAGAGTTCGTGTGAACTCCCTCTGGACCTTCTCCTCTCTCTCTCAACTAAACTAAAAAGAAGAACTGAATACAAAATTGAAATTAAAATACAAGAACTCGAACTGAAAACTGGATGGAAAACTGAATGCTTTGCTCTTTGCCTAGGACCTCCTTATATACTTGTTTTGTTGCCCATGTCATGTAAATTGCTCTCTATCCAGGGGTATGAAGTACCCTTTCCCGACCTCATAATTGGCTCAAATTACATCAGGACCTTCCTTTTGAAATCCTTTCTATGCTCACGAAGTTTGAATCCATTCTGAGTTGGGAAACTCCAGATATGAGGGAAGGAAGTTGCCTTGATTTCTGCTGCCAACTTCTACACGGGTCCACCACTTTGAAGATGTGTAACTCGAGAATCCTTGCTTTGATTGACCTGAAATTTCGTGGGAAGATTCTCTGTAGTACCAGGAAGCTTCGTTCCAAGTTTTGCTTCAATTGGAATAGTGAAACTTCTTCTCTGATCTCCACAAAATCCGGATTTTTCTCCTTCCATATGCAGCAGATTCCTGTTTTGAAACAACTCCTTTGAACCATTCAATGCATCTAGACATAAGAATTTTACCTTAAACTCTTCGTGGGCACCTTCCTTAGACGTCTGGGACTCCTCCTCCCAAGTTTGGATTGGATTTGATTGCAGGTTCCCGAGATTTTCTAATTCTGAGCAGCAAAGTCTTCGGCGGTCGCGCTTAAATTGTGGCGCTGGTCGGCGCCATTAAACCCGATATTCGTTTAAGTCGCTTCTCCACATGGCGCGGTCGCGCCGATCTGTGCTGAGATTTCCATGCGGTCGCGCCCGGTCCTTGGACAATTTCTTGGTCCTCGAATGGCAACTTTACTTTCTGCTTTTCGCTCCTTTTTTGGGTGGCGGCCTCCTCAAGGTGGTGGTGCTTCCGGCGCTGGTGGTCGCCACTTTACATTCCCCAACTGTTGTCTTTCATGACCGTTAGGTCGTTGGACATTTTTGCACATTAATTTGAATTTTTGAGGGTTTGTTTGGCGCGGTCGCGCCGTTCTTGGGTATCTCTGGAAACGGAATTGAAGCTTTCTTCCTGGTGCGGTCGCGCCATTTTAAGCCGTCGTTATGGCGCGGTCGCGCCACTCCTTTGTCTTTTGCCGACTTCTTGTTTTAGCCCCTAGAACTCCATGTATGGAAACAGAGTGGCGCGGCTGGGCCACTGAGAGCGCCATTTCGCATTCCGGGGTTGTCTTCTATCTGGTTCTGGTAGCCGTTGGGAATTTCCAGGAATTGTTTGAATTTTTGTCCAATAAATCGGGCGCTAGTCGGCGCCAGAAACGGCGCGGTAGCGCCGTTCTTCATTTTCGCTTGTTTTTGCTCCTTTTTCCTTCATTTTCCCTCGGAATCCAGATTTTCTTCTTTTTCCGGGTACCTGAGACATAAACATGTATTTGAGTTATATTTGTCCCTTTTAAACTCTAAATCAACTAAAATTGGGAATTTATGATTAATAATTCATGCCTAAATAAGTGTCTTTTGGACACTTATCACGCGACTTTCAGCGCCAAGTTGTGTTTTGGCGTTTCTTTCGGCAGAATGACAATTTTGGCATTGGGTGCTTGACCCGACCAGGATGACAGTTTGACGATCGGCCTTGTCGTTAGGTAGAACTTGGTATCTGTAAAAGAAGCTTTGGCCTTGGTGAACGGACTCTCATCGGCATACACCATCTTCTGTTTGCCATCCCTCTAGTACTTGAAGCACTAGTGGAGCGTTGAAGGTACGACCCCATTGGCATGGAGTCATGGTCGACCCAGGAGTAAGTTGTATGAAGTCTTGAAGTCGATTTCTTGGAACGGAGTTTTGGCCATCATGTCTCCAATGAGTAACTTCAACCTATCATGCCAAGCGTGCGTTGGCTTTCTTTGTTGAACCCTTGAATGAGCAAGGAGCTTGTAGACAAGTCTTTTGCGGAGATGTTGACCGTAGAACCGCAATCGATGAGAATACGGTTGACGCGATGGTCCTTTATGTAGCCGATTACAAACAAAGGCCAATAATGGTTTCTTGCCTCTAGTTGTGCGTCCTCCTCTCAGAATGTAATGCACGGTGGATAGGAGATGGCGAGTGCCTCTCCTAGATGAGACACTTGTTACGATGAAGATGTCTCTTCCTCCTTTCAGTATGGAGGAGTCAGGCCGACTTTTGGTTGGTCGTTTTTCCTCATCGTGAATTCCTCCAATTCGGTTTGAATTTTCTCTGGCTCGTCGAGAACCCGGATGAGAGCCTGTTTGGATAGGATGTCCAGGTCGAGGTCATCATCAATCTCATTTAACAACGAGATTTGTTGCAAGGATGTCTCGAGGTTGTCACACTCGACGACTGATAGCTTGCATTTATCTTCTTGACTGAACTGCTTGGGAGGGGCCGTCGAGCAAGTTACCACCATTGCTGGCGGCGCAAAGAATTCCCTTGGGAAGAACTCCGCCAGTGTAACGGGTCTTCTTTTTCATTTGTCTGCTCCTTGGACGTGGGTCTTAAGAGCCTTCTTTTGGCGATTCGCGGCTCTTTAGTTTGGCCGCTTCGCCTTTGTTTTGGTGGTCGCTGGCGGTTTAATTTTTGGAATAGGTTTCTTTCGCTGTGTGACCAATATCCACCCCTCTGCATCTGCTGCAGCAACTTCTTGGGGTGTCGGTTTTGGTGCAACCTTAGCTGGTGGTTGGCGGTTGTGCTATTTGTTTGGCGGGCTAGACTTGGGACGATATTCCCTCCTCATAACCTGAGGTTTATTGAGTCTATTTCGCCTACTAGACTCGGCCTAGATGGAAACGATGTTTGCCGACGCCGTGCCTTCTGCTCCGTCGATCACAATGCAGCCTTACGCTGCGAGATTCATGATTCAATCCTTTAAAACAAAACATTGCTCGATCGAGTGACCAAGAAGACGGTGCTATTTGTAGAAGTTTCAATCCTTTGATCTCGCAAGGTCGTCGGGTCTTTTGATGGCCAGAAACTTGATCAAGTCGTTCTCGAGCAACTGCTCGAGCATGATGGGAATGTCAGCGTCAGCGAAGGGGTAGGTCTTTGCTTGCCTTTCCTTCAGGGACGGTTTCCAATAGGTGCCCCCAGCGGGCAGCCGTGGAGGGAAGTTTGTTTTTACATTGCTTCTGACCTTGATCGGTTCGAAAGCATTAGTGGCGAAAAAGTTCTTTGTCTTCTCCTTCATGTCTTGGGTGGTAGCCTTCCCTTTTTTGCGCGGGTCGGCTATTGGAATGGCATCTTCCCCCTGTTCTTCGATGAGAGTTTCCATGTTGTGAGCTTCTGTCGCAAGCTCCTGGAAATCTTTTGGCTTCTTGCACTGGATGTAGAACAGAAGCTCCCACCGCATCCCTCGAGAACACATCTCGATTTTGGCATCGAGCGATAAATTGGAGCTATCCTTAGAGTTGAGGCTGAGATTCCTCCACCGATTGATATAGTGGATTACTTTTTCGCCTTCCTTTTGTTTGCGGTTGGCCATCTCGACCAAAGTCACAGTGCGTCGGGAACTGTACAACCGGTTGAGGAACTCCCGCTCGATCTGTTCCCAGCTATCGATTGATTCCTGAGGCAATTCAATTTACCAATCGAAGGTGTTGCCTTGAAAAGATCGGCCGAACTACTTGACCAACAAGTCGCCGTCTGTGCCGGCATTGTTGCAGGTTTCGATGAAGTGGGCAACATGCTATTACATGCTGTTTGGGATGGCCGTCGCCATTGAATTGCTAGAACTTCGGTGGGTGATAGTCGAATAGCATGGGGGTGTTCTCTATCCTCTGCGTGTACGACCTCTGATAGGCAACCGACTTGCTTTCGCCAGAGTCGTTTTGCATGACGCGGTTGATGAGTTTAGTCACTGCGTTGAGGGTAAGGGAGTTCGACTCCTCTTCGTTTCATGACTTTTGAATGGTCACGGGGCCATTGGCCGCTACTCGTCGAAAGCAGGTTCCTCCTGGTGAGGTATGGCCGTGGCGCTTGTGATTGTCTAGTTTAGGTCGACTTCTCGAGAGACGCTGCCAGAGTTGGTGTTGGGTGCGTCTATTCCCAATCGCTCTAGTATCCTGCCGATTTGAAGGTCACGAGCTGTGAGTTGTGCATCTTTGATGCGCAACTGGTCGCTTTGTTCTTTTAACGCAACCTGCATTTCTACAAGTTGCTCCTTAATTGTTTTGGCCAAGGTGGCCAATGCGGCTACTCTGTCGGATGGAGTTGCGGGAGAAGTTTTCGTCTCGAAACGAAGTGGAGATGACTTAATTGGCGACCATGCTGCCGAGCTGGCCGTCGAAGTTCTTTGTAGCAGTGAGGCCGCTGTGGGCGACTCGGATGAAGAGCCAATCGCTATTGGGTGCCTGAGAGGCGATGTCTGGATGGGCGTTGACTCGATGGAGTAGCCGCCGTTGGTGATCGGGCCACTGGAGAGGTTGTCGGCGTCTGTCGGCGTGGGGAAGACATTGGTGACCTGTTGGCTGTGGTGGTCAACACTGCCAGGAGATTGTGAAAAATAGTCACAATCGGCGACTTGCCCCTTGCTGTTGTTCTAGGCAAGGCTGAAGTCTATGTTGGGTTCCTTCCTGCTGCGGAGGAAGAGGTTGCGTAGGTGTTGCTCATATCGCCGGACCATGGTCAATACGACCGAGCCCCTACATGAGGGTGGCGATTGAGTTGGACTGACCACCAGATGGTGCACCAGTGGTGTGGTGTCAACGACCAGGTGGATCGGCCTATTTACTGTTGGGATCATCCTGATCGGTGCGGGGACTAGTTTGGTGGAGGCTGCGGTAGCTTGTGGTTGGTAGACAACACTCGGGCAATGCGCGTCTCGCATGAAAGGAGCCTGTCCGATGGATAACTTCTGGTCAATGCCCTTGCCATTGGGTGAGTGGGTGGTGGTGGAGAGGTCGAAGCGCAGATGTTGGCCGGAGTAGTGGCCGCTGGTCCGTGAGCGCCTATTGCTGCGGTCGAGCTTGCGCCCGCGGCAGGACGCGGACAAGCTGAGGTCAACTTGCAATTTACTTGCCTTTATTGTCGTTGTTGTTGTTGATGCTGTTGCTGGCCATGGCTGAAGTTTGAATTTTTTTTTTTGTTTCTGACGGAGAAGGAGATGAGAGGTAGGAGATGTCCCACCGGGATGCCAAATCTGTTTAATTGATAAAAAATTTGCCAGTCCGCGAAATAGAGAATTTGTGTTACAAGTTGTGTTTGAAAGTTAAGAAATGTGCGAGTACAATCTACTATTATTCCTCTCATTTGATCTCCATAAGTGATATGCAAATTTGGTTCCTCCTTCGAGTTATTGTCGAGCTATAAGCCTCCGAGCAGGTGTGCACGAACAATGTGGTTGTAGTCTGCTGGACGGAACTATTTGTTTTCCGTATGTGTATCGATGTGTTTTGACGTCACCTGTGAGTGTACAAAGAGCTTGCGGAAGGGTTGTTCGAGCGTCAACGAACCTGAACTTGAGTGAATGAACTACTTTGATCGAGAATGCGTCTGTAGTGCGAGAGAGCCAATTTTTGACCTTTCTGAGGTTGCACTTGTGGCTATTTGTAGTAAGTTGAATGCTGTATTGTTGGAGTTCGATCCCAGAAAATGGGATCTCAACTCTGTGTTTTTTTTGGAGTGAATTTAGGATCTATCCTTAGGAAGAGGATCGACAGGTGACTTGCCAATTCTGGTCCCTCTTTTGTTGGGCAGAGACCAGAATTGGTCAACTAGAGTTGAGGATGTGGCAGGTGTCAGGCAAACATAAATTTGATGAGTTGTCGGTGATGTTGACAATGACGAAGCCGACTACGTAGCGACGCGATGGATCCTAACAACGGGCTATGCATGGTGCTTTTGAAATTCCATGGACGGGATTGCAATAAGTCCATGACGGTTGTTCTATGGGCTAGTGGGCGACTCGGCTCGTCGAATTTGGACCAGATACATTTTTGGGTCTTCAGATATACTTGACTGACTATTGATTTTACCTATTTAAACTTTGAACCAGAGTATTAAAAGCTAAATCGGACCGGTCAATCCGATTCTCGATTGAACTAGAACCTGAGGCCAGTCCGATTCTTATTAACTCAATTTGGTTCACTATAAATCAGCACAGCTAAATTACTTTTGTTTTATTGTTGTTTCACCGAAAACCCACCGGTCTGCGAAGAGGCAAAACCGAGAGAATATATCGATTAATTCAGAAAATTTATGTTTACAATGTGAGTGAGTCAGGAAAAAGCGAGTACAATCTCCTATGCTTCCTCTGATTCGATATCTGTTACAATTTTAGCGAAGTTGAAGCTTCTGGCGAAGAAACGTCGAAACTGGTTCTGGAACGAGTGTGCACGAACTGTTGTGGATTTTATCCGTCGGGCGGAGGTATTTGTGCTCAGCGTGTATCGACTTGTGACATTGCCGGCGAACGTGTAGAGCTGCTCCGGTTGAACTGTCGAGTTGCGACGGACTGCGAGTTACTTGACTTCGATGGCTCGAAAGCCTCTGCGTGTGGAGTTTCTTCTCGGAGGAGGAGTTTTCAGACCTTCGTTTTTGAGAGAGAAGCTCTAAGCGTGGTGTGATTTCTCGGCTAGAATGCTCTTGAATTCGATTTTTTCCAACCCCTACGATAGGGAACTTCTGGCTATTTGTAGCCGAATTTGTTCAATGGTTGAGGAGTTTTGCCTGGGAAAGGGGATCACGATCCCCTTTCTGCTGCCATCGTTGGGAGAGGAGGGGGACCAGGAGCTTGGACTCCTCGATTTAGCTTCTTCAGTTAACGACCAGAATTGGTCGTTTGACTGTGGAGGATGCTGACTGGGGCGCCGACTGAGTTGTTGCCGCGACGGATTTCCGCTGACGGGGACGCCGACTGTGCAGATGACGTGATGACAAGAATGGGCTGCGCTAAGAGGCTTTTGAGAATCGATCGAGCCTACCCATGACGATCATTTTCTGGATCGGTGGGTTCCTGGACTCATCGAATTTGGGCCATGCACATTTTGATGCATACAGATTGCCCCCTTCGAGACTTGACCGTTTGGGAGGAACGATCGAGTTTCGAATGTGAAGAACACAACACACACACGCAACATTTTTTTTTTCCGATTCTTTTACTATTTTAGGATTGTTTATCATTTGTGTACTGTTCTTCTGTCCTCTTGCTTTTTTAGGACAGTGTATATTTTCTGTACACTTGAATGTATAGATTTTTTTCATTTTTTTCATTTTTTGTGGATCTCTTGCTGTTTTATAGCTGTTTGCCTTTCTCTCTCTTTTTTTTTTGATTTTTTTTTGTACACGCGTACAGGTGTACGGTATAGAGAGATGATGTACCTGAGCAGAGATGTCGCCTAGGTTTGAGCAACAGCGGCGAATTGGTGTTGAGCTGCTGGCTGCAGTATATTTTGGGTGTTGTCAAAGGTTGTTTCGAAACCTTGGAAAAGTCCGACGCGATGGAGTTTGCGAGCTTCTGCAAGTCTCGGCGATTTCAGCTGTCGTGCCGAGGAAGGGTGTCACCTAGTGACTCTGGGTATGTCACGCTGGTGAGAGGTGCAGTTTCGGTAGCTTTCGACGATTTTGAATGTTGTATTGAATGTAGATGTCGCAGACTGGAATGAAGATCGTTGCGCCGAAGAAAGAATTCGCACATGAGTGAGGCTTGAAGGGTCGAGTTCAAGTTGAGCTCGATACTCCAAAGGAAACTGTCATGACGAACTCCGGTTCTATGAGTTTTGGCAGTTCTGACCATCGCCCCAAAGAAAGGGTGTCATGCAGTGACTCCGTGTGTGTTGCGCTAATGAAAGACACAATTTCGGTAGCTTGATCATCGCACCAAGGGGGGATTTCGAATCCGAATAAGGCCTGAAAGACCGAATTCGAGCACGATTGATTTCTCGACGAGTTGAGGTCTCTTTTGTGAACTATATTGATGCGCCAGGTAGAGGATTTTAGAAGGAGGTGTGTGTAATAGGATCCACTTTTGCCGAACTGATCTCCTCAGCGCATTGGATTTTTTTTTGGCGCTTTGGCTTATGCGCAGCTTCTAGAGGATTTGAGGCAGCGACGTGGGTCCCACCTTTTTGTTTAGAGGGCTCCTTCTTAAGTGAAGAGAATACTAATCCCCTTCCTGTGAATTAGGGATAATCTGGTTACAAGGTTTCATCCTCCTCTTCTGGTCTTGCTCTGCGAATTTGGGTGTGAGTTTTGGCATCAACAACAACTTGCAAATTTGACTTTTATAGCAGTCTACAATTTTGGTTGGGAGGGCAATCTGCGATTTTGGTTGGAAGGGCAGTCTGCAAATTTGGCTTCTTCTCCTATTTGTGGCATTGAGTCTGGGAGACTGCTGTGATTAGGGCTTCCGAATTGCTGTTTCCTTCTCATCTACGAATTTGGTTGGTAGGACAATATGCGAATTTGGCTTTTTCTTCTGTATACGATTTTGACTTTAGGGATTGACTGCGATTTTTTACTTCAGAGACTGCCTGCGACTTAGGGCTAGGAGATTGTTTACGATTCTGGCTTGAGAGGTAGGCTGCGAATTTGACTTCTTTGCTAGTCTGCGATTTGGTGTTTTCAGCATGCGATTTCTGACTTCAAGGACTTTCTGCTAATTTAGGCTTTCGGGAGGCAGTCTTTGTCTGCGAATTGGCAGTCTGTGAATTGCTGCCTATCTTCTGCTATTTGACTATGCAACCTTCCCGGCTCGTGTTAGAAGTCCTCAGCGAATCACAATTTAGAGGTACTATATCAATTTCTTCTCTCCCGGCAGCCTCGGATTGAATTCGAGTCAGCCTGGGTCGACCCCACTCTCTTTTCTTTCTTCTTTTCTTCTTCCCTCTTTCTTCTTCTTTTTCTCTCCCCTCATTTTCAATTCCTCCCTCATTCTCTCTTTTCACGATTTCTCTCCTTTTTTTTTTTTTTTTTTGAACTTTCTCTCTGTCTCAATTTTCTTTTCTCTCGCGTTCTAAGTATCTGTCAGTTTGTCAATGCGACAAAACTAACAATTCTTTATGTGTCGCGTGCTGGAGTTGAATCCAGGACGCATCTGGCTTGGTTGCCGAATGCTGGATTTTGCTTTGGTCGCACCCAGCTCGGTCGTCGGGTGCTGAAGTTGTCTTTTGGCTGCATCCGGCTCGGTCGTCGGGACGTTGGGGCTTCTTATTTTTTTGTTCTGCATTCGGCTCGATCGTCGGGACGCAGGATTCTTTTGTGCGGCTTGGCTTGGTTGCCGAGGTGCTATGGTCGCATCCGGCATGGTCGCCGGGTGCGGGCAATGTGTTTCGAATGAGCTCGGCTGGGTTGCCGGGGTGTTGTATTTCCATGTTGTCGCATCCGGCTCAGTCGCTGGGTGCTGATTTTCGTTTTTGCTATGGCCGGATCGGTCACCGGGAGATAGAACTTTTGTTTTGGTCATCGGGTGCCAAATTTTTTATTCGATTGAGTCCGGTGAGTCACGCTAAGGCAAAATTTTTGTGCTGGCGCACCTGGCTTGGTCGCCGGCTGCTAATTTCTGTGTGGTCGTCGCTAGCCAGAGTCGCTGAGTGCGAGCTACTTGTGGTCGCAGCCGACGAGAATTGCCGAAGCGCGAGAGTGTTTCGATCTCTTTCTGTTTTCTTGCGACTGCTTCTTTTTGTCGCAACTCTTTTTTTTTCTTGCGACTGTTTCTTTTTGACACCATACTGTGTTTTTTTTTGTCAGGCGACTGCTCTTTTTTGTCGGTTGCTTTTCTTTTGCGACGGCTTCTTTTTGTCGTACTGCCTTTTTTTTTTTTGTTCGGAGAAGAGTTACATACCTGGCTCCGATTGGCTGCGTCCGGCTCGATCGCAGGTCGCAGGAGTTTGTTGCACAACACCCGACTCAGTTTCCGAGCGTAGAGATTTTTGTTTTGATTCCTGGCTGGGCCGCCGAGAGTTGCGAGACATTGTTTTGATGGCACCCGGCTTGGTCGCCGAGTACTGCAGTTTTGTTTCACTCCTAGCTTGGTCACCGGGGACGGAATTTCTCTTTCGGGTGAGCCCGTGAGCCCGGCTGGATTGCCGGGAAGCAGAATGCATGTGCTAGCGCACCTGGCTTGGGCGCCGAGTACGAACTGTTGTCTGGTCACAGCCGGCTAGAGTTGGCCACCGGGTGCGAGTTGCTTTGAGGTCGCAGCCTGCCAGAGTTGGTTGCCGGTGCGAGTTGCTTATGGTCGCAGCCGGGTTGGTTGTTGGGTGCGTTAATGAACGTCGACCTCCTAATTTCTTGCGGCTGCTCCTTTTTGTTGCAACTCTTTCTTTTGGCGACGACTACTTTTTGTCGTGGCCTTTTCTTCTTTTCCTTTTGTTTTTTCTGCGACTGCTTCTTTTTGTCGCGATACTATTTTTTTTTTTAACAGAGAGAGATTACGTACCTGGTTCTGTTGGCTGTGTCCGACTTGGTCGCCAGGCGCAGGAACTTGCAGCATTGCACCCAACTCGGTCGCCGGGTGTTGTTTGGTCGCGTCTATCTTTGTTTTCGTTCTTGAAGTTTTGAATTGTGCTTGGCTCGGTCGCCGGACACTTGCTTTGGTCGCGGATAGCTGTATAACTGGCCGTGGAGTTGTGAGTTGTGCTCCGCTCGGTCGCCGGGCATTTGTTTTGGTCGCGGCCAGTGTGTGGCTGGTCGCGCAATTTTGAAGGGTGCTCAGCTCGGTCGTCAGACACTTGTTTTGGTCGCGACCAGTGTGTGGCTGGTCGCGGAGCTTCGAAGGGTGCTCGACTTGGTCGCCGGGCACCTGTTGTGATCGCGGCCAGTGTGTGGCTGGTCGCAGAGCTTCGAAGGGTGCTCGGCTCAGTCGTTGGGCACCTGCTTTATGTTTCACAAAACTCGTTTCCTGTCCAACTTGGTCGTCTGGCACTAGGATTCGAGTGTGCGGCATCTGGTACTGTCTCCAGATGCTGAATTCTCCGTTTTGTTGTGCTTAGCTTAATCGCCGGGCACTAGAGAGTTTTATTTTGTTCGCTTCCGGTTTGTTGGCCGCAAGGCTGCTTGCTTCTGTCGCGCTAGGCTCTGGCGCCGTGCGCTTGGCTTTGGAACTGTGCTCGACTTGGCCGCCGAGACACAGTGTTATCGTTTTGGTCGCACCTGGCTCGGTCGTTGGGTGCTGTTTTTCTTTACTGTAGCTGGCTTTGTGGTTGGCCGCAAGTTTGGAGATGTGCTCTGACGCGATCCCAGCTAATCACTAGCAAGAGGACTAATCAATGTAATATAGACTTATGTAAGTCCGAATATCGTCCCACAAGGACCAAGCCAGCAGTTAATTATTTTCTGAATAAAAATATAAAGTTTGAGAATCCTGATTTGAGAAACAGAGAATTAAACTAAATCAGTAGTTGAAAACTGTTGAGAAAAGGCTTTTGAGGAATTTCAATGAGGACAGAAAGCATTGGGAATCCAATTCCTTCCCTAGGCACTTTTGAGATTGAATAGAAAACAGTTTTGAAAATCAATTTTTGACGAGCTTATAATACCATGGTTACAATCCGCATCGGCATCACCTTTTTCTATCTCCTAGAGCCAACTAGCCGACATAATTAACTGTACTTGATAGCATAAACACGAAGCTCCTATGTCATAGACAAGCCAACTAATCCAACAGGGTATTACTTTAAGTTCGAGGATTAACCCAAGGATTAGTTAACCTGCCTAGTGCATGAACTCAGAAAGATTCGTATAACCCTATCATACATCTTACCTTAAGCCTAGCGTCACCTTATAACCAGTACATAGCAGACAGGAAGTACGAATCAAAGATTACACAACTTGAAAAACTCATTAATGCACCAAATTGAAATCAAATAAACATTAATATATCAATCTCATTACATGCCTAGGGAGTCATGGACTCCCAACTATAAACGATTACTCCATACTGCAATTAAAAACACACAGAAAGATTCTGATAACAGCCATGTAAGAAGAAAAACTAAGTACAGAAAAACTCCCTGGGGAAGGCTGCTCTTAATCCCTCTTGCTCATTGACTGAACGCTCCACCTTGCTTCCTCCAAATTGGCCAGAGGTCGTGTAGGACTCCCTCTGGACCTTCTCCTCTCTCTCTAAACTAAACTGGGAAGCAAAACTGAATACAAACCTCGAAACTAAACTCCAAAACTGAATGCCTAACTCTTCCCCTTGGGCCCCTATTTATAGTTGAAGTTCTGTCCAGACCTTGTAATTTTAGCCTCTGTCCAGGGGTATGAATTGTGACTTCCCGATCTCAGAATTTGATAAAATTTCATTCGAAACTTACTTCCGTAGTCCTTTCCTTTCTCAAAAAATTTGAATCCATTCTGAGTTGGGAAAGTCGAGATATGATGTGAAGAAGTTGGATGGTTTCTGCTGCCAATCACTGCACTGGGTCCCACCACTTTGGAGATATAAAAACTAGAGAAACCCGACTTGGAATGGCCTGAATTTTCGTGACATGATCCTCAGTATCATCAGGAATCTTCGTTCCAACTTTGGCTTCAATTGGGATTCAGAAACTCCATGTATACTCTTCATAAAATTCGAATTTATCTTCTTCTTTTGGCAGCAGTTTCCTAGTTTGAATTTGAACTTCTCTTCTTGATCATTCAATGCATCTAGACTCGAGTAAACTACCTTAAAATCTTCGTGGATACCTTCCTTAGATGCTTTGGACTTGTTTTCCCAAGTTTGAACTTGATTGGATGTCAGGATCCCGAGATTTTCGTAACTTGTCAATGCTAAGTCATCGGGGTGCTTGACATCGGCGCGGTCGCGCCACTGGAGCGGGATTCCTTCTAAGTCTGGAGGCGGCCGTCGAACCCGTGCTGAGGTTGGAAACTTGGCGGCGCGGAAGCGCTAAATTGTGCAGTAGATGTGGCGCGGTCGCGCCACTCCTTAGACACATCCTTGTTCACTGAACGACAACTTCTCTTTCTGCATTTAGCTCCTCTTTGGCGCGTCCATTCTGGCTCTGCTTGAGGTAGCGCCGGTTCTTTGGCGCGGTAGCGCCCTCCGAAGGTGTGGTCGCGCCATTTCACATTCCCCAACTGTTGTCTTTCATGACCGTTGGGTCGTTGGGCATTTTTCTTCGTTAATTTGAATTTTCGCATAATTATCTGGCGCGGACGCGCCATCCTTCTCTTTGGCTCTTTTGCTCATTTTTCCTCTGTTTTTGCTCCAATTCTAGTTTTTCTTCTTCTACTGGGTACCTGAGGCACAAAACATAAAACTTAGTCATATATGTTGATTTTATACTCGGAATTAACTCAGAATTAGATTTTTCACTCAATTTTCATGCCTAAAGATAGTGTCTTTCAGACACTTATCATGCTCTGCCCGGCTTGGCTGTCGGGTGTAGCGACTTTGTTTTGATTGCACTCGGCTTGGTCGCCGAGTGCTGAATTCTTTTGGTCGCGTCCGGCTCCGTTGCTGGGCGCGAGGTTGACTTCTCGAGCATAAGAGAATCAGTAGACCCTTTCCGTTTTGCCCACTCTCTTTTTTTTTATGTTCTTCTATTTTTTTTTTTTTGGCGGTTGGTTATTTATGTAAGCCCCTCATTTTTTTTTTTTTTTCGTGACTTCAATTTTTTTTGCTCGTAGACTCCCCTTTCTGTTATCTGCGACTTTTCTTAGGTGTTCTTTCCTCCATTTTTTTTTTTGAGAGAGAGTTAGATTGCGTACCTGACTTTAACTTGGCTCACGATTTCGACACTTTGTTGCTGATGTCTACTCCATCGGATTCTTTCTCCTTTCTTGGTTTGGCCCTTTCGAGCGTTAAGGGGTCCTTGAGAGGTACCGTTCGCCATTGCTTGTGAATTTGTGACTTTGAGGGAAAGCATCAGCCATTATTATTACCTCTCGGGGGACCGTCGGCCTGCGGTGGATGTGACATAACGGTGCCTCCAGTCAAGGCTGTTCACGATTTATGGAGCCGCCCTGTCGTTGACGAGGATGACCAGATTTGTTATCTCCCGAAGATCGACGAAGCTTCGTCATCTCCACATCAGAATGTAGGTCATATCTTGCTGAGTCCGATGCATGATCATCAAGTTCGTTTCTTCGCGCCGAAGCTCGCCATCGACAGCAATCGGCTTGATGCTTGGGATGGCAAACTGATGGTGTGTGCAAGTCCTCAACATTTACCTTTCTATTTTGAGTGGGCCGGCGTCGTCCTTCACACTTGTCCCGAGCTGCTGGCCACGGCTGGCCTGACTCATGCGGTTTGAGCCTCCACGATCTTGTATCGGTGCTGTAGCAACGTCATGCATTCCTTCTCGGAGGTTTGGTGTTCTTCTACCAACACCATCTTTACTCGAGAAGGAGAACTGTCAATTTTGCTATGGGACTTGCATCGACTCAGGGGGTTACCTCTTTCCGGGAACATTTTCAATGAGGCAACTCCGATGCTGGCTGATTTTGTTCAGAGTCGCTCCATGCCGCTACCCGAGAGCCTCCAGTACCTCATTCTTGTGTATTACCGACTGTTTTGCCGTTTGAAGACTTCGAACTTGGAGGGGTTCTCTGGGGTTCCTATGGCCGAATGGGTGTCCTTTTGGCTCCAAGCCAAATAGGACGCGCAACCTATAGTAGACACATGGGTCGATCGCGGGAGGACGACTGGTTCCATGATTCGTGACCGTTCGGCGCTACAAGATCAGCCTCTTTCAGAACTCGGAGTCCCTGTGGCGCTCGCAGATGAGGTATATTTGGCCGACTTTCTATCAGCGTGGCTTTGTCGTTCCCTTTTCTCCTTGCCGGGTGGCACACTGAGAACCAGCGTTTTCAATATGGCTTGTTATATGGCAAGTGGCAAGAAGTGCAACTTAGCCAGCACAGCCTTGGACAACCTGTACCGGGGCCTCAATAGCTTTTCTCGGGGGAGAGTCCCTTGGCCCTTCATTTTTTTGTGGCTCGCCCAGTGGTTTGCTGTCCACGAGGCTGATTCTGACGACGACGACAGACCACTGATGATGCTGTACCGCAACCCGGCGCACACTCACTTCTACACTCAAGAGGAAGCTCGCTCCTTATTTTGGCGTGGTGGAGTGCGATGCTGGTACCCCTTGGAGGCACTTCCTCCTGGACCGATCATTGACAAGCCTGGTCAGTTTGCCTCTTGGAATGAAGTGGAGTACTTCCGTTGCCTGCGAGGGACGTCTCTCATTTTGCGGCAGCGTGAGTCTTTTATCGTGGAGCCTTATTGTCCCCACCGGTTTGCTCGTCAATTCGGGTTCTGCCAAGATTTGCCGGGAGCGATGTTCGCTGCCCAACGGACAGCGGATACAGTGAACGCGCTGATGGAGGTATGGCGAGCTGCGACTTCTGTTCCTTTTGGCAGCGTGGATATACCTCCCTTTGTGAGTCCCAGTTCCGACCCGGGTGTGACAGCTCTCTTTCGGGAGTCCTGGCTTGAGACCGTTGTTCCCGACTTTGAGGTAAGAGTCTCTTCCCGTTTTCTTTTGTGTCTTCTTTCTTCTCCTTTGTTCTTTTTTCTTTTTTTTTTTTGTAATTTCTTTGCTCTTCTTTTGTGTTCAGCGAGCATGGAAGAAGTTTACCAATGCGCCGGGGAAAGCTTTGCCGTCTGCGCAGGTAGATGGTGGTGTGGAGGAAGTCCGCAAGAGCTCTCAAAAGAACGCGAAGCCTCCGGCTCCTCGGAAGGCGAAGAAGGGTAGAGCCACGAAGAAGAAGGCGCCCCGACCGAAGGTTGTAGAGGAGAAGGTGTCGACACCGTCGAAAGTCGTACCGGCGAAGGGTATCGTTATTAGAGAGGCATCTCCGGCACAGGAGGAACCTTGGCCAGTTGTGTTATCTTTGCCGGCCGAAAGTGCCCCGTTGGACAAAGGGAAAGGAGTGGCTGAGTCGGTGTCCCCGCCGAAGAAGGCTGCTGCGAAGAAGAAGTCTGGAGTTCCGCAGACAGAGCCTTTCGTTTACGTCCCCCCTCCTTTCAAGAAGAGGTTGTGAACGAGTTTGGGTAAGCCTGTGACACATTTGACTCCGCTTTTTGTCATTCAGCCGTCGGAGACCCCTCTGTCAGACTCGGGAGACTGCACCCCCTAACGGATCTGTTGCTTTGCCGGTTGGAAAGACTACTGCTGAGCCGGGGGTGACACTTGCGCAAGCCCACCCGGTTGGGTCACGGGCAGTTGAGGAGTCAGTCGGCTTGCCTTCTCATGCACTCGCGGTCGTCGTTGCTCCTTCGATAGACCAGCCTATCTTCCGGCAAGATGATCTGTTTGATCTCGCTGACTTGGAGGATACTCGACGGCTGGAGTAGATTGGAGAAGAGGCGCCCTTTGCCGTCGTTACCAGTGGATTTGTGACTGGCGGGGTCGAGCGTCCGGTGGCTATTTCGAGTGATGATGGAGCGCCCTTTGAGCCTTTAATTGGAGCAGCCGAAGGTGGATTTCAGCACCTTGTTTCTGATCCGGTTGCCACGACTTCGAGGAAGGAGCCTTTTGTGTCGTTTCCTCCTAGCAGTGGAGAAGCAACTTTTACTGCGAAAGATGGAAATTCGGGTTCGGGACGTCGGCCTGTTAGCAAGGATTTGTCGACTTCACGACCTGCGTCGGTAAGGACTTCTCACCCTGTTCCTTCTCTTTCCCTTTCCTTCTCTTTCCCTTTTTTTTTCTTTCGTCATCTCTCGACTCCCTTCTCTTTTTTTTTTTTAGAAGTCGACCTTTCCCCTTTCGGCGATGTCGAGGCTGTTGATGCAGCGGTCCGCGCTGGGGCTGTGGACAGAGTTCGTCGGCTCAATTTTATCAGCAGCCGAGGATCCAAGTTCACCCGAGCTTGTGGCGAACACGTGTGCCATTCTTGAGCATTTGAGAGGAGCCGGTGTCGATACCTCGGTGTTGGAGCAATGGGTGGAGGACTTTGCTTCGGAGGCGGCTCGTTTTCAGCAGCTGTGCAGCTCTTTGGCCGGGAAGGTCAGTCTGGCCGAACGGTTTGCTGCTGAGACTGAACTCGCACAATCTGTCCGGCGTGTAAACCGTCGGCGCGATGACTTAATCGTGGACTTAGATAAATGCCAGGCTGAACTCGAAGCTGCGGAGGCTGAGCAGACAGCTCTTCGTGATCGTCTGGCATTCGTCTCGACGCAACTCGACTCTATCACTGCTGAGCTCGCGACCATCCGTAGAGGGATCGACACGGCTGAGGAGGAATCTTCTGCTCTTGAGGGCCGACTCAGTTCTGTTCGATCGTGCCCTGTTCTTTATGAGGCAGAGACGCGACAGTTGGCTGAATTTCGAGCCGAAGTGATGCGACTGCGGCAGCGGGTGGTTGACTTTGAGCTTCCCTCTCTTTGATGTACATTTTTTTTTATAGTCTCTCTTTTCTTTTGAGACTTGATATTTTTTTTGGCCTCCTATTTTTTGTTACAAAGCTTGTACTGTTCCCATCACACATTTTTTTGTGCAATGAGAAGTACTTCTTTTCTTTATTCAACTGTCTTTTCTCTTTCTCTCTTTTTTTTTTTTTCCCGCTGCCCTTCTCATAGGTAAAATCGTTTAAGGAATTTACCGTTCGTTATCGGCAGCTCTGAGCCGTTTGAAGAGACGAGCTTGTAGGCACCATTAGTCTAGGCCTCCTGCACCACGTACGGTCCTTCCTACTTCGGTGCGAACTTGCCCCCGATTTTGCTCGTAAAGAGCATTGGCAGTCGAACTGCGAGCACAAGGTCGCCCTTCTGGAATGACCTGAGCCGTACCTTTTTGTTGAAGGCTCGGGTCATGCGAGACTGATAGCACTCGAGTCGTTGTTGCGCTTCGAGTCGCTGGTCATCGAGTGACTCAAGTTCGGCAAGTCGTAGTTGGGCGCACTCCTCCGTCGTCAGTCCTTCTCTCATCGCAATTTGCAGAGAAGGAAGTTGTACTTCGAGAGGGAGCACTGCTTCGGTGCTGTAAACCAGCGAATATGGGGTCGACTGGGTTGGCGTTCGAAACGAAGTTCTGTATGCCCACAAGGCTTCGCCGATTTTTTCATCCCAGCTTTTCTTGTTGGCGCTGATGGTCTTCTTTAGGATTTTGCAGAGCGTTTTGTTGAAAGCTTCTGTAAGTCCGTTGGCCGCCTGGTTATAAGCCGACGATGTCCGCTGTTGTATGCGAAATTTCTCACAGAAGTGGTCCATGACCTTGTTTTTGAATGGCGTACCGTTGTCCGTCATTATGTATCGGGGAGCTCCATATCGGTAGATGATTTGAGTTCGAATAAAGTCGACGACGATGATTGATGCGATCCCAGCTAATCACTAGCAAGAGGACTAATCAATGTAATACAGACTTTATGCAAGTCCGAATATCGTTCCACAAGGACCAAGCCAACAGTTAATTGCATTCTGAATAAAAATCTAAAGTTCGAGAATCCTGATTTGAAAGACAGAAAATTAAACTAAACTAGTACTTGAAAACTGTTCAGAAAAGCTTTTGAAGAATTTCAATGATGAGAGAAGACGTTGGGAATCCAATTCCCTCCCTAGACACTTTTGAGATTGAATAGAAATTATCTTTTGGAAATCAATTTCTGACGAGCTTATAAAACCATGGCTACAATCCGCATCAGCATCAACTTTTTCTATCCCCTAGAGTAAACTAGCCGGCATAGTTGACTCTACTTGTTAGCATAAACATGAAGCTCTTAAGTCATAGATAAAGCAATCCAATCCAACAGGGTATTACTTTAAGGTCGAGGATTAACCCAAGGATTAGTTGATCTACCTAGTGTATGAACTCATAAAGATTTGTAAAATCCTATCAACATGTCTTACCTTAAGCCTAGCGTCACCTTATAACCAGTACATAGCCAGACAGCAAGTATGAATCAAGAATTAACAACTTTGGAAAAACTCATTCATGCACCAAATTGAAAATCCAAATAGAAAATAAAGTATCAATCTCATTACATGCCTAGGGAGTCATGGACTCCCAACTAAAAACGACTACTCCATGCTTGAAATAAAAAAACACAACAAGATTTTGATAACAGCCATGAACGAAAAACAACCAAGTACAGAAATTCCCCTTGGAAGGCTGCTCTTGGTCACTCTTGCTCCTTCGGCTGAAATCTCCACCTTTCTCCCTCAAAGTGGCCAAAGGTCGTGTAAGACTCCCTCTGGACCTTCTTCTCTCTCTAAACTAATGAATAAAACAGAAACTTGAACTCAAAACTGAATGTAAAGACTGGATCATTTGTGCTCTGCCACGGACCCCTATTTATACTTGTCCTGCTGCCCCGGCCTTGTAAATTGGTCTCTGTCCAGGGGTATGAATTATATCTTCCTGAACACAAAATTGGCTGAAATTACACACGAACCTCCCTTAGATGGTCCATGCCTTGTTCACGAAATTTGAGTCCAATCTGAGTTCGGAAACTCGAGATATGATGTGAAGAAGTTGGATTGCTTCTGCTGCCAATTTCTGCACTGGGTCCACCACTTTGAAGATATAAAACTTGAGAACCCCGACTTGGAGTGGCCTGAATTCTCGTGATATGATCCTGAATATCCTCAAGAATCTTCGGTCCAAATTTGGACTCAATTGGGATTTGGGAACTCCAGATATGCTCCCCTTCAAACTCAGACTTATCTTCTCTTCATGGCAGCAGTTTCCTTCTTTGTCTTGAACTTCACTTATTTGTCATTCAAAACACTTAGAGCTCGAAGAAATTACCTTAGAATCTTTGTGGATACCTTCATTAGACACTTAGGACTTCTTTTCCCAGGTTTGGGCTTGATAGTTTTTTAGGATCCCGAGATTGTTGGGGAAGAGCGTTGCTGATTATTTTTCTGCCTGATCCTGGCGCGGTCGCGCCATTGGAGCGGAGTGCTTTCTAAGTCTGGAAATGGCCTTCGAACCCGACCTGAATTAGGAGACTTCTTGGCACGGTCGCGCCATATTTTGGTGTAGAAGTGGTGCGGTAGCGCCACTCCTTAGACTTTTCTTTGCTCCCCAGAACGACAGCTTCTCTTTCCTTCTTCAGCAGCTCCTTGGCCCGTCCATGCTGTCTCTAAGTGAGGTAGAGCCAGCTCTTTGGTGCGGTAGTGCCCTGAGATGGTGCAGTCGTGCCATTTCACATTCCCCAACCGGTGGCTTTCATGTCCGTTGAGTCGTTGGGCATTTTTTCTAATATTTTGAATTTTTGAATATTTTTCCGGCGCGGTGGCGCCGATTTTGGCGCGGGTGCGCCATCCTTCTTTTTGGGTTCTTTTGCTCATTTTCCCTTCGTTTTTGCTCCAAATCTAGTTTTTCTTCTTTCACTGGGTACTTGAGACACATAACATGAAATTGAGTCATATATGTTGCTTTTATTCTCAGAATTCAGTTAAAATTAGATTTTTTACTCAATTTTCATGCTTAAAGATAGTGTCTTTTAGACACTTATCACAACCCCAAACTTAAACCTTTGCTCGTCCTCGAACAAAATCAGAAAGAAACAACCAGATAAGTCTGTGGAGATTAAGAAAAGATCACTGTCAATCCCCTTGCAAGTTTCAAAATGTATGATTCACTCATTTCCCAATGATGGTTCTCCTTGCTTAATCAAAACAGAATTCAAATTTTTCTTTAATTTTTCAAAGATCCTCATCCCCATACAAGTGAGAAGTCTCAGTTAACTCCATAAGCCAACTCTCAGTTCACTCTCCACTAACTTGAAGGAATCCATAATCCTGATCAATAGGTCTTTTCTAGGTTGTAATGGGGCATGGGTAATGGGTATGATCAAATTGTAAGCTTATCTTTTGGGTTTTACCCTCCTCCTCATTTCCATGTTCCATCTTCCTGAGCTTGAGTCAATTCCTATGATTTTTCTCCAAGTTTTTCCACCCCAAACTTACTTTCTTGCATTGATCCCATATTCTTTTCTTCTTCCTTTCCTTCACATGTATTCTTTTCTTTTGGGTTTGTCTGGAGTCCAGCTTACCTCGCCGATTGACTCAGAGTCCCTAAGCTTGCTGAGGCCCGAGACCCGGTGCACACACAAGGTGGCCTTTCTCCTAACTAATCCACAACCTTTTCTTTCTTTTTCCTTGGCTTTGTCTGGAGTCCAGCTTACCTTACCGGTTGACTCAGAATCCCAAAGCTTGCTAAGGCCCGAGACCCGGTGAACACACAAGGTGGCCTTTCCCCTGACTTAGCCTCTATCTTGCCCCTTCTTCCTTTTTTTTTTTTTTCAAAAACAAGCTCTACCCTTCTTTCATCCCTCCATATAAATTCAGATTTTTGTCCATGCTCATTCAAACAGAACACTTCAATAATTTGGAGAGATATATAGGTCAGTAGGAAACAAGTTGGTTTATCACAAAGGCTGGTTCAGGTAATGTGGGATTTGAACAAAACAGGGATCTTGTTGGCTCAAGGTGTTTGACAAAAAGTGATGCATCTTGTGTATTCCAGAAGGTGGCTTAAAAAAGGCTCAAACGATTGAAAAGAGGTGCCTAAATCACTTTAGGATATTTGAAAACCTTTATCTGCTTCGCCTCAAGCTTCGCCTCAGGTTGGTTCTAGAGTTTTACATCAACTTTCTCACTATATACTTTGTTTTCCAAAACACTGTTTTAAAGAAAATTCTCCTCCAATAAAGACTAAACAATTTGGACTAAGTTATATCTCCAGAAAGTGAATCATGCTTTCTATTTACTCAGGGTTTTTTCACAGGTGTTTTTCTAAATCTCTTTGGATCTGTTTCTGGTGTAAAAGTTTTTGAAAACAGAGATTTTGAAAACATATGAAGAAAGAATATCCCACCCTAAATTTTAAAAACATGCTTTGTCCCCAAAGCATAAAAAAAAATAACAAGAAGGATGAAAACTTCACTGATCAATCTGGGTGTGCCTGAAGTGGAATGCGACTTCCCCTTGTTTGCTCTTTGAATTGAAATCTGTCTTCATGGGTTTGTGCCCACTATTTGTGCATGGAGTACAATAAATCGAAGTGAAATTGAACTTTGTTTGTTCTCATGCACAATACTGAGTCTAAGATGCACACCTGCAATGGAATTTTCCTTTTCTGAGCTCGGGATTGGTTATAACTTAATGAGACAGTGGCGCGGTAGCGCCAGAATATGGCGCAGACGTGCCCAGTAATTCAATCAAATATCAGCATCCTCAATGTGTTTTTGAAAATTTCCACTTTGAACAGAGTCTTATCAGTTAGATACAGATGCTGATTCGGTTACCACACATTTTCAATGGAGAAATCATGCTTTGGGACACATAGTGAGAGTGCAAAATATCATGTCATCAATATGAATGGAGATTGAGTACATATTAATGAACAATGCAGACAAAAATTACTCTAAAACATCTGATAATAGACACCAAAGCATATTCTCCTAGAGGAGAGACTGATTCAAACATTCGGCTAAGAATTGTTTGTTGAACTGGCGCGGTGGCGCCTGTTTTGGCGCTGTAGCACCTGTTTCAAAAATTTTAAGGTTTTTTTTTTTTTTTTATTTTTTTTTATTTTTTTTTATTTTTTTGTTTTCTGTTTATGGTGAAGAATTAAAAACTCTTTCTAGCCTAATTTTATCCTACTCATGCAAAATCAATCAACTAATCATTCAAGTCCTAAAAAAATTGCAAAATCCATGAAATTTCAATGCAGTCCTATTTTAAAACAAGTAAATGAGTTCTGGTTTATAGTCCCAGCTCGACTTTGTGACTCTTTCTAGTCAGATAGGATTGTGAAGGTTCTTTCCTGAAGGAAATTAGGAGAGATGTATCTTTTCAGCCTTTGTCCATTCACAATAAAGGTGGATTGATCTTTTGAGTTTCTCATTTCCACTGCCCCTGATTTTAACACTCTTTCCACTGAAAAAGGACCAGTCCATTTTGATCTAAGCTTACCAGGAAACAACCTAAGTTTGCTGTTAAACAAGAGGACAAGTTGACCAGGTTTAAATTCCTTGGGTAAGATGTGCTCATCATGCCATTTTTTAGTTTTTTCTTTATACATCTTGGCATTCTCATAGGACCAATACCTAAACTCATCTAGTGCATTTAGTTGCAGCAATCTATTCTCTCCAGAAGTCTTGATATCAAAATTCAAGAACTTGGTTGCCCAATATGCCTTCTACTCTAATTCCAAAGGGAGATGACATGCCTTACCATAAACCAACCTATAGGGGGTCAAGCCTATTGGTGTTTTGAAAGGTGTCCTATAGGCCCACAATGCATCATCTAGCTTGGTTTTCCAATCTCTTCTTGAAGTGTTAACACTTTTTTCCAGAATTCTCTTGATCTCTCTGTTGGACGCTTCTACTTGGCCACTGGTTTGGGCATGGTATGGGGTGGCTACTTTGTGGGTGACTCCATAATTTCAACAAATGTTTAAAAGGAGTGTTGCAAAAATGCTTTCCCCCATCACTGATGATAGCTCTTGGAGTACCAAAACGACAGAAAATATTCTTTTCAAAACTTCAATGACAACCTTGGCATCATTAGTTCTGGTTGTTATGGCCTCTACCCATCTTGTTACATAATCAACTGCCACCAAAATGAACTCATACCCAAAAGAAGGTGGAAAGGGTCCCATGAAGTCAATGCCCCAAACATCAAAACATTCACATTCAAGAATATTATTTAAAGGCATTTCATTCCTTCTAGAGATATTACCTGTCCTTTGACACCTATCACATTATTGGACATACCTTTTTGCATCTCAAAAAAGTGTTGGCCAAAAGAATCCTGATTGCAATACCTTTGCTGTTATTTGGTTTGCACTGTGATGGCCACCAACCTCCTTGTCATGGCAATGGCTAAGAATGAGTGGAGCTTCTTCCTCTTTCACACACCTTCTAATGACTTGATCCGGGCATATTTTGTAGAGGAATGGATCCTCCCAATAGTAGTGTTTTGAATCTGCCATCAACTTCTTCCTTTGCTGGTATGTGAAGTGCTTTGATACCCATTTGCTGCAAATAAAATTAGCAATATCTGCAAACCATGGTACTTTTGAGATATTTACCTGGCAAATCAGTTAATCTGGAAAGAGTTCTGAAATTTTTCCTTCTTTATTTTCTGCCTCCAGCTTTGAGAGGTGAGCTGCTACAACATTTTTAGCTCCTTTCTTGTCCTTGATTTCAATATCAAATTCTTGGAGGAGAAGGATCCATCTGATCAGTCTTGGTTTGGAATCCTTCTTTGTAAACAAATATCTAAGGGTTGCATGGTGAGTCCAAACAATAACCTTTGAACCAATGAGATATGATCAGAATTTTTCAAATGCAAAAACCACAGTCATAAGTTCTTTCTCAGTGGTGGTATAATTCAATTGAGGACCAGTGAGTGTGTGACTAGTATAAGAAATGGTGTGGAAAACTTTTTCTTTTCTTCGACCAAGGGCTGCCCCTAAAGCAAAATCACTTGCATCACACATGAGTTCAAAAGGTAGGTTCCAATCAGGTGAGACAATGATGGGGGCAGAGATTAATTTTTGTTTCAAAAGATTAAAGGCATGCAAGCATTAATTATTGAAATAAAATTTGAGAAATATAATTTGACATCTTTCGAAAGCAAGTTTGACAAAGGTTTTACAATTTTGGAAAAATCTTTTATAAACCTTCTATAAAAACCTACATGGCCTAGAAAACTCCTAATGGCCTTGACTGAAGTGGGTGGAGGTAGCTTTTCAATCACTTCTATTTTCGCCTTGTCTACCTCTATCCCCTTTTCTGAGATTTTGTGTCCAAGAAAAATTCCCTCTCTGACCATGAAGTGACACTTTTCCCAATTGAGGACTAACTTTTTCTCTTCACATCTTTTAAGCACAAGCTCTAAGTGCTGCAAACAAGTTTCAAAAGTTAGTCCATATAGTGTAAAATCATCCAGAAAGATCTCCATCATCTTTCCAATCATGAAATGGAATAAAGCCATCATGCATCTTTGAAAAGTGGCTGGTGCATTGCACAAGCCAAAGGTCATTCTCCTATATGCAAAGGTTCCATATGGGCCGATGTAGGTGGTTTTTTCCTTGTCCTCGGGTGCTATGGGGATCTCAAAGTATCCTGAAAAACCATCTAGGAAATAACAAAATTTATTTCCAGCCAGCCTTTCAAGCATTTGATTAATGAATGGTAAAGAAAAATGATCTTTCCTAGTGGCTGTATTCAATTTCCTATAGTCTATGCATACTCTCCAACCCGTGACCGTCCTAGTGGGGATCAGTTTATTATTTTTATTATAAATGACAGTATTACCCCCCTTTTTAGGAACAACTTGAACTGGACTTACCCATGCACTATCAAAAATAGGATAGATAATACCTGTGTCCAAGAGTTTGATCACCTCCTTTTTCACTACCTCTTGCAATGTAGGATTCAGCCTTCTTTGTGGTTGACTGGTGAGCTTGTAATTGTCCTCCATCAAGATTCAGTGTGTGTAAATTGTGGGGCTGATTCCTTGAATATCTGATAATGACCAGCCTATTGCCTTCTTGTGTTTGGACAACACCTCAATGAGTTTTTTCTCCTCCAAACCTGTCAAACATTAGGAAATAATTACTGGTTTGTCATTCTCTTCAAGGAAAACATATTTCATATTATTAGGGAGGGGTTTGAGTTCAGGTTTGGAAGCCCCTTGAGCCCCTTGTTCCTTTATTCCTTCCTCCTTGCTTTCAGCCTCCAATTCGTCAACCTCTCCTGTCATGATGGGATCTTCATCTTCATTCTCCTCTGAATTGACTAGGCCTCCTTCTTTTGCTTCTCCAATCCTTTCTTCTTCTTCAATTTCTGCTATACAAGAATCAATCACATCAATACCCAAACAGAAATCATCATGTGGGATGCCTGGTTGTTTCATGGATTCTTTTATATTAAAACTTATTGTATCATTGTTAAGCCTTAAGGTTAGATTCCTTTGCTTGCAATCAATTATAGCACCAACAGTAGCCAAGAATGGTCTGCCAAGAATTATAGGCAGGTTCTTATCTACTTCCATGTCTAAAACTACAAAATTGCAAGAATATATAAAATCTTGAATTTTCACCAACACATCCTCCATACTCCTTCTGGTATTTTGGTTGATCTATCTGCAAATTGAAGAGTGATTCCAGTCTCTTGAGGTTCTCCAAGTTTTAAATACCTGCAAAGGGACAATGGCATTAAATTAACACTTGCCCCTAAATCACACAAAGCATTTGAAAATTTATTTGAATCAATTTCACAAGGTATTGTAAAACTCCCTGGATCTTTTAATTTTGTTGGAAGCTCAGTCTTCAAGATTGCACTGCAATTTTCATTTAGTAAAACCGTACCTTGCTCCTCCATCTTCCTTTTTTCGGATAGGATTTCTTTAAGAAACTTGCCATAAAGGGGCATTTGCTTCACTGCCTCAAGAAGTGGGATGTTGATCTTCAAATTCTTAAAGGT
Source organism: Aristolochia fimbriata (assembly GCA_019845555.1). Taxonomy (NCBI): domain Eukaryota; kingdom Viridiplantae; phylum Streptophyta; class Magnoliopsida; order Piperales; family Aristolochiaceae; genus Aristolochia; species Aristolochia fimbriata. The sequence goes on along the minus strand of CM034079.1, from coordinate 29,231,917 downwards.
TTCTAGAAACCTAGCAAAGCTACTTTCTAGAATGTCCGTTTTAGCTCTACTTGAGTAAGGTAGATTTCTTACATCAATCTCAGTAAAAGGAAGTGCATCCTTACCTTTTTTCTTTCTTGGAGAAGCTGGTGAACTTACCTTTTCCTGTTCTTGTTCTGCTTCTCCTTTCTGATTTTTCTCTTCTTCCATGGCTGGTTGTTCTTTTGGTTGGAGCTCCTCGAGAGACTTTCCACTTCTGAGTGTTATGGCCTTGACTTGCTCTTTTGGATTTACTTATGCGTTGCTAGGTAGAGCTCCTCTCGGCCTCTCATATGCACTTTGATTAAGATGGTTTACTTGGGTGGTCAGAAGTGTGAATGATTGCCTTAGTGAGTGCAACTCTGCATATATTGCTCAATTCAACTTCTTTTCTTCCTCCAATTCAGCCTTAGTGGCTAGCAGCTCTTTCTTTTGTTGTGCATTGGCTTGTAATGGTTTAAATCTAGGAGGTGGCTGCTTTGCTTGATTTGCATTATTCCAAGAGAAATATGGATGATTTTTCTCACCAGGGTTGTATGTATTGCTATATGGGTCCATCCTGCGAGAATTTCCAACAAAATTAGCTTGTTCAGGTGTGGAATTCAAAGCATATACGTTACCTTGGCATTCATAATCAGCATGTCCTCCTCCACATAATTCGCAGATCGAAGCTATCACATGGGTTGTTTTTTGTTGCAAACTTGCTATTTGTTTCTGAAGTGAACAAAATTAGCTTGTTCAGGTATGGAATTCAAAGCATATACATTACCTTGGCATTCATAATCAACATGTCCTCCTCCACATAATTCGCAGATCGAAGCTATCACATGGTTTGGTTTTTGTTGCAAACTTGCTATTTGTTGCTGAAGTGCATCTAATTGTGCTTGTACAGAGGTGGAGGAGTCTAGTTTGAATACTCCAGCAGCCTCCGTACTTTATCGCTCCAGCAGATATTTGTACATGTTGGCTGTCATCTCCTCTAATAACTCATGCACTTCTTCAGGAGTCTTTTTACTGATTGATCCACCAGATGCAGCATCTATCATGCTTCTTGTGTTTATGTTCAGCCCATTGTAGAAGATCTCAATCTGGCTCCAGAGCTCTATTTTATGATTTGGGCACCTTTTGAGAAGTCCATTGAACCTCTCCCATGCCTATGAAAGGTGTTCTTCTGGTTCCTGAAAGAATTGAGAGATTTCATTCCTTAATTTGATGGTCTTTGCTGGTGGAAAATACTTACCTAGAAATTTTTTCTGCAGCTCTTACCAAATGGCAATAGACCCGGCTGGTAGAGTGTTCAGCCATGCCTTTGCTCGTCCAGCCAAGGTGAACTTAAAAAGCCTCAATCTGACTGCATCATCTAACACACCATTGTATTTGAAAGTAGCACACAAGTCCAAAAATCATTCAAAATGGTCATTAGGATGTTCATTAAGCCAACCCACTAAACTGATAATGAGTGTACAGCATAACAATAAGCTGAGGTTAAAGATCAAAATTATTAGCTTGAATAGTGGGAGTGATGATACTTGTCCAGTTTGTATTTGGGCTTTGTGTGACGTAATCCTCCATTGTTCTCCTTGGTCTTTGTGCTTGTTCTTCATGAGTGCCTTCTGCGTTCTCCATGTCTTCTTGATTCTTGGGAGTGCACTGGTTCTGATTTTCCTTCAGCCTTTACCTTAAAGTTCTTTCTGGTTCAGGATCAATCTCTTGGGGTGGTTCCACTTGAGATCTGGTCATGAACCTCCTGCAAAATAAAAAAATAAAAACTCAAATCTCTAAATTTTTAAACTCTAAGCAATTACTACTAGAAACTATGGTCCCCATCAACGGCGGCAAAACTTGATGCGATCCCAGCTAATCATTAGCAAGAGGACTAATCAATGTAATATAGACTTTATGCAAGTCCGAATATCATCCCACAAGGACCAAGCCAGCAGTTAATTGCTTTCTGAATAAAAATCTAAAGTATGAGAATCCCTATTTGAAAGACAGAAAATTAAACTAAACCAGTACTTGAAAACTGTTGCGAAAAGCTTTTGAGGAATTTCAATGATGAGAGAAGACGTTGGGAATCCAATTCCCTCCCTAGACACTTCTGAGAATGAATAGAAATTATGTTTTGGAAATCAAATTTTGACGAGCTTCTAAAATCGTGGCTACAATCCGCATCGGCAGCACCTTTTTCTATCTCCTAGAGTAAACTAGCCGGCGTAATTGACTCTACTTGATAGCATAAACATGAAGCTCTTATGTCATAAATAAAGCAATCCAATCCAACAGGGTATTACTTTAAGGTCGAGGATTAACCCAAGGATTAGTTGATCTACCTAGTGTATGAACTCATAAAGATTTGTAAAATCCTATCAACATGTCTTACCTTAAGCCTAGCGTCACCTTATAACCAGTACATAGCCAGATTGCAAGTATGAATCAAGAATTTACTACTTTGGAAAAACTCATTCATGCACCAAATTGAAAACCAAATAGAATATAAAGTATCAATCTCATTACATGCCTAGGGAGTCATGGAATCCCAACTAAAAATGACTACTCCATACTTGAAATAAAAACACACAACAAGATTTTGATAACAGCCATGAAAGAAAAACAACTATGTACAGAAACTCCCCTTGGAAGGCTGCTCTTGGTCACTCTTGCTCCTTAGGCTGAAATCTCCGCCTTTCTCCCTGAAAGTGGCCAAAGGTCGTGTAAGACTCCCTCTGGACCTTCTTCTCTCTCTAAACTAATGAATAAAATAGAAACTTGAACTTAAAACTGAATGTAAAGACTTGGTCATTTGTGCTCTGCCTCGGACCCCTATTTATACTTGTCCTGCTGCCCAGGCCTTATAAATTGGTCTCTGTCCAAGGGTATGAATTATGTCTTCTTGACCTCAGAATTGGATGAAATTACACACAAGCCTTCCTTAGATGGTCCATGCCTTGCTCTCGAAATTTGAGCCCAATCTGAGTTGGAAAACTTGAGTTATGATGTGAAGAAGTTAGATTGCTTCTGCTGCAAATTTTTGCACTGGGTCCACCACTTTGAAGATATAAAACTTGAGAACCCTGACTTGGAGTGGCCTGAATTCTCGTTATATGATCCTCAATATCATCAGGAATCTTCGGTCAAAATTTGGGCTCAATTGGGATTCGGGAACTCCAGATATGCTCTCCTTCAAACTCGGACTTATCCTCTCTTCTTGGCAGCAATTTCCTTCTTTGTCTTGAACTTCACTTCTTTGTCATTCAAAATACTTAGAGCTCGAGTAAATTACCTTAGAATCTTCGTGGATACCTTCCTTATACACTTAGTACTTCTTTTCCCAAGTTTGGGCTGGATAGGTTATCAAGATCCCTAGATTTTCGCGAAAGAGCGTTGCTGAGTCAGCGGCGCGGTCGCGCCAATATTTTGCCTGATCCTGGCGCGGTTGCGCCACTGGAGCGGAGTGCCTTCTATGTCTGGAAACGGCCTTCGAACCCGAGCTGAATTAGGAGACTTCTTGGCGCGGTCGCGCCATATTTTGCTGTAGAAGTGGCGTGACAACGCCACTCAGACTTTTCTTTGCTCCCCAGAACGACAGCTTCTCTTTCCTTCTTCTGCAGCTCCTTGGCGCGTCCATGCTGTCTATCAGTGAGGTAGAGCCAGCTCTTTGGGGCGGTAGCGCCCTCAGATGGTGCACTCGCGCCATTTCACATTCCCCCAACCGTTGGCTTTCATGTCTGTTGAGTCGTTGGGCATTTTTTCACACTTTTTCATTGGAAGAATTATTAAAAGCATGCTTTGAGACAAATCAATTGAAAGTAGAAATCAAAACTTCATTAATATGAATGGAGATTGAGTACATATTAATGAAATTGCATTAAATCACACTCTCAAACATAAGCACACAAAAGCAAACTCACACTCGAATTTCAACAAGGAAAAGTTCCAAAGATATAGCATGAGCTAAAAATTTCTACCCTTCTTCTTCCACATCATCTTCTTCTTCCATTTTCCAGTTTTGAGTTTTCTAACTTTTCTGTGGTTTTCTGTTTTTTGAAGCTGAAAATTTTTAAACTAACACTATTCATGTCCTAGGTCTATGCTAATAAATAAAAAAAAACAAGTCCTAAAATTTTTGAAAAACCTTATTCAAATCATTTTACACAAAGTCCTAAAAAAATTCAAGCAAATTCAAAAATTCCTACTCCTATTCCTACATCACCTACTGATCAATGTAATTTGATCCACCAGGATCGAATGGAAACTAGAACCATCCATGCTTGAGGGTGTTTTTGACTTTGGAATGTGTTGCATGGTGAATAATCTTTTGAGCAAAGAGCTGGTCACTCTTTCTCTTTTCTGGTTGGCTTTGAATCAAGTTTGCTCAATTATTTTTAGCCAACTTTTCCTCACACTGCCCAGACCTAATAAAATTTTAATTTCAACTTTTGTGGGTGGTTTATAGGGCTGGATAATGAAGAAATCAATATCTAATGAGAGGAAAGAATGTTCATTATCCTTGGTGTCCTCTATCCTAATTTCTTTATGCAGTTCATGGGGTTTCTCATCTTTTTCTACCCCATCTCCTTCTTTCTCTTTTTCATCTTCTTCTTTTTCCTCCATGATCTTCTCATTTTCTCCCTCTTTAAGTTTCTGAAACTCACAACAACTCTCAACTCTCTCTATTGTATCTTCCTCTATGTGTTCTGCAGTAACACACAAATTAAGACAAGAAGTGCTAGCTGTGTACATCCATTCAGGTTCATCATCATCAGATAGCTCAAGAAAACATGTTTCAGCATTCATACTGTTGATCAATTCATGCTTTGGCTGATTTTATAGATTAAAATAAGAAGAGCTAACGGTATATATCCATTCAGAATTGCTAGGTAGCGTATGGAAATAATCATCATGCTCTCTTCTATAGGAATCATTAGGTTCATAATCAAAAGAACATGTTATATCGAATCATACCTCCATGGATCATAGTTAGAAGATGCATATGGTTGAGGAAATTCCGAATATGAGTTAGGATATGGACTTATCTCATTCTGATCATTGTTCCAAATCTCATCTGAGTGCTCTTTCTAGTTCCAGATCGGGTTCATCTAGTGGCTCACCACTAATTCTGGTTTTTATGCATGATCTGGTTCAACCTGAAAAGATAAAATAAAAAATTTTAATCTCAATCAACAAATCAAAATTCACTTAAACTTACTCTCAATTTAAGGTCCCCGGCAACGGCGCCAAAAACTTGTTGGGTGTCTAGCAAGTGCACTAGGTCAGCAAGTAATATAGACCCGAGAATCCAGATATCGATCCCACAGAGACCTTGATGAGAACTCAGTTTAAGCAAAGATTTTTCTACTGATTGAGGAAAAGAATTTTTGGTTTTGAGAACTGGAAAAACAAAAAAAAATTAAACTACTGGAAAAACTAATAGAGATGAGATGTTCGGGAAGAATGTCAATCCCTCCTAGCTGCTAACATGCAAAGTTCTGATTTTATAGCTCAAATACCCTTACCTTGACTTTGCTTTTGAAAACATGGTTACCCATATACTGGAAATAACTTTCACTTATTCTTTGAATTCCTTCAAAATCGGAACATTCAAATCCTAAGTGCATAAATATAAAAGCTTAAAGTTTAACTCTCTCTTATTCAAAACTAGAGTTTAATAAGTCACATCACCTTCCACTAGTCTCCTTCGAAACCGGAACAATCTAGTTTAAAAACTAGTTGTTTTAGAAAACAAAGAATCATATAACTAACCCAAATCTTTACTGAAATTTAACTTCTCAATCCGTACCTCATTAAACTTCAGATATGAATCTAAATTAGCAATAAGCAATGAACACAGATTCTAAAACAAAAGCAAAGTACTTTATTGCTATAGAATTCAGAACTTAAACATAAACAACTAGGAGTTCATGACTTCCCGAACAAAGAGAGATTACTCCATAATAATAGAATAAACACACAGTAAAAAGGATTCAATTACAGCCATGAAAATAAGAAGAAAACAAGTACAGAAAACCCCCTTTTGAGGAACTGCCCCTTAGCTTCAATTCCTCCTTGACTGAAATCTCTTCCTTCTCTCCAAAGTGTCAAGAGGTCGTGTAAGACTTCCTATGGACTTTCTCTCAACTCAAAACTAACTACAAAACAATAAAAACCTAAACTACAAACTATTCTAAGAGTTGGAACTCAGAACTGGATGAAAACTGGAGAAAAAACTGGATGATTTGTTCTCGGCCTCGGACCTCTATTTATTGTTGGGCTTCTGTACAGAACTTGTAAATTGGTCTCTGTCCAGGGGTATGAATTATGCTTTCTTGACCTCAGAATTGGCAAAAATTACATAAGAAGCTTCCTTTTGTAATCCTTTCCTTGCTTACAAAATTTGAATCCATGCTGAGTTGGGAAACTCGAGATATGAAGAGAAGAAGTTGCTTGATTCTGCTGCCAATTCCAGCACTGGGTCCCCCACTTGGAAGATCTGAAAATTGAGAACCATGACTTGGACTTGCCTGAATTTTTGTGAAATGATCCTTAATATCCTCAGGAATCTTCAGTCCAAATTTGGCTTAAATTGGAACAAGGGAATTCCGGATATGTTTTTCACAATTTTTGGATTTAACTTCTTCTGGCAGGAGTTTCCTTCTTTGTGTGGAACTTCTCCTTTCTTGATCATTCAATGCACGTAGACTCGAGCAATATTCCATAAAATCTTCGTGGATACCTTTCTTAGACACTTAGGATTTCTTCTCCCAAGTTTGGGCTTGAATGGTAGTTAGAATACCAAGATTTTTGTAATTTATGTTTGCAGAGTCAGCGGCGCGGTCGCGCCGAATTGTTCTTTGTTTTACCGTGGTCGCGACACTGGAGCAGAAATTTTGTCGTAGTCAGGAAAACGGCCTTCGGGTCCCTTATGAGGGAGGACTCTTCATTGCGAGGTCGCGGCACTTTAAGCTGTTGAACTGGCATGGTCGCGCCATTCCTTAGACTCTTTGCCGACTTCCCAAAATTGCACTTTGAACTTTGAAAGGCAACTGTCTGGCGCGTTAGCGCCACTGGTAGCGCCATCCTCCTGGCGGTAGCGCCCTCGTGGGGCGCGGTCGCGCCATTTCACATTTCGGAGTCGTCTTCTTTGAGGCTTTGCTAGCCGTTGGGAATTTGCTTGTTTTTGCACCTTTTTCCTTCATTTTCCCTCGAATCCAGATTTTCTTCTTTTACCGGGTACCTGAGACACAAAACAAGTATTTGAGTTATATTTGTCACTTTCATGCTCATAATCAACTCAAATTAGGAATTTATGATCAATAATTCATGCATAAATAAGTGTCTTTTGGACACTTATCACAACCCCAAACTTAAACCTTTGCTCGTGCTCGAGCAAAACTCTGAAATAAATACCCGAGAGATCTGTAAAGACTAAGAAAAATTCAGTGATCCTCCCTTTTAAAGTTTTCAAGATAGATGATTCACTTCTTTCCTAATAATGGTTCTTCTTGCTTTGTCGAAACAGATTTCAAATTTTCTTCAAAATTATTTAAAGTTGTACATTCTCATACAAGTGATAAGTCTCAATTCAACTCCATAGGTCAACCCTCAGTCCACTCTCCACTAACCTGAAGGAATTCTCAATTCTAATCAATAGGTCTTTATGGGTTGTAATGAGGCAGGGGTAATGGGTATGATGAAGATTTTTGGTTATTTCTTTTGGGTTTTATTCTCCTCCTCATATCCATTTTCCATTTTCTTGAGCATGAATTGGATTTGTGACTTTTCCTCCAAGCTCTTCCACCCCAAACTTATTCTTTTGCATTGATCCCTCATTTTTTCCTTTTCCCTCTTTTTTTCTCTTTCCAATGTATCTTTTTCTTTGGGTTTTGTCCAGAGTCTAGCTTACCTCGTCGGTAGACTCAGAGTCCCTAAGATTGCTGAGGCCCGAGACCCGGTGTACACACAAGGTGGCCTTTCCCTTAACTAACCCACAACCTTTTCTTTCTTTTTCTCATGTATCTTTTTCTTTTCTTTTGCTCCTTCTTCCCCTTTACAAAGAAATATTTCTATACCCTTCATCCATCCCTCCTTATAACTTCAAAATTTTTATCCATGCTTATTCAAACAGAACACTTCAATAATTTGGAGAATCATGGGTAAGAAAGAAACAAGTTTATTTATCACTAAGGCTGGTTCATGTAGCATGGGACATTGAAACAAAACAGGGATCTTTTCGGCCCAAAAGGTTCGACAAAAGGTGATGCAACTTGTGCATTCAAATGGGTGGCTTTGAAATAGGCTCAAACGATTTTTAAACAGGTGCCTAAATCACCTCAAAATTTTGAAAACCTTTCTCTGTTTCGCCTCAAATTTTCCTCAGGTTGGTTCTAGTGATTGAAATCAACTTGCTCACTTGTACTTTGTTTTCGAAAACTGTTTTTAAAGAAAAATTCTCATCCATTCAAGACTAAGCATCTGAACTAAACTACTTTTCCAGAAAGTGAATCAAGCTATCCATATGATTAGGGATTTTCATTGGTATTTTTCAAAATCTCTATATGATTTTTCAGGAAATTTTTTTTTGAAAAAATTAGGGTTTTTAAATCAGTATGTAAATGCATGAAGAATTCATGAAGAGTATCCCACCCCAAACATAAAAACTTGTTTTGTCCTCAAAGCAGAAATAAACATAGGAGTAAAAGAGATACTTCCCTGACAGTCTGGTTTGTTGAGGTTGGATGGCACTCCCTTGTTGTTCTTTTGAATTCTGCTTTCATGGGTTAGTGACAAAACTTGCATGATTTTTGGCAATTGAAAATGAAACAATGACTTGAAGTGTCTCTTAGGCATAAAATTGATCATAAGAAGAATACCTATAGTGAAGTCAGTGTTTCCTCACCTCTATAAAGGTTGTACTTCATCAAGGTACTGGCACGGGCGTGCTGTGTAATTTCATGAAATCTGTAGATCCTAAATAATATTTTCAATCCTTCCCTCTTGGACAAGTTATTATCAGTTACAGGCAGGTGTAGAGTCATTTTTCACACATTTTCATTGGAAGAATTATTAAAAGCATGCTTTGAGACAAATCAATTGAGAGTAGAAATCAAAATTTCATTAATATGAATGGAGATTGAGTACATATTAATGAAATTGCATTAAATCACACTCTCAAACATAAGCACACAAAAGCAAACTCACACTCGAATTTCAACAAGGAAAAGTTCCAAAGATATAGCATGAGCTAAAAATTTCTACCCTTCTTCTTCCTCATCATCTTCTTCTTCCATTTTCCAGTTTTGAGTTTTCTAATTTTTCTGTGGTTTTCTGTTTTTTGAAGCTGGAAATTTTTAAACTAACACTATTCATGTCCTAGGTCTATGCAAATAAATAAAAAAAAACAAGTCCTAAAATTTTTGAAAAACCTTATTCAAATCATTTTACACAATGTCCTAAAAAAATTCAAGCAAATTAAAAAATTCCTACTCCTTTTCCTACATTACCTACTGATCCATGTCATCTGATCCACCAGGATCGAATGGAAACTGGAACCATCCATTCTTGAGGGTGTTTTTGACTTTGGAATGTGTTGCATGGTGATTATATCTTTCGAGCAAAGAGCTGGTCACTCTTTCTCTTTTCTGGTTGGCTTTGAATCTGGTTTGCTCAATTATTTTTAGCCAACTTTTCTTCACATTGCCCAGACCTAATAAAATTTTAATTTCAACTTTTGTGGGTGGTTTATAGGGCTGGATAATGAAGAAATCAATTTCTAATGAGAGGAAAGAATGTTCATTATCCTTGGTGTCCTCTATCCTAATTTCTTTATGTTGTTCATGGGGTTTCTCTTCTTTTTCTACCCCATCCCCTTCTTTCTCTTTTTCATCTTCTTCTTTTTCCTCCATAATCTTCTCATCTTCTCCCTCTTTAAGTTTCTGAAACTCACAACAACTCTCAGCTCTCACTCTTGTATCTTTCTCTATGTGTTCTGCTGTAACACATAAATTAAGACAAGAAGTGCTAGCTGTGTACATCCATTCAGGTTCATCATCATCAGATAGCTCATGAAAACATGTTTCAGCATTCATACTGTTGATCAATTCATGCTTTGGCTGATTTTCTAGATTAAAAAAAGAAGAGCTAGTTGTATATATCCATTCAGAATTGCTAGGTAGCGTACCTTGATTTCTACCTGATATAACATTGGCCAACTGTCCCAATTGTATTTCCAGATTTCTGATTGATGCCTCTTGAGTTTGAAGCCTGGCTTCTGTCCGAGCTTCACTTTTCTCTTGATTTGCTAGAATCTTTGAAAGTAGATCCTCGAGGCTGGCTTTTTGTTCTGGTTCTTGTGCTGCTTCTTGGAAACCAGGTGGTGATCTTGTTTGGGCATTGGGTTGTGGAATGCTGGGTTTCTGGTTGTTGTTGTTTGACCAGGAGAAATTTGGGTGACTCCCCCAACCAGGATTGTAAGTATTGCTGTATGGATCATTAGACCTGCAAAAATTTGGAACATAATTAGCCTGGTCTAAAGAACTTACAGATTGCACATTACCTGCTTCGCATTCATGGTTGGGATGTCCTCCTCCACATACGTCACAAATCTAAGCAACCAAAGAGGGGGTGTGTAATTTTGACAATGTTTGGTTAGTGACTCGAGTTGTGCCTGCAATGCTAATACATGATCAATATTATGTATGCCAGAAACTCTCCCTTTTTCACTTCACTCTAACCTAGACAAGTCTTCTTGAGGCTGAAGGGGAGATGAATGATGATAATAATCATGATACGTAGGAGGATTCTCATATTTAAACGTGGATGGTTGTCCATGTGGCAAATTGTCTTGCTACTCATTCTCAAAATACTGATTTTCATATTTCCTAGAGAAATAATCATCATGCTCTCTTCTATAGGAATCATTAGTTCATAATCAAAAGAACATGTTATATCAGAATCATACCTCCATGGATCATAGTTAGAAGATGCATATGGTTGAGGAAATTCCGAATATGAGTTAGGATATGGACTTATCTCATTCTGATCATTGTTCCACCTCTCATGTGAGTGATCTTTCCAGTTCCAGATCGGGTTCATCTAGTGGCTCACCACCAATTCTGGTTTTTATGCATGATCTGGTTCAACCTGAAAAGATAAAATAAAAAATTTTAATCTCAATCAATAAATCAAAATTCACTTAAACTTACTCTCAATTTAAGGTCCCCGGCAACGGCGCCAAAAACTTGTTGGGTGTCTAGCAAGTGCACTAGGTCAGCAAGTACTATAGACTTGAGAGTCCAGATATCGATCCCACAGTGACCTTGATGAGAACTCAGTTTAAGCAAAGATTTTTCTACTGATTGAGGAAAAGAATTTTTTATTTTAAGAACTGGAAAATCAAAACAGATTTAAACTACTGGAAAAACTAATAGAGATGAGATGTTGGGGAAGAATGTCAATCCCTCCAAGTTGCTAACATGCATAGTTCAGATTTTATAGCTCAAAAACCCTTACCTTGACTTAGCTTTTTAAAACCTGGTTACCCATATACAGGAAATAACTTTCACTTATTCTTTGAATTCCTTCTCAACCGGAACATTCAAATCCTAAGTGCATAAATATAAAAGCTTAAAGATTAACTCTCTCTTATTCAGAACTAGAGTTTAATAAGTCACATCACCTTCCACTAGTCTCCTTCGAAACCGGAACAATCTAGTTTAAAAACGAGTTGTTTTAGAAAACAAAGAATCATATAACTAACCCAAATCTTTACTGAAATTTAACTTCTCAATCCGTACCTCATTAAAATTCAGATATCAATCTAAATTACCAATAAGCAATGAACACAGATTCTAAAACAAAAGCAAAGTACTTTATTGCTATAGAATTCAGAACTTAAATATAAACAACTAGGAGTTCATGACTTCCCCAACAAAGAGAGATTACTCCAGAATAATAGAATAAACACACAATAAAAAGGATTCAATTAGAGCCATGGAAATAAGAAGAAAACAAGTACAGAAAACCCCCTTTTGAGGAACTGCCCCTTAGCTTCAACTCCTTGACTGAAATCTCTTCCCTCTCTCCAAAGTGCCAAGAGGTCGTGTAAGACTTCCTCTGGACTTTCTCTCAACTCAAAACTAACTACAAAATAATAAAAACCTAAACTACAAACTATTCTAAGAGTTGGAACTCAGAACTGGATGAAAACTCGATAAAAAACTGGATGATTTGTTGTCTGCCTCGGACCTCTATTTATAGCTGGGCTTCTCTCCAGAACTTGTAAATAGGTGTCTGTCCAGGGGTATGAATTATGCTTTCCCGACCTCAGAATTGGCTAAAATTACATACGAACCTTCCTTTTGTAGTCCTTTCCTTGCTCACAAAATTTGAATCCATGCTGAGTTGGGAAACTCGAGATATGAAGAGAAGAAGTTGCTTGATTCTGCAGCTAATTCCAGCACTGGGTCCCCCACTTGGAAGATCTGAAAATTGAGAACCATGACTTGGACTTGGCTTCAATTGGCTTCAATTGGAACACGGGAATTCCATTTATGTTTTTCACAATTTTTGGATTTAACTTCTCCTTTTGGCTGCAGTTTCTTTCTTTGTGTGGAACTTCTCCTTTCTTGATCATTCAATGCACGTAGACTCGAGAAATATTCCATAAAATCTTCGTGGATACCTTTCTTAGACAATTAGGACTTCTTCTCCCAAGTTTGGGCTTGAATGGTAGTCAGAATACCGAGATTTTCGTAATTTATGTTTGCTGAGTCAGCGGTGTGGTCGCGCCGAATTGTTCTTTGTTTTGGCGTGGTCGCGCCACTGGAGAAGAAATTTGGTCTAAGTCAGGAAAACGGCCTTCGGGTCCCATATGAGGAAAGACTCTTCATGGCGCGGTCGCGGCACTTTAAGTTGTTGAACTGGCGCGGTCGCGCCATTCCTTAAACTCTTTGCCGACTTCCCAAAATTGCACTTTGAACTTTGAAAGGCAACTGTCTGGCGCGCCAGCGCCACTGGTAGGCCATCCTCTTGGCGCGGCAGCGCCCTCGTGGGGCGCGGTCGTGCCATTTCACATTCCGGAGTCGTCTTCTTTGAGGCTTTGCTAGCTGTTGGTAATTTCATGGATTTATTTGAATTTTTGCACAATTTTGGCAGAGGAAGAGTGACTTTTTCTTGCGAAGGGGTCGACTGGATTTTGTGGCAGACGACCAGAGGAGCTTCTCCTTTCTGCCTTTGCGATTGCGGGATGTATCGCAAAATGGGTATGCTGCGCTGCTTTGGTGTTGGAGTGGCTGCGGCCGACTTGTAGCTATGTGCCTGCTGGTTATTGTGCGTATGTTGCTTTGGAGACACGACTTGTGTCGTGGTCTATTTTGGGGATGCGGCTTGTGTCGGCATCGACAGTTTTGTGGCCGGTGCATGGTTGTATATCGGCTGCTTTTTGTGCGCCGGTTGGTTGTTCGACAGAGCTTGCGTCGGCTGTTTGGGCGATGCAGCTTGCGTCGGAGTGCTCTTGGCATTTGGCTCCTGGTTCGACCACGGTGACAATTTGGCTGTCGGTCTGGTCGTCAGATAGAATTTGGCGTCTGTGAATGATGCCTCTGCCTTTGTGAACGGGCTTTCATCTGTATACACCGTCTTTTGCTCGCCATTTTCCCAATACTTCATGCATTGGTGCAGTATGGATGGCACAACTGCGTTCGCGTGGAGCCACGGTCGACCCAAGAGCAGGTTGTAAGATGTCCTTGAGTCGATTACTTGAAAAGGAGTTTCGGCCACCATGTCGCCAATGTGCAGTTTGAGACTTGTCATGCTGAGCGTCCTCTGGCCTTCTTGATTGAAGCCTTGGATGAGGAGGGAGCTCGGATAGAGATCGCCGGCAGAGAGACCGACGTTCTTTACTGTGCGAATCGGCAGGATGTTGATTGCGGATCCACAATCAATGAGGATGCGATTGATTTTATGGTCTCTGATGTAGCCAGAGACGAATAATGGCCGATTGTGAATTTTTGTCCCCAAGTGTGTGTCCTCTTCTCGAAATGTAATGCACGGTGGGCATGACACAGCAAGTGTTTCTTCCGACTTTGCAAGTTCTGGGGAGGATTGTGCATCTTCTTCCTTCTTTTCGATAAGGTGGAGTCAGCTCGACTTTTGGCAAGTCGTGCTTTCTCATGAGCAGCATCTCAACTTCGGCTTGGAGTTCCTCTGGTTTGTCGAGGACTCGAATCAAAGCTTGTCTTGACCATATGGCCAAGTCGAGATCGTCTTCTATCTCGTTGAGCGACGAGATTTGGTTGAGCGATGTCTCGAGGTCGTCACATTCGACGACTGGTCTTTTGCCTTTGTCGTGTGATGTTGTGTGCTCGGGAGGAGCTGTTGAGTAGGTCGCCACCATTGCTGGCGGTGCGAAGAACTCCTTCGGGAAGAACTCCGCCAATGTGACGGGTCTTCTTTTCTTTTTGCTTGCCCCCTGGACGTCGGTCCTAGGAGCTTTCTTTTGGCGCTTCGCGGCTTTTTTGTTTGGCCGCTTCGCCTTCGTTCTGGTGTTCGCTGGTGGCGGTTCGAGTTCTTGAACAAGCTTCTTTCTCCGGGTAACCAGGATCCACCCCTCTGCGTCGGCTGAAGCTAGTTCGCGAGGTGCCAATTTTGGTGCGACCTTAGCCGGTGGTCGTTTGTTGTTGTGGTGTAGTCGGTTGGAGGGACCGGATTTTGGACAGTACTCCTTCCTCGCGACCTGCTGTTTGTGTGGCCGAGTTCGCTGGTTTGGCTCGGCTTGGATGGAGATGACATGTGAGGAGGCTTTATTTTCAGCTCCTTTGATTTCGATGCGGCCTTGAGCCGCCAGCTCCATGATGCGATCCTTCAAGACGAAGCATTTCTTCGTCGGGTGCCCGATCATGATATTTGCAAAAGTTCGGATCCTTGCTCTTGGATAGGTCGCCAGATATTTTGATTTCTAGCAACCTAAGTAGCTGATTGTCAAGGAGCTGGTCCAGCATGATGGAAACGTCCGCGTCGGCGAACGAATATGTTTTTGCCTGCCGTTCATCCAGCGAAGGCCGTCGGTAGGTGCCCCCGGTTAGTTGTCGTGGGAGATAGGTTGTCTTGACTTTGCTTCCGACCTTGATGGGCTCGAAAGCATTCGTCGCGAAAGAGGATTTTGTTTTCTCCTTCGTCTCTTTAGGCGCAATCGTGGCTGGTGCCTTCCCCTTTTTGCGAGGGTCGGCAGAAGAGGATACTTCTTCTCCTCGTTCCTCCATCATATTCTCCATATTGTGAGCTTCTGTCACAAGCTCTTGAAAGTCAGCCGGCCTCCGACTTCGGATATATCGCAGGAGATCCCATTGCATCCCTCACGAACACATCTCGATTTCGGCCTCGGGGGAGAGGTTCGAGCTTTCTTTGCAATTTAAGCTCAGGTTCCTCCGCCGGTTAATGTAGTCGAGCACTTTTTCGCCCTTCTTTTGCTTTAAGTTGGCGATCTCGACCTGTGTTATGGTGCGCCGAGTGCTGTAGAAACGGCTGAGGAATTCACGTTCTAATTGCTCCCAGCTGTCGATAGACTCCTGGGGTAGCTCGATGTACTAGTCGAAGGCATTTCCCTTCAGTGACTGGCCGAACTGCTTCACCAACAAGTCGTCGTCGGTGCCGGCGTTGTTGCAGGTTTCTATGAAATGAGCGACGTGCTATTTTGGGTGGCCGTTGCCATTAAATTGCTGGAACTTCGGAGGATGGTAGCCCACTGGCATTGGGATATTTTGGATCCTATGCGTATAGGGCCTCCGGTAGGTGATGGATTTGTTGTCGTCGGAGCTGTTTCGTACCGCGCAATTGATGAGCTCGTTGGCTGCGTCGATAGTGAGAGCAGTCGGGTCCACTTCGACTCGGCCTCGGCGGAGGGTTACTGGTGCGACGGGCGGCAACTCGTTGTCGGAGGAATGATCTTCTGGTAGTGGTTCGGCTGAGCCACTGGTAGTCGACCGATTTCGATCGACTTCTTGAGACACGCTGCCAGTGTTGTTTGCGGCCGCGCCCATTTCGAGCTGCTCTAGAATTCTCGTGATCTAAAGATCACGGGCTGCGAGTTGCACGTCTTTGATGCGCAGCTGCTTACTTTGTTCTTTTAGCGCAGCTTGCAGTTCGGCCAACTGTACTTCTACGGTCTTGGCCGAGGTTGTCATCACAACCATTTTGACGGTTTGCGTCGAAGGAGTTGTTTTCGACTAGGCTCGGAGTGGTGAAGTTGTTACCGGCGACCGCATCGGAGAGATGGTCGTCGGCATCGGAGAGGAGGCCGCCGTAGGCGACCGGTCAAAAGAGCTGATCGCGGGTCGATTGCGGAGAGTGTCTCTGGATGGTGGCTGGTTTGCGGTGGCAGCCATCGGAGAGAGTCGGCAGGATGGGATGGGTGATGTTGCGACAGGGGAGGTTGCCAGTGTCTGTCGGCGAGGTGAGCGGATGGGTGGTGGGCCCGCTGCTGCATTGAGTGCGGCCTAGAGGTCGTGCGAGACCAATACGACCGGTCAATTATTTGTGGCCGTCGTTCTCTGTACACAGGAGTCCAGTGATGAATGCGTTCTTGCCGCGGAGGAGGAAGAGATGCCCCCATGTTGCTCATATCGCTGCACCAGAGTAGAGACGATAGAGCTTTTTCGCGACGGCGGCGACTGAGCTGGGCTAAGAATCGGGCTGCGAGGAGGAGGAGATGCAGCGACGGCCACATATGTTGGCTTGGGCATCGCCGACATCAGTTTAGCGGAAGTCGCGGCTGGCTTGACGGAGGCCGCAACAGCCTGTGGCACGCAGACGGCGCTTGAACGGCGCGCGTCACGCATGAAAGGAGCCTGTCAAGTGGACAAGCCTCTGGCCAAAGCCCTTGTAATTGGGCGAGTGGCCGGTGGCAGATAGGGATAACGGGAGGGCGGGCGGGCGGGGTTTTGGAAACCCTTCCCCGCCCAAAGAAAAAATTGGGAAAACCCGTCCCCCGAAAACCCGCCCGCTGGTTTGATTTCTAAACCCGATCCCGCGACCGCTGGGCAAAAACCCGCCCGAACCCCCGAAAACCCGCCCGCCCGCTGGTACCGACCCGACCGCTATGTTTAATATTAAAAATTGAAAAATATAAAAAAAATTAAAATAAATAATATAAACATATAAATACCTAAACATATTGTCAAACATAATGGGAGAACTTAAAAAAGTAGGGTTTTACTTTGTATTATTTAAATACCCTCTAAAACTTTTTTTTTTACATAAGAATTAAGCGGGTCGGGTCGGGTTTTTGGGGCAAAACCCGTCCCCGCCCCGAACCCGTGACGGGTTCTGCTCCCAAAACCCGAACCCGACCCGCGGGGTAAAAACATAAACCCAAACCCACTTTAAGCGGGTCGGGTCGGGGCGGGTTCCCCGCTAAATCGTACCCGTTGCCATCCCTAGTGGCGGAGAGAGAGGTGCTCGAAGGTTGGCCTGAGATGCCGCAGCTGGTCTGCGAACTCTTGCGGTTGAGTCTGCGATCGCGGCGGGGAGCGGGTGATTCGAGCTCGAGGAGGCAGTTTGCTTGCCTCTGTTGTTGTTGTTGTTGTTGCCGTTGCTGGCATTGCTGGCCATGGCTGAGGTTGGAGAGTTTTTTTTTTGAACGGAGAAGGAGATGAGAGGTAGGAAATGTCCCACTAGGCGTGCCAAATCTGTTTCATCGAAAACCCGCCGGTCTGCGAAGAGGCGCGACCGAGAGAATATATTGATTAATTCAGAATATTTTGTGTTTACAATGTGTGTGAGTCAGGAAAAAGAGAGTACAATCTCCTATGTTTCCTCTGATTCTATCTTCGTTACAATTTTAACGAAGTTGAAGCTTCTGGCGAAGAAACGTCGAAACTGGTTCTGGAACGAGTGTGCACGAACTGTTGTGGCTTTTGTCGGTCAGGCGGAGGTATTTGTGCTCCGCGTGTATCGACTTGTGACGTTGCCGACGAACGTGTAGAGCTGCTCCGGTTGAACTGTCGAGTTGCGACGGACTGCGAGTTACTTGACTTCGATGGCTCGAAAGCCTCTGCACGTGGAGTTTCTTCTCGGAGAAGGAGTTTTCAGACATTCATTTTTGAGAGAGAAGCTCTGTGCGTGGAGTTATTTCTCGGCTAGAATGTTCTCGAATTCGATTTTTTCCAACCCCTGCGATAGGGAACTTCTGGCTATTTGTAGCCGAATTTGTTCAGTGGTTGAGGAGTTTTGCCTGGGAAAGGGGATCACGATCCCCTTTCTGCTGCCATCGTTGGGAGAGAAGGAGGGGGACCAGGAGCTTGGACTCCTCGATTTAGCTTCTTCAGTTAACGACCAGAGTTGGTCTTTTGACTGTGGAGGATGCTGACAGGGGCGCCGACTATGTTGTTGACGCGACGAATTTCCACTGACGGGGACACCGACTGTGCTGATGACGCGACGACAAGAATGGGCTGCGCTAAGAGGCTTTTAAGAATTGATCAAGCTACCCATGACGATTGTTTGCTGGATCGGTGGGTTCCTGGACACATCAAATTTGGGCCATGCACATTTTGATGCATACAATTGTCTATAAAAAAATCATATATATATATATATATTGTATGCATCAAACTGTGCAAAGCCCAATTTCGACCGAGCCCAGACACCTGGCAGTCCAACAACATGTCGTCCTGGATAGGCCTCGCCAAAAGGTGAAGATCTCTACTACAACCCATCCCCGGGTCCATTCACATTGTTGCGCCACCAGCACAGTCGGCGCTCTCGTCAGCATTATTCGTCGAGTCATCAGCCACGTCAAAAAGCCTCATCAGCCACATCAAAAAGCCTCATCAGCAGCCGAACGACCAAGTCTGGTCGTTAACCAAGGAAGCTCCCGGTCTTCCCTCCCTCTCAAAAAGGGGCATCAAAAAGGGATAGGGATCCCCCTTTCAAGCGCCGATCCCCAACAACTGCATAGAACAAGCTACAAATAGCCAAAAACGTTCCATCGCAGGGGTTAAAAAAATCTTTCACCCAGAAGTTCTCACTCAAAGAGACTCTTTCGAGCCACAGAAATTCCCTGTCGCAGGGGTTGGAAAATTTTAAGTTCGAAACCCTTTCGCTGAGAAGAAGCTCGACTCGCAGAAACTCTCGAACCAGAGAAGTCAAGCAACTCGCTGTTCGTCGTTCCACAGTTCAACCGGTGCAGCTCTACATGTTCGCCGGCAACGTCACAAGTTGAAACACACGGAACACAAATACTTTCGTCCGACCGGCAAAAGCCGCACCAGATCGTGCACACTCGTTCCCAGAACTCAAACTTCGACGTTCTCGCCAGAAGCCGAAACTTCGTCAATTCAGACAAAGATCAAATCATGGGAAGCCTAGTAAATTGTACTCGCATTCCTTATACAAAACACACCTAGTAACACAAATTTATTCTAAAGTAATTGAAATATTCTCTCGGTCGCGCCTCTTCGCGGACCGATGGATTTTTGGTGAAACAGATTTGGCATACCCGGTGGGACATTTCCTACCTCTCATCTTCTTCTCCGTAAAAAAAAAAAAATTCCAACCTCAGCCATGGCCAGCAACGGCAACAACGGCAACAACAACAACAACAACAACAACAGGGGCAAACAAACTGCCTCTTCGAGCTTTGTTCAACCGCGCCCTGTGTTGGGTGTCTAGCATGTGCACTAGGTCAGCAAGTAATATAGACTTCTAGAGTCCAGATATCAATCCCACAGGGACCTTGATGAGAGCCTAATCTTAGTAAAAATTTTCCTATTGATTGAGGTGAAGAGAATTTGGATTTTTGTAGAAAACTAAAAAGAAAAACAGAATTTGAAACTTTTGGAAAAACTTATGAAGATGAGATGTTGGGGAAGAATGCCAATCCCTCCTAGTTGTAAACATGTTGAATTATGATTTTCATATTGCCTAGAGAAATAATCATCATGCTCTTTTCTATATAAATCATTAGGTTCATTATCAACAAAAGAACATGATACGTCAGATTAACCTATCCATGGATCATAACTTGAAGATGCATATGGTTGGGGAAATTTCGAATATGAGTTAGGATATGGACTTATCTCATTCTGCACGTCTTCCAACCTCTCATCTGAGTGCTCTTTCCAGTTCCAGATTGGGTTCATCTAGTGGCTCACCACTAATTCTGACTTTCATGCATGAATCTGGTTCAATCTGAAAAGATAAAATAAAAATTTTAATCTCAATCAACAAAATAAAATTCACTTAAACTTACTCTCAATTCAATGGTCCCCGGCAACGGCGCCAAAAACTTGTTGAGTGTCTAGCAAGTGCACTAGGTCAGCAAGTAATATAGACTTTAAGAGTCCAGATATCGATCCCACAGGGACCTTGACGAGAACCTAATCTAAACAAAAACTTTCCCGTTGATTGAGGTGAAGAAAATTTGGATTTTTGTTTGAAAACTGAAAAAGAAAACAGAATTTAAACTTCTGGAAAAACTTATGAAGATGAGATGTTGGGGAAGAATGCCAATCCCTCCTAGTTGTAAACATGTAGAATTCTGATTTTATAACTCAAATATCCTTGCCTTGACTTAGCTTTTGAAAACCTAGTTACCCATATACAGGACATAACTTTCACTTATTCCTTGAACTCCTTCTCAACCGGAACATTCAAATCCTAAGTGCATAAATATAAAAGCTTGAAGATTTACTCTTTCTTATTCAGAACAAGAGTTATAGAAGTCACATCACTTTTCAACTAGTCTCCTTCATAACCGGAACAATCTAGTTTGAAAAACAAGTTGTTTTAGAAAACAAAGAATCATATAACCAACCCAACTTTCTACTGAAATTTAACTTCTCTATTCGAACCTCATTAAACTTCATATATCAATTCAGATCAGAAATAAGCAATGAACTCAATTTCTAAAACAAAAGCAGGATATTTTATTAGTGTAAACTTCAGAATTGAAACATAAAATAGCTAGGAGTTCATTACTTCCCCAACAAAGAGAGACTACCCCATGCTAATAGAATATACACCCAAAGAGGAATTAATTACAGCCATGAAACCAAGAAGAAAATTAAGTATAGAAAAACCCTCTTTTGAGGACTGCCTTTAGGTTCAACTCCTCCTTGACTGAAATCTCTCCCTTCTTTCTCTCTCTCTCTCAACTCCACACTAACTAAAAGAATACGAAATTAAACTAAAAACAAGAATTAGAACTATCAAAATCTGGATTTACACTACAAAACACTGCATGATTGTGCTTTGCCTTGGACCTCCTTTTATAGTTGAAGCTCTGCCCAGAATTGTAATTTTAGCCTCTGTCCAGGAGTATGAATTGTGACTTCCTGACCTCAGAATTGGCTGAAATTACATCCGAACCATGAGAAACTTGAGTTGGGAAATTTGAGATATCTCCTTGAGAAGTTGAACAGGTTCTGCTGCCAATTCCTACATTGGGTCCACCACTTTGAAACTATAAAACTCCACAAACCCAACTTGGATTGGCCTGATTTTCTGTGTCATGATTCTCAATCCTCTCAGGAAGCTGTGGTCCAAATTTGGATCCAATTGGAAGTCTGAATCTCCAGATATGGCCTCTTCAATCTCGGACTTGTACTTTCCTTTTATGGCAGCAGTTTCCTTCTTTGTCTTGGACTTCTCTTCTTGACCATTCAATGCACCTAGACTCTGGAAATATATCATAAAATCTTCGTGGATACCTTCCTTAGCCAATTACGACTTCTTCTTCGAAGTCTGAGCTTGATTGGTAGTCAGAATCCCGAGATTTCCGCTAGTCACGAGGCCGAGTCAGTGGCGCGATCGCGCCGAATTGTTCTTTGTTTTGGCGCGGTCGCGCCACTGGAGCAGAAATTTTGTCTAAGTCAGGAGCACGGCCTTCGGGTCCTATATGAGGAAGGATTCTTCATGGCGCGGTCGCGCCACTTTATGCAGTAGAACTGGCGCGGTCGCGGCACTCCTTAGACTCTTTGTCGACTTCCTGAAATAGAACTTAGCATCTTTGTAAGGAAACAGTGCAGCGTGGCAGCGCCACAGGTAGCTCCATCTTCATGGCGTGGTAGCGCCCTCGTGGGGCGCGGTCGCGTCATTTCACATTCACGAACTGTCCTCCTTTCAGCCTCACTAGCCATTGGGAATTTTCTGGATTTCTTTGAATTTTTGAACATTTTCCCGGCGCGGTCGCGCCATTCCCTTTTCTGCTTGATTTTGCGAATTTTTCCTTCATTTTTCCTCAGAATTTAGATTTTCTTCTTTTACAGGGTACCTGAGACGCAAAACATGTATTTTAGTTATATTTGTCACTTTCATGCTCATAATCAAATCAAATTAGGAATTTATGGTCAATAAATCATGCATAAATAAGTGTCTTTTGGACACTTATCACCCTGCCGTGACCGCAAGCTCAACCGCAGGAGCTCGCGGACCAGCAGCCGTCTCTCAGGCCAATCTCCGCGCTCCTACCTCTCCACCACCGGCCACTCGCCCAGTTACAAGAGCTCTGGCCAGAAGCTTGTCCACCGGACAGGCTCCTTTCATGCGTGATGCGCGCCGCCCAAGCGTCGTGTTCGTGCCACAGGCTGCCGCGCCCTCTGCCAAATTAATGCCAGCAATGGTCGCTGCATCCCCTCCTCCTCACTGGCCGACTGTCAGCCCGGCTCAGTCGCCGCCTTCACGAAGAAGCTCTATCGTCCCCAATTTTGTGCAGTGATACGAGCAACACGGAGGCATCTCCTCCTTCGCGGCGAAAACGCACTCGTCGTCGGTCTCCTCCGTACAAAGAGCGACAACCATAGACAATTCGCCAATCATGTTGGTTTCGCATGACCTTCTGGCCGCACTCAATGCAGTAGCGGGACCACCACCTATCCGCACACCGCGCCGACAAACGTCGGCGACCTCCCCTGCTACCACATCGCCCATTCCGTCTCACCGACTCTCACTGGCGGCCGCCTCAAGCCAGTCATCTCTCAGAGCCACATTCCACAATCAACCCGCGACTGGCTCTTTTGACTGATCGCCCACACCGATTTCCTCTCCGACATCGACGGCCATCTCCCTGATGCGGTCGCCGGTAACAACTACATCATTCCATGCCTCACCGAAAGCAAATCATTCGGCGCAAACTATCAGAATGGCCGCGATGACAACTTCAGCCAAAACCGTCGAAGAGCAGCATGCTGAATTGCAGGCCGAGCTCAAGGAACAAAGTGAGCAGCTGCGCATCAAAGACGTGCAACTCGCAGCTCGTGACCTCCAAATCACGAGAATGTTAGAGCGGTTTGAAATGGGCATGGCTGCAAACAACTCCGGCGGTGTTTCTCAAGAAGTCGACAAAAACCGGCCGACTACCAGTGCTTCTACTGGACCACCTCAAGAAGACCTTTCTTTTGACGACGATCTGCCACCCATCGCATAAGTGGCCATCCGCAAGGGCAGAGCCGAAATAGATCCATCCACTCTCACTCTTGACACCGTCACTGAGCTCATCAATCGCGTGGTACGGAACAGGGCTGGCGACAACAAATCCGTCGCTTATAAGAGGTCGTACACGCAGAGGAGTCAGAATATCCCGATGCCAATTGGTTACCATCCTCCAAAGTTTCAACAGTTCAATGGCGACGGGCACCCCAAACAGCACGTCGCTCATTTCATTGAGACTTGTAACAACGCCAGCACCGGCGACGATTTAATGGTCAAACAATTTGGCCGGTCGCTAAAAGGCAATGGCTTCGACTGGTACATTGAGCTACCCCAGGAGTCCATCGACAGCTGGGAACAGTTGGAGCGCGAGTTCCTCATCCGATTCTACAGCACTTGACGCACCGTAACACTGGTCGAGATCGCCAATCTCAAGCAGAAGAAGGGTGAAAAGGTAGTCGACTACATTAACCGGTGGAGGAACTTGAGCTTGAATTGCAAAGAAAGCTCGAATCTCTCCCTTGAGGCTGAAATAGAGATGTGCTCATGAGGGATGCACTGGGAACACCTGCGCTACATCCATAGTCAGAGGCCAAACGATTTCCAAGAGCTCGCAACAGAAGCTCACAATATGGAGATCCTGATAGAAGAATGAGGAGAAGAAGGATCCTCTTCTGCCGACCTTCGGAAAAAAGGAAGGCACCAGCCACGACCGCATCAAAAGAGACGAAAGCGAAAATAAAATACTCTTTCGCTACAAACACTTTCGAACCCATTAAGGTCGGAAACAAGGTCAAGGCAACCTACCTCCCACGGCAACTAATCGAGGGCACCTACAAGAAGCTGTCACTGGAGGAACGACAGGCAAAGACATATCCCTTTGCCGACGCAGACGTTCCTATCATGCTCGACCAACTTCTTGACAACCAACTACTGAAGCTGCCAGAAATCAAAAGACCTGGTGACCAATCTAAGAGTAAGGATCCAAATTTCTGAAAATATCATTGAGTGGTCGAGCATCCGACGGAGAAATGCTTTGTCCTAGAGGATCGCATCATGGAGCTAGCGGCTCAAGGCCGCATCAAAATTGAAGGAGCTGAAAACACAACCTCCTCTCATGCCATCTCCATTCAAGCCGAGCCAAACCAGCAAAATCGGCTACACAAACAGCGGGTCACAAAGAAGGAGTACCGTCCAAAATCCGGTCCCTCCAACCGACCTTACCACAACAACAGGCGACCACCGGCTAAAGTCGCACAAAACCCGGCACCCCGTGATCTAGCTGCCGCCGACGCAGAGGGGTGGATCCTGGTTACCCGGAGAAAGAAGCCTCTTCGAGAAGTCAAACCGGCACCGGCAATCACCAGAACCAAGGCAAAGCGGTCAAATAAGAAAACCGCGAAGAGCCAAAGAAAAGCTCTCAGGACTGACATTCAGGGGGCAAACAAAAAGAGAAGAAGACCCGTCAAATTGGCGGAGTTCTTCTCGAAAGAGTTTTTTGCGCCTCCAGCAATGGTGGCGACCTGCACAATAGCTCCTCCCGAGTCGACAATGTCCAAAGAGAAAGGCAAAAGAACGGTCGTCGAATGCGACGACCTCGAGACATTGTTGAAGCAAATCTCACCACTGAATGAGATAGAAGATGATCTCAACTTGGCCATTCGGTCAAGACAAGCTCTAATTCGGGTCCTCGAAAAACCAGAGGAACTCAAAACCGAACTTGAGACACTGCTCATGAGAAAACACGACTTGCCGAAAGTCGGGCTAACCCCACCTCATCGCAAGGAGGAAGAAGAAGCACTATCTTCCCTGCAACTGGCAAAGTCATAACAAGCATTTGCCGTAGCATGCCCACCATGCATTACATTCCGAGAAGAGGACGCACAATTGGGGACGAAAAATCACAACAGGCTGCTGTTCGTCTCCGGCTACATCAGAGACCACAAAATCAACCGTATCCTCATCGACTGTGGATCCGCAGTCAACATTCTGCCTATTCGCACGAAGAAGAACGTCGGTCTCTCTACGGGCGACCTCTCTTCAAGTTCTCTTCTCATCCAAGGTTTCAACCAGGAGGGTCAGAGAACACTCGGTATGGCAAACCTCAAGCTGCTCATTGGCGACATGGTAGCCGAAACTCATTTTCAAGTCATCGACTCCAGGACGTCTTACAATCTGCTCTTGGGTCGACCGTGGCTTCATTCAAATGGAGTTGTGCCATCCACACTGCACCAAAGCTTCAAGTATTAGGAAAACGGCAAACAAAAGATGGTGTATGCCGACGAAAGCCCATTCACAGAGGCAGAGGCATCGTTCGCAGATGCCAAATTCTATCTGACGACCAGACCGACAGTCAAATTGTCACCATGGTCGAACCAGGCAGCGAACGTCAAGAGCACTCCGATGTAGCCTGCTTCGTCTAAACAACCGACGCAGGTCGCAACGCTCAAACAGTCGTCGCAGGCCACAAAACCGCCAACGCCGAAGCAAGTTGCATCTCCAAAATAGACCACGACGCAGGTCATGTCTCCAAAATAGCATGCGCACAGCAGCCAGCCGGCACACGGCCACAAATCGGTCGTAGCCACTCCAAAGGAAGAAAGGAGAAGCTCCACTGGTCGTCTGCCACAAAATCCAGCCGTCCCCTTTGCTAGAAAAAGTCACGCTTCCGATGCCTAAATTGGAGGAACGAAGCATCGTGAAGCAGTTGCCGAGCCAACAGCAGTTGTCGTCCACACGCTCCAATGAAGGTTTCGACCCAAATGCCTACCGACTGATGGCCAGAGCTGGGGGCAACCTCACAAAAGATGAAATTCATGCCAATCCACCCGTCACTCTACTGGTTCTCACTCCAGAACAGGAGAAATTGAAAAAGGAAGGCCAAAGAATCAACCAAGGTCGCGTAGGCCTCGTCTACCAGAAGCAGAAGTCGATCAAAATTTACACTAGCCAGGCAAAACCAGTCAAAATAACTAGAAAGGCTTTGGCAGATGTGCATCAAGTTTCAGTCTGCCAAACTTCGACGGAAAAGAAAGACGCGCCGAAACCAGTGGTTATTTATACCCTGAGAGCTCCAATAGCACGAGCCCGCGCCTACGACTCAGTTATGGTGAACCACATCTCCATCACTGACGACGACCAAGGGGAAGAGGAATTCGTCTTGAAGGAGGCTCTGGCCGAGTTCGAAGAAGGAGGCCAGTCGACTATTGACGAATTAAAGAAAGTTGACCTGGGTACAGCAGAGGACCGGAGGCCGACATTCCTCAGTGCTTCACTGACGGCCGAAGAAGAAGTCGAATACATGGCGTTGCTCCCTGAATATCGCGACATCTTCGCCTGGAACTACACGGAGATGCCCAGCCTTGACCCGCGAGTTGCAGTCCACAAATTGGCACTTCATCCCTCTGTCCGACCGATCAAGCAATCACGACGACGGTTCCGACCAGAATTGGTGCTGGAAATCTAAAAGGAGGTCGAAAAATTGATCGCGGCAAATTTCATCAGAGAGGTGAAGTACCCGTCCTGGATTGCAAACATCGTCCCAGTCAAAAAGAAGACTGACCAAATTTGGGTCTGCGTCGACTTTCGCAACTTGAACAAGGCGTGCCCGAAAGACGACTTCCCTCTGCCGATAACCGAGCTCATGGTCGACGCGACGACGGGCCACGAAGCTCTGTCTTTCATGGATGGTTCCTCCGATTACAATCAAATCTGGATGGACCCAAAGGATGAGGAGCACACTGCGTTCCACATGCCCAAAGGCATCTTCTGTCACAAAGTGATGCCGTTCGGACTCAAGAATGCTGGCGTGACTTACCAAACAGCAATGCAGAATATTTTCAACAATTTCTTACACAAGCGTGTCAAATGTTATGTCGACGACCTGTTGGTGAAAACAAGACTGAGGGTCGACCATCTTCTTGACCTTCGAGCAGTGTTCGAGCGACTGCGACGGTTTCAACTCAAAATGAATCCGTCGAAGTGTGCATTCGGCGTCACCTCGGGCAAGTTCCTGGGATTCATCGTCCATCACAGAGGGATCGAAATCGACTAGTCAAAAATCGATGCCAGAGCCCAAAAACGTCTCTGAACTTAAAAGTTTCCAAGGCCACTTGGCATATATTCGGCGTTTCATTTCGAATCTAGCCGGAATGTGCCAGCCATTCAGCCGCCTGCTTAAGAAGGATACATCGTTCGAGTGGGACGACTCCTGCCGGAACGCCTTTAACAACATAAAGGCGTATCTCACCAAGCCACCAGTGCTCGTAGCTCCAATTGTCGACAGACCACAGTAGTTGTACATCGCAACACAGGAGAAATCGGTGGGAGCTCTCTTGGCTCAATGCGACGAGAACAACAAAGAACGTTCTCTTATTACTTAAGCCGAACACTGGTGGGCGCCGAACTCAACTATTCTCCGATGGAGAAGACCTACCTATCCCTCATCTTCGCTATTCAAAAACTTCGGCACTACCTCCAGGTGCATTCGATGAACCTCATCTCGAGAGCCGACCCGCTGAAGTACATTATGTCGCGACCAATTCCATCTGGTCGATTGGCAAAGTGGGCGTTGCTCCTCTCCGAGTTTGAAATCAACTTTGTGCCGCAACGCGCTATCAAAGGCCAAGCTCTGGCGAACTTCCTGGCCAACCATCCAGTCCCAGCTGAATGGGAACTAACAGAGGAATTCACCGACGAGGAAATATTTCAGGTCGAAGTGCTCCCTCCTTGGGAAATGTACTTCGACGGTGCCGCGCGAAGAAACGGTGCTGGCGCCGGAGACTTATTCATCTCACCGAAGAAATATTTGCTGCCATATTCGTTCGTTCTCACCCAAATCTGGTCGAACAATGAAGCAGAGTACCAAGCTCTCCTCCTCGGACTCGACATAGCGGTCGAAATGCAGTTGCCACAATTAAACATCTACGACGACTCGGCTCTGGTCATCAAGCTGCTACAGGAGAGTTCGAAGTAAAGAAACTCGAACTCGAACCACTCTAGAGACATGCCAGTGAACTTCTGGCTCAAATCCCAGAAACTTCACTCCACCATGTCCCTCGCTCCGAGAATGGGCCAGCCAACGCATTAGCCGGTATCGTGGCCAATTTGGCACAGTTCGACCAGCGACCAAGCCAAATTCCCATTTGAGAGCGATGGGTATTCCCTCCACCAGCCGAGGAAGAAACAGAAGGAGACAAAATAGAAGAAATAGAAGAGTCTTTGCCTATCTCAGCGAGCGAAAATCAAACCGAAGATTGGAGAGAAGCCATTACGAACTTCCTTCGCCACGGCAGACTCCCGGTCGACCTGAGAGAGCGAGTCCAGATTCGTCGGGCAGCTCCGAAGTATGTCTTCATCAATGACGTACTCTACCGAGGTTCGTACGAGGGTCTACTTCTTCGTTGCCTATCAAAGGAAGAGGGGTCGCAAGTTCTCCAAGAGATACACAGTGGAATCTGCGGTGCACACCAAGCCGGCCCGAAGCTCCATTTACAAGTCAAACGACTGGGCTACTACTGGCCGTCGATACTCAGAGACGCTATTGAAATAGATCGGTCGTGAAAACAATGCCAACTCTATGCCGACTACATACACCAGGCGCCGGAGCCGTTTCACCCAACGGTCGCATCATGGCCGTTCGAAGCTTGGGGGATGGACATCATCGGCCCCATCTCTCCCAAATCCGACTCCGACAGGCAATACATCTTGGCTGCCACCGACTACTCAAAATGGGCCAAAGTGGCCGCCTACCAAGAAGTGAAGGCCGTCACTGTCGTCGACTTCATTTGAATACAAATCATCTATCGATAAGGAGTCCCTCGATACATAATGACGGACAACGGTACGCCATTCAAAAATAGAGTCATGGACGATTTTTGTGAAAAATTTCGTATACAATAGCGGACCTCAACGGCCTACAATCCAGCAGCCAACGGACTCGTAGAAGCTTTTAACAAGACACTCTGCAAAATCCTAAAGAAGACCATCGGCGCCAATAAAAGGAGTTGGGACGAAAAACTTGGTGAAGCCTTATGGGCAAATAGGACGTCATTCCGAACACCGACCCAGTCGACTCCATTCTTGTTGGTTTACGGCACCGAAGCAGTGCTCCCTCTCGAAATACATCTCCCTTCTCTGCGAATTGCGATGAGAGAAGGTTTGACGAAGGAGGAATGTGCTCAGCTGCGATTGGAAGAACTCGAGTCACCCGACGAACAGCGACTCGAGGCACAACAACGCCTTGAATGCTATCAATCTCGCATGACCCGAGCCTTCAACAAAAAAGTAAGGCTCAGGTCATTCTGGAAGGGTGATCTCGTGCTCGCAGTCAGACGGCCGATGCTCTTCACCAGCAAAACCGGGGGCAAATTCACGCCGAAATGGGAAGGACCTTATGTGGTGCAAGAAGCCTATACCAATGGCGCTTACAAGCTCGTTACTGCAAAAGGATCGGAGTTGCTGATAACGAACGGTAAATTCCTCAAATGATTTTACCCATGAGGGCAGCGAAAAAAAAAAAACAGAAGTTGAATATAGAATACTTCTCATTGCAAAAGAATGTTTGTGTTGTGAAAGTATTACAAGCCCCTCGACAAAAAAAGAGAGGCTACAAAAAAAATTCTAGTCTCGAAGAAAAAAAAAGAGACTATAAAAAAAATAATAAAGAAAAATCTATACATCAGAGAGAGGATAGCTCGACGTCCACTACCCGTTGCCGTAGCCACAGTACTTCAGCACAGACTTCAGCCAAGTGTCATGCCTCAGACTCGTCAAGAACAAGGTGCACGAGAACAGAGGCGAGTCTACGCTCAAGCTCTGAAACCTCCTCTTCAGCAGCGTCAAGCCCCCGACGAATGGTCCCGAGTTCAGCATTGACGGAGTCAAGCCGAGAAGAGAGAGAAGCCAGGCGATCAAGGAGAGCCATCTGCTCAGTCTCCACAGCCTCACGCTCAGCCTGATGCCGGTCTAAGCTCGCAGTCAAGTCATCACGTTGGCGCTTCACCTGCCGGATGGACGACCGCGCGAGTTCAGCTTCGGTAATTCGACTTTCGGCCAAACTAAGCCTCTCGCCCAAAGATCCGTGTAGTTCACTGAAAACGCGTTGCCTCCATGGCGAAGTCCTCCACCCACTGTTCTAGCACGGAAGTATTGTCACCGGCCCTCCTCAAATGCACAAGGAAGGTGCGAGTGTCAGCCACAAGCTTAGGAGAACAGGGATCGTCGGCAAGTGCTAAGACCGACTTTACAAAACCCGCCCATAGGTCCAGCGCGGACTGCTGCATCAACAGCCTCGACTTCTCCGAAAGCAAGAGGGTCGACTTTTTGGTAAAAAAAAAAACAGAGGGTGAGAAGGGAGCCTAGAAAAAAAAAAAGACAAAAAATAAAGGGAGAAGAAGTGATAGAGACTTACCGACGCGGGCTGTGAAGTCGATGAGCCCTCACTGACGGCCGGGTGACCGAAACCTGGAGCTCTCTCTCACGCTGTAGAAGACGCTTCCTTGCTACTAGGAGGAAACGTCACAAAAGGTGGCACGACAGATGGACGGCCCCTGCCAGAAGTAGAATGCTGAAAGCCAACCCCGGCTGCTCCAATTGAAGGCTGGGAGGACGCCTCACTACCGCTTGAGACGGTCAAGAGACGCCCGGCCTTGCCAGTCATATATCCACCGGCGACGGTACCAGAGGGCGCCCCCTCTCCAGTATGCTCCAAAGGCCGGGTATCACCCTCCAAAGCGACGAGATCGAACGAGCCGTCCGGTCGAAAGATGGGCTGACCCATGGGGGGTGTGAGGACAATCGCAAGTTCATCAGAGGGCGAAACAGTAGGCTCATCAGCAGCTAGCGACTCGGCCAAAGGTATCTGCGCAGGCACCACCTCTGACTCTGCAGCAACCTCTCCATCCGACGCAGGAGCCTCCGGAGGAGGAACAATAGACCCGTCGATAGGTCTCATCTCCTCAGCTCTCTCTCTCTCCCCTCCGATGTAGGAACCTCTGGGGGAGGAACAATAGACCCGTTGATAGGTCTCATCTCCCCAGCTCTCTCTCCTTCCTCAGACGCTGGAATCTTCGGAGGGTGAACAGAAGGAAGGGGAGTCGAAGGTCTCTGCAAGCCAGTCCGCAGCCGCTTTCAAAAAAGAGGTGGAGCGTAAATGAGTGGCTCTGGTCGCGAGGCCGCTGACCTCTTCTTCTTCGAAGCAGCCTTCTTCGGTGAAGGCACCGATTCAACAACTCCCCCTTGCCCAATGGCGCGCCCTCAGCTGCCAAAGAGGCCTCGACGGGCCGGGTCTCATCCTCTGTTGGAGGGGCCTCTCTGATCACGACCCCTTTGGCCGGTGCTGCTGGTGCTGAAGCCGCCGTTTTCTTCTTTGCGGCCTTCGGCTTAACCGTTCTCTTCTTTGCGGCCTTCGGCTTAGCCATTTTTTTCTTGGCAGTAGCTCTCTTCGATAAAATCTTCTTCGGCGTGAATGCGTCAGTAAATTTCCTCCATGCCCTCTGCACAAAATGGAGGAAAGGACGTAGTCAACAATACGGGAAGAGAGACACGAAAAGGAGAAAGAAAAAAAAAATTGAAAAGAGCCACCTCGAAGAAGGGGACGACCACCTCGAGCCAAGACTCTCGAAAGAGAGCGGTCACGCCCGGATCAGCATCGACACTCACAAAAGGGGGCACTTCCACGGTGCCAAGAGGACAGACATTCCCGGCTGCCAGATTTCCACCAACGCGTCGACTGAAGCTGCCCTCCGTTGGTCGGCGATCAAAGCACCGGGCAGATCCTGGCAAAATCCAAACTGGCGAGCGAATCGGTGCGGACTGTAAGGCTCCACGATAAGAAGGTCGCGCTGCCGCAAAACAAGACGGATCGCACGCAAGCAACGGAAATACTCCACCTCGATCCGGGAAGCATAGTGACCGGGTCTGTCAACCATCGGGCCGGGAGGGAGAGCCTGGGAAGGATACCAACATTGTACCCCGCTGCGCCAAAACAACGATCGAGCCTCTTCCTGAGTGTAGGAGCGGAAGTGATCCGCCCCAACAAGGAAGTGTTGAGTCCCCGATATAGGTTGGCCAAAGCCGCGACATCCAAGTTGCACTTCTTGCTGCTGGCTAAGTAGCACGCCATCTTGAAGACTGTGAGCCTCAGCATGTTGCCCGGTAAAGGAAGGATGGAGCGGCCAAGCCACAAAGACAAGAAGGCAGCCAAATATGCTTCGTCCGCGAGATCATCCGGGACTCCAAGCTCGACCAGAGGTTGGTCCAGTAAAATCGACCTATTGCAACTCATGAGGCCGAATGTCTTCTCACGATCGGCTCAGGGATCCTCCAAAGGACGCGCACCCTTTTTGGCGCGAAACCGAATGGATGCCCAATCGGACATAGTGACTCCAAAGAATTTTTTCGTCTCCAAAGACCGAGAGCAATGGAAGAAGCGGTAGTAAGCAAGGATTAGATATCCAATGCTTTCCGGCAGAGGAAGGAAGCGGCTATGGTTGAAATCCTCAACGGACGGAGTCACTTCGTCGAAGAGGCTCTCGGAAAGGGGCAATCCTCAAATTTGATGCATGTCCCACAGAGAAATCGACAACTCTCCCTCTCGAGTAAAGATGGAGTTGGTAGAAGGACACCAAACCTCCATAAAAGCGTGGACGACATTGCTGTAGCATCGGTAGGAATACGCCAAAGCTCGGACGGTGTGGAGAAGATCAACTGCGGCCAATGGCTCAAGAAAGGTGCGGAGGATAACGTCTGCCCACTCGAAATAGAAAGGTACATGCTCGGGGCTCACGCACTCTGTCGACTCGGTGTCCCAAGGACCGAATCGATCGCTGTCTATAGAAAGTTCCGGCTCCGAATAGCGAACCAGACTGTCGTGCATTGGACTCAGTAGGATGGTGCCGACAGCCTGATGTGGGGACGACGAATTCTCGTCGACTCTCCGGAGGTAGCAAACCTGGTCATCCTCGTCGACGACAGGACGACTCCAGAGGTCGTAGATGGCCTTAACCAAAGGCATAGTTACGTCGCAACCACCAAAAGCTGATGGTCACCAAAGAGGTAATAGCAGCGGCTTCTGCTTTTCTGCAGAGTCACAGATCCGTAAGCAATCCCGGAGAGTACCCCTTATAGTGGTCTTGACGTTCGTAACGGTTAGATCGAGGAATGAGAATGAATCCAATGGAGAAGCCATCTGCAGCAAAGTATCAAAATCATCAGTCGAGCTGAAGCTAGGTACACACTTCGTATCTCTCTACAAAAAAAAAAAAAAATGGTATAGACATACCCCGCGAAAAAAAAAACAAAGTCGCGAGCAAAACAAAAAAAAAGGGAGCGACAAAAAGAACCAGTTGCTGATAGAAAAAGAGAACGGAGAAAAAAAAAAAAAAAAAGAGAGTGGGCAAACCATAGAGGTACACCAATTCTCCTCTGTTCGGCAAATAAACCTTCGCGTCCGACGACCAAGCCGGATGCGACCAAAAGAAATTCACGACACTCGGCGACCGAGCCGAGTGCAATCGAAGCAAAAGTGTTACACTGGGCAACCCAGTCGAGCACAAACAACCACCGCGCACTGCGACATAGCCCGCACGACTGAAATAGCCTCGCGGCCAACAAACCGGAGGCGAACAAATCGAGCTCTCCAATATCTGGTGTTCAAGTTGAGCACAACAAAACGGGGAATTCAGCATCTGGTGATAATACCAGGTGCCGCACATCAGAATCTCAGTTGCGGATGACCGAGTTGGACGGGATACGGATGCTGCAAAACAAAAAAACAAGTGCCCGGCTACCGAGCCGAGCACCAGTCGAAGTTCCGCGACCAGCCAAATACTGGCCGCAAACAAAAAATAGGTGCCCGGCGACCGAGCCGAGCACCCTTCGAAGTTCCGCGACCAGCCAAATATTGGCCACATTCAAAAAATAGGTGCCCAGCGACCGAGCCGAGCACCCTTCGAAGTTTCGTGACCAGCCAAATACTGGCCACAAACAAAAAAAAAAATAGGTGTCCGGCGACCAAGCCGAGCACCCTTCGAAGTTTCGCGACCAGCCAAATACAGGCCGGAAACAAAAAATAGGTGCCACCCTACGAAGTTTCGCGACCAGCCAAATACTGGCCGCAAACAAAAAAAAACAGGCGGCCGGTGACCTAGCCGAGCACTCTTCGAAGCTCTGTGGCCAACCAAACAACTGATTGCGATCAAAACAAATGCCCGGCGGCTGAACCGAGCATATCCCAAAGACTCGTGACTAGCCAAAACAGCCGGTCACGATCAAAACAACAAAGTCGCTGTACACGGCGATCGAGCCGGGCGCAGCCAGTCGGAGCCAGGTATGTAACTCTTCACAAAAAAAAAAACAACAAGAAAGGCTGCGACAAAAATAAGCCGTCGCGAGGGAAAAGGAAGTGACAAAAAGAAGCGATCGCAAACAAAAAAAAAATGGGGGGGGCTACGACAAAAAGAAGGCGTCATAATAAAAAAAAATATGTGTGCTGCGACAAAAAGGAGTCGTCGCAACAAAAAAAAAAAGGGGAGTTTTGTGACAAACAGGAGCCGTCATCAGAAGGGCAAGCAATCGATACAACTTCTGCAACAATCATGGCCAGCTGCGATTACGCGGGCACCGAGACTTGGCGACCAAGCCAAAGACGTGGGTGCAAAATCAAGCCTTCTGACAAACCATCCGAACCCCGTCGAATCAAAACTTCGACGGTCGATGGCCAGAACAAAAGTTTATCTCCCGGCAATCGAGCCGGACGGAACATTCCCTCCCCAGCCAGCCAGGCGGAATTCGTGGGAAGGAACTCAACACCTTAGCAACCTAACTAGGATCGCTCGAAGCATGCCCTGGTACCATTGATTAAGCCAGATTCATCTGTGGACCAGACAATGCACGAAAGAAAAACACCAGTCCGTCACATCGACAAGTTAACGGACACCAGGAGCGAACGAGAAAACCAGTTCGAGAAAAAGGTAAGAAAAAAAAACACAGAGAGAAAAGACGAATAGCAAAAAGAGAGAATAAAAAAAAAAGCAAGAGAGAGAAAGAAATTGAGGGAGAAATCGAAAAGTGAGGAGAGAAAAAGAACAAGAAAGAGGGAGGAAGAGAAGAAAAAATAAAAGAGAGTGGGACCCCGGCTAACTCGAACTCAATCTGAGGTTGCTGGGAGAGGAAAAAAGAGATTTACAGTACCTTTCAGTCCTGGTTCACAGGAGTTCTATGACACCAACTGGAAAGAGACAAAGCAAAAAATCACAATCACGAGCGTCGACGATCTCTCTCTCAAGCTGTTCACGTTTTCAACTGGCGATTTGCGACAAACTGAGGAGAACAAGGAAGAAGGTACGAGGATATTAGGTTTTAAAGGAGTACGAAGAGTTTCTCTCGAAGTAGGGAACCGATTAGCTTTACCAGAGACATATCGGGATTTATAAAGCCCAAGGCGGATGCCTATTCAAATTAAAAATTAGTTTAGGAAATCCGCGAAGAAAAAGGCGCCAATGAGAAAAAGTGGGGCCCACATCCCCTAAAACCCTACTTAACCCTTAGTAATCCTCGTCGGTTTGAGCGAAGAGACTTGAGGGTCAGTTCAGGGAAAAGAAATAGGTATCACTTCGAGACGGGGGACGCGAAATCATCTTCAACAGCCTTCCTCCCTTCTCTCTTTTCCCCTTCCAGTAGCAACTACAGCCATGTCGACAGCAGCCCCAAAATCTTCAATGGTCTTGGTAGCCGAGGCCGTTCTCCATTCCGAACGGCCCCCCTGTGCGACACCCGAAATTGCCAAGGTATGTAGAAATCGTCGCGGATGTCTTCTATGAAGGCTCAAAGTGTTCTTCAACCTCCCACACTATCTATCTCCTTCTTCTGGCGCGAAGTCAAAAGAGAAGCGGATTACTGGGTCGCAGTAACGCTTCACTCCAGTTCACGGTCCCGCTGCAATCCCCCAAGTTGCCTGTTGGGTTTCTAGAAAGTGCACTAGGTCAGCAAGTAATATAGACTCGAGAGTCAAGATATCGATCCCACAGAGACCTTGATGAGAATTCAGTTTAAGTAAAGATTTTTCTATTGATTGAGGGAAAAGAAATTTTTGGTTTTGGTTTTGAAAACTGAAAAGAAAACAGAATTAAACTACAGGAAAAACTAATAGAGATGAGATATTGGGGAAGAGTGTCAATCCCTCCTAGCTATTAACATGTAAAATTTTGATTTTATAGCTCAAGCACCTTTACTTTGACTTAGCTTTTGAAAACCTGGTTACCCATATACAGGAAATAACTTTCACTTATTCCTTGAACTCCTTCTCAACCGGAACATTTAAATCCTAAGTGCATAAATATAAAAGCTTGAAGATTTACTCTCTCTTATTCAGAATAAGAGTTATAGAAGTCACATCACTTTTCAACTAGTCTCCTCCGAAACCGGAACAATCTAGTTTAAAAGCGAGTTGTTTTAGAAAATAAGGAATCACATAACTAACCCAAATCTTTACTGAAATTTAACTTCTTATTCGTACCTTATTAAACTTCAGATATCAATCTAGACTAGCAATCAGCAATGAATACAGATTCTAAAACAAAAGCAGAGTACTTTATTGCTATAGAAATCAGAACTTAAACATGTAACAACTAGGAGTTCATGACTTCCCCAACAAAGAGAGACTACTCCATGATAATAGAATAAACACACAGTAATAAGGATTCAATTACAGCTATAGACATAAAATAAACTAAGTACAGAAACCCCCTTGAAGGACTGCCTTTGGCTTCTCTTGCACCTTGACTGAAATCTCCACCTTCTCTCTCTAAAGTGCCAAAAGGTCGTGCAAGACTCCCTCTGGACTTTTCTCTTCTCTCTAACCTAAATACAAAATAATAAAAACAAACTAAGAACTGGATTTACACTACTAAAACTCCCCCTTGTGCTTTGCCTCGGACCTCCTTTTATAGCTGAAGCTCTGCCCAGACCTTGTAATTTTTGCCGATGTCCAGGGGTTTGAATTGTGACTTTTTGACCTAATAATTGGCTGAAATTACATCAGAACTGTACTTACATAGTCCTTGACCTGTGTACGAAATTTGAAGTCATTCTGAGTTGGACAACTTGAGATATCTCCTTGAGAAGTTGAACTGGTTCTGCTGCCAATTCCTGTACTGGGTCTACCACTTTGAAAAAATAAAACTACACAACCACGACTTGGATTGGCCTGATTTTCCATGTCCTGATTCTCAATCCTCTCAGGAAGCTCCTGTCCAAATTTGGATCCAATTGGAACTCAGAATCTCAATATATGGCCTCTTCAATCTCGGACTTGTACTTTCCTTTTATTGCTGCAGTTTCCTTCTTTGTCTTAGACTTCTCTTCTTGACCATTCAATGACCCTAGACACTGGAAATATATGATAAAATCTTCGTGAATACCTTCCTTAGCCAATTAGGACTTCTTCTTCCAAGTTTGGGCGCCATACCCTTTTTTGCTTGATTTTGCTCCTTTCTGCTTTAATTTCCCCCAGAATTCAGATTTTCTTCTTCTATTAGGCACCTGAGACGCAAAACATGAATTTGAGTTATAAAATTCATTTTCATGCTAATAATTAACTCAAAATGGGAGTTTATGCTCATTAAATCATGCATAAATAAGTGTCTTTTGGACACTTATCACATCCCCAAACTTAAACTTTTGTTCGTCCTCGAGCAAAAATCTGACATAAATACCAGATAGATCTGTAAAGACTAAGAAAAATTCAGTGATCCTCCCTACTAAAGTTTCAAAATAGATAATTCAGTCCTTTCCTAATGATGGTTCTTCTTGCTTTGTCAAAATAGATTTCGATTTTCTTCACATTTTTCAAAGATGAACATGCCCATACAAATGAGAAGTCTCATTCATCTCCATAAGCTAACCATCAGTCCACTCTCCACTAACCTGAAGGACTTCTCAATTCTGATCAATAGGTCTTTATGGGTTGTAATGAGGCAGGGGTAATGGGTATGATGAAGATTTTTGGTTTTCTTTTGGCTTTTATTCTCCTCCTCATATCCATTATCCATTTTCCTGAGCATGAATTGGATTTGTGACTTTTCCTCCAAGGTCTTCCACCCCAAACTTATTCTTTTGCATTGATCCCTCATTTTTCCTTTTCCCTCTTTTTACTTTCTCTTTCTCATGTATCTTTTTCTTTGGGTTTTGTCCAGAGTCTAGCTTACCTCGTCGGTTGACTCAGAGTCCCTAAGTTTGCTGAGGCCCGAGACCCGGTGCGTACATGAGGTGGCCTTTCCCTTAACTAACCCACAACCTTTTCTTTCTTTTTCTTTGGCTTTGTTTGGAGTCCAGCTTACCTTGCCGGTTGACTCAGAGACTCTAAGCTTGCTGAGGCCCAAGTCCCGGTGCACACACAAGGTGGCCTTTCTCCTACTCAACCTAGAACTCTCTTTTTTCTCTCTCTTGCTCCTTCTTTCCCTTTACAAAGAAATATTTCTATACCCTTCATCCTTCCCTCCTTGTAGCGTCGAAATCTTTAACCATGCTCATTCAAACAGAACACTTCAATAATTTGGAGAATCATGGGTAAGAAAGAAACAAGTTTATTTATCACTAAGGCTGGCTCATGTAGCATGGGACATTCAAACAGAACAGGGATCTTTTTGGCTCAAAACGTTTGACAAAAGGTGATGAAACTTGTGCATTAAAATGGGTGGCTTTGAAAAAGGCTCAAACAATTTTTAAACAGGTGCCTAAATCACCTCAAAATTTTGAAAACCTTTCTCTGTTTCGCCCCAAGTTTTCCTCAGGTTGGTTCTAGTGATTGAAATCGACTTGCTCACTTGTACTTTGTTTTCGAAAACTATATTTAAAGAAATTTTCTCATCCATTCAAGACGAAGCATCTGAACTAATATATTTCTCCTGAAAGTGAATCATGCTATCCATATGATCAGGGGTTTTCACTGGTATTTTTCAAAGTCTTTATTTAATTTTCTGGTTAAAAAAACATTCCTTTCAGATCCATGCATGAAAAGTATCCCAGCCCAAACTTAAAACTTTTCAAATCTCCTTAAAATTGCATGAAGAGTATCCAACCCCAAACTTAAAAAATGCTTTGTCCTCAAAGCAGAAGTAAACATAGGAGTGATAGATATACTTCCCTGAATTTCTGGGTGGAGTGAGGTTGGATGGATCTCCCTTAGTGGCTTTTGCATTCTGCTCTCATGGGTTAGTGGTAAAAAATTGCATGATTTTCAGCAATTGAAAATGAAAATTGACTAGAAGTGTCTCTCAGGCATAAAATGTGTCTTAAGAAGAATACCTGGAGTGGAGGTTCTATTGCTGCACCTCTGTAGTGGCCAAATCACATCAACTCAGAGGCGTGATCGCGACGAGTAATTCCTTGAAATTATCAGATTCTGAATGCAATTTTTAATATTTCCAGTTTGGACAATTAAATATTAGAGAGAGGCATGCTTTGGAGTGATTTTCATATATTTTCATTGGAAGAATGAAGAAGTTCATGCTTTGAGACAAATCATTGAGAGTAAAAACATAATTTCATTAATATGAATGGAGATTGAGTGCATATTAATAAAATTGCATTAAATCACACTCTCAAACATAAGCACACACAAAAAGCAGGCTCACGCATGAAGTTCAACAAGGAAAAGTTTTAAAGATATAGCAAGAAGTTTCTTTTCGTGTTTTTCCTTTTCATCTTCTTCTTCCATTTTCCAGTTTTGAGTTTTTAATTTTTTGTGTTTTTCTATTTTTTGAAATCTGTAAATTATTACTGTAACCCTATTCCTATCCTAGGTCTATGCAAAGAAATGAAACTCTCATTTAAATTTAAACAGGTCCTAAAATTTTAAAAACAATCCTATCCTACTAAAAAAATTCCAGCAAATTCAAAAACTCCTACTCCTATTTTTACACTACCTACTGATCCTTGTGAGCTGATCCACCAGGATTGAATGGGAACTGGAACCATCTATGCTTGAGGGTGTTTTTGACTTCTGAATTTGTTACATGGTGGTTCAAACTTTTGAGTAAAGAGCTGGTCACTCTTTCTCTTTTTTTATTGGCTTTTAACTTGCTTTGCTTGTTCATTTTTAGCCAACTTTTTTTCACACTGCCCAGACCTAATGAAATTTTAATTTCAACTTTTGTGGGTGGTTTATAGGGCTGGATAATGAAGAAATCTAAATCTAATGAGAGGAAAGAATGTTCATTATCCTTGGTGTCCTCTATCCTAACTTCTTTATGCTCTTCAAGGGGTTTCTCTTATTTTTCAACCCCATCCCCTTCTTTCTCTTTTTCATCTTCTTCTTTTTCCTCCATGATCTTCTCATCTTCTCCCTCTTTAAGTTTTTGAAACTCATAACAGCTCTTAGATCTCTTCATTGTATCTTCCTCTATGTGTTCTGCAGTAACACATAAATTCAAACAAAAAGTGCTAGCTATATTCATCCATTCAGGCTCATCATCATCAGATAGCTCATGAAAACATGTTTCAGCATTCATACTGTAGACAAATTCATGTTTTGGCTGATTTTCTAGATTAAAACAAGAAGAGCTAGCTGTATACATCCATTGAGAATTGCTAGGTAACGTACCTTGGTTCCTACCTAATATAGCATTGGCCAGCTATCCCACTTGTATTTCCAAATTTTGGATTGATTCCTCCTGAGTTTGAAGCCTGGCTTTGGTCTGAGCTTCACTTTTCCCTTGATTTGCAAGAATCTTTGAAAGGAGGTCCTCAAGGCTGGCTTTTTGTTTTGGTTCTTATGCTGCTTCTTGGAAACCAGGTGGTGTTCTTGTTTGGGCATTGGGTTGTTGAAGGTTGGATTGCTGGTTGTTGTTGTTTGACCATGAAAAATTTGGGTGACTCCTCCAACCAAGATTGTAAGTATTGCTGTATGAATCATTAGACCTGCAAAAATTTGAAGCATAATTAGTCTGGTCTAAAGAATTGACAAATTGCACATTACCTGCTTGGAATTCATGGCTGGGATGTCCTCCTCCACATATGTCACAAATCTGAGCAACCAAAGAGGGGGTGTGCAATATTTACAATAGTTTGGTTAGTGACTCGACTTGTGCCTGCAATGCTAATACATGATCAACATTATGTATACTAGCGACTCTCCCTTTTTCACTTCTCTCCAACCTAGACAACTCTTCTAGATGCTGAGGGGAAGAATTATGATAACAATGATCATTATACACAGGAGGGGGCTCATATCTGAACATGGACAATTGCCCATGTGGCCAATTGTCCTTCCAATTATTTTCTAAATACTAATTTTCATATTGCCTAAAGAAATAATCAGCATGCTCTCTTCTATAGAAATCATTAGGTTCATTGTCAACAAAAGAACATGATACATCAGATTCACCTCTCCATGGATCATAATTTGAATATGCATATGGTTGGGGAAATTCCAAATATGAGTTAGGACATGAACTTATCTCATTCTGAATATAATTCCACCTCTCATCTGAGTGCTCTTCCCAGTTCTAGATTGGGTTCATTTAGTGGCTCACCACTAATTCTGACTTTTATGCATGAATCTGGTTCAACCAGAAAAGATAAAATAAAAATTTTAATCTCAATCAACAAAATAAAATTCACTTAAACTTACTCTCAATTCAATGGTCCCCGGCAATGGCGCCAAAAACTTGTTGGGTGTCTAGCAAGTGCACTAGGTCAGCAAG
Source organism: Aristolochia fimbriata (assembly GCA_019845555.1). Lineage (NCBI taxonomy): Eukaryota > Viridiplantae > Streptophyta > Magnoliopsida > Piperales > Aristolochiaceae > Aristolochia > Aristolochia fimbriata. The sequence continues at coordinate 29,189,777 of CM034079.1, read as the reverse complement.
TAATATAGACCCGAGAGTCCAGATATCGATCCCACAGAGACCTTGAGGAGAATTCAGTTTAAGTAAAGATTTTTCTATTGATTGAGGGGAAAAAAAATTTTGGTTTAGTTTTTGAAAACATAAAAGAAAATAGAATTAAACTACAAGAGAAACTAATAGAGATGAGATGTTGGGGAAGAGTGTCAATCCCTCCTAGCTATTAACATGTAAAATTCTGATTTTATAGCTCAAGCACCTTTACTTTGACTTAGCTTTTGACAACCTGGTTACCCATATACAGGAAATAACTTTCTCTTATTCCTTTAACACCTTCTCAACCGGAACATTCAAATCCTAAGTGCATAAATATAAAAGCTTGAAGATTTACTCTCTCTTATTCAGAACAAGAGTAATAGAAGTCTCATCACTTTTCAATTAGTCTCCTTCAAAACTGGAACAATCTAGTTTAAAAGCGAGTTGTTTTAGAAAACAAGGAATCATATAACTAACCCAAATCTTTACTGAAATTTGACTTCTCATTCGTACCTCATTAAACTTCAGATATCAATCTAGACTAGCAATAAGCAATGAATACAGATTCTAAAACAAAAGCAGAGTTCTTTATTGCTATAGAAATCAGAACTTAAACGTGTAACAACTAGGAGTTCATGACTTTCCAAACAAAGAGAGACTACTCCATGATAATAAAATAAACACACAGTAATAAGGATTCAATTACAGCCATACACATAAAATAAACTAAGTACAAAAACCCCATTGAAGGACTGCCTTTGGCTTCTCTTGCACCTTGACTGAAATCTCCACCTTCTCTCTCTAAAGTGCCAAGAGGTCGTGTAAGACTCCCTCTGGACTTTTCTCTTCTCTCCAACCTAACTACAAAATAAGAAAAACATACTAAGAACTGGATTTACACTACAAAAACTCCCCCTTGTGCTTTGCCTCGGACCTCCTTTTATAACTGAAGCTCTGCCCAGAACTTGTAATTTTAACCTCTGTCCAGGGGTATGAATTGTGACTTCCCGATCTCATAATTTGCGGAAATTACATCCCAACCTTCCTTACATAGTCCTTGACTTGTGCACGAAATTTGAAGTCATTCTGAGTTGGAAAACTTGAGATATCTCCTTGAGAAGTTGAACTGGTTCTGCTGCCAATTCCAGCAATGGGTCCACCACTTTGAAAATATAAAACTCCAGAACCTCGACTGGGATTGTCCCAATTTTCCGTTTCATGATTCTCAATCCTCTCAGGAAGCTGTGGTCCAAATTTTTGATCCAATTGGAAGTCGAAATCTCCAGATATGGCCTCTTCAATCTCGGACTTGTACTTTCCTTTTATGGCAGCAGTTTCCTTCTTTGTCTTAGACTTCTCTTCTTGACCATTCAATGCACCTAGACACTGGAAATATATCTTAAAATCTTCGTGGATACCTTCCTTCGCCAATTAGGACTTCTTCTTCCAAGTCTGGGCTTGATTGGTAGTCAGAATCCCGAGATTTCCGCAAGTCACAAAGCTGAGTCAACGGCGCGGTCGCGCCAAATTGTTCTTTGTTTTGGCGCGGTCGCGCCACTGGAGCAGAAATTTTGTCTAAGTCAGGTGCTCGGCCTTCGGGTCCTATAAGAGGAAGGATTCTTCATGGCGCGGTGGCGCCACTTTATGCTGTAGAACTGGCGCGGTCACGGCACTCCTTAGACTCTTTGCCGACTTCCTGAAATAGAACTTAGCATCTTTGTAAGGAAACAGTGCAGCGTAGCAGCGCCACAGGTAGCTCCATCTTCATGGCGTGGTAGCGCCCTCGTGGGGCGCGGTCGCGTCATTTCACATTCACGAACTGTCCTCCTTTCAGCCTCACTAGCCGTTGGGAATTTTCTGGATTTCTTTGAATTTTCGAACATTTTCCCGGTGCGGTCGCGCCATTCCCTTTTTTGCTTGATTTTGCTCCTTTCTGCTTCAATTTCCCCCAGAATTCAAATTTTCTTCTTCTATCAAGCACCTGAGACACAAAACATGAATTTGAGTTATATAATTCATTTTCATGATAATAATTAACTCAAAATGGGAGTTTATGCTCATTAAATCATGCATAAATAAGTGTCTTTTGGACACTTATCATTGCCAAAACTTGCCGAAGCCAGCAGAATCCATCACCATCGCCAGAAGAATGAATCAATGGCCCCTAAAGTATCTCGTTGAGTTTGATTTTTCTCCAGCGTGCAACCAACTTTCCCAAAGTGAAGAATGAATCAATGGCCCCTAAAGTATCTCGTTGAGTTTGATTTTTCTCCGGCGCGCAACCAACTTTCCCAAAGCAACATTCAGCTGTGGCATTCAGTAAGCTTCAACCTCTGCTCAATCGACTTCAAATCATCGTCGGCGATCAACACTCCTATTCAGGTACCCTATCTCTCTATACCGTACATATCCCGCATGTACGCACATACAAAAAAAAAAAAGCAAATAGCTCTAAAACAAACAAGAGAGCCAAATAAAAAAGAAGAAAAGAAAAAATTAAAAAAAAACATATACACATACAGAGTGTACAGAAAATATACACTGCCCTAAAACAGCAAGAGGGAAGAAGAATGGTACATAAAAAGATAAACGATCCTAAAAGAGGAAGAGGTTCAAAAAAAAAAAAAAAAAAAAAAAGTGTGTGTGCGTTGTATGTTCTTCCTCAGTTTCGAAATCCGCTCGTTCCTCCAGAACGAACAAGTTTTGAAAGGGGGCAATCTGTATGCATCAAAATGTGCATAGCCCAATGTTGACCGAGCCCAGACGCTCAGCGGTCCAACAACATGTCGTCCTGGATAGGCCTCACCAAATGGTGAAGATCTCTGCTACAACCCATCCCCGGGTCCATTCACATCGTTGCGTCACCAGCACAGTCGGCGCCCTCGTCAGCATAATTCGTCGAGTCATCAGCCACGTCAAAAAGCCTCATCAGCAGTCGAACGACCAAGTCTGGTCGTTAACCAAGGAATCTCCCGGTCTTCCCTCCCTCTCAAAAAGGGCATAAAAAAGGGATTGGGATCCTCCTTTCAAGCGCCGATCCCCAACAACAGCACAGAACATGCTACAAATAGCCAAAAACATTCCATCGCGGGGTTTCAGAAAATATTTCACCCAGAAGTTCTCACTCAGAGAGACTATTTCGAGCCATAGAAATTCACTGTCGCAGGGGTTGGAAAATTTTAAGTTCGAAACCCTTTCACCGAGAAAAAGCTCGACTCGCCGAAACTCTCGAACCAGAGAAGTCAAGCAACTCGCTGTTCGTCGTTCCATAGTTCAACCGGAGCAGCTCTACACGTTCGCCGGCAACGTCACAAGTACTTTCGTCCGACCGACCGACCACAAATACACACGAAACACAAATACTTTCGTCCGACCGACCAAAGCTGCACCAGATCGTGCGCTGATAAGTGTCCAAAAGACACTTATTTATGCATGATTTAATGAGCATGAACTCCCATTTTGAGTTAATTATTAGCATGAAAATGAATTATATAACTCAAATTCATGTTTTGTGTCTCAGGTGCCTGATACAAGAAGAAAATCTGAATTCTGAGGGAAATTGAAGCAAAAAGAAGCAAAAAGAGCCAAAAAAGGGGAATGGCCCGACCGCGCCGGGAAAATGTGCAAAAATTCAAATAATTCCAAGAAATTCTCAACGGCTAGTGAGGCTGAAAGGAGGACAGTTCGTGAATGTGAATTGGCATGACCGCGGCCCACGAGGGCGCTACCGCGCCATAAAGATGGCGCTACTAGTAGCGTTGCCGCGCTGCACTATTTCCTTACAAAGATGCCAAGTTCTATTTCGGGAAGTCGGCAAAGAGTCTACGGAGTGGCGCGATCGCGCCAGTTCGACTGCATAAAGTGGCGTGAAGAATCCTTCCTCATATAGGCCCGAAGGCCGTGTTCCAAGACTTAGACAAAATTTCTGCTCAAGTGGCGCGACCGCGCCAAAACAAAGAACAATTCGGGGCGACCGCACCGCTGACTCAGCTACGTGACTTGCAGAAATCTCGGGATTCTGACTACCAATCAAGCCCAAACTTGGGAGAAGAAGTCCTAATTGGCTAAGGAAGGTATCCACGAGGATTTTATGATATATTTTCAGAGTCTAGGTGCATTGAATGGTCAAGAAGAGAAGTCTAAGACAAAGAAGGAAACAACTGCCATAAAAGGAAAGTACAAGTCCGTGATTGAAGAGTCCATATCTGGAGATTCCGACCTCTAATTGGATCCAAATTTGGAGCACAGCTTCCTGAGAAGATTGAGAATCATGACACGGAAAATTAGGCCAATCCAAGTTGGGATTGTGGAGTTTTATATTTTCAAAGTGGTTGACCCAGTGCTGGAATTGGCAGCAGAAGCAGTTCAACTTCTCAAGATAATATTTCAAGTTTCCCAACTCAGAATGACTTAAAATTTCGTACACAAGTCAAGGACTATGTAAGGAAGGTTAGTATGAAAGTTCAGCCAATTCTGAAGTCGGAAAAGCATAATTCAGCCCCTGGACAGAGGTTAAATTTACAAGTTCTTGACAAAACTTCAAGTATAAATAGGCATCCTAGGCAAAGCATAAGGAATCCAGTTTTCCAGAGTTATAATTCTTGTTTTTAGTTTAATTTCGTGTTCTTTTAGCTAGTGTGGAGTTCAGAGAGCGAGAGAGAGAAGGAAGAGATTTCAGTCAAGGAGTAGTTGAAGCGAAGGGCAGTCCTCAAAAGGGGGTTTTCTGTACTTTGTTTTCTTCTTGTTTTCATGGCTGTAATTAATTTCTTTTTCAGTGTTTGTTTTATTAGCGTGGAGTAGTCTCTCTTTGTTGGGGAAGTCATGAACTCCTAGTTTGTTATATGCTTGAAATCTGAATTCTATAGCAATAAAGTATCTTACTTTTGTTTAGAAATTATGCTTACTGCTTGTTTATACCCCGAATTGATATTGGAAGTTTAACGAGGTTCGAATAGAGAAGTTAAGGTTCAGTAGAAATTTGGGTTAGTCATATGATTCTTTGTTTTCTAAAACAACTCGCTTTTCTAATTAGTTGTTTCCGAATTGTGATGGAGACTAGTGGAAAAGTGATGTGACTTTTTATAACCCTTGTTCTAAATGAGAGAGTTGATATTTATGCACTTAGGATTTGAATGTTTTCGGATTGTGATGGAGTTCAAAGAATGAGTGAAAGTTAACTTGTTTTTCTCACTGGTTGTTTCCGGATTGTGATGGAGATTAGTGGAAAGTAACTTGACTCATTAAACACTTTTGTTTTGAATAAGAGTTGATCTTCAAGCTTTTATATTTATGCACCTAGGATCTGAATGTTTCCGGATTGTGATGGAGTTCAGAGATTAGGTGAAATTTATTTCCTGTATATGGGTAACCAGGTTTTCATAAGCTAAGTCAAGGTAAGGATACTTGAGCAATAAAATCAGAATTCTGCATATTAACATCTTGGAGGAATTGACACCTTTCCCCAACATCTCATCTTCATAAGTTTTCCCAAAAGTTTCAAATTCTCTTTTTCTTTTTAGTTTTCAACAAAAATCCAAATTTTCTTCACCTCAATCAATAGGAAAATTTTTACTTAGATTAGGCTCTCATCAAGGTCCCTGTGGGATCGATATCTGGACTCTTGAAGTCTATATTACTTGCTGACCTAGTGCACTTGCTAGACAACCAAAATGTTTTGGCGCCGTTGCCGGGGACCATTGAATTGAGAGTAAGTTTAAGTGAATTTTGATATGTTGATTGAGATTAAAATTTTTATTCTATCTTTTCAGGTTATTTTGGATCAGTGCATGAAACCAGAATCAGTGGAGAGCCACTTGCTGAAATTGATCCAGAACCGGAAAGAGCACTCAGGTAACCATGATATGTGGCTTGTGAGCTTTAATGGAATGGTATAACTTCAAGCACACAGATGAGCGGTGGAAAGACGTGCAGAATGAGATAAGTCCATATCCTAACTCATATTCAGAATTTCCCCAACCATATGCATTTTCCAATCATGATTCATGGAGGTATGATTCTAATATATCATGTTCTTTTGTTGATAATGAACCTAATAGTTTCTATGAAGCAGAGCATGACAATTATTTCTCTAAGCAAAATGTAAATCCATATTTTGAGAATGATTGGCAGGACAATTTGCCACATGGGCAATTGTCCAGGTTCAGGTATGATCACCCTCCTATGTTCAGTGACTCTTCATATCATCATGCATATCCCCCTCAGCCTCAAGAAGACTGGTCTAGGCTGACAACTCTAGTGGATAACTATTCTGCCCAAATAGATACTATGTTAAATCCACCTGATGAACAACCTAGTTTAGAAACCATTGATAATTCACAAAGAGCCAGACTTGAGGAGATGTTTTTAAAGTTCCTAGAAAATCATGAAAAAAGAGATGCTCAGACTGAAGTCAGGCTTGACGCTCAAGAAGCAATCCTAAAGAAACAAAAAGCTTCCATCAGAAATCTGGAAATACGAATAGGACAGATGGCCACTGTCATATCAGAACTCATAGAGGAAGATACAATGGAGAGAGCTGAGAGTTATTGTGATTTTCAGAAACTTCAAGAGGGAGAAGATGAAAATATCATAGAGATAAAAGAAGAAGATGAAAAAGAGAAAGAAGGGGATGGGGTAGAACAAGAAGAGAAACCCCATGAACAGCATAAAGAAGTTAGGATAGAGGACACCCAGGATAATGAACATTCTTTCCTCTCATTAGATATTGATTTCTTTATTATCCAGCCCTATAAACCACCCACAAAAGTTGAAATTAAAACTTTATTACGTCTGGGCAGTGTGAAGAAAAGTTGACTAAAAGTAAATGAGCAAAACAGAGTAGGTTAGGATAGTTTTTTTTCAAAATTTTTAGGACTTGTTTAAATGTTAATGAAATTTTGATAGACCTAGGATAGGAATCGGGTTAGATTAAAAATTTACAGCTTTCAAAAAACTAGAAAAACACAAAAAAATTATTAAAACTCAAAATTGGAAAATGGAAGAAGAAGATGATGAGGAAGAAGAAGTGTAGAATTTTTCAGCTCTTGCCATATATTTTGAACTTTTCCTTGTTTTCTTGAACTTTTGTATGATCTTGCTTTGTTTGTGCTTATGTTTGAGAATGTGATTTAATGTAATTTCATTAATATGTACTCAATCTCCATTCATATTAATAAAACTTTGATTTCTACTGTCAATTGATTTGTCTCAAAGCATGCTTTTAATAATTCTTCCAATGAAAATGTGTGAAAAATGACTCTGAATCTGCCTGTCACTGATACTAACCTGTCCAAAGTGGAAAAATTTTAAAAATCATTCAAGATCTGCAGAATTGATGAAATTACGTGGCACGCCCGCGCCACTACCTTGAGAAAAAATAGCCACTACAGAGGTGAGGCAACACAACCTCCACTGCAGGTATTCTCCTTAACATACATTTCATGCCTGAGAGACACTTCTAGTCAATTTTTATTTTCAATTGCTGAAAATCATGCAAATTTTTATCACAAACCCTTGAGAATGAATGCAAGATTCACCAAGGGAGATCCATCCAACCTCAACCCATCCAGAAAGTCAGGGAAGTATCTCTATCACTCCTATGTTTACTGCTGCTTTGAGGACAAAGCATGTTTTTAAGTTTGGGGTATGATACTCTTCATGAAATTTTAAGGGGATTTGAAAAATTTTAAGTTTGGGGTGGGATACTTTTCATGCATGGATCTGAAAACTCTGTTTTTTTTCAAAAATTCACCAGAAAATTCCAATAGAGATTTTTGAAAAATACCAAAAAAATCACTTTCTGGAAAAATATATTAGTTCAGATGTTTAGTCTTGAATGGATGAGAATTATTCAAAAAAAAAAACTATTTTCGATAACAAAGTACAAGTGAGCAAGTTGATTTCAATCACTAGAACCAACCTGAAGAAAAATTGAGGCGAAACAGATAAATATTTTCAAAATTCTGAGGTGATTTAGGCACCTATTTACAAATCGTTTGAGCCTTTTTCAAAGCTACCCATTTTCAATGCACAAGTTGCATCACCTTTTGTCAAACCTCTTGGGCCGAAAAGATCCCTGTTTTGTTTCAATGTCCCATGCTACATGAACCAGCCTTGGTGATAATTAAACTTGTTTCTTACTGACTCATGATTCTCCAAATTATTGAAGTGTTCTATTTGAATGAGCATGGATAAATATTTTGAAGTTATAAGGAGGGATGGATGAAGGGCATAGAAATATTTCATTGTAAAGGGGAAGAAGGAGCAAGAGAGGAAAAGAAACAAAAAAATTCTGGGCTGAGTAGGAGAAAGGCCACCTTGTGTGTGCACCAGGACTCGGGCCTCAGCAAGCTTAGGGTCTCTGAGTCAACCGGCAAGGTAAGCTGGACTCCAAATAAAGCCAAGAAAAAAGAAAGAAAAGGTTGTGGGTTAGTTAAGGGAAAGGCCACCTCGTGTGTGCACCGGGTCTCGGGCCTCAGCAAGCTTAGGGACTCTAAGTCAACCGACGAGGTAAGCTAGACCCTGAACAAAACCTAAAGGAAAAGATACAAAGGAAGAAGAAAAAAAAAAAAAAAAAAAAAAAAAAAAGGGAAAATGGAAAAAATGAGGGATCAATGCAAAAGAATAAGTTTAGGGTGGAAGAGCTTGGAGGAAAAGTCACAAATCCAATTCATGCGCAGGAAAATGGAAAATGGATATGAGGAGAAGAATAAAACCCAAAAGAAGAACCATGATTAGGAAAGGAGTGAATTATCTATTTTAAAACTTTAGTAGGGAGGATCACTGAATTTTTCTTTGTCTTTACAGATCTATTTGGTATTTATTTCAGAGTTTTGCTCGAGGATGAGCAAAGGTTTAAGTTTGGGGATGTGATAAGTGTCCAAAAGACACTTATTTATGCATGATTTAATGAGCATGAACTCCCATTTTGAGTTAATTATTAGCATGAAAATGAATTATATAACTCAAATTCATGTTTTGTGTCTCAGGTGCCTGATACAAGAAGAAAATCTGAATTCTGAGGGAAATTGAAGTAGAAAGAAGCAAAAATAGCCAAAAAAGGGAATGGCGCGACCGCGCCAATTCTAGCGCGACCACGCCGGGAAAATGTGCGAAAATTCAAATAATTCCAAGAAATTCTCAACGGCTAGTGAGGCTAAAAGGAGGGCAATTCGTGAATGTGAATTGGCGTGACAACGCCCCACGAGGGCGCTACCGCACCATGAAGATGGCGCTACCAGTAGCGTTGCCACGCTGCACTATTTCCTTACTAAGATGCCAAGTTCTATTTCGGGAAGTCGGCAAAGAGTCTAAGGAGTGGCGCCACCGCACCAGTTCGATAGCATAAAGTGGCGTGACCGCGCCATGAAGAATCCTTCCTCATATAGGCCCGAAGGCCGTGTTCCAAGACTTAGACAAAATTTCTGCTCCAGTGGCGCGACCGCGCCAAAACAAAGAACAATTCGGCGCGACCGCGCCCCTAACGCAACTACGTGACTTGCAGAAATCTAGGGATTCTGACTACCAATCAAGCCCAAACTTGGGAGAAGAAGTCCTAATTGGCTAATGAAGGTATCCACGAAGATTTTATGATATATTTTCAGAGTCTAGGTGCATTGAATGGTCAAGAAGAGAAGTCTAAGACAAAGAAGGAAACAACTGCCATAAAAGGAAAGTACAAGTCCGTGATTGAAGAGTCCATATCTGGAGATTCCGACCTCCAATTGGATCCAAATTTGGACCACAGCTTCCTGAGAGTATTGAAAATCATGACACGGAAAATCAGCCAAATCCAAGTTCGGATTGTGGAGTTTTATATTTTCAAAGTGGTGGACCGAGTGCTGGAATTAGGAGCAGAAGGAGTTCAATTTCTCAAGATAATATTTCAAGTTTCCCAACTCAGAATGACTTGAAATTTCGTACACAAGTCAAGGACTATGTAAGGAAGGTTTGAATGAAATTTCAGCCAATTATGACGTCGGAAAAGCATAATTCAGCCCCTGGACAGAGGCTAAAATTATAAGTTCTGGACAGAACTTCAAGTATAAATAGGCATCCGAGGCAGAGCATAAGGCATCCAGTTTTCCAGAGTTATAATTCTTGTTTTTAGTTTAATTTCGTGTTATTTTAGTTAGTGTGGAGTTGAGAGAGAGAGAGAGAGAAGGTAGAGATTTCAGTCAAGGAGTAGTTGAAGCGAAGGGCAGTCCTCAAAAGGGGGTTTTTTGTACTTTGTTTTCTTCTTGTTTTCTTGGCTGTAATTAATTCCTTTTTTAGTATTTATTTTATTAGCATGAAGTAGTCTCTCTTTGTTGGGGAAGTCATGAACTCCTAGTTTGTTATATGCTTGAAATATGAATTCTATAGCAATAAAGTATCTTACTTTTGTTTAGAAATTGTGCTTACTGCTTGTTTATACCCCGAATTGATATTGGAAGTTTAACGAGGTTCGAATAGAGAAGTTAAGGTTCAGTAGAAATTTGGGTTAGTCATATGATTATTTGTTTTCTAAAACAACTCGCTTTTCTAATTAGTTGTTTTCGAATTGTGATGGAGACTAGTGGAAAAGTGATGTGACTTTTTATAACCCTTGTTCTAAATGAGAGAGTTGATATTTATGCACTTAGGATTTGAATGTTTCACCGAAAAACCGCCGGTCCGGGAAGAGGCGTGACCGAGAGAATATTTTAATTACTTTAGAATAAATTTTTGTTACAGGGTGTGTTTCGTGTTAAGGAATGCGAGTACAATCTCCTAATAATCCTCTGATTCGATCTCCGTGTGAATCTAGTGAAGTTTAAGCTTCCGCGAACGAACGTCGAACTTGAATTCCAGGAACGAGTGTGCATGAACTGTTTTGGCTTCGGCCGTTCGAACGGAGGTATTTGTGCTCCGTGTGTATCGACTTGTGACGCTGCCAGTGGTCGTGTAGAGCTGCTCTGAGCGAACTGTTAGAACGACGAACATCGAGTTGCTTGACTTCTCTGGTTCGAGAGTTTCCGCGAGTGGAGCTTCTCTCGGCGAAAGGGTTTCGAACTTAAAATTTTCCAACCCCTGGGACAGGGAATCTCTGGCTTTTTGTAGCCTGTCTGTGTAGCTATTGAGGAGCGTTGCCTGGGAAAGAGGATCGTGATCCTCTTTCTGTTGGTGAAGTTGAGGAAGAAGAGGGGAAGAGGAAGACCAAGACCTTCCTCGGTTATTGGCCGGACTTGGTCGTTTGGCCGCTGATGAGGCTTCTTGACATGGCTGATGACTTGACGGAGTATGCTGACGAGGGCGTTAATTGTGGTGGTGACGCGGCAGCGTAAATGGGTCTTTCGATGGGCTGCTGAGGTGGACTTTGAGGATCAACGAAATATGCCCATGGTCGTTGTTTGATGGACCAGTGGGTTTCTTGGCTCGTTGAATTTGGGCCATGCGCATTTTGGTGCATACAAATTGCCCCCTTTCGAAACTTGAACGTTCTGGAGGAACGAGCGAGTTTCGAAACAGAAGAAGAACCCACAACGCACACACTATTTTTTTATTTATTTATTTTTATTTTTTTTGTTGTTGATCCTCTTACTCTTTTAAGATCGTTTATCTTTTGTGTACCATTTTTCTGCCCTCTTGCTGTTTTAGGGCAGTATATATTTTCTGTACACTCAGTATACCATTTTTTTTTTTTTTTTTTTTTGCGTACAGATGTACGGCATGGAGTGAATGTTCCTGAGCGGAAGAGGATACTCAGGTGGAGAGTCGATACTGACTTACTTGATCGCCCTGTTCGAATGTGGCTTCAGAGAAAACTGGTAGTGGTGCTCTGATTCTGCGAAGAGGACGTTATCGGTGAACTCGGATGACTTCTGCGATTTTTGACAGCCTTGGTTCGAGAGACTTTCTCTGGCTGGTGTAGTAAAGAAATGTTGTGGAGTGTAGCGCAAGTCACCGCACCAAAGGAAGAGAGCGCGCTTGAACGGGCTTGAGAAACCAAATTGGAGTTGAATTTGATACTTTGATTAATACGAACTCGACAGCGTTTGCTAGTCTCCGTAATTTTTTGCGATTCTGGTCTTTGCGGCCAAAAGAAATCAGCGCAAGCTGAGCGGCATGGCTCTGATGGTTTCCTCGGCTTAACTCCAATGAACCTTCAATGCTGTCTCCGTACAACTCTAGAGACGTTCTGCGTTGTGGTTCCGCTTCGTCTTCCTTGGCTTGCAATCGGGCTTTTTATAGGCCAAAGTAACTCTGAGGGGTGGGGCCTACCTACACTTGTTAACGATCCCGGGACTGTCACCTGATCGGGTCCCCATGCAGAGTTTCATCGTAAGGGAAACTCTGTACGGAAGCTCGCGATCAAATCCCTTTTGAAAAGGGACTGTTACTTTCCCAAAACCGAAGGAAACTTTTGAATTGCTTGATAAATAGCACTCTTCAGGCTTTGTATACTTCATCGTACAAACCTCGTAGATTACTTCTTTGCTTTCGGTGACCCTTGAGCATCTACGACTCGAAATTCTGCGTGCGATCGTGAACTAGAGCTTGAACATCATCCGTGCTTTTGGGTTCCAGAGGATCGCTTGTTGACGACGACCTGAATAGCCGTCTCTTTCTATGAATCTCAGCTTTGTCTCTTCCCCCCCTGCGTCAAAAGCCTTCTTCGAACTAGGGTTGAAAGGTATTGTAAAAAAAAACTTGTCTTTTTTTTCCTCCCGACAACCACGTATTGACTTTAAGTCAGCCGGGGTCCCACTCTCTTTTCTTTCTTCTTCTCTCCCCCTTTTTTCCCTCTTCTTTTTCTCTCCTCTCCTTTTTGACTTCACCATCGGTTACTCTCCCTCTCTTTTTTTTTTCTAAGATCTCGTTGCTTACCATTTTTTTTTACTGGCTCCTTCGTGCGATTTTGGTGTCGGCCATCTTGTTGATGTAGATGATCGGGCTCCTTTCATGCGTTGTTTGGCCAAGGAACGCGCCTAGCTCTGTCGTCGGGCAAGGTCTCTCTCTTTTTTTTTTGTAGTTTGCTCCAAAGGATCCTGGTTAGGTGTCCAGGATATTGTGTTTTTTTTTTTTTCGCGGCTTCCGTCTCATTGGCCGAGTAGTGCAGGTCAAGCCTAGGTCGATTACCGGGCGCTGTCATTGTTTCAACTCTGGCCGGCTCGGTCGCCGGGAGGAAACTTCTGTTTCGATCATCGGGCGTCAAAGTTTTGATTCGACTGGTTCGGCTGATTTATCAGAGGTCCCATCTCGAACCAACGCCTTTGGCTTGGCCAACAAGTTTCGGTTTCTGCGTAATCGCAGCTGGCCATGATTGCCGAAGCATGAATTGTCTCGACCGCCTCTTTTTATGGTGACGGTTCCTTCTTGTCACTAAACACTTCTCTCTTTTTTTTGTTTGCGACGACTTCTTTTTGTCGCAGCTCCTCTTTTTTTTTTTTGTTGCGACGACTTCTTTTTGTCGCAGGTCCTTTTTTTTTTAGGGAAGAGTCACTTACCTGACCCCGTCTGAGTGCGTTCGGCCCAGTCGCTGGACGCTGCTTGGTTACACCCCACTTTGCTTCTGGCCAGTGATTTTGAATCATGCTCGACTCGGTCGTCGGGCATTGTTTCGCGGCATTCGTTTCCCGTCCAACTCTATCGTCCGGCACTGGGATTCGAAATGCAAGCGTTTGGTACTATCACCAAATGCTGAATTCTCCATCCTGTTATGCTCATGCTGATCATCGAGCATTGGAGAACCCAGTTTGTTTGACTCCAGTTTGTTGGCCGCGAGGCTGCTTGCTGTTGTCGCGCTATCCTTTGTGATTGCGCGTCGTCTCGAGACTGTGTTTGTCTTGGGCATCGAGACGTAGTATTTTTTTTTTTTTCCGTGACTTTGATTTTCTTTTGTCGCTGTTCACCCTTTTTTTTTGGCGATCCTTTTTTTTTTTTATCGCGAGGTGAATACACTTTTTTTTTTGAATTGGGGTAGGGATGAATTGCGTACCTGAATTTCGACTTGGGCATTTTGTTTGCAGATGTCTTCTCCATCAGATTTTGCTTCCTTCCTCGGCCTCGTTCTCTTCAACGTCCAGGCTAAGGGGTGTTCGCCAAGACTGTTTACGGATTGGTGATGTGAGGGGAGATCGGAGACCGCTGTTGCTACCTCTCTGGAGACCGTCGGCTTTTGGAGGCTGCGATGTACATGTTCCTCTAGTCAAAGCTACTTGCGAATTTTGGAGTCGTCCTGTCGTCGACGAGGACGACCAGATTTGCTATCTCCCAGGAGTCGGTGAAGCTTCATCGTCCCTGCATCAGACTCAGGGTACCTTCTTACTGAGTCCTATGCATCACAATCTGGTGCGTTTCTCTACACCAGAGCTTTTCATCGACCGCAATCGGTTCGGTCCTTGGGAGATCGAAACGTTAGAAGCCTTGAGGCCCCAACATGTACCTTTCTACTTGACAAGTGTCCAAAAGACACTTATTTATGCGTGAATTATTGACCATAAATTCCTAATTTGAGTTGATAATGAGCATGAAAGTGACACATATAACTCAAATACATGTTTTGTGTCTCAGGTACCCTGTAAAAGAAGAAAATCTAAATTCTGAGGAAAAAAGAAGGAAAAAGGAGCAAAATAAAGCACAAAAGGGAATGGAGCGACCTCGCCGGTAAAAGGTTCGTAAATTCAAAGAAATTCAGAAAATTCTCAACGGCTAGTGAGGCTGAAAGGAGGATAGTTCGTGAATGTGAATTGGCACGACCGCGCCCCACGAGGGCGCTACCGCGCGATGAAGATGGGGCTACCTGTGGCGCTACCTGTGCCGCGCCGCGCTAGAATTGGCAGCAAAAGCAGTTCAACTTCTCAAGGTGATATATCAAGTTTCCCAACTCAAAATGACTTCTAATTTCATACACAAGTCAAGGACTATGAAAGGAAGGTTCGGATGTAATTTCAGCCAATTCTGAGGTCGGGAAGTCACAATTCATACCCCTGGACAGAGACTAAAATTACAAGTTCTGAGCAGAGTTTCACCTATAAAAGGAGGTCCTAGGCAAAGCACAGGGCGACGAGTTTTAGATCCAGTTACGAGTTCCAGCTTTTAGAATAGTTTGCAGTTTGTTTTTATTGTTTTGCAGTTAGGTTAGAGAGAAGGCAAAAGTCCTGAGGGAGTCTTACACGACCTCTTGGCACTTTAGAGAGAGAAGGTGAAGATTTCAGTCAGGGTGTAAGAGAAGCGAAAGGCAGTCCTTCAAGGGGGTTTCTGTACATAGTTTATTTTATGTCTATGGCTGTAATTGAATCCTTATTACTGTGTGTTTATTCAATTATTATGGAGTAGGCTCTCCTTGTTGGGGAGGTCACGAAATCCTGGTTGTTTTATGTTTGAATTCTGAAGTTTATAGCAATAAAATATCATGCTTTTGTTTTAGAAACTAAGATCATTGCTTATTTCTGATCTGAATTGATATTTGAAGTTTAATAAGGTTCAAATAGAGAAGTTAAATTTCAGTAGAAAGTTGGGTTGGTCATATGATTCTTTGTTTTCTAAAACAACTTGTTTTTCAAACTAGATTGTTCCGGTTTCGAAGGAGACTAGTTGAAAAGTGATGTGACTTCTATAACTCTTGTTCTGAATAAGAGAGAGTAAATCTACAAGTTTTATATTTATGCACTTAGGATTTGAATGTCCCAGTTAAGAAGGAGTTCAAAGACTAAGTGAAAGTTATGTCCTGTATATGGGTAACCGGGTTTTCAAAGCTAAGTCATGGAGAGGGTACTTGAGCTATAAAATCAAAATTTTACATGTTAACAGCTAGGAGGGATTGACATTCCTCCCCAACATCTCATCTCTATTAGTTTTTCTAGTAGTTTAATTCTGTTTTCTTTTCAGTTTTCAAAACCAAAATCAAAAACTTCTTTTCCCTCAATCAATAGGAAAATATTTACTTACACTGAATTCTCATCAAGGTCCCTGTGGGATCGATACTGGACTCTCAAAGTCTATATTATTTGCTGACCTAGTGCACTTTCTAGACGCCCAACAAGTTTTTGGCGCCGTTGCCGGGGACCATTGAATTGAGAGTAAGTTTAAGTGAATTTTAATTTGTTGATTGAGATTAAAATTTTATTTTATCTTTTCTGGTTGAACCAGATCATGCATAAAAACCAGAATTAGTGGTGAGCCACTAGATGAACCCGATCTGGATCTGGAAAGAGCACTCAGATGAGAGGTGGAACAATGATCAGAATGAGATAAGTCCATATCCTAACTCATATTCAGAATTGCCTCAACCATATTCATCTTCTACTTATGATCCATGGAGGTATGATTCTGATATATCATGTTCTTTTGATTATGAATCTAATGATTCTTATAGAAGAGAGCATGATGATTATTTCTCTAGGCAATATGAAAATCAGTATTTTAAGAATGATTGGCAGGACAATTTGCCACATGGGCAATCATCCATGTCCAGATATGAGCACCCTCCTGTGTATAATGATCATTGTTATCATAATTCTTCCCCTCAACATCAAGAAGAGTTGTCTAGGTTGGAGAAAAGTGCAAGAGGGAGTGTTGCTGGCATACATAATGTTGATCATGTATTAGCATTGCAGGCACAAGTCGAGTCACTAACCAAACTATTGTCAAAATTACACACCCCCTCTTTGGTTGCTCAGATTTGTGATATATGTGGAGGAGGATATCCCAACCATGAATGCCAAGCAGGTAATGTTCAAGCTGTAAATTCTTTAGACCAGGCTAATTATGTTTCTAATTTTTGCAGGTCTAATGATCCATACAGCAATACTTATAATCCTGGTTGGAGGAGTCTTCCAAATTTTTCATAGTCAAACAAACAACAACCAGCAACCCAGCCTTCAACAACCCAATGCCCACACAAGATCACCACCTGGTTACCAAAGAGCTGCACCAGAACAGGAACAAAAAGCCAGCCTTGAGGACCTCCTTTCAAAGATTCTAGCAAATCAAGAGGAAGGAGAAGCCAGGTTTCAAACTCAAGAGGCATCAATCCGAAATCTAGAACTACAATTGGGACAGCAGACTAATGTTATATCAGGTAGGAACCAAGGTACGTTACCTAGCAACTCTGAATGGATGCATACAGCTAGCTCTTCTTGTTTTAATCTAGAAAATCAGCCAAAGCATGAATTAATTAAAAGTATGAATGTTGAACCATGCTTTCATGAGCTATCTGATGATGATGAACCTGAATGGATGAATACAGCTAGCACTTCTTGTCTTAATTTATGTGTTACTGCAGAACACATAGAGGAAGATACAACGGAGAGAGCTGAGATTTGTTGTGAGTTTCAGGAATTTCAAGAGGGAGAGGATCAAAAGATCATAGAGATAAAAGAAGATGTAAAAGAAAAAGAAGGGGATGGGGTAGAAAAAGAAGAGAAACCCCTTGAAGAGCATAAAGAGGTTAGGATAGAGGACACCAAGGTTAATGAACATTCTTTCCTCTCATTAGATATAGATTTCTTCATTATCCAGCCCTATAAACCACCCACAAAAGTTGAAATTAAAATTTTAATAGGTCTGGGCAGTGTGAAGAAAAGTTGGCTAAAAATAATTGAGCAAAACAAGTTAAAAGCTAACCAGAAAAGAGAAAGAGTAACCAGCTCTTTACTCAAAAGTTTGAATCAACATGCAACACATTCCAAAGTCAAAAACACCCTCAAGAATGGATGGTTTCAGTTTCCATTCGATCCTGGTGGATTAGATCACATGGATCAGTAGGTAGTGTAAATAATAGGAAGTAAGAGTTTTTGAATTTGCTGGAATTTTTTTTATTTTGAGTAGGTTAGGATAGTTTTTTTTCAAAATTTTTAGGACTTGTTTAAATTTGAATAAGATTTTGATTTCTTTGCATGGACCTAGGATAGGGATAGGATTAGATTAAAAATTTACAGCTTTCAAAAAAAAATAGAAAAACACAAAAAATTTTAAAAACTCAAAACTGAAAAATGGAAGAAGAAGATGAGAAGGAAAAGGCGAAAAGAAACCTCTTGCTATATCTTTTAAACTTTTTCTTGTTGAAACTCATGTTTGAGCTTGCTTTTTGTGTGTGATTATGTCTGAGAGTGTGATAAATGAAATTTTATTAATATGTACTCAATCTCCATTCATATTAATGAAATTATGTTTTTACTCTCAATGATTTGTCTCAAAGCATGCACTTCTTCATTCTTCCAATGAAAATATATGAAAATCACTCCAAAGCATGCCTCTCTCATATTTAATTGTCCAAACTGGAAATATTGAAAATTGCATTCAGAATCTGTTAATTTCAAGGAATTACACGGCACGACCGCGCCACATTCTGGCGCGGCCGCGCCACTTGGTATATTGAGATTTGACCACTACAGAGGTGCAGCAACAGAACCTCCACTCCAGGTATTCTTCTTAAGACACATTTTATGCCTGAGAGACACTTCTAGTCAATTTTCATTTTCAATTGCTGAAAATCATGCAAATTTTTATCACTAACCCATGAGACCAGAATGCAAAAGCCACTAAGGGAGATCCATCCAACCTCTCTCCACCCAGAAAGTCAGGGAAGTATCTCTACCACACATATGTTTACTGCTGCTTTGAGGACAAAGCATGTTTTTATGTTTGGGGTGGGATACTCTTCATGCAATTTTAAGGGGATTTGAAAAATTTTAAGTTTGGGGTGGGATACTTTTCATGCATGGATCTGAAAGCACTGTTTTTTTCACTAGAAAATCCAATCAAGACTTTGAAAAATACCAGTGAAAACCCCTGATCATATGAATAGCATCACTTTCTGGAAAAATATATTAGTTCAGATGCTTAGTCTTGAATGGATGAGTATTTTTCTTTAAAAATAGTTTTTGAAAATAAAGTACAAGTGAGCAAATCGATTCAATCACTAGAACCAACCTGAGGAAAACTTGAGGCGAAACAGAGAAAGGTTTTCAAAATTCTGAGGTGATTTAGGCACCTGTTTAAAAATCATTTGAGCCTTTTTCAAAGCCACCCATTTTAATGCACAAGTTGCATCACTTTTTGTCAAACCTCTTCAGCCGAAAAGATCCCTGTCTTGTTTCAATGTCCCATGCTACATGAACCAGCCTTAGTGATAAATAAACTTGTTTCTTCCTTACCCATGATTCTCCAAATTATTGAAGTGTTCTGTTTGAATGAGCATGGATAAAGATTTTGATGCTATAAGGAGGGTTGGAAGAAGGGTATAGAAATATTTCTTTGTAAAGGTGATGAAGGAGCAAGAGAAAGAAAAAAGAGAGTTCAGGGCTGAGTAGGAGAAAGGCCACCTTGTGTGTGCACCGGGACTCGGGCCTCAGCAAGCTTAGAGTCTCTGAGTCAACCGGCAAGGTAAGCTGGACTCCAAACAAAGCCAAGGAAAAAGAAAGAAAATGTTGTGGGTTAGTTAAGGAAAAGGCCACCTCGTGTGTGCACCGGGTCTCAGGCCTCAACAAACTTAGGGACTCTGAGTCAACCGACGAGGTAAGCTAGACTCTGAACAAAACCCAAAGAAAAAGATACAAATAAAGAAGGAAAAAAAAATAAAAAAAAAAAAAAAAATTATAAGCGGGAAAAAGAAAAAATGAGTATCAATGCAAAAAGAATAAGTTTGGGGTGGAAGAGCTTGGAGGAAAAGTCACAAATCCAATTCATGCTCAGGAAAATGGAAAATGGATATGAGGAGGAGAATAAAACCCAAAAGAAAACCAAAAATCTTCATCATATCCATTACCCCTGCTTCATTACAACCCATTAAGACCTATTGATCAGAATTGAGAATTCCTTTCAGGTTAATAGAGAGTGGACTGATGGTTGGCTTATGGAGCTGAATTGAGACTTCTCACTTGTATGGGCATGTTCATCTTTGAAAAATTTGAAGAAAATTCAAAATCTGTTTTGACTAAGCAAGAAGAACCATCATTAGGAAATGAGTGAATCATCTATTTTGAAACAATAGTAGGGAGGATCACTAAGCTTTTCTTAGTTTTTACAGATCTATCTGGTATTTATTTCTGAGTTTTGCTCGAGGACGAGCAAAGTTTTAAGTTTGGGGTTGCGATAAGTGTCCAAAAGAAACTTATTTATGCATGAATTATTGACCACCATTTCCTAATTTGAGTTGATAATGAGCAAGAAAGTGACAAATATAACTCAAATACTTGTTTTGTGTCTCAGGTACCCTGAAAAAGAAGAAAATCTAAATTCTGAGGAAAAAAGAAGGAAAAAGGAGCAAAATCAAGCAAAAAAGGGAATGGCACGACCGCGCCGATTCTGGCACGACCGCGCCGGTAAAAGGTTCGTAAATTCAAAGAAATTCAGAAAATTCCCAACGGCTAGTGAGGCTGAAAGGAGGACAGTTCGTGAATGTGAATTGACGCGACCGCGCCCCACGAGGGCGCTACCGCGCCATGAAGATAGCGCTACCTGTGGCGCTGCCGCGCCGCACTATTTCCTTAAAAAGATGCCAAGTTCTATTTTGGGAAGATGGCAAAGCGTCTAAGGAGTGGCGCGACCGCGCCAGTTATACAGCATAAAGTGGCGCGACCGCGCCAGTTCTACAGCATAAAGTGGCGCGACCGCGCCATGAAGAATCCTTCCTCTTATAGGACCCGAAGGCCGTGCTCCAGACTTGGACAAAATTCCTACTTCAGTGGCGCGATCGCACCCAAACAAAGAACAATTAGGCGCGACCGTGTCGCTGACTCAGCTTCGTGAGTTGCGGAAATCTCGGGATTCTGACTACCAATCATGCCCAAACTTGGGAGAAGAAGTCCTAATTGGCTAAGGAAGGTATCCAAGAAGATTTTATGATATATTTACAGAGTTTAGGTGCATTGAATGGTCCAGAAGAGAACTCCAAGACAAAGAAGGAAACTGCTGCCATAAAAGGAAAGTACAAGTCCGAGATTGAAGAGTCCATATCTGGAGATTCCTACCTCCAATTGGATCCAAATTTGGACCACAGCTTCCTGAGAGGATTTAAAATAATGACACAGAAAATCAGGCCAATCCAAGTCCGAGTTGTGGAGTTCTATATTTTCAAAGTGGACGCAATGCTGGAATAGGCAGCAAAAGCAGTTCAACTTCTCAAGGTGATATCTCCAGTGTCCCAACTCAGAATGACTTCAAATTTCGTCCACAAGTCAAGGAATATGTAAGGAAGGTTTGGATGTAATTTAAGCCAATTCTGAGGTCGGGAAGTCACAATTGATACCCCTGGACAGAGGCTAAAATTACAAGTTCTGGGCAGAGTTTCACCTATAAAAGGAGGTCTGAGGCAAAGCACAGGGCGACGAGTTTTAGATCCAGTTCCATGTTCCAGCTCTTAGAATAGTTTGTAGTTTGTTTTTATTATTTTTTAGTTAGGTTAGAGAGAAGAGAAAAGTCCAGAAGGAGTCTTACACGACCTCTTGGCACTTTACAGAGAGAAGGTGAAGATTTCAGTCAAGGTGTAAGAGAAGCCAAACGCAGTCCTTCAAGGGGGTTTCTGTACTTAGCTTATTTTATGTTTGTGGCTGTAATTGAATCCTTATTACTGTGTGTTTATTCTATTATTATGGAGTAGTCTCTCTTTGTTGGGGAGGTCATGAACTCCTGGTTGTTTTATGTTTGAATTCTGAAGTTTACAGCAATAAAATATCCTTCTTTTGTTTTAGAAACTAAGTTCATTGCTTATTTCTTATCTGAATTGATATTTGAAGTTTAATAAGGTTCGAATAGAGAAGTTAAATTTCAGTAGAAAGTTGGGTTGGTCATATGATTCTTAGTTTTCTAAAACAACTTGTTTTTCAAACTAGATTGTTCTGGTTTCGAAGGAGACTAGTTGAAAAGTGATGTGACTTCTATAACTCTTGTTCTGAATAAGAAAAAGTAAATCTTCAAGCTTTTATATTTATGCACTTAGGATTTGAATGTTCCGGTTGAGAAGGAGTTCAAAGACTAAGTGAAAGTTATGTCCTATATATGGGTATTCGGGTTTTGAAAAGCTAAGTCAAGGTGAGGGTACTTGATCTATAAAATCAGAATTTTACATGTTAACAGCTAGGAGGGATTGACATTCCTCCCCAACATCTCATCTCTATTAGTTTTTCTAGTAGTTTAATTCTGTTTTCTTTTCAGTTTTCAAAACCAATATCAAAAACTTCTTTTCCCTCAATCAATAGGAAAATCTTTACTTACACTGAATTCTCATCAAGGTCCCTGTGGGATCGATATCTGGACTGTCAAAGTCTATATTAGTTGCTGACCTAGTGCACTTGCTAGACGCCCAACACTACTTCGAGTGGGCGGACGTCGTTCTTCGTACTTGTTCCGAACGCTTGACCGCGGTCGACTTGATCCACTCCGTTCGAGCCTAGATGTTCCAGTACCGCTGCTGCAGCAATGTGGTTAATGCTTTCATGGAAGTCTGGTGTTCTTCTACCAATTCCATTTTCACGCGGGAGGGAGAGTTGATCTCCTTGTGGGACATGCATCAGCTTGGCGGTCTGCCTCTTGCTGGGAGCCTCTTCGATGAGACGTTCCTGTCCGTTGAGGATTTCCTCCAGTGTCGATTCCTTCAGCTACCTGAAAGTCTAAAGTATTTGATTCTCACCTACTACCGCTTGTCCGAATTGGCATCGTTTTGGTTCCGCCCCAAGGAAGGCGTACAGCCTTCGGAAGACCCGTGGGCTGATCGCAAGAAGACTTCCGGCCTCAAGAGTCGCAATAGGTCACCGCGGTTGAATCAGCCTTTGGTCGATCTCGGAGTCCCTGATGCGCTTGCTGACGAGGTGTACCTGGCGGCATTTATATCTTTGTGGATTTGGCGCTGCATTCTCCCTATGCCGGGGGGTATGTTGCGATTCACCGTCTTCAAGATGGCCTGTTACTTGGCGAACGACCAGAAATGTAATCTACCTGTCGCGACCTTGGCCAGTCTCTACTGAGGGCTCAACAGTTCCACTTGTGGGAGGTTCCCATGGCCGTTTATCTACACTTGGCTCGCCCAACGGCTCAGTGTTCATGGGGCTGACCCTTCAGAGGGCGAGCGGCCTTTCATGATGATCTACCGCAACCCCGACCACTGCCATGCCTACACCAAAAAGGAGGCTTGCGAGTTATTTTGGCGCGGCGGAGTACAGTGCTGGTACCCGTCTCAAGCTCTCTGTCTGGGCCCGATCATAGACAAACCCGGCCACTATGCTTCGAGGATTGAGGTGGAGTACTTTCGGTGTTTGCGGGCGACCCGTCTCGTGTTGCGGCAGCGTGATCTTTTGATCGTGGAACCATATAGCCCGCACCGGTTTGCTCGCCAATTTGGATTCTACCAGGATTTGCCGAGCGTTTTGATCGGCGACTAGCAGAGGGCGGCTTCGGTTGAGGCCTTGGTGGAGATATGGCAGGCCGGGAGTGTATTTCCTCTCAGCACGGTGGAAGTGCCACCTTTTGTGAGCCCGAGTTCTGACCCAGGCGTGACGGCTCTATTTTGGGAGTCTTGGCTCGAAACAATCGTTCCCCTCTTCGAGGTAACATCATCTGTACTTATACATATTTGTTTTTCGTTGTCGCTTTCGCTTCCTTTGCTTCTTATTTCACTTGTCCCTCCCTTTTTTTTTTGCAGAGAGAGTGGCAAAACTTCACTGGTGAATCAGCGCCAAAGAAGAAGACTATGCCGAAGAGAGCCACAGAGAAGAGGAAGGCAGCAGGATCGAAGGCTGCCAAGAAAACTGCATATACTCTCGCACCGGAAATACCGATGCAGGGGGTCGTTAGAGAGACTCTTCTCGTTGCGGACGTTAACCGGCCGAGTTCGATCTCCTTGCCAACAGAGGGTGCGTCTGTGGACAAGGGGAAGAGGGTTGTGGAACCGGTGGCATCACCGAAGAAGGCCGCTCCGAGGAGGAAGAAGGTAGAGACTCCTAGGGTCTTTTTCGACCCGCCTTTGTTCAAGAAGCGGCTGAGGAGTGGCCTCCGTAAGCCTTTGACTCCCCTTCGCAATGTTCACCCCCCGACGGTTCCTGCTCCGGAGTCGAGGGAGAAGGTCTTGGAGGCGAGTCCGCTCGACAGGTCTGTCGCTCCGTCGGGGTAAGAGACTGCTGCGGAGCAGAGGGCAATGCAAGTGCACCCACTCCCGATACGGTCGCAGGTAGCCGAAGAGTCTCCATGTCCACCCGCCGACGCGCTTGAAATTGTTTTGTCTCCTCGTGTGGATCAGCCTACCCTTCGTGCTGAAGATTCGCCATCTCCCATCGTCTCCGGGGAACACCGACAACTGGGATGGGTTGGAGAAGAGGCGCATGTCGCTGCCGTTGCCGGTAGATTGGAGGCCGGCGAAGCTGGGTGTCCAATGACCATCTCGAACGATAATGAGGCGTCCTCCCGTTCTTCCGTTGGAGCAGCCGGGGTTCAGTTTCCGTCTCCAGCTTCTGAAGCAGGTCATCCCACGACCACAACTCCGGAGGAATGGCCATTTACGGGGTAGGCCGGGTAACGAGGGAGTGAATCTTAATGTCGGAGAGGGAGGTCTGCATCCAGGACGTCGGCCTGTCAGCGAGAACTCTTGCACCTTGCGGTTCGCTTCGGTATGTATTCATTTCCTTCTTCTCCCATTCTTCCTTTTTTTCCGCTTTTGCTTCGCCTTCTTTTGCTCCCCTTTCAGTCGTCGTCGCTTCCTCTTTCGGCGAGGTCACGATAATGGGTCCAGCAGTCTGCACTGGGTCTGTGGACATGGTTCATTCAGTTGGCCTTAGTGATAAGTGTCTGAAAGACACTATCTTTGGGCATAGAAATTGATTGAAAAACTTAATTCTGAGTTAATTCCGAGCATAAAATCAACATATATGACTCAGTTTTATGTTTTATGCCTCAGGTACCCAGTGGAAGAAGAAAAACGGGATTTGGAGCAAAAACAGAAGAAAAATGAGCAAAAGAGGCCAAAAAGAAGAATGGCGCGCCTGCGCCATAATCGGCGCCACCGCGCCAGATAAATGCGGGAAAATTTGAAATAATGAAGAAAAATGTCCAACAACCTAACGGTCATGAAAGCCAAGGATTGGGGAATGTTAAATGGCGCGACCGTGCCATCGGATTTTGTAGTCTTAGACATGGAAGTAGACAAGAACCTGCCTATAATTCTTGGCAGACCATTCTTGGCTATTGCTGGTGCTATAATTGATTGCAAGCAAGGAAATTTGACTTTAAGGCTTACCAATGACACAATCAGTTTCAATTTAAAAGAAGCCATGAAACAACCAGCTATCCCACATGATGATTTCTGTTTGAGCATTGATGTGATTGATTCTTGTATAGCAGAAATTGAAGAAGAAGAGAGGATTGAACCAGCATAAATTGAAGAAGAAGAGAGGATTGAAGCAGTAGAAGAAGGAGGCCTGATCCATTCAGAGAATGAAAATCCCATTATCATCAGAGAATTTGGTGAACAGGAGGCTGAAAGCAAGGAGTTGGAAGAACAAGGGGCTCCAGAAGCTCCCAAACCTGAACTCAAACTTCTTCCCCATAATTTGAAATATGTTTTTCTTGAAAAGAATGATAAACCAGTGATTATTTCTTCGTGTTTGAAAGGGTTGGAGGAGAAAAAGCTCATTGAGCTGCTATCCAAACACAAGAAGGCAATAGGCTGGTCATTATCAGACATTGAAGGAATCAGCCCCACAATTTGCAGACACCAAATTCTGATGGAGGACAATTACAAGCCCAGCATCCAACCACAAAGAAGGCTGAACCCCACATTGTAGTGAAAAAGGAGGTGATTAAACTCTTGGACGCAGGTATTATCTATCCTATTTCTGATAGTGCATGGGTAAGTCCAGTTCAAGTTGTTCCTAAAAAGGGGGGTACTACTGTCATTCATAATAAAAATAAAGAACTGATCCCCACTAGGACAGTCACAGGTTGGAGGTTATGCATAGACTATAGGAAATTGAATGCAGCCACTTGGAAAGATCATTTTCCTTTACCATTCATTGATCAAATGTTTGAGAGGCTTGCTGGAAATAAATTTTATTGCTTCCTAGAAGGATATTCATGATATTTTCAGATACCTATAGCACCCGAAGACCAGAAAAAGACCACCTTCACTTGCCCTTATGGCACCTTTTCATATAGGAGAATGCCCTTTGGCTTGTGCAATGCACCAACCACTTTTCAAAGATGCATGATGGCTTTATTCCATGATATGATAGGGAAGATGATGGAAATTTTTATGGATGATTTTACAGTTTATGGACTAACATTTGAAACATGTTTGCAGCACTTAGAGCTTGTGCTCGAAAGGTGTGAAGAAAAGAAGCTAGTCCTAAATTGGGAAAAATGTCATTTCATGGTAAGAGAGGGGATTGTGCCAGAAAGGGGGATAGAGGTAGACAAGGCAAAAATTGAAGCAATTGAAAAGCTGCCTCCACCCACTTCAGTTAAGGGTATTAGAAGTTTTCTAGGCCATGCAGGTTTTTGTAGAAGGTTTATAAAAGATTTTTCCAAAATTGCAAAACCTTTGTCAAACTTGCTTTCAAAAGATGTGAAATTTAATTTCAATACTGAATGCTTGCATGCTTTTAATCTTTTGAAACAAAAATTGATCTATGCTCCCATCATTGTGTCACCTGATTGGAACCTACCTTTTGAACTCATGTGTGATGCAACTGATTTTGCTTTAGCGGCAGCTCTTGGCCAAAGAAAAGAAAAAGTTTTCCACACCATATCCTATGCTAGCCACACACTCACTGGTCCTCAATTGAATTATACCACTACTGAGAAAGAACTTATGACTGTTGTGTTTGCATTTGAAAAATTCAGATCATATCTCATTGGTTCCTAGGTTATTGTTTGGACTGACTATGCATAGGGATGGCAACGGGTACGGGTTAGCGGGGAACCCGCCCCGACCCGACCCGCTTAAAGCGGGTTCGGGTTTAAGTTTTTACCCCGCGGGTCGGGTTCGGGTTTGGGGGGAGCAGAACCGTCCACGGGTTCGAGGCGGGGGCGGGTTTAAGCCCCAAAACCCGACCTGACCCGCTTTTAATTTTATATAAAAAAAAGTTTTGGAGAGTATTTAAATAATACAAAGTAAAATCCTACTTTATTACGTTATCCCCTTATGTTTGACAATATGTTTAAGTATTTATATGTTTATATTATTTATTTTATAATTTTTTTTATATTTTTAAAATTTTTAATATCAAACATAGCTGGTCGGGTCGGTATTACCGCTGGGCGGGCGGGTTTTCAGCGGGTTCGGGGTTTTTTTTTGCCCGCCGGGCGGGACGGGTTTAGAAATCAAACCAGCGGGCTGGTTTTCGCGGGGACGGGTTTTCCCGGTTTTTTGCGGGGCGGGGATGGGTTTCCAAAAACCCGCCCCGCCCCGCCCCGTAGCCATCCCTAACTATGCAGCCCTTAGATATTTATTTGCAAAGAAGGATTCCAAACCAAGACTGATTAGATGGATCCTTCTTCTTCAAGAATTTGATATTGAAATCAAGGACAAGAAATGAGCTGAAAATGTGGTGGCAGATCACCTGTCAAGGCTGGAGGCAGAAAATAAAGAAGGGGAAATCTCAGAACTCTTTTCAGATGAAATGATTTGCCAGGTAAATACTTCACAAGTACCATGGTATGCTGATATTGCTATTTTTGTTTGCAGCAAATGGGTACCAAAGCATTTCACCAACCAGCAAAGGAAGAAACTGATGGCAGACTCAAAGCACTACTACTGGGAGGATCCTTTCCTCAACAAAATATGCCCAGATCAAGTCATCAGATGGTGTGTGAAAGTGGAAGAAGCTCCACTCATTCTCAGCCACTGCCATGACAAGGAAGTTGGTGGTCATCACAGTGCAAACCGAATAGCAGCAAAGGTATTGCAATCTGGATTCTTTTGGCCAACACTTTTTCGAGATGCAAAGAGGTATGTCCAATCATGTGACAGTTGCCAAAGAACAGGTAATATCTCTAGAAGGAATGAAATGCCTTTAAATAATATTTGGAGAGTAGATGTTTTGATGTTTGGGGCATTGATTTCATGGGACCCTTTCCACCTTCTTTTGGGTATGAGTACATTCTGGTGGCAGAGGATTATGTAACTAGATGGGTAGAAGCCATAGCAACCAGAACTAATGATGCCAAGGTTGTCACTGAATTTTTGAAAAAAAATATTTTTTGTCTTTTTGGCACCCCTTGAGCTATCATTAGTGATGGGGGAAAGTATTTTTGCAACTCTTCTTTCAAAAATTTGTTGAAAAAGTATGGAGTCGCCTACAAAGTAGCCACCCCATACCATGCTCAAACCAGTGGGCAAGTAGAAGTGTCCAATAGAGAGCTAAAGAGAATTCTGGAAAAAACTGTTAGCACTTCAAGGAGATATTGAAAAACCAAGCTAGATGATGCACTGTGGGCATATAGGACAGCTTTCAAAACCCCAATAGGCATGACCCCCTATAGGTTGGTTTATGGAGAGGCATGTCATCTCCCCTTGGAATTAGAGTATAAGGCCTATTGGGCAACCAAGTTCTTGAATTTTGATATCAAGGCTGCTGGAGAGAGTAGATTGCTGCAACTAAATGCACTAGATTAGCTTAGGTACTGGTCCTATGAGAATGCCGAGATGTACAAAGAAAAAACTAAAAAATGGCTTGATGAGCACATCTTACCCAAGGAATTCATACCTGGTCAATTTGTCCTCTTTTTCAATAGCAGACTTAGGTTGTTCCCTGGTAAACTTAGATCAAAATGGATTGGTCCTTTTTCAGTGGAAAGAGTGTTAAAATCAGGGGCAGTGGAAATCAGAAATCCAAAAGACCAATCCACTTTTATTGTGAATGGACAAAGGTTGAAAAGATACATCTCCCCTGATTTCCATCAGGAAAGAACCTTCACAGTCCTATCTGACTAGAAAGAGTCACAAATTCAAGCTGGGACTATAAACCAGAACTCATTTGATTGTATTTTAGAATAGGCTTGCATTGTCATTACATAGAATTTTGCATGAAATTTTTGTATTCTTAGGACTTGCATGATTAGTTGATTGATTTTGCATGATTAGGATAGACTTAGACTAGAAAGTGTTTTTAATTTTTCATAAAACAGAAAACAAAAATAAAAATATACAAAATAAAAACCAAAAAAAAAAAAACAAAATTCTTTTGAAATTGGCGCAGCCGCGCTGATTAGGAAAATAATTCTGAGCCCAATGACTGAATCCGTCTCTCCTCTGGGAAAATATGTTTAGGTGTCTATGTATCAGATGCCTTAGGGTGATTTTTGTATGCAATGTCCATCAATATGCACTCAATCTCCATTCATATTGATAACATGATATTTTGCACTCTCACTATGTTTCCCAAAGCATGATTTCCCCAATGAAAATGTGTGATTACTGATTCAGAATCTATATCTAACTGTTCAAATCTTGTTCAAAGTGGAAATTTGTAAAAACACATTCAGGATGCTGAAATTTGAAGGACCAACTCGGCGGATCCACGCCATTTTATGGCGCTACTGCGCCACTGTCTCATTGAAGAACAACAAATCCAGAGCTTCGAAAAGGAAAGTTCCACTGCTGACACAACCAAATTGATTAGGGAAGTTTTCATACCACTTCTATTTTATTTCTGCTTTGGGGAGAAAGCATGTTTTAAGTTTGGGGTGGGATATTCTTTCTTCATGTTTTCAAAATCTCTGTTTTCAAAAACTTTCACACCAGAAATAGATTCTAAATTGGGAAAGATCAGTGGAAACCCTGAGTAAAGAGAAAGCATGATTCACTTTCTGGAGAGAGAACTTATTTCAAATTGGTTAGTCCTAACAGGAGGAGAATTTTCTTTAAGGACAGTTTTTGGAAAACAAAGTATAAGTGAGCAAGTGGATGTAAACCACTAGAACCGACCTGAGGAAAGCTTGAGGCAAAACAGAGAAAGATTTTCAAATATCCTGAAGTGATTTAGGCACTTGTTTTCAATCATTTGAGCCTTTTTCAAGCCACCCACTTGAATGCACAAGATGCATCACTTTTTGTCAAACACCTTGAGCCAACAAGATCCCTGTTTTATTTCAAATCCCCCATCACATGAACCAGCCTTTGTGAAAAAATGAACTTGTTTCTTACTGACCTATATCTCTTCAAATTATTGAAGTGTTCTATTAAAATGAGCATGGACAAAAATCTGAAGATATGAGGAGGGATGGATGAAGGGTATAGAGTTTTTGTGTGAGAAAGGAAAGAAAGGCGCAAGATGGAGGCTAAGTCAGGAGAAAGGCCACCTTGTGTGTGCACCGGGTCTCGGGCCTCAGCAAGCTTAGGGACTCTGAGTCAACCGGCAAGGTAAGTTGGACTCCAGACAAAGCCGAAGAAAAAGAAAGAAAAGGTTGTGGGTGAGTTAGGGGAAAGGCCACCTCATGTGTGCACCGGGTCTCGGGCCTCAGCAAGCTTAGGAACTCTGAGTCAACCGACGAGGTAAGCTGGACTCTGGACAAACCCAAGGAAGAGAAAATATGTGAAGGAAATAAAGAAGAAAAGAATATGGGATCAATGCAAGAAAATAAGTTTGGGGTGGAAAAACTTCGAGGAGGATCATAAAATATTGATGCTCATAAATAATGGAACATGGATATGAGGATGAGGATAAACCCAATGCTTACAACTTTTATCATACCCATTACCCATGCCCCATTGCAACCTAGAAAAGACCTATTGCTCAGGATTACGGATTTCTTCAGGTTAGTGGAGAGTAGACTGAGGGTTAGCATATGGTGTTTACTGAGACTTCTCACTTGTATGAGGGTAAGGATCTTTGAAAAATTAAAGAAGAATTTGAATTCAGTTTTGACTTAAGCAAGGAGAATCATCACTAGGAAAGGAGTGAATCATCCTTGCTAAAACTTATAAAAGGTAGTGCCACTTATTTTTTCTAAATTTGTGCATACTTATCTGGTTGTTTCTTTCAGAGTTCGCTCGAGGGCGAGCAAAGATTTAAGTTTGGGGTTGTGATAAGTGTCTGAAAGACACCATCTTTGGGCATAGAAATTTATTAAAAAACTTAATTCAGTGTTAATTCCGAGCATAAAATGAACATATATGACTCAGTTTTATGCTTTATGCCTCAGGTACCCAGTGGAAGAAGAAAAACGGGATTTGGAGCAAAAACAGAAGAAAAATGAGCAAAAGAGGCCAAAAAGAAGAATGGCGCGCCCGCGCCATAATCGGCGCCACCGCGCCAGATAAATGCACAAAAATTTGAAATAAAGAAGAAAAATGTCCAACGACCTAACAGTCATGAAAGCCAACGATTGGGGAATGTGAAATGGCACGACCGCGCCATTAGAGGGCGCTACCACGCCAAAGAACCGGCGCTACCTCAAGCAGAGCAAGAATGGATGCGCCGAAGTGCTGCTGAAGAAGGAAAGAAAAGTTGTCGTACGGGGAGCAGAGAAAAGCCTAACTAGTGGCGCGCCCGCGCCACTCTTACAGCAAATTTGGCACGACCGCGCCGATGACTCAGCAACACTAAATTGCAAAAATCTCAGGAACCTGACATCAAATCGAGCCCAAACTTGGGAGAAGGAGTCACAAGCGTCTAAGAAAGGTATCCACGTAGATTTTAAGGTAGTGTGCTCGAGTCTAGGTGCATTGAATGATCCAAGAGAAGAAGTTCAGGTCAAAATAGGAAACTGCTACCAAAAGAAGAAGATAAATCCGAATTTTATGAAGAGCATACATGGAGTTCCCGGATCCTAATTGAAGCCAAACTTGGAACGAAGATTCCTGATGATACTGAGGATCATGTTACAAAAATCTAGGCCAATCTAAGTTGGGTTTCTCTAGTTTATATCTCCAAAGTGGTCGGGCCCCGTGCAAAAATTGGCAGCAGAAACCATTCATCTTCTTCTCATCATATCTCGAGTTTCCCAACTCAGAATGGATTCAAATTTCGTTAGCAAGGAAAGGACTACAGAAGGAAGGTTTGGATGTAGTTTTTTCCAATTCTGAGGTCGGAAAGTCACAATTCATACCCCTGGACAGAGGCTAAAATTACAAGGTCTGGACATAACTTCAACTATAAATAGGGGTCCGAGGAGAAGAGTCGGGCATTTAGTTTTTGGAGTTTAGTTTCGAGCTTTGTATTCAGTTTTGCTTTCTATTTTAGTTTAGAGAGAGAGGAGAAGGTCCAGAGGGAGTTTCACACGAACTCTGGTCACTTTGAGGAAGAAAGGTGGAGCAATAAGCTAAGGAGCAAGAGTGATTAAGGGAGGCCTTCCCAAGGGAGTTTTCTTTACTTAGTCTTTCTTATTTCATGGCTATTGTAAAAACCTTGTTGTGTGTTTTTAATTCTAGCATGGAGTAGTCGTTTTTAGTTGGGAGTCCATGACTCCATAGGCATGAAATGAGATTGATACTTATAATATATTTGGTTTTCAGTTTGGTGCATGAATGAGTTTTCCATGTTGTCAATTCTTGATTCATACTTGCTGTCTGGCTATGTATTGGTTATAAGGTGACGCTAGGCTTAAGGTAAGACATGGTGATAGGATTTTGAAATCTTTATGAGTTTATGCACTAGGTAGATCACTAATCCTTGGGTTAATCCTCGACCTTAAAGTAATACCCTGTTGGATTAGTTGACCTGCCTATGACATAAGGGCTTCGTGTTTATGCTGTCAAGTAGAGTAGATTATGACCGGCTATTTTGCTCTAGGAGATAGAAAAAGGTGATGCCAATGCGAATTGTAGCCATGGTTTTATAAGCTCATCAGAAACTGATTTCCAAACATTGTTTCTATTCAATCTCAGAAGTGTCTAGGGAGGGAATTGGATTCCCAACGCCTTCTCTCCTCATTGAAATTCCTCAAAAGCTTCTCTCAACACTTTTCAAGTATCTACTTAGTATAACTTTCTGTTCTTCAAATTAGGATTCTCAAACTTAAGATTTTTATCCATAAAGCAATTAACTGCAGGCTTGGTCCTTGTGGGACGATATTCAGACTTGCATAAAGTCTATATTACATTGATTAGTCCTCTAGCTAGTGATTAGCTAGGATCTCATCACTTAGCACCTGCCGAGGACCCCTGTTCCCCTGAGCTCGTAGCCGATGCCTGTGGTTTCCTGGAGCATTTGTTAGGACCTGGCGTCAAGACTTCCATTTTGGAGTAGTGGGTGGAGGACTTCGCTCAGGAAGCAAATCGTCTTTAGTAGTTGCGTGATTCCGCAGCCGAAAAGCTCAGCTGGTCCGAGCACCACATCGTCGAGGCTGAGATCGCACAGTCCATCCGACGGGTGAACTGTCAGTGTGACGCTATGACCGCGGCCTTACACCGGTGTTAGGCTGAACACGAAACTACGGAGTCGGAGTGTGCGGCACTTCGTGAACGCCTGGCAGTTGTCGAGGCGCGACTCGACTCTGCCCCTGCTAGGATTGCCTCCGCTCGTGCAGAACTTGAAGCCATTGAAGGGGAAGCCTCTGCATTGGAGGGCCGGCTTAATTCTCTCTGTGTGTGGCCTGTTCTTAGCGAGGCTGAGGCTCGTAACCTGGACGAAGTTCATGCCGAGGTGCTGCGGTTGCGACAGTGGGTGGTCGACTTCGAACTGTGACCTCTTTGACTTTGGAACCTCTCTCTTTTTTTTTTTTTTGATGTGGGGAAGAAAGATTTTTTTTTTGTAGTCTCTCCCCTTTTTTTTTTTTTATGAGACATGGGGGAGAAAAAATTTTTTGTAGTCTCGCGTATTTTTGTTGCGAGACCTGCACTGTACTCACTACACTTTTTTTTTGCAATGAGAAGTACACATATATTTTTTTTTTTCGGTTCTCTCTTTTTTTATGCTGCCCTCTTCAAGGGTAAAATCGTTTGAGGAATTTACCGTTCGTTATCGGCAGCTCCGATCCGTTTACTGTGACGAGCTTGTAGGCGCCATTCGTATAAGCTTCCTGTACGACGTAAGGCCCTTCCCATTTCGGTGCGAATTTGCCCCCAGTTTTGCTGGTGAAGAGCATTGGTCGTCGGACTGCGAGAACGAGATCGCCTTTCTGGAATGACTAGAGTCGTACCTTTTTGTTGAAGGCTCTGGTCATTCAGGATTGATAGCACTCGAGGCGTTGTTGTGCCTCAAGTCGTTGTTCGTCGAGGGATTCCAGCTGTGCGAGTCGTAATTGGGCACATTCCTCCGTTGTTAGTCCTTCTCTCATTGCGATTCGTAGAGAAGGGAGTTGTACTTCAAGAGGGAGCATTGCTTCGGTGCCGTAGACCAGAGAAAATGGAGTCGACTGGGCCGGTGTTCGGAACGAAGTTCTGTAAGCCCATAATGCTTAACCAAGTTTCTCATCCCAACTCCTTTTGTTGGCGCCGATGGTCTTCTTTAGGATTTTGCAGAGCATCTTGTTGAAAGCTTGTGCAAGTCCGTTGGCTGCCGGATTGTAAGCCGTTGAGGTCCGCTGTTGTATGCGAAATTTCTTGCATAAGCGGTCCATGACTCTGTTTTTGAATGGCGTACCGTTGTCCGTCATTATGTATCGGGGAACTCCGTATCGATAGATGATTTGTGTTTGGATAAAGTTGACGACGGTGACGGCCTTCACTTCTCGGAAGGTGGCCGCTTCGGCCCATTTTGAGAAGTAGTCGGTGGCAGCCAGGATGTATTGCCGGTAGGGGTCGAACTTGCGAGAGATGGGCCCGATGATGTCCATCCCCCAAGCTTCGAACGGCCATGATGCGACCGTTGGGTGAAGCGGCTCCGGCGCCTGGTGTATGTAGTCGGCATGGAGTTGGCATTGTTTGCACGATCGGGCCATTTCGATGGCGTCTCTGATCATCGACGGCCAGTAGTAGCCCAGCCTTTTGACCTGCAAGTGGATTCCACTGTGCGTCTCTTTGAGAACTTGCGACCCCTCTTCCTTTGACAGGCAACGAAGAAGCAGACTGATAAGTGTCTAAAAGACATTATCCTTAGGCATGAAAATTGATTGAAGTATCTAATTCTAAGTTAATTCCGAGTGTTGAATCAACATATATGACTCAGTTTTATGTTCTCTGCCTCAAGTACCCAGTGGAAGAAGAAAATCTGGATTTGGAGCAAAAACGAAGGAAAAATGAGCAAAAGAGACCAAAAAGAAGGATGGCGCGTCCGCGCCAGAATCGGCGCCACCGCGCCAGATAAATATGCAAAAATTCAAAATAATGAAGAAAAGTTTTCAACGACTTAACGGTCAAGAAAGCCAATGATTGGGAAATGTGAAATTGCGTGACTGCGCCATCTGAGGGTGTTACCACGCCAAACAGCTGGCACTACCGCTCCCAGAGACAGTATCGACGCGCCAAAGAGTGCTGAAGAAGGAAAGAGAAGTTGTCGTTCTGGGTAGCAAGAAAGGTCTAAGTATTGGCGGTGCCGCGCCACTTCTACAGCAAAATCTGGCGCGACCGCGCCAAGAAGTCTCCTAATTCAGCTCGGGTTCGAAGGCCATTCCAGACTTAGAAGGCACTCTGCTCTAGTGGCGCGACCGCGCCAATGACTCAGCAACATAAAGTCGCAAAAATCTAGGGATCCTGACATCCAATCAGGCCTAAACTTGGGAAACAAAGTCCTAAGTGTCTAAGGAAGGTATCCACGAAGATTTTAAGGAACAATATTCGAGTTTTAAGTGCTTTGAATAACCAAGAAGTGAAGATCAATTCAAAGAAGGAAACTGCTGCCAGGAGAAGAAAGTTGAGTCCAAAATTTATGAAGAAGATATCTGGAGTCCCCGTGTCCCAATTGAAGCCAAATTTGGACTGAAGATTCCTGAGGATATTAAGGATCATATCACAAAAATTCAGGCAAGTCCAAGTTGGGGTTCTCAAGTTTCATACCTTCAAAGTGGTGGACCCAGTGCTGGAATTGGCTGCAGAACCAAGCAACTTCTTCACATCATATCTCGAGTTTCCCAACTCAGATTGTACTCAAAATTCGTGAGCAAGGCAAGGACCCTAGATGGAAGATTCGTAGGTAATTTCAGCCAATTCTGAGGTCGGGAAGGTATAATTCATACCCCTGGATAGAGACCAATTTACAAGGCCTGGACAGCAACACAAGTATAAATAGGGGTCCGAGGCAAAGCACTGATCATCCAGTTTTGTATTCAATATTTACTTTTTACGTGCAGTTTGAGTTTAAGTTTCTGTTTCATTAGTTTAGAGAGAGAGAAGTTCCAGAGGGAGTCTTACACGACTTCTGGCCACTTTGAGGAAGAAGGTGAAGATTTCAGCATAAGGAGCAAAGGGTGACTAGGAGCAGTCCTCTTCAGGGAGTTTCTATGCTTATTTGTCTTTAATTCTTATGGCTGTTGTCAAACCCATGTTGTGTGTTTTTATTTCCAGTATGGAGTAGTCATTTTTAGTTGGGAGTCCATGACTCTGTAGGCATGTAATGAGATTGATACTTTATATATATTTGGTTTTCAATTTGGTGCATGAATGAGTTCTTCATGTTGTTAAATCCTGATGCATACTTGCTGTTTGGCTATGTACTGGTTAAAAGGTGATGCTGGGCTTAAGGTAAGACATGTTGATAGGATTTTACAATTCTTTATGAGCTTATGCACTTTGTAGATCACTAATCCTTGGGTTAATCCTCGACCTTAAAGTAATACCCTGTTGGATTAGTTGATCTGCCTATGACATAAGAGCTTCATGTTTATGCTGTCAAGTAGAGTAGATTATGCCGGCTAGTTTGTTCTTGGAGATTGAAAAAGGTGATGCCAATGTGGATTGTAGCCATGGTTTTATAAGCTTGTCAAAAATTGATTTCCAAAACCTTATTTTTATTCAATCTCTGAAGTGTCTAGGGAGGGATTTAGATTCCCAACGTCTTCTCTCATCATTGAAATTCCTCAAAGGCTTTTCTCAATAGTTTTCAAATACTGATTTAGTTTAATTCTCTGTTTCTCAAATTAGGATTCTCAAACTTTAGATTTTTATTCAGAAAATAGTTAACTGCTAGCTTGGTCCTTATGGGACGATATTCGGACTTGCATAAAGTATATATTACATGGATTAGTCCTCTTGCTAGTAATTAGCAGGGATCGCATCAAGTTTTTGGCGTCGTTGCCGGGGACCAAAGTTTCTAGCAGTAATTGTTTAGAGTTTGAAAATTTAGAGATTTGAGTTTTTATTTTTATTTTGCAGGAGGTTCATGACCAGATCTCTAGTGGACTCACCCCAAGAGATTGATCCTGAACCAGAAAGAGCTTTAAGGCAAAGGCTGAAGGAAAATCAGAACCAGAGCACTCCCAAGGAGCAAGAAGACATGAAAAACTTAGAAGGTACTCATGAAGCACAAAGACCAAGGAGAACCACGGAGGATTATGTCACACAAAGCCCAAATTCAAACAGGACAAGTATCATCACTCCCACTGTTCAAGCTAATAATTTTGATTTTAAACCTCGGCTTCTTGTTATGTTGTAGACTCATTATCAGTTTAGTGGGTTGGCTAACGAAGATCCTAATGACCATCTTGAAAGACTTTTGGACTTGTGTGCTACTTTTAAGTACAATGGTGTGTCAGGTGATGCAGCTAGATTGAGGCTTTTTAAGTTCACCTTGGCTGGACGAGCTAAGACATAGCAGAACACTCTACCAGCCGGTTCTATTACCACTTGGGAAGATCTGCAGAAAAAGTTTCTAGGTAAGTATTTTCCACCAGCAAAGACAATTAAAATAAGGAATGAAATTTTCCAATTCATGCAAGAACAAGAAGAACATTTTTCAGAAGCATGGGGAGGTTCAATGGACTACTAAAAAGATGCCCAAATCACAAAATAGAACTGTGGAGCCAGATCGAGATTTTTTACAATGGGCTGAACATCAACACAAGAAGCATGGTTGATGCTGCATCTGGAGGATCGATCAATAAAAAGACTCCTGAAGAGGTTCATGAGCTAATCGAGGAGATGACACACAATATGTATCAATATCCAATAGAGCGATCAGGCAAGAAAGCTGCTGGAATTTACAAACTGGACTCCTCAATCACCACATAAGCACAATTAGAAGCACTTCAGCATCAATTCACAAATTTTCAGCAACAATAAAATCCTGTGGTAGCTTAGATCTGCGGAATATGTGGAGGAGGACATACTTATTATGAATGCGAGGTAATGTATATGCTTTGAATTCCATGACTGAACAAACTGATTTTGTTGGAAATTCTTGCAGGTTGGATCCATACAGCAATACATAGAACCCTGGTTGGAGAAATCACCCAAATGTTTCATGGAATAGTACCAATCCAGCAAGGCAGCACCCACCTGAATTCAAACCATTACAGACTGAAGTTCAACAAAAAGAGATTGGAGTGGAGGAAGACTGGAAATTGATGCGAGCATTATATGCAGACGTCCAGTCCCTGAAAACAATGCAAACAGATATTCAATCAGTAAAGCAATCAGTCACACTTCTGACCACTCAAGTGAATCAACATACCACTCAAGTGAATCAACTTAATAGAGATGTATATGAGAGGCCAAGAGGAGCTCTACCTAGCAATTCAGAAGTAAATCCAAAAGAGCAAGTCAAGGCCATAACATTCAGAAGTGGAAAGACTCTCGAGGAGCTCCAAACAAAAGAACAATCAGCCATAGAAGAAGAGCAAAATCAGAAAGGAGAAGAGGAGCAAGAAAGGGAAAAGGTAAGTCCACCAGCTTCTCCAAGGAAGAAAAAACGTAAGGATGCACTTCCCATTACTGATATTTATATAAGACATCTGCCTTACCCAAGTGGAGCTAAAACGGACATTCTTCCCATTACTGATATTGATATAAGACATCTGCCTTACCCAAGTGGAGCTAAAACGGACATTCTAGAAAGTAGCTTTTCTAGGTTTCTAGAAACCTTTAAGACTTT
The DNA here is from genome assembly GCA_019845555.1 of Aristolochia fimbriata. NCBI lineage: Eukaryota > Viridiplantae > Streptophyta > Magnoliopsida > Piperales > Aristolochiaceae > Aristolochia > Aristolochia fimbriata. The sequence continues at coordinate 29,150,910 of CM034079.1, read as the reverse complement.
GAAGATTAATATCCCCCTTCTTGAGGCAGTAAGACAAATGCCCCTTTATGGCAAGTTTCTTAAAGAGATCCTATCCGGAAAAAGGAAGATGGAGGAGCAAGGTACAGTTGTGCTGAATGAAAATTGCAGTGCAATCTTGAAGAATGAGCTTCCAACAAAATTGAAAGATCCAGGGAGTTTTACAATACCTTGTGAAATTGGTTCAAATAAATTTGCAAATGCTTTATGTGATTTGGGAGCAAGTGTTAATCTAATGCCATTATCTCTTTGCAGGTATTTAAATCTTGGAGAACCTCAAGAGACTGGAATCACTCTTCAATTTACAGGTAGATCAACCAAAATACCAGAAGGAGTGGATGTGTTGGTGAAAATTCAAGACTTTATATATCCTTGCGATTTTGTCGTTTTAGACATGGAAGTGGACAAGAACCTGCCTATAATTCTTGGCAGACCATTCTTGGCTACTACTGGTGCTATAATTGATTGCAAGCACGGGAATCTAACCTTAAGGCTTAACAATGATACCATAAGTTTTAATAAAAAAGAAGCCATGAAACAACCAGCCATCCCACATGATGATTTCTGTTTGAGTATTGTTGTGATTGATTCTTGTATAGCAGAAATTGAAGAAGAAGCAAGGATTGAAGCAGCGAAAGAAGGAGGCCTAGTCAATTCAGAGGAGAGGGAAGATGAAGATCCCATCATGACAAGAGAGGTTGACGAATTGGAGGCTGAAAGCAAGGAGGAAGGAATAAAGGAACAAGGAGCCGAAGGAGCTTCCAAACCTGAACTCAAACCCCTTCCTAATAATTTGAAATATGTTTTCCTTGAAGAGAATGATAAACGAGTGATTATTTCTTCATGTTTGACAGGTTTGGAGGAGAAAATGCTCTTTGAAGTGCTGTCCAAACACAAGAAGGCAATAGGCTGGTCATTAGCAGACATTGAAGGAATCAGCCCCACTATTTGCACACATCAAATCTTGATGGAGGACAATTACAAGACCAACATCCAACCACAAAGAAGGCTGAACCCTACATTGCAAGAGGTAGTGAAAAAGGAGGTGATCAAACTCTTGGACGTAGGTATTATCTATCCTATTTCTGATAGTGCATGGGTAAGTCTTGTTCAAGTTGTTCCTAAAAAGGGGGTACCACTGTCATTTACAATGAAAATAATGAACTAATCCCCACTAGGACAGTCACGGGTTGGAGGGTATGCATAGACTATAGGAAATTGAATGCAGCCACTAGGAAAGATTATTTTCCTTTACCATTCATTGATCAAATGCTTGAAAGGCTTGCTGGAATTAAATTTTATTGTTTCTGGGATGGTTATTCAGGATACTTTCAGATACGTATAGCACTCGAAGACCAGGAAAAGCCCACCTTCACATGCCCATATGGAACCTTTGCATATAGGAGAATGCCCATAGGCTTGTGCAATGCACCAGCCACTTTTCAAAGATGCATGATGGCTTTATTTTATGATATGATAGACAAGATGATGGAAATCTTTATGGATGATTTTACAATTTATAGACTAACACTTGAAACTTGTTTACTGCACTTAGAGGTTGCTCTCGAAAGGTGTGAAGAAAAGAAACTAGTCCTAAATTGGGAAAAGTGTCACTTCATGGTAAGAGAGGGGATTGTTCTTGGCCACAAAATCTTAGAAAAGGGGATAGAGGTAGACAAGGCAAAAATAGAAGTAATTGGAAACCTACCTCCACCCACTTCCGTAAAGGCCATTAGGAGTTTTCTAGGCCTTGCAAGTTTTTATAGAAGGTTTATAAAAGATTTTTCCAAAATTACAAAACCTTTGTCAAACTTGCTTTCGAAATATGTCAAATTTGATTTCAATAATGATTGCTTGCATGCCTTTAATCTTCTGAAACAAAGATTAATCTCTGCCCCCATCATTGTCTCACCTGATTGGAACCTACCTTTTGAACTCATGTGTAATGCAAGTGATTTTGCTTTAGGGGCAGCCCTTGGCCAAAGAAGAGAAAAAGTTTTCCACGCCATTTCTTATGCTAGTCACACACTAACTGGTCCTCAATTGAATTATACCACCACTGAGAAAGAACTTATGGCAGTGGTTTTTGCAGTTGAAAAATTCAAATCATATCTCATTGGTTCAAAGGTTATTGTTTGGACTGACCATACAACCCTTAGATATTTATTTACAAAGAAGGATTCCAAACTAAGACTGATCGGATAGATCCTTATTCTCCAAGAATTTGATATTGAAATCAAGGACAAGAAAGGAGCTGAAAATGTGGTAGCAGATCACCTCTCAAGGCTGGAGGCAGAAAATAAAATTTCAAAACTCTTTCCGGATGAACTGATTTGCTAGGTAAATATTTCAAAAGTACCATGGTTTGCTGATATTGCCAATTTTATTTGCAGCAAATGGGTACCAAAGCACTTCACATACCAGCAAAGGAAGAAGTTGATGGCAGATTCAAAACACTACTATAGGGAGGATCCATTCCGCTACAAATTATGCCCGGATCAAGTCATTAGAAGGTGTGTGAAAGAGAAAGAAACTCCACTTATTCTTAGCCATAGCCATGACAAGGAGGTTGGTGGCCATCACAGTGCAAACTGAACAGCAGCAAAGGTATTGCAATCTGGATTCTTTTGGCCAACACTTTTTCGAGATGCAAAGAGGTGTTTCCAAGCATGTGATAGGTGCCAAAGGACAGGTAACATCTATAGAAGGAATGAAATGCCTTTAAATAATATTCTTGAATGTGAATGTTTTGATGTTTGGGGCATTGACTTCATAGGACCCTTCTCCACCATCTTTTGGGTATGAGTACGTTCTGGTGGCAGTAGATTATGTAACAAGATGGGTAGAGGCCATAGCAACTAGAACTAATGATGCCAAGGTTGTCATTAAAATTTACAAAAAGAATATTTTCTGTAATTTTGGCACTCCTACAGCTATCATCAGTGATGGAGGAAAGCATTTTTGCTACACTCCTTTTAAAAACTTGTTGAAAAAATATGGAGTCACCCACAAAGTAGCCACCCCATACCATGCCCAAACAAGTGGCCAAGTAGAAGTGTCCAATAGAGAAATCAAGAGAATTCTGGAAAAAACTGTTAACACTGCAAGAAGAGATTGGAAAACCATGCTAGATGATGCATTGTGGGCCTATAGGACAGCTTTCAAAACCCCAATAGGCATGACCCCCTATAGGTTGGTTTATGGTAAGGCATGTCATCTCCCTTTGGAATTAGAGTATAAGGCATATTGGGCAACCACGTTTTTAAATTTTTTATATCAAGGTTGCTGGAGAGAATAGACTGCTGCAACTAAATGCACTAGATGAGCTTCGATACTGGTCCTATGAGAATGCCAAGTTGTACAAAGAAAAAACTAAAAAATGGTATGATGAGCACATCTTACCCAAGGAATTTCAACCTGGTCAACTTGTCCTTTTGTTTAACAGCAGACTTAGGTTGTTCCCTGGTAAACTCAAATATAAATGGACTGGTCCTTTTTATGTGGAAAGAGTGTTAAAATCAGGGGCAGTGGAAATCAGAAATCCAAAAGATCAATCCACCTTTATTGTGAATGGACAAAGGCTAAAAAGATACATCTCTCCTGATTTCCATAAGGAAAGAACCTTCACCATCCTATCTGACTAGAAAGAGTCACAAAGTCGAGCTGGGACTCTAAACCAGAACTCATTTACTTGCTTTAAATAGGACTGCATTGAAATTTTATGGATTTTGTAATTTTTGTGAACTATTAGGACTTTGCATGATTAATTGATTGATTTTGCATGAGTATGATAGAATTAGGCTAGAAAGCGTTTTACTTCTTCACCATAAACAGAAAACAACAAAAACAATTAAAAAAAAATATAAAACCAACAAAATTTTTTGAAACTGGCGCTACCACGCCAAAACTGGCGCCACCGTGCCAGTCCAGAAAACACTTCTGAGCCTCATGTCTGAATCCGTCTCTCCTATGGGAGAATATGCTTTTGTGTCTGTGTATTAGATGTCTTAGAGTGATTTTTGACTGCAATGTTCATTGATATGTACTCAATCTCCATTCATATTGATGACATGATATTTTGCACTCTCACTATGTGTCCCAAAGCATGATTTCTCCAATGAAAATGTGTGGTTACCCAATCAGCATCTATACCTAATTGATAGAACCATGTTCAAAGTCGAAATTTTCAATAACACATCCAGGATGCTGATATTTGATTGATTTATACGGTGCGTCCGCAGCAAAATCTGGCGCTACCGCGCCACTGTCTCATTAAAGAACAACCAATCCAGAGCTCAGAAAAGGAAAGTTCCACTGCAGCCACAACTAGATTGATCAGGGAAGTTTTCATCCTACTTCTATTTTATTTCTGCTTAGGGGACAAAGCACGTTTTATGTTTGGGGTGTGATATTCTTTCTTCATGTTTTCAAAATCTCTGTTTTCAAAAACTTTCACACCAGAAATAGATTCTAAATTGGGAAACATCAGTAGAAACCCCGAGTAAAGAGAAAGCATGATTCACTTTCTGGAGAGAGAACTTATTTCAAATTGCTTAGTCCTAACAGGAGGAGAATTTTCTTTAAAACTGTTTTTTTGGAAACAAAGTATAAGTGAGAAAGTTTATGTAAAACTCTAGAACCAACCTGAGGAAAGCTTGAGGCGAAACAGAGAATGATTTCCAAATATCCTGAAGTGATTTAGGTACTTCTTTTAAATCGTTTGAGCCTTTTTCAAGCCACCCACTAGAATGCACAAGATGCATCACTTTTTGTCAAACACCTTGAGCCAACAAGATCCTTGTTTTATTTCAAATCCCACATCACATGAACCAGCCTTGTTTGAAAAAACCAACTTGTTTCTTACTGACCTCTATCTCTCCAATTTATTGAAGTGTTCTGTTTGAATGAGCATGGACAAAAATCTGAAGTTATAAAGAGGGATGAAAGAAAGGTATTGTGTTTCTATGAAAAAAGAGGGGGGGAACAAGACGGAGGCTAAGTCAGGAGAAAGGTCACCTTGTGTGTGCACCGGGTCTCGGGCCTCAGCAAGCTTAGGGACTCTGAGTCAATCGGCAAGGTAAGCTAGACCCCAAACAAAGCCAAAGAAAAAAAAAAGAAAAGGTTGTGGGTTAGTAAGGAGAAAAGAATATGGGATCAATGCAACCAGCAAGGTAAGCTAGAGTATGGACAAACCCAAGGAAAAGAATACTTCAGAAGGAAAGGAAGAAGAAAAGAATATGGGATCAATGCAAGAAAATAAGTTTGGGGTGGAAAAACTTGGAGAAGGATCATAAATATATATGCTCAGAAATGATGGAACATGGATATGAGGAGGAGGATAAAACCAAAAAGAAATGCTTACAACTTTCATCATACCGATTACCCATGGCCCATTACAACCTAGAAAAGACCTATTGATCAGGATTATGGAATTCTTTAGGTTAGTGGAGAGTGGACTGAGGGTTGGCTTATAGAGTTCACTGAGACTTCTCACTTGAATGGGGTAAGGATCATTGAAAATTAAAGAAAAATTTGAATTTTGTTTTGACTTAAGCAAAGAGAATCTTCACTAGGACAGGAGTGAATCAGCCATGTTGAAACTGGTAAAGAGGGAGTGCCACTGATCTTTTCTCAATCTCTGTATACTTATTTGGTCGTTTCTTTCAGAATTTGCTCGAGGACGAGGAAAGGTTTAAGTTTGGGGTTGTGATAAGTGTCTAAAAGACACTATCCTTAGGCTTGAAAATTGATTGAAATATCTAATTTTGAGTTAATTCCGAGTACTGAATCAACATATATGACTCAGTTTTATGTTCTCTGCCTCAGGTTCCCAGTGGAAGAAGAAAATCTGGATTTGGAGCAAAAACGAGGGAAAAATGAGCAAAAGAGGCCAAAAAGAAGGATGGGGCGTCTGCGCCAGAATCGGCGCCACCGCGCCAGATAAATATGCAAAAATTCAAAATAATGAAAAAAAATTCCCAATTACTTAACGGTCAAGAAAGCCAACGATTGGGGAATGTGAAATTGTGCGATTGCGCCATCTGAGGGCGCTACCTCGCCAAAGAGCTGGTGCTACCACGCCCAGAGACAGTATGGACGCGCCAAAGAGTGCTGAAGAAGGAAAGAGAAGTTGTCGTTCTGGGGAGCAAGAAAAGTCTAAGTAGTGGCGCTGCCGCGCCACTTCTATAGCAAAATATGGCGCGACCGCGCTAAGAAGTCTTCTAATTCAGCTCGGGTTCAAAGGCCGTTCCAGACTTAGAAGGCACTCTGCTCCTGTGGTGCGACCGCGCCAGATTCAGGCAAATTTTCGGCGGCATCGCGCCGATGACTTAGCAACATAAAGTCTCGAAAGTCTCGGGATCCTGACATCCAATCAAGCCTAAACTTGGGAAACGAAGTCCTAAGTGTCTAAGGAAGGTATCCACGAAGATTTTAAGGAATTATATTCGAGTTTTAAGTGCTTTGAATAACCAAGAAGTGAAGATCAATTCAAAGAAGGAAACTGCTGCGAGGAGAAGAAAGTTGAGTCCAAAACTTATGCAGAAGATATCTGGAGTTCCCGTGTCCCAATTGAAGCCATATTTGGACTGAAGATTCCTGAGGATATTAAGGATCATATCACAAAAATTCTGGCAAGTCCAAGTCGGGGTTCTCAAGTTTCATACCTTCAAAGTGGTGGACCCAATGCTGGAATTGGCAGCAGAATCAAGCAACTTCTTCACATCATATCTCAAGTTTCCCAACTCAGATTGAACTCAAAATTCGTGAGAAAGGCAAGGACCCTAGAAGGAAAATTCATATGTAATTTCAGCCAATTCTGTGGTCGGGAAGGCATAATTCATACCCCTGGCCAGAGACCAACTTACAAGGCCTGGACAGCAGCACAAGTATAAATAGGGGTCTGAGGCAGAGCATTGATCATCCAGTTTTGTATTCAATATTTAATTTTTACATTCAGTTTGAGTTTAAGTTTCTGTTTCATTAGTTTAGAGAGAGAGAAGTTCTAGAGGGAATCTTACACGACTTTTGGCCACTTTGAGGAAGAAGGTGAAGATTTCAGCTTAAGGAGCAAAGGGTGACTAGGAACAGTCCTCTTCGGGGAGTTTCTGTGCTTATTTGTCTTTAATTCTTATGGATGTTGTCAAAACCATGTTGTGTGTTTTTATTTCTAGTATGGAGTAGTCGTTTTTAGTTGGGAGTCCATGACTCCGTAGGCATGTAATGAGATTGATACTTTATATCTATTTGGTTTTCAATTTGGTGCATGAATGAGTTCTTCAAGTTGTTAAATCATGATGCATACTTGTTGTTTGGCTGTGTACTAGTTATAAGGTGACGCTGGGCTTAAGGTAAGGCATGTTGATAGGATTTTACAATTCTTTATGAGTTTATGCACTAGGTAGATCACTAATCCTTGGGTTTATCCTCGACCTTAAAGTAATACCCTGTTGGATTAGTTGATCTGCCTATGACATAAGAGCTTCATGTTTATGTTGTCAAGTAGAGTAGATTATGCCGGGTAGTTTGCTCTAGGAGATAGAAAAAGGTGATGCCGATGCGGATTGTAGCCATGGTTTTATAAGCTTGTCAGAAATTGATTTCCAAAACCTTATTTTTATTCAATCTCAGAAGTGTCTATGGAGGGATTTGGATTCCCAACGTCTTCTCTCATCATTGAAATTCCTCAAAGGCTTTTCTTAACAAATTTCAAATACTGAGTTAGTTTAATTCTCTGTTTCTCAAATCAGGATTCTCAAACTTTAGATTTTTATTCTGAAAACAGTTAACTGCTGGCATGGTCCTTATGGGACGATATTCGGACTTGCATAAAGCCTATATTACATTGATTAGTCCTCTTGCTAGTAATTAGCTGGGATCGCATCACAGACCTTCATATGACCTCCGGTAGAGTAAGTCATGGATGAAGACGTACTTTGGAGGTGCTCGACAGATTTGGACTCGTTCTCGCAGGTCGACATGAAGTGTACCGTGGCGAAGGAAATTTATGATAGCCTCTCTCCAATCTGCGGTTTGATTTTGACTGGCCGAAATGGGTAGAGACTCTTCTGTCTCTTCTATTTCGTCTTCCTCTGTTTCTTCCATGACCGGTGGAGGGATTACCCATCGTTCGCAAATGGGAACCTGGCAAGGTCGCTGGTCGAACAGTGCCAGACTGGCCGCAATGGCGGATAATGCGTCGGCTGGATATTGGGCCAGAAGTTCACCGGCATGTCTCCAGAATGGTTCGAGTTCGGCTTTCTTTACTTCGAACTCTCCTGTGAGTTGCTTGATGACCAATGTTGTGGAGCAGCGCCCATTTAGCCAGTCGACCCGAGAGGATAGGCCGTGACATGATATACTTCAAAGGATCAGCTCTGGAAATCAAGTTCGTTGAGTGTGCCAAGAGGTAGTGTCGAAGCTTTTGTATCGCGAAGATGAGAGCTAGACATGTCTTCTCGATCTGTGTGTAATTTAGTTCAGCACCTACCAGTGTTCGGCTCAAGTAGTAGAGGGATGTTATCTTCGTTGCCTTGAGCCAACAAAGCTCCAACTGATCTCTCCTGTGCTGCGATGTAGAGCAGCAATGGTCGGCCGACGATCGGTGTGACAAGTACCGGTGATTTGGCGAGGTACGCCTTTATATTGTTAAAGGCGTTTCGGCAAGACTCGTCCCATTCAAACGGTGCATCTTTCTTTAGCAAGCGGCTGAACGGCTGGCATCTTCCGGCGAGGTTCGAGATGAAACGCCGAATGTACGCTAGGTGACCTTGGAAGCTCTTGAGTTCGGAGATGTTTATGGGCTCCGGCATCTTCTGGATGGCGTCGATTTTTGACTGGTCAATTTTGATCCCTCTGTGATGGACGATGAATCCTAGGAACTTGCCCGAGGTGACGTCGAATGCACACTTCAACGGATTCATTTTGAGTTGAAACCGTCGAAGTCGCTCGAACACTGCTAGGAGGTCGAGAAGATGGTCGGCCCTCTATTTTGTTTTCACCACTAGATCGTCGACATTGCACTTGACTCGTGTGTGAAGGAAATCGTCGAAAATATTCTGCATTGCCCTCTGGTAAGTTGCGCCGGTGTTCTTGAGTTCGAATGGCATCACTTTGTACTAGAAGATGCCTTTGGGCATGCAGAACGCAGTGAACTCCTCATCCTTTGGGTCCATCCGGATTTGATTGTAACCGGAGGAACCATCCATAAAAAATAAAGCTTCATGACCCGTCGTCACGTCGACCATAAGCTCTATTATAGGCAGAGGGAAGTCGTCCTCCGAGCACGGCTTATTCAGGTCGCGAAAGTCAACACAGACCTGGATTTGGCCAGTCTTCTTCTTGATAGGCACGATGTTAGCAATCCAGGATGGGTACTTCACCTCTCTGATGAAATTTGCAGCGATTAATTTGTCGACCTCCTTTTCGATTTTCGGCAGCAGTTCCGGTCAGAACATTCGCTGTGACTGTTTAATCGGTAGAACGGAGGGGTGAACTACCAATTTGTGGACTGCGACTCGAGGGTCAAGACCGGGCATCTCTGTGTAGTTCTAGGCGAATATGTCACGATATTCGCGAAGCAAAGCCATGTATTCGACCTCTTCTTCGGCCGTCAATGAAGCACTGAGGAATGTCGGCCTTGGGTCCTCTGTTGTGCCCAAGTCGACTTTCTTTAATTCGTCGACAGTCGACTGGCCTCCTTCTTCAAACTCAGTCGGAGCCTCCTTCAAGATGAATTCCTCTTCCTCTTGGTCGTCGTCAGTGATGGAGTTGTGGTTCACCATAACAGAGTCGTAGGGGCGGGCTCGTGCGATTGCAGCTTTCAGAGTGTAAATAACCACTGGTTTCAGCGCGTCTTTCTTTTCCGTCGGAGTTTGGCCGACTGAAACTTGATACACATCTGCTGAAGCCTTTCAAGTTATTTTGATTGGTTTCGCCTGGCTAGTATAAATTTTTATCGGCTTCTGCTTCTGGTAGCCGAGGCCCAGGCGACCTTGGTTGATTCTTTGGCCTTCGTTTCTCAATTTCTCCTATTCTGGAGTGAAAACTGGTAGAGTGATGGGCGGATTGACATGAATTTCATCTTTTGTGAGGTTGCCCCCAGATCTGGCCATCAGTCGGTAGGCGTTCGGGTCGAAACCTTCATTGGAGCGTGTGGACAGCAACTGTTGTTGGCTCGGCAACTGCTTCACGATGCGTCGTTCCTCCAATTTTGGCAGAGGAAGCGTGATATTTTCTAGCAGAGGGGTCGGCTGGATTTTATGGCAGACAACCAGTAGAGCTTCTCCTTTCTTCCTTTACGATTGTGGGATGTACCTTAAGATTGGTACATCGCGTTGCACTGGCTTTGGAGTGCCTGCGAACGATTTGTGGCCGTATGCCAGCTGGCTGTTATATGCAGGTTGTTCTGGAGGCACGAACTGCATCTTGGTCTGCTTTGGAGATGCAACTTGCTTTGGCATCGGCGGTTTTGTGCCCTGTGACGGCTGTTTGAGCGTTGCGACCTGCGTCGGTTGATTAGACGAAGCAAGCTGCGTCGGAGTGCTCTTGACGTTCGCTGCCTGGTTCGACCAAGGTGACAATTTAACTATCGGTCTGGTCGTCAAATAGAACTTAGCGTCTGCAAAGGATGCCTCAGCCTCCGTGAATGGACTTTCATCGGCATACACCGTCTTTTGTTCACCGTTTTCCCAATACTTGAAGCATTGGTGCAGTGTGGATGGCACGACTCTGTTTGAGTGAAGCCACGGTCGACCCATGAGCAGGTTGTAAGTTGTCTTGGAGTCGATGACTTGGAAAGGAGTTTCGGCTACCATGTCGCCAATGTGCAATTTGAGGTTTGCCATGCCGAGTGTTCTCTGGCTCTTCTGGTTGAAGCCTTGGATGAGAAGAGAACTTGGAGAGAGATCGCCCGCGGAGAGACCAACATTCTTCATTGTGCGGATAGGCAGAATGTTGACTGTGGGTCCATAGTCGATGAGGATACGGTTGATTTTGAGGTCTCTGATGTATCCGGAGACGAACAACGGCCTGTTGAGATTTTTTGTACCCAACTGTGCATCCTCCTCTGGGAATGTAATGCACGGTGGGCATCTCACGGCAAGTGTTTGTTCTGACCTTGCAAGTTGTGGGGAGGATAGTGCGTCTTCTTCCTCCTTCCTGTAAGGTGGAGTTAGCCCGACTTTTGGCAGGTCGTGCTTTCTCATGAGCAGCATTTCGAGTTCGGCTTTGAGTTCCTCTGGTTTGGCAAGGATCCGAATTAAAGCTTGCCTTGACCGGATATCTAAGTCGAGATCATCCTCAATTTTGTTGAGAGGCGAGATTTGTTTGAGCGAGGTTTCAAGGTTGTCGAATTCGACGACTAGTCTTTTGCCTTTGTCTTTGGCTGTTGTGGGCTCGGGAGGTGTTGTTGAGCAAGTCGCCACCATTGCTGGCGGCGCGAAAAACTCCTTCAGGTCAAACTCCGCCAGCGTGACGGGTCTTCTTTTCTTTTTGTTTGCCCCCTGTATGTCGGTCCTGGGAGCCTGCTAAGTGCCTGAAAGACACTATCTTTAGGCATGAAAATTCAGTGAAAAATCTAATTCTGAGTTAATTCCGAGTATAAAATCAACATATATGACTCAGTTTTATGTTTTGTGCCTCAGGTACCCAGTGGAAGAAGAAAAACCAGATTTGGAGCAAAAACAGAAAAAAAATGAGCAAAAGAAGCCAAAAAGAAGGTTGGCGCGACCGCGCCAGAATCGGCGCCACTGCGCCGATTAAATATGCAAAAATTCAAAATAATGAAGAAAAATGCCCAACGACTTAACGGTCATGAAATCCAATAGTTGGGAAATGTGAAATGGCGCGATCGCGCCTTCGGAGGGCGCTATCGCGCCAAAGAACCAGCGCTACCTCAAGCAGAGCCAGAATGGACGCAGCAAAGAGGAGCAAAATGCAGAAAGAGAAGTTGTCGTTTAGGGAACAAGGAAGTGTCTAAGGAGTGGCGTGACCGCGCCACATCTACTACACAACTTGGCGCTTCCGCGCCTCCAAGTTTCCAACTTCAGCACGGGTTCGACAGCAGCCTCCGGACTTAGAAGGAATCCCGCTCCAGTGGCGCGACCGCGCCGATGTCAAGCGCCCCGATGACTTAGCATTGACAAGTTACGAAAATCTCGGGATCCTGACATCCAATCGAGTTCAAACTTGGGAAAACAAGTCCTTAGCATCTAAGGAAGGTATCCACGAAGATTTTAAGGTAGTTTACTCGAGTCTAGATGCATTGAATGATCAAGAAGAGAAGTTCAAATTCAAACTAGGAAACTGCTGCCAAAAGAAGAAGATAAATTCGAATTTTATGAAGAGTATACATGGAGTTTCTGAATCCCAATTGAAGCCAAAGTTGGAACGAAGATTCCTGATGATAATGAGGATCATGTCACAAAAATTCAGGCCAATCCAAGTCGGGTTTCTCCAGTTTTTATATCTCCAAAGTGGTGGGACCCTGTGCAGTGATTGGCAGCAGAAACCATCCAACTTCTCCACATCATATCTCGACTTTCCCAACTCAGAATGGATTCAAATTTTTTGAGAAAGGAAAGGACTACGGAAGTAAGTTTTGAATGAAATTTTATCGAATTCTGAGGTCGGGAAGTCACAATTCATACCCCTGGACAGAGGCTAAATTACAAGGTATGGACAGAACTTCAACTATAAATAGGGGCCCGAGGGGAAGAGTTAAGCATTCAGTTTTGGAGTTTAGTTTTGTGTTTTGTATTCAGTTTTGATTTCTAGTTTAGTTTAGAGAGAGATGAGAAGGTCCAGAGGGAGTCCCAAGGGAGCGTTCAGCCAAGGAGCAAGAGGGATTAAGTGCAGCCTTTCTAAGGGAGTTTTTCTGTACTTAGTTTTTCTTCTTTCATGGCTGTTATCAAAACCTTTTTGTGTGTTTTTAATTGCAGTATGGAGTAGTCGTTTATAGTAGGGAGTCACTCACTAGGCATGTAATGAGATTGATATATTAATGTTTATTTGATTTCAATTTGGTGCATGAATGAGTTTTTCAAGTTGTGTAATCTTTGATTCATACTTGCTGTCTGCTATGTACTGGTTATAAGGTGATGCTAGGCTTAAGGTAAGATGTATGATAGGGTTATACGAGTCTTCCTGAGTTCATGCACTAGGCAGGTTAATTAATCCTTGGGTTAATCCTCGACCTTAAAGTAATAACCTATTGGATTAGTTGGCTTGTCTATGACATAGAAGCTTCGTGTTTATGCTATCAAGTAGAGTTAATTATGCCGGCTAGTTGGCTCTAGGAGATGGAAAAAGGTGATACCGATGCGGATTGTAACCATGGTATTATAAGCTCGTCAAAAATTGATTTTCAAAACTATTTTCTATTCAATCTCAAAAGTGCCTAGGGAGGGAATTGGATTACCAATGCTTTCTCTCCTCATTGAAATTCCTCAAAAGCCTTTTCTCAACAGTTTTCAAGAACTGGTTTAGTGTAAAATTCTGTTTTCAAAATCAGAGTTCTCAAACTTTAGATTTTAATCATAAAGCATTTAACTGCTGGCTTGGTCCTTGTGGGATGATATTCGGACTTGCATAAAGTTTATATTACTTTGATTAGTCCTCTTGCTAGTGATCAGCTAGGATTGCATCAAGTTTTTGGCGCCGTTGCCGGGGACCAAAGTTTTTAGCAGTAATTGTTTAGAGTTTAAAAATTTAGAGATTTGAGTTTTTGTTTTTATTTTGCAGGTGGTTCATGACCAGATCTCAAGAGATTGATCCTGAACCAGAGGGGACTTTAAGGCAAAGGCTGAAGGAAAATCACAACCAGATCACTCCCAAAGACCAAGAAGACATGGAGAACATAGAAGGCACTCATGAAGAACAAGCACAAAGACCAAGGAGGACCATGGAGGATTTTGTCACACAAAGCCCAAATACATACAGGACAAGTATCATCACTTTCACTTTTCAAGCTAATAATTTTGATCTTAAACCTCAGCTTCTTGTTATGTTGCAAAATCATTATCAGTTTAGTGGGTTAGCTAATGAAGATCTTAATGACCATCTTGAAAGATTTTTGGACTTGTGTGCTACCTTCAAATACAATGGTGTATCAGATGATGTCAGGTTGAGGATTTTTAAGTTCACCTTGGTTGGGCGAGCTAAGACATGGCTGAACACTTTACCAGCCGGTTCTATTGTGACATGGGATGATCTGCAAAAAAAATTTCTAGGTAAGTATTTTCCACCAGCAAAGACTATTAAATTGAGGAATGAAATTTTTCAATTCATGCAGGAACCAGAAGAGCACCTTTCAGAAGCATGGGAGAGGTTCAATGGACTGCTCAAGAGATGCCCAAGTCACAAAATAGAGCTCTGGAGCCATATTGAAATCTTCTACAATGGGCTGAACATCAACACCAGAAGCATGTTAGATGCTGCAGCAGGTCGATCAATTAACAAAAAGACTCCAGAAGAGGTTCATGAGTTAATAGAGGAGATGACGGCCAACATGTACCAATATCCATTGGAGAGATCTAGCAAGAAGGCTGCTGGAATTTACAAATTGGACTCCTCAACAGCCACACATGCGCAACTAGAAGCACTTCAGCATCAATTTGCAAATTGGCAGCAACCAAACCCTGTGGTGGCTTCAATATGCGGAATACGTGGAGGAGGACATGCTGACCATGAATGCCAAGGTAATGTATATGCTCTGAATTCCATGCCTGAACAAACTAATTTTGTTGGAAATTCTCGCAGGATCGATCCATACAACAACACATATAACCCTGGCTGGAAAATCACCCAAACTTCTCATGGAACAACACAAATCAGACAAGGCAGCACCCTCCTGGATTCAAACCACTACAAGCCAATGCACAACAAAAGGAGGAGCCACAATGGGAGGAAGAAAGGAAAATGATACGAGCAATGTATGCAGAATTTAAGTCGATGAAGACACTGCAAACAGATGTCCAGTCAATAAAGCAATCAGTCACACTTCTGACCACCCAAGTAAATCAACTGAATAGAGATGGGTATGAGAGGCCGAGAGGAGCTCTACCTAGCAATTCAGAAGTAAATCCAAAAGAGCAAGTCAAGGCCATAACACTCAGAAGTGGAAAGACCCTAGAAGAGCACCAACCAAAAGAACAACCAACCATGGAAGAAGAGAAAAATCAGAAAGGAGAAGAAGAGCAAGAAAGAGAAAAGGTAAGTCCACCAGTTTCTCCAAGAAAGAAAAAAGCTAAGGATGCACTTCCTATTACTGATATTGATATAAGACATCTTCCTTATCCAAGTAGAGTTAAAACTGACATTCTAGAAAGTAGCTTTGCTAGATTTCTAGAAACCTTTAAGAAATTGCATATTAACATTCCACTTCTTGAAGCATTGAGGCAAATGCCCCTTTATGGCAAGTTTATTAAAGAGGTCCTATCTAGAAAAAGGAAGTTGGAGGAGAAAGGTATGGTCTTGCTGAATGAAAATTGCAGTGCAATCTTGAAGAATGAGCTTCCAACAAAACTCAAAGATCCAGGGAGTTTTACAATACCTTGTGAAATTGGTTCAAATAAATTTGCAAATGCTTTATGTGATTTGGGGGCAAGTGTTAATTTAATGCCATTGTCCCTTTGCAGGTATTTAAAACTTGGAGAACCTCAAGAGACTGGAATCACTCTTCAATTTGTAGATAGATCAACCAAGATACCAGAAGGAGTAATGGAGGATGTGTTGGTGAAAATTCAAGATTTCATATATCCTTGTGATCTTCTAGTTTTAGACATGGAAGTAGACAAGAACCTGCCTATAATTCTTGTCAGGCCATTCTTGGCTAATGCTGGTGCTATAATTGATTGCAAGCAAGGAAATCTAACCTTAAGGCTTAACAATGACACAATAAGTTTCAATATAAAAGAAGCCATGAAACAATCAGCCATCCCACATGATGATTTCTGTTTGAGCATTGATGTGATTGATTCTTGTATAGGAGAATTTGAAGAAGAAGAGGATTGAAGGAGCAGAAGAAGGAGGCCTAATCAATTCAGAGGAGAAGGAAGATGAAGATCCCATCATGCCAGGAGCGGTTGACGAATTGGAGGGTGAAAGCAAGGAGGAAGGAATAGAGGGAAAAGGGGCTCAAGAAGCTCCCACACCTGAACTCAAACCCCTCCCTAGTAATCTGAAATACGTTTTCCTTGAAGAAAATGATAAACCAGTGATTATTTCGTCATGTTTGACAGGTTTGGAGGAAGAAAAGCTCATTCAAGTGTTGTCCAAACACAAGAAGGCAATAGGCTAGTCATTAGCAGACATTGAAGGAATCAGCCCCACCATTTGCACACATCGAATCTTGAAGGAGAACAATTACAAGACCAGCATCCAACCACAAAGAAGGCTGAACCCTACATTGCACGAGGTAGTGAAAAATGAGGTGATCAAACTCTAGGACGTAGGTATTATCTATCCTAATTCTGATAGTGAATGGGTAAGTCATGTTCAAGTTGTTCCTAAAAAGGGGGGTACCACTGTCATTTACAATGAAAATAATGAACTTATCCCCACTAGGACAGTCACGGGTTGGAGGGTTTGCATAGACTATAGGAAATTGAATGCAGCCACTAGGAAAGATCATTCTCCTTTACCATTCATTGATCAAATGCTTGAAAAGCTTACAGGAAATAAATTTTATTGTTTTCTAGATGGTTATTCAGGATACTTTTAGATCCCCATAGCACCCGAGGACCAGGAAATGACCACCTTCACCTCCCTATATGGCACCTTTGCATATAGGAGAATGCCCTTTGGCTTGTGCAATGCACCAGCCACTTTTCAAAGATGCATGATGGCTTTATTTCATGATATGATAGGCAAGATGACGGAAATTTTTATGGATGACTTTACAATTTATGGACTAACATTTGAAACTTGTTTGCAGCACTTAGAACTTGTGCTCGAAAGGTGTGAAGAAAAGAAACTAGTCCTAAATTGGAAAAAATGTCACTTCATGGTAAGAGAGGGGATTGTTCTTGGCCACAAAATCTCAGAAAAGGGGATTGAGGTAGACAAAGCAAAAATAGAAGTCATTGAAAAACTACCTCCACCTACTTCAGTCAAAGGTATTAGGAGTTCTCTAGGGCACGCAGGTTTTTATAGAAGATTCATAAAAGATTTTTCCAAAATTGCAAAACCTTTGTCAAATCTGCTTTCAAAAGATGTTAAATTTGATTTCAATAATGAATTCTTGCATGCCTGTAATCTTTTGAAGCAAAAATTAATATCTGCTCCCATCATTGTGTCACCTGATTGGAACCTACCTTTTGAACTCATGTGTGATGCAAGTGATTTTGCTTTAGGGGCAGCCCTTGGCCTAAGAAAAGGTAAAGTTTTCCACACAATCTTTTATGCTAGTCACACACTCACTAGTACTCAATTGAATTATACCACCACTGAGAAAGAACTTATGGCTGTTGTGTTTGCATTTGAAAAATTCAGATCATATCTCATTCGTTCCAAGGTTATTGTTTGGACTGACCATGTAGCCCTTAGATATTTATTTGCAAAGAAGGATTCCAGACCAAGACTGATCAGATGGATCCTTCTTCTTCAAGAATTTGATATTGAAATCAAGGACAAGAAAGGAGCTGAAAATGTGGTAGCAGATCACCTTTCAAGGTTGGAGGCAGAAAATAAAGAAGGGGAAATTTCAGAACTCTTTCCAGATGAAATGATTTTCCAGGTAAATACTTCACAGGTACCATGGTATGCTGATATCTCTAATTTTGTTTGCATCAAATGGGTACCAAAGCACTTCACATACCAGCAAAGAAAGAAACTGATGACAGATTCAAAGCACTACTATTGGGAGGATCCATTCCTCTATAAAATATGCCCAGATCAAGTCATCAGAAGGTGCGTGAAAGAGGATGAAGCTCCATTGATCCTCAGCCATTGTCATGACAAGGAGGTTGGTGGCCATCACAGTGCAGACCGAACAGCAGCAAGGGTATTGCAATCTGGATTCTTTTGGCCAGCACTTTTTTGAGATGCAAAGAGATATGTCCAATCATGTGATAGGTGCCAACGAACAGGTAATATCTTAAGAAGGAATGAAATGCCTTTGAATAATATTCTAGAATGTGAATGTTTTGATGTTTGGGGCATTGACTTCATGGGACCCTTTCCACCTTCCTTTGGGTATGAGTACATTCTCATGGCAGTAGATTATGTAACAAGATGGGTAGAGGCCATAGCAACCAGAACTAATGACGCCAAGGTTGTCATTGAATTTTTGAAAAAGAATATTTTCTGTCGTTTTGGCACTCCTAGAGCAATCATCAGTGATGGGGGAAAGCATTTTTACAACACTCCTTTCAAAAATTTGTTGAAAAAATATGGAGTCACTCACAAAGTAGCCACCCCATACCATGCCCAAACAAGTGGCCAAGTAGAAGTGTCCAATAGAGAGCTCAAGAGAATTCTGAGAAAAACTGTTAACACTTCAAGAAGAGATTGGAAAACCAAGTTAGATGATGCACTGTGGGCATATAGGACTGCTTTCAAAACCCCAATAGGCATGAGATGGAAAGGCCTGCCATCTCCCCTTGGAATTAGAATATAAGGCATATTGGGCAACCAAGTTCTTGAATTTTGATATCAAGGCTACTGGAGAGAATAGATTGATACAACTTAATACCCTAGATGAGCTTAGGTACTGGTCCTATGAGAATGCCAAGATGTACAAAGAAAAAACTATAAAATGGCATGATGAGCATATCTTACCCAAGGAATTTAAACATGGTCAACTTGTCCTTTTGTTTAACAGCAGACTTAGGTTGTTCCCTGGTAAACTTAGATCAAAATGGACTGGTCCTTTTTCAGTGGAAAGAGTGTTAAAATCAGGGGCAATGGAAATTAGAAATCCAAAAGATCAATCCACCTTTATTGTGAATGGACAAAGGTTGAAAAGATACATCTCCCCTGATTTCCATCAGGAAAGAACCTTCACAATCCTATCTGACTAAAAAGAGTCACAAAGTCGTGTTGGGACTATAAACCAGAACTCATTTGCTTGTTTTTATAATAGGATTGCATTGTCATTACATAGAATTTTGCATGAAATTTTTGAATTCTTATGACTTGCATGATTAGTTGATTGATTTTGCATGAGTAGGATAGAATTAGACCAGAAAGATTTTTATTTCGTCACCATAAGCAGAAAATAACAAAAAAATTAAAAAAATCAAAAACTGTAACTGGCGCGTCCGCATCAATTTCTTGCGCATCCGCGTCGCTGTCTCACTGTGCAAACACCCAATCCAAAGCTCAGAAACAGAAATTTCCACTGCAGGTATGCATCTCAGACTCATTATTTTGCATGAGAGATAAATAATTTCATTTCCAATTCAATTTGTTATACTCCATGCACAAATATTGGGTACTAACCCCTGAAGGCCGATTTCAAATCAAAAAGGAAAAAAAGGAGATGCCCCATTCCACTTCAGGCACACACAGATCGATCAGGGAAGTATTTATCCTACTTCTTATTTTTGTTTATGCTTTGAGGACAAAGCATGTTTTTAAGTTTGGGGTGGGATATTCATTCTTCATATTTTCAAAAATCTCTATTTTCAAAAACTTTTACACCAAAATTAGATCCAAAGAGATTTAGAAAAACATCAGCGGAGAACTCTTAAAAAAAGAAAGCATGATTCACTTTCTGGAGAAATAATTTAGTTCAAATTGCTTAGTCCTAACAGAGGAGAATTTTCTTTAAAACAGTTATTGGAAAACAAAGTATAAGTGAGCAAGTGGATGTAAACCACTAGAACCAACCTAGGGAAGCTTGAGGAGAAACAGAGAAAGGTTTTCAAATATCTTGAAGTGATTTAGGCACCTGATTTCAATCGTTTGAGCCTTTTTCAAGCCACCCACTTAAATGCACAAGATGCATCACTTTTTGTCAAACACCTTCCGCCAACAAGAACCCTGTTTTATTTCAAATGCCACATTACATGAACCAGCCTTTGTGATAAATCAACTTGTTTCTTACTGACCTATATCTCTCCAAATTATTGAAGTGTTCTGTTTGAATGAGCATCGACAAAAAAAAAATCTGAAGTTATAAGCAGGAATGGATGAAGGGTATAGAGTTTTTGTGTGAGAAAGAAAGGAGCAAGATGGAGGCTAAGTCAGGGGAAAGGCCACCTTGAGTGTGCACCGGGTCTCGGGCCTCAGCAAGCTTAGGGACTCTGAGTCAACCGGCAAGGTAAGCTGGACTCCAGACTAAGCTAAAGAAAAAGAAAGAAAAGGTTGTGGGTGAGTTAGGGGAAAGGCCACCTCGTGTGTGCACTGGGTCTCGGGCCTCAGCAAGCTTAGGGACTCTGAGTCAACCGGCGAGGTAAGCTAGACTCTGGATAAACCCAAGGAAAAGAAAATATGTGAAGGAAAGGAAGAAGAAAAGAATATGGGATCGATGCAAGAAAATAAGTTTGGGGTGGAAAAACATGGAGAAGAATCATAAAAATTCATGCTCAGAAATGATAGAACATGGATATGAAGAGGAGGATAAAACCCAAATGCTTGCAATTTTATCATACCCATTACCCATGCCCCATTACAACCTAGAAAAGACCTATTGATCAGGATTATGGATTCCTTCGGGTTAGTGGAGAGTGGACTGAGGGTTGGCTTATGGAGTTAACTGAGACTTCTCACTTGTATGGGGATAAGAATTTTCAAAAAATTTAAAGAAAAATTTGAATTCTGTTTAGGCTAAGGAGAACCATTACTAGGAAAGAAGTTAATCATCCATGTTGAAACTTATAAGAGGGAATGCCACTGATCTTTTCTCAATCTCTGCACATTTATCTGGTTGTTACTTTTAGAGTTTGCTCGAGGACGAGCAAAGATTTAAGTTTGGGGTTGTGATAAGTGTCTGAAAGACACTATTTTTAGACATGAAAATTGAGTGAAAAATCTAATTCTGAGTTAATTCTGAGTATAAAATCAACATATATGACTTAGTTTTATATTCTGTGCCTCAGGTACCCAGTGGAAGAAGAAAAACTAGATTTGGAGCAAAAACAGAAGAAAAATGAGCAAAAGAAGCCAAAAAGAAGGTTGGCGCGACCGCGCCAGAATTGGTGCCACTGCGCCGATTAAATATGCAAAAATTCAAAATAATGAAAAAAAATGCCCAACGACTTAACGTTCATGAAATCCAACAGTTGGGGAATGTGAAATGGCGCGACAGCGCCTTCGGAGGGCGCTACCTCATGCAGAGCCAGAATGGACGCGCCAAAGAGGAGCTAAATGCAGAAAGAGAAGTTGTCGTTCAGGGAACAAGGAAGTGTCTAAGGAGTGGCGCGACGGCGCCACATCTACTGCACAATTTGACGCTTCCGCGCCGCCAAGTTTCCAACTTCAGCACGGGTTCGACGAACACCTCCAGACTAAGAAGGAATCCCGCTCCAGTGGCGCGACCGCGCCGATGACAAGCACATTTTCGGCGCGACCGCGCCGATGTCAAGCACATCTTCGGCGCAACCACGCCGATGACTCAGCAATGACAAGTTACGAAAATCTCGGGATCCTGACATCCAATCGAGTCCAAACTTGGGAAAAGAAGTCCTAAGCATCTAAGGAAGGTATCCACAAAGATTTTAAGGTAATTTACTAGAGTCTAGATGCATTGAATGATCAAGAAGAGAAGTTCAAATTCAAAATAGGAAACTGTTGCCAAAAGAAGAAGATAAATCCGAATTTTATGAAGAGCATACATGGAGTTCCAGAATCCCAATTGAAGCCAAAATTGGAACGAAGATTCCTGATGATACTGAGGATCATGTCACAAAACTTCAGGCCAATCCAAGTCGGGTTTCTCCAGTTTTTATATCTCCAAAGTGGTGGGACCCAGTGCAGTGATTGGCAGCAGAAACCATCCAACTTCTCCACATCATATCTCGAGTTTCCCAACTCAGAATGGATTCAAATTTCGTGAGAAAGGAAAGAACTACGGTAGGAAGGTTTGAATGAAATTTCATCTAATTCTGAGGTCGGGAAGTCACAATTCATACCCCTGGACAGAGGCTAAAATTACAAGGTATGGACAGAACGTCAACTATAAATAGGGGCCCGAGGGGAAGAGTTAAGCATTCAGTTTTGGAGTTTAGTTTCGAGTTTTGTATTCAGTTTTGATTTCTAGTTTAGTTTAGAGAGAGAGGAGAAGGTCCAGAGGGAGTCCCACACGACCTCTGGCCAATTTGGAGGAAGCAAGGTGGAGCGTTCAACCAAGGAGCAAGAGGGATTAAGAGCAGCCTTCCCTAGGGAGTTATTTTGTACTTAGTTTTTCTTCTTTCATGGCTGTTATCAAAACCTTTTTATGTGTTTTTAATTGCAGTATGGAGTAGTCGTTTATAGTTGGGAGTCCATGACTCCCTAGGCATGTAATGAGGTTCATATATTAATGTTTATTTGATTTCAATTTGGTGCATGAATGAGTTTTTCAAGTTGTGTAATCTTTGATTCATACTTGTTGTCTGCTATTTAATGGTTATAAGTTGACGCTAGGCTTAAGGTAAGATGTATGATTGGGTTATACGAGTCTTTCTGAGTTCACGCACTAGGCAGGTTAATTAATCCTTGGGTTAATCCTCGACCTTAAAGTAATACCCTGTTGGATTAGTTGGCTTGTCTATGACATAGGAGCTTCGTGTTTATGCTATCAAGTAGAGTTAATTATGCCGGCTAGTTGGCTCTAGGAGATGGAAAAAGGTGATGCCGATGCGGATTGTAACCATGGTATTATAAGCTCATCAAAAATTAATTTTCAAAACTATTTTCTATTCAATCTCAGAAGTGCCTAGGGAGGGAATTGGATTCCCAATGCTTTCTCTCCTCATTGAAATTCCTCAAAAGCCTTTTCTCAACAGTTTTCAAGTACTGGTTTAGTGTAAAATTCTATTTTCAAAATCAGAGTTCTCAAACTTTAGATTTTAATCATAAAGCAATTAACTGCTGGCTTGGTCCTTGTGGGACGATATTCGGACTTGCATAAAGTCCATATTACTTTGATTAGTCCTCTTGCTAGTGATCAGTTAGGATTGCGTTAGAGCTTTGCTTTGGCGCTTCGCGGCTTTCTTATTTGACCACTTCGCCTTGGTTCTGGTGGTTGTCGGTGCCGGTTCGACTTCTCGAAGAGGCTTCTTTCTCCGGGTAACCAGGATCCACCGCTCTGCGTCGGCGGTAGCTAGTTCACGGGGTGCCAGTTTTGGTGTGACCTTAGCTGGTGGTCATCTGTTGTTGTTGTGAGATCGGTTGGAGGGGTAGAATTTTGGACGGTACTCTTTTCGTGTGACCTTCTATTGATGTAGCCGAGTTCGCTGGTTTGGCTCAGCTTGAATGACGAAGCATTTCTCCGTCGGATGCCCAACCAGTCGATGATATTTGCAGAAGTTCGCGTCCTTGCTCTTGGATTGGTCACCAGGTCTTTTGATTTCTGGCAGCCTCAGCAGTTGGTTGTCGAGGAGTTGGTCGAGCATAATTGCAACGTCTGTGTCGGCAAAGGGATATGCCTTTGCCTGTCGTTCCTCCAGTGATAGCTTCGTGTATGTGCCCCGGGTTAATTGCCGTGGGAGGTAGGTTGCCTTGACTTTGCTTCTGACCCTAATAGGCTCGAAAGTGTTCGTCGCGAAAGAGGATTTTGTTCTCTTTCGTCTCTTTCGGTGCAGTCGTGGCTGGTACCTTCCCTTTTTTGCGAGGGTCGGCAGAAGAGGATCCTTCTTCTCCTCGTTCTTCTACCAGGATCTCCATGATGTGAGCTTTTGTCGCGAGCTCTTGGAAATCGTTCGGCCTTCGACTACGGATGTAGCGCAGGAGTTCCCAGTGCATTCCTCGTGAGCACATTTCTATTTCTACCTCGAGGGAGAGGTTTGAGCTTTCTTTGCAATTCAAGCTCAAGTTCCTCCACCGGTTGATGTAGTGGACTACTTTTTCGCCCTTCTTTTGTTTGAGATTGGCGATTTTGACCAATGTCACGGTGCGCCGAGTGCTATAGAATCAGTTGACGAATTCGCGTTCCAACTGTTCCCAGCTGTCGATGGACTCCTGGGGTAGCTCAATATACTAGTCGAAGGCATTGCCCTTCAGCGACCGGCTGAATTGTTTGACCATCAAATCGCTGTTGGTGTTGGCATTGTTACAAGTCTCAATGAAATGAGCGACGTGCTGTTTGGGGTGCCCGCCGCCATTGAATTGTTGAAACTTTGAAGGATGGTAACCGATTGGCATTGGGATATTCTGAATCCTCTGCGTGTACGGCCTCTTATAAGCGACGGATTTGTTGTCGCCGGCGCTGTTCCGTACCGCGCAATTGATGAGCTCGGTGATGGTGTCAAGCGTGAGAGTGGATGGATTTATTTCGGCTCGGCCCCTGCGGATGGCCACTGGTGCGACGGGCGGCAGCTAGTCGTTGAAAGAAAGGTCTTCTTGAGGTGGTCCAGCAGAAGCACTAGTAGTCGGCCGATTTCGGTCGACTTCTTAACAGACAACGCCGGAATTGTTTGCGGCTATGCCCAGTTCAAACCGCTCTAACATTCTCATGATTTGGAGATTACGAGCCGCGAGCTGCGCGTCTTTGATGCACAGCTGCTCACTTTGTTCCTTGAGCGTGGCCTGCAATTCAGCAAGCTATTCTTCGACGGTTTTGGTCGATGTTGCCATCGCGGCCATTCTAATAGTTTGCGCCGAACGATTTGCTTTCGGCGAAGCGTGGAATGATGGAGTTGTTATCGGCGACCGCATCGGGGATATGGCCGTCGGTGTCGGAGAGGAGATCGCCGTGGGTGACCGGTCTACAGAGCCGGTCACGGGCTGATTGCAAAAAACGACTCTGGGAGGTGACTGGCTTACCGTGGCAGCCGCCGGCGAGAGTCGACGAGACGGGATGGGAGATGTGGTAGTAGGGGAGGTTGTCGATGTCTGTCGGCGCGGTGAGCGGATAGGTGGTGGTCCCGCGGCTACGTTGAGTGCGGCCAATAGGTCGTGTGAGACCAACACGACCGGTGAGGTGTCTGTAGTCGTCGCTCTCTGTACAGAGGAGGTCGACACTGAATGTGTCCTTGCCGCGGAGGATGAAGAAATGCCCCCACTCTGTTCGTATTACTGCACCAGGGCAGGGACAATAGAGGTTCTTCGCGACGGCGGTGATTGCGTCGGACTGACAGTCGGGCTGTGAGGAGGAGGAGATTCAGCGACGGCCATGTATGTAGGTTTGGCCATCGCTGGCATCAATTTGGCGGAGGCCGCGGATTATTTGACTGAAGTTGCGGTAGCCTGTGGCACGAACACGGCGGTCGGACAACGAGCGTCGTGCATAAAGGGAGTTTGTCCGATGGACAAGTTCCTGGCCAATGCCCTTGTCATTGGGCGAGTGACTGGAGGTGGAGGAGTAGGAGCGCGAACTCCTATGGTTGAGCTTGCGGTCGCGGCGGGGCGTGGTTGAGCAGAGCTCGAAGAGGCGGTTTGTTTGCCCCTGTTGTTGACGTTGTTGTTGTTGGTGCCGTTGTTGGCGTTGCTGGCCATGGCTGTGGTTGGAAGATTTTTTTTTTTTAACAGAGGAAGAGATGAGAGGTAGGAGATGTCCCACCAGGTATGCCAAATCTGTTTCATCGAAAATCCGCCGGTCCGCGAAGAGGCGCGACCAAGAGAATATTTCAATTATTTCAGAATAAATTTATGTTACAGGGTGTGTTTCGTGTCAAGGAATGCGAGTACAATCTCCTAATAATCCTCTGATTCGATCCCCGTGTGAATCTGGTGAAGTTTAAGCTTCCGCGAACAAACGTCGAACTTGAGTTGTAGGAACGAGTGTGCACGAACAGTTTTGGCTTCGGTTGATCAGACGGAGGTATTTGTGCTCCGCGTGTATCAACTTGTGACGCTGCCAGTGGTCGTGTAGAGCTGCTCCGAGCGAACTGTTAGAACGACGAACAGCAAGTTGCTTGACTTCTCTAGTTCAAGAGTTTTCGCGAGTGGAGCTTCTTCTCAGCGAAAGGGTTTCGAACTTAAAATTTTCCAACCCCTAGGACAAGGAATCTTTGGCTTTTTGTAGCCTGTCTATGTACCGGTTGAGGAACGTTGCCTGGGAAAGAGGATCGTGATCCTCTTTCTGCTGGTGAAGTTGAGGAAGAAGAGGGGAAGAGGAAGACCAAGACCTTCCTCGGTTATCAGCCGGACTTGGGCGTTCGGCCGCTGATGAGGCTTCTTGTTGTGGCTGATGACTTGACGGAGCATGCTGACGAGGCCGCTGATTGTGTTGGTGACGCGGCAGCGTAAATGGGTCTTTCTATGGCCTGCTGAGGTGGACTTTGAGGATCAACGAAATATGCTCATGGTAGTTGTTTGATGGACAAGTGGGTTTCTGAGCTCGTTAAATTTGGGTCGTTAAATTTGGGTCATGCGCATAGGGAGCTGATCGAGTGCGATTACTGGCATATGCGCTTAACGTGCGCTCAACCAGTTTCAGCTATTAGATTTGATTAAGTTTCATCTAACGGTCAAATTATAAGTTAAAAGGTTTTTTATTTATTTACAATATTGTGCCACTATTAAGAAGAAGGCTCTCGAATTCGGATCCGGGGAGTTCCATGTTCATCAGCGGCGCTTTGGTTTTCTCGATCCCTGGCAACCTCATCGTCTTTTTATTCGATTGGAGGTTGCTGCTTCGTTCTTGGGGAGTCGCGTCGAGTTCGGAGCAGAAGGTGTCGACGGCGTCGTCGTCTGCGACGTCGAAGAGCCCCAGAGCCTCGAACGTTGGGTAGTCGGAAATGCCCGAGACGTATCCGGTATCGGAAGGACAGCCGGAGTTCCGGCGTTTGATCTCCTCGGGCCGGTCGAAGAAACTCCTTGCGATGGATTTCATTTCGGACAGCAAACTCTCCGGGATCTTGTGGTTGATCACGCGAAAGCAGCCCCATTTCTCGCAAGCTTCGACGAGCTCCTTGGAGTGGCCGGATAAGTCATCGAGGTCGAACACAGGGACGGCTACCATGGTCACAGGGGTGGCTGTAGCAGAGAGGAATGAATGAACGAAATCTTTAGCTAGTAGAGAACGAATTTAAGGGAAAGATAAGAGAAGAACTGATTCATCTACAGCCCTAGAGGTGACAATCACGTTAGAATCGAACGGTCGTTACAGAAAAGGCGATTGAGAAAAGGGCGGCAGCTGCCTGACCGCACTTCAAACTTGTAAGAATCAATTTTGTAAAGTCCGACATTTACGGTCCAAATCAGCACCGTACAATCCGGGTCAACAAGTCAAAGACCGACCCCAGTCAGATCAACGAAATTAAGCCGTCGATCAAGCTTCAATAAATCAACGGTCAAGATCCCAATTGCTACGTCAGCAGCTTACAGGGGCGACATGTCATCCAAAGTGGCCACATCAGCAGCCAACAAGGATCATACATGGCCCTTGCCTCAGTCTAAGACAGCTCCACTCTTTAAGGAAAACGTTACACAGAAAAAGTCGATTGAGTTAAAACCGCTCCAATGAACCCGGTCAATGCAATTGGAGCCCGGTAAGCTTATAAATTCAGAGCACAAAAAAAATTGGGGGACACAGAGAAAATTTTGAAGACGCCCGAAAATCCCAAATCACCACCCAAATCTGAGAGAGCAACAAGCATTCCTGCCGCTGTCTCGCAAATCGACCTGCCAGTGAGCCAATCGAATACCAAATTTTCCGTCAAGCTTTGGCAAAATTCAAATTGTCTCGCTTCGTTCGTTCGGAAAGGCGACGTTGATCATTCGTGTCTACTCGGCGATCGTTTGTTCTTAGTCGGAGATCGAATCAAAGGAGTTCTAGAAGTCGCACCCACACAATCACCTAAAATTACCAAAATACCCTTCAAATTATTTTGTACACTTTGTACATCGAATCCGTATTTTTTCGGTCCACATATTGTGCAGCGTTTACAAATTTTTGCGCCCGGTGGGACTCTTCTACCTTTCATCTCTTTCCCCGATCTACCAAGTTCAAAGTTCAAATGGCGGTTCCAACAACAACAACAACAAGGCCGCTGCCAAGACCCCAAGCTGCTGGAGCCAACTTCGTCGCCGACACCGAGCATGACCGATCCGTTGGTCACCTTCCCTCGCCGTCGCGCAAGACACCAGCCGGCTGCTGCTGCCAGCCAAACCGGAGGGATCCGCCCATCCCAAATCCCCGTGATCGGTCGTTCAAGGCCAACCACCGGATCCGTCCACGGGATCTCCGCCTACTGCGTCTTGTCCAAATTCAGGAGCAGGCAGGACAAGCTCGGCCAGCCCTATAATTTCTCCAACAAAGGTCCATCCCTCGAGGAGTTATTCGGCTGTCGACATCCCCCGCCACCAGCCAGTCCGGTGGCCAGCCCGGTCGCCAAGCCCAGCAAGGAACTCTCCGCGACGGCAAGCCGAAGTTCTGCATTAATCACTCACTTTGAAGGAAGGCATCATTCCTTCCCGCGCCCGACTACACCAAGCTGGGGCACCTCTCGCTCCAAGCCCTCCTTCCCCACATCTCCAATCATCGGGGTTTGGCAATGATGACCCAAACCAAAAGCGTGGAGGAACAACTGGCAGAAATCCAAACCGCCATGAGGGAAAGGGGCGAGCAATTGCGAGAGAGAGAAGCTGCAGAGGGATCTCGGTCGCCACAATTCTGCAGAAATTGAGATGATTGCAGATCGCTGGGAGCATCCTCCCGGCCCGAGAAATGAAGAAGGCCAGGCGGGACCCAGCACGCCCGCCAATCCTATCCCTCCTTCACCCATCATCCGTTCATCTCCAGCTCCCGAACACCCGGTGAGCGGGAACCACTTTGCTTGAAGAACCGGGGGCACTATCTTACGGTACCACGCAAGAAATGATCTCCAACGCAGTGGGAGCGAGAAGGTGCAATCCGAAGGAGTCGGATCTCAAGCCTACACCAGGCCCTACTCCCGGACGGATCCGGGCAATCCACATGCCTACCTCTTACCATCCACCCAAATTTCAACAATTCAGTGGAGGCGGCAACCCAAAACAGCACGTTGCCCACTTTATTGAGACATGCAACAATGCAGGAACCGGACGGCGATCTCCTCGTCAAGCAATTTGGGCGATCCCTCAAAGGGAATGCCTTCGATTGGTTCATTGAGCTCCCCCAGAGAGTCAATCGACAGCTGGGAACAATTAGAAAGTGAATTTCTCAGCCGCTTCTACAAGACGAAGTTTAACGGTGGCGCTGGTAGAACTCACCAACCTCAAGCGGCGCCGAGGGGTGAGAAGGTGATTGAATACATCAACGGCTGGCGCAATCTCAGTCTCAATTGCAAGGAGAGCACCTCCTTATCCACACAGACATCCATCAACATGTGCATTCGAGGGATGAACTGGACTCTTGTCTACTTCTTACAGAGTCGGAAGCCGAGGGACTTCAAGAACTGGCGGCTGAAGCGCACAACATGGAGATCCTCATCCAGGAAAAGGGAGAAGGAAAGGCTCCACCGACCGAGGCGGACAAGAAGCCGAAGTTAAGTAAAAGAAGGAGTACAAAACTCCTTCAAAAGAAGCCCTCGCCACAAACATCGCCGAACCGCAAAAAGATTTGACGACACAAAATAAGAGTACGAGCAGCGGTGATTGGAAGCCAAACGCCAATCGACTCACCGATCTTTGCAACCCGCCAGAAGTTCACGTTAAAGGATAGGCAGGCCAAAACCTATCTTTTCCCGACTCAGATGTTCCAGGCATGCTGGAACAACTCCTGAGAAAAAACTTGTTGCAGCTTCCAGAAGCCAAGAGGCCGGAAGATGTTGGGAAGAGCTCAGATCCCAACTATTGCAAGTACCATCGACTGGTAGGCCATCCTACCGAAAAATGTTTTGTCCTAAAGGACAGAATACTCGAGTTAGTGACGCAAGGTCGCATCATCTTGGAATCAGACGACAACACGGCTGCTTCCCACACCATCTTCGTCCAACCAGGTTCCAGCACCAGACCAGAGAGTCAAAGGACGAACAGAAAAATCTTCGTCTTGCACACTTCAGGACCAAAGCCACGACCGGCCACCAAAGACAAAGAAGGATGGGAAGTGGTGACCCACAAAAGAAACCGTTTCTAGAACTCCCCGTGAAAATATTCATCAAGGGGTTTGCGACAGAAAAAGAAGAGCCAAGAAGGAAAAGAGGAGGAAGAAAGCACAGACGTAAATCATCCTCCACAAAAGTCGAAGAAGAGATCTATCAAAAGAAGCCAAAGCCAATCACTTTGGCTGATTTCTTCCCGTCAGAATTCTGGCGCCAACCCCTACTGACTGGTGGCCACTTGTTCACCCCAAGTGGTCGAAAGCAAAGGCGTGAAGGGAAGGCTCCAATCGAATCTGCCGGCGATATTCATACATGTTTACAGAACTTGTCGATCACAAATGCGGTACATGATGACTTAGATCTGCCAATCAGATCCAGGCAAGCTCTCATCAAGTTCGTTGCCACCAAAGACGACTGACATGCCGAAGTCGAACAATTGAGGATGCGGAGGCACGATGAACCAAAGATTGGTTTATCTCCCATCACGTTGAAAGAAGAACAACCTTCTGAGCCACCACAAGTCAAGGAGGCTCATTCAATTTCCATCTCCTTCAAAGAAGCAGACATGCTGCTGGGGGAAATGTTTCATAATAGACCTTTATTCGTCTCTGGAGCCATCAAAGACCGGTGGATCAACCGTATACTTCTGGACAGCGGATCAGCAGTAAATATCCTGCCAATCCAGACTTTGAAAAATGTCGGGTTGGTGGCTAACGACCTCAAGCCAGTTCGTTGATGATCCAAGGCTTCAACCAAGAAGGACAACGAGCATTGGGAACAATCATCTTTGGAACTACAAATGGGGATATGACTTCCCACGTATTGTTCCATGTAATCGATGCCCGCACATCCTACAATATGCTGCTCGGGAGGCCCTGGTTACACACCAACAAGGTCGTGCCTTCGACCCTTCATCGTGTTTCAAATATTACCAAGATGGAGAGGAGAAAACGGTGTTCGCGGATGAATGCCCTTTCACGAGGGCGAAGCATCCTTCGCAGATGCAAAAATTATTACTCGGAAGAAGGTGCTACTGCCGAGTAAAGCCGCTCCCCTAAAGCCGTCAAGGGTGAACTGGTCAAACCAAAAAAGCAAACAGAGGAACCAATTCTCAGGCACGTTCCTCAATCAAGAAGGAAGAAAGGCGAATCTCCCTTAGCCACTTGCAACCGAGAAGAGTTAGCTGAGAAACTGAAGGCTTTAAAGGCTGCCACTATTCCCCTGCCTAAACTCAACAACGGGGCATCCTGGTGAAGAAAAGAATCCACCCGAGCTTCCAAAAACTTCGGACACAAGGATTCGATCCCAACGCCACCGGATGATGGCCAAAGCAGGATCCGGCTCTCCCTCGAACAACTGAAAGAAAAATCGATGGTGGCTGTTCAAAACCTGTCACCAACCCGAAAAGCCTTCGGTAGCGGGGTTATTCAATCCTCCTAACAGACATGGGCTTGGCTATCAAAAACACAAGCCAGTTGTGATTTTCGGCAAGGCCGGTGTCAATCAAATCACAACCAAAAGGAAGGCAACCGCGAGGAAGAAACCCGAACGTCAGCTTTTGACAGAATCGGCATCCCAGAGCCACGAGTCTCGGCATTCGTTCGATTGGGACAAGAAGAAGATAGAAATCCAAATATTCCTCCAGAACCAAGTAACGAGCGTAAATCCAAGGTTACGAAGGTCTGGCGGAAAAAGGGGCAAGCAGAAGACCCTAAACTAAATACCACCGCTCCACAAGCCACAGAAAAACTCAGCGTATTTCAGAGGCTGGGAAAACCGATGGAACAACCCAAAAGAACAGTCTTCCAAAGACTTGGGGCACCCACACGAATCCCTGCGACCCAAAGATTGGGGAAAGTAGGAGGGACTTCTTCAAAAAGAATAAAATCAGAAAGCAGCGAAGTCACCCCAGTGGTGATTTACGTATCGTCAAAGAAAAAGGACTCAGAAGAAGAAGAAGAGGTAGTCGCTGTCCACCACATCTCGACCGACGAGGGTAACGACTCAACCCCTGAAGATGATTTGGGAGAAGCGCCTGCAATCTTTGAGGAAGGCGGCCAAGCAACCATCGACCAGCTGAAAAAAGTAAATCTGGGTACAGAGGATGATCCAAGACCCACTTTCTTAAGTGCTTCACTTTCTGTAACAGAAGAAAAAGATTATATGTCTTTACTCAGTGAATATAAAGACGTTTTTGCTTGGTCGTATACTGAGATGCCTGGGCTCGACCCAATGAGTTGCAATTCACAAACTTCGCAATCAAATCCGGAGTCAAACCGATAAAACAGTCCCAAAGACGATTTCGTCCAGAGCTTGTCCCAGAAATTGAGAAGGAAGTCGATAAACTCCTCAAGGCCGACTTCATCCGAGAAGTCAAGTACCCAAGCTGGATCGCCAACATCGTACCGGTGAAGAAGAAGAATGGACAGATTCGAGTCTACGTCGACTTCAGGGACTTGAACAAAGTTTGTCCAAAAGACGACTTCCCGCTCCCTATCACCGAATTAATGGTGGATGCGACAACGGGGCATGAAGCCTTATCCTTCATGGGACGGATCTTCCGGCTACAATCAAATTCGGATGGATCCAAAAGACGAGGAAAAGACAGCCTTCCGTGCGCCAAAAGGTATTTTTTTCTGCTACAAGGTAATGCCATTTGGTCTGAAGAATGCAGGAGCCACTTATCAAAGGGCCATGCAAAAGATATTGACGACTTCCTCCACAAATTTGTAGAATGCTACGTCGGACGATGTGGTCGTCAAAACCAAATCAAGAGGCGACCACCTAAGAGACTTGCGAGCCGTCTTGAGCGTCTGCGACGGCACCAATTGAAGATGAACCCTCTCAAGCGCGCCTTTGGGTTTTCGTCCGGGAAATTCCTCGGATTAGGTGGTCGACATAGGGGCATCGAAATCGATCAGACTAAGATCGATGCCATTCAACAAATGCCCGAACCAAAGACTTTGTCAGAATTAAAAAGCCTTCAGGGGCATCTGGCTTACATTCGGCGGTTCATCTCAAATCTGGCCGGAAGATGTCAACCCTTCAGTCATCTCATGAAAAAGGATACACCCTTCGAATGGGACGAATCTTGCCGACGGGCATTCCAAAACATCAAAAACTACCTGATGAAGCCACCAGTTCTGATGGCTCCGACTTCGGGAAAGCCGCTTCTCTTATACATCGCGGCTCAAGAAAAATCTCTGGGTGCCCTCCTCGCCCAAAATAATGACCAAGGGAAAGAACGTCCTTTGTACTATCTAAGCCGTACAATGGTCGGGGCAGAACTCAACTACTCCCCGATTGAAAAGACGTGTCTTGCACTCATCTTCGCCATCCAGAAGCTGAGACACTATCTGCTCGCACATTCCACAAATCTAATCTCTCGGGCAGATCCCCTCAAATTCATCATGTCCAGACCAATGCTTTCCGGACGGCTGGCCAAATGGGCCTTGTTGCTCTCTGAGTTCGAGATCAATTTCATCCCTCAGAAAGCCATCAAAGGACAAGGACTTGCAAATTTCCTAGCCGATCATCCCATTCCAGCAGAGTGGGAGGTAAGCCAAAGTCTACGAGATGAAGAAGTCTTCTTCATTGAAGTGCTACCTCCATGGAGAATGTACTTTGATGGTGCTGCACGGAAAAACGGAGCAGGCGCTGGAGTCCTTTTCATATCTCCCAACGAGGATTTAATGCCGTACTCCTTTATCCTATCCCACTGCTGCACAAACAACGAGGCCGAGTATCAAGCCATAATCCTCGGTTTGGGGATGGCTATCGAAATGGGCTTAAGCCAACTAGAAATCTTCGGCGATTCGGCTCTGGTGATCAAACAGATAATCGGGGACTTCGAGGTCAGAAAAGACGAGCTCATGCCATATCAAAAAGAGGCTCAAAGATTGCTGCAAAAAATTTCAAATGTCACCCTAGGGCATGTACCCAGAGCCAGTAATTCCCAAGCGGACGCATTGGCCGGGATCGCTGCAAGTCTGGCACAGTTCGAGGCAAGGCCCGAACGAATCCCTATATGCGAAAGGTGGGTGGTGCCTACCTTGGAGAAATTCTCAGAGGAAGAAGAAACCAATTTGGTTTCGGTCTATGCAATTGAGGAAGAAGATTGGCGTCAACAATTTCTCGATTACTTAGAGCACAACAAATTTCCTGAGGAACTGAAGGCTCGGGTGTACGTACGAAGAGTTGCACCAAAATTCTGCCTGTTCAACAACACGCTGTACCGGCGATCCTGACGGGATCCTACTCAGGTGCGTCTCTAAAGAAGAAGGACAAGCAATCTTAGCGAAGCACACGGAGGGATTTTGCGGTGCCCATCAAGCGGGCCCCAAACTACATCTCCAAGTCAAACAATTAGGCTACTATTGGCCTACAATGCTGCGGGACGGCGATAGAATTGGCAAGACAGCGCGCGGCATGTCAATTACACGCCAACTACATCCATCAGCCTCCCAGCCCTTTACATCCAACGGTGGCCTCGGCCATTCGAAGCCTGGGGGAATGGACATCATAGGTCCAATCAACCCAAAGTCGTCGGCAAATCACCCGGTATATACTTGGCCGCCACGAACTATTTTTCTAAGTGGGCGGCAGCAGCTTATAAAGAAATCAAAGCTGCCACCGTGGTCGATTTCATTCGGACACAAATCGTGTATCGGTATGGTGTTCCAAGATACATCATGACCGATAACGGCACCCCATTCCGTAACAAGACCATGGATAATTTCTGTGAGAGATTCGGCATCCGACAGAGGACGTCCACGGCATACAACCCTGCCGCCAATGGCCTGGCAGAAGCCTTAAACAAAACCTTGTGCAAAATCTTAAAGAAGACAGTCGCAGGAAATAAAAAAGATTGGCACGAAAGGCTCGGAGAAGCACTGTGGGCATACAGGATTACGTTCGAGCGCCGGCGAGAATCAACCCCATATTCACTAGTCACGGCGTGGAAGCTGTGCTTCCACTGGAAATTCAAATTCCATCGCTGCGAAGTTGCTCTTCGAGAAGGACTCACGGAAGAGGAAAATATCCGGCTCCGCCTGCAAGAGCTAGAATCCCTCGACGAAGCGATTAGAAGCACACAAAGGCTTGAATGCTATCAAGCTCGCCTCACTCGCGCATTCAAAAAAAAAAGTCAAGCTTCGTTCCTTTCAAAAGGGGACCTTGTCTAGTAAAGTCGCTTGAGACCAATCATGGCCACAAGCAAAGATGGGGAAAATTTGCACCTAAGTGGGAAGGACCACTCGTGGTCCAAGAAGTCTACACTAACGGTGCGTGCACAAATTGGTTACTCCGAAGGAAGAAGACTCCCAGCCATAAGCGGTAAATTTCTCAAGAAATTTTATTCATGAATATTCTACGTGGAATGCAAAAAAAAAAAAAGGGGCAACAAAATTCAACTACACGACAAAAAAAAAATGTGGTTACAAATCAAATCAAAAGGCGGAAAACAAAGCAGCTCCTAAAGATTTTCGCCATCTCTCGCTGTAACTCCGCCAAAGGCAGCCCTCGACGATAGGAGAGTTGCCTCCTCAGCCGCACTAAGGGTGGGCGTGGCAATGACCTCTGCTATCAGCCGCTCAGCCTCAACCACACCCGTCTTCAAACCCCGTACACTTTCCTGGATCTGCTTCGCTTGAGTGGTAAGGTATCGACTTTTGTCCCAGCCGACTGAAGTTGTTCTCTAGCTAACTCAAAGCGTTTCACGGGCATCCTCTTCCTCGGCCTTAGCCTCGAAAGTTCCTCAACAACCTCGCCCAAAGTGGCTTTGGCCTCTTCTAACTTGGAGGATACTACGGCAAAGTGTTTCGAGCAATACCCTCCGCCTCATCCCCGGAAGTCCGACGAACCTTCTCTCCGGCCGAAGGTTCAATTTCCTGAAGAGTGCAGTAGCTGCTGAGTGTAGACTCAGAGGGCGGAGTCACATCATGACCCATCTCCGCAACCTGCTGATGGCAAATCCTGCATCGGCCAGCAAAGATATGTCACTCACCACGCCTGGAGATAACATACGAGGGACTATTCGGTCTCTCCAAGCCTGCACCATCAAGCCCTCAATATAAGACAAAACTCCTGCGGACGGGGTGCGATGGAGTCGAGAGAAGACGGTAGGCGGGCGTGGCCTGCACGAAGCGAAACTTCCTCAGCGGTTGGAGCAACCTCTATAACTGCCTCTTCAGGTGCTACAATAGTCTCCAAAGCTCTTCAAGTGAGTCGGGACCTCCTCACGGATCACCGGACGGCCTGCCTCAATAGCTGGAACTTCAACCGCTGGAGTTGGATCTTCTTCTTCGATTTGCGGGAGGCAGAGCCTCTGCCTCGATCACCGCCTCTTCTTGAACAACTGATGGAGAAGGGCGACCTCTTGAACAGGCAAACCCTGGGGACGGTGTAATCTCTGCAAGCTCTCCCACTCTGAAGCCTCCTCTTGAGGTGCTACGAGGCGCCTCAGGGGAAGACAAAATCTGAACCGTCTCAATAGGAGGGTTCTCCAGGCCGGACAAGAAGTCGGAGGCTCCGTCTCTGGAATAGGCGGAAGGAACGCGTCGGTGGCGAAGGGGAAAAAGGCAGGCGGAACTTCTTTACGATGCCTTCTTCTTCTTTTGACGCAGAACCGAAGCGCCCCGCCAAAATGGTAAGAGAGCCCCTTCTTCTTGCTCGCCTGAAATTCAAAAGAAATAAAGAAATGCAGCAAAATCAAAAACCACAAGTATACCGACACAAGTATACTTACCGAAGAAGCACCAACTGGCCTCTTGCCCTTGCCCTTCGGCCTCGGGCTTGGAGGGTGAGACCGATCGCTGTCATAGTCTTCGTCACTATCCTCCACTGCGGAAACAACTGGCGCCGACTCGGTCGATTTTGCTGGAAGACACAAGACAATGAGGAAAAGGAAAGCAAAGC
Organism: Aristolochia fimbriata; assembly: GCA_019845555.1. Lineage (NCBI taxonomy): Eukaryota > Viridiplantae > Streptophyta > Magnoliopsida > Piperales > Aristolochiaceae > Aristolochia > Aristolochia fimbriata. Next base: position 29,113,870 of record CM034079.1, on the reverse strand, counting down.
AAAAAAAACAGGGGGGAGATAAACTTACCTGAAATAGTGACGACATGTGGGTCGTCCACCAAGTATAATAAGCTGGAGTGGTCCCGGGTCTCGAGATGGGTCCCGTTCTCCCGGACGGAGGCAGATCAAAGCCGCCACAAGGGACGAACAATGCTGGTTTTCCAAAGGGCCACCAACTCCGATAAAGAGCTAATCTCCGATGATTAGCTGTGATCCCCATATCGCCGGGAGATCTTGACAATAGCCGAACTGTCGGCGCAAATCTGGCTGGACAATACGGCTCCACAAAGAAATGAATCGGCGCCGGACTATCAAGAAAACATTTGCGGACGCCGAGAAGACTCTCATAATAATGCTGTCTGGCTATCGGCTTCTTTCGCTCGTCCACCAAGAAAGAAGTTTTGGCGGTGGCAATAACATATCTATGCCACACCGCACCGGAAGACGCTGAAACAAATCACAGGCCTGGTCTTAAGTAAAATTACGTTTGAGAGAAGGGTCCCGAAGGAGATCATACCTGGACGCCGACTTACTTCTAAATCCTCCCGTGCATGTGAAAGTAGACGGGCGAGCCAAGTATACAAGTAAGGCCAGCGAGCCATCGATGGCCATCCAGCAGCCAGCGTGTCCCAAACCTTTGTAAAGGCAGGCCAAGGCAGGACCGCCAAAGCAAAAGCGGACCCGGTGGCCATATAACTAGCCACCTTAAAACCATGGGTCGGATCTCATCACCAATCGCCCGAACACGAACGCGACAACCAAACCGATAGGAGTGCTGCCAAGTGGACCTCGTCTTCTCTACCCGGTGTGACATGAAGGAAGTGAAACACATCGCGGCTGTGGGGCGTGAACTCTCTGAAAGAGGGCATCTTTCCCAAAAGCGGGCATGCCAAGCAGCCCGGGGTCATCAACTGGAGCGGCATCGCCCTCCTCGTGCGGAACCAAAATTCGACCCAAGCCGCGAGAAGATATCACGTTGGACCCAGAACTCCGGCGAGAGATGGTGGTACGCCAGAAACAGATAACGGCAGCTAAAGGGTAAATCCGTACTCCGCACTTCCTTAAAATCAGCTACCATGGGGAAAAGCTTCGTCGTAAAACTGGCCAGCGATGGGCAAACCGAAAATCCTATCCATGTCCATCGAGTAATAGAAAGCTCACCCGCACGCGTGACTAACGTGTTCGTCTTGGGACTCCGGGCATCGAGAAAAGCTCGACTCACCGATACATCACAGCTGTACTGAAAGAGGGATCCCCAAATGCCATAGTAGATCCCAGCGTTGTGGGAGAAGGCTGCCGCGAATGACCCATAAGCAGAGTGGTCCACTTTCGAAAATAAATGGGATCGGCTTATCCAAAGCCGTGTCGGGGGGTGTAAAGAGTCCGCTCAACTACCCCATCTTCAAACAAATGTGGCAGCGGAGGCTTATTCACCAACCAAGAGGCACGCTGGGCGCAAAAGTTTCCGGCTTGGCAGCTTCGTCTTCCCTCTACGGAGTGTCAAGGCAAGGCAGGAAGAATACACGGTCCTTTGGTAGCCAAACGCCTACTCAAAACTCACATGAGCGAGAGCTATCTGTTGGTTTTCGGCGTGACCCCCAAAAACCGATTCCCCTTTCGGGCAAGTAAGTCATATGAGAAGCATCGCCCTCCATGTACAAAGCCAAGGTCTGAATAGTCTCTCCTTCAACAACCACGGTGTGGTCAAAAGCCCTCAATCCACCAACCAAAGTGGCTGAAGGAGCAGCCATCTGAAATCAAAATTCAAAGGTCAGATCGAGTCATGATTTTCAGCAAAACCGCAAGTTCGGCAAAATTCAACAAACACTTTTCGGATCTGGTAGCGACCGCGCCAAGTTAAAAGCATAATTAAGTAGCGACGGCATAAAAAGTAGCAAAGTTTCTTCTAAGTTCAGATTTCGGCAAAACCAACATTCAGAAGAGTCGAAAATCCAGAAGTGGCGCGACCGCGCCAACAAAATCAAGAAAATTCAATTCCAGCGAAGTCGAAAAAATCGATCGGCAAAATTGGAGTCCTTAGTTTTTAATTAAGGCTAATCGGCCTAAATTGGCTAAGTCTTAATTTTTAATTAAGAGATTGCCTAATCAAAGGCGGGGAAATCGATCTGCCTAATCAAAGGCTTGCCTAATCAAAGGCTTGGAAATCGATCTGCCTAATCAAAGGCCGAGAGTTAATGTTTCGCCTAATCAAAGGCGAACGGGGGAAATCGACCGCCTAATCAAAGGCTTGGAAATCGATCTGCCTAATCAAAGGCCTGGACGGGACGATGAATTCTTGCCTAATCAAAGGCCGAGTTAATGTTCCGCCTAATCAAAAAACGGCGAGGGGAAATCGATCTGCCTAATCAAAGGCTCATAAATCGATCTGCCTAATCAAAGGCCTGGACGGGACGATGAATTCTTGCCTAATCAAAGGCTCGGAAATTAAAGGCTCAGAAATCGACTTGTCAAAATCAAAGGGAAATCGATCTGCCTAATCAAAGGCTGAAATATCGATCTGCCTAATCAAAGGTTGGGAGTCGAGGATCCGCCTAATCAAAGGCACAAATACCAAAGTCGAGCCTAATCAAAGGCGAGGTAAGTTCTATTTTAAATTTCTTAATTCGAGTTAAGTTACTTAATCGAAGTTCATTTTCATTAAGATATCTTAAATCGAATTAAATTAAAAAAAAAAAAAAAAAAAAAAAAAAAGTCGACCCAAAGTCGACCCCGAATCGATCGAGCAGCGACTCGAAGTCGCGACCAATGAAACAAAACTCCTAAGTCCTAATGTTTGGGACTTAGGGATTTTATACCCCTCGCGAAGGCATCCCTTCGCCCCGCGCGACGCCAGTAGCTGCGGGCGCCGCCGCCCGCTGACGCCAGTAGCGGAGGGCGCCGCCGCCCAGCGACACCGTCAACGGAAGTGCCGCCTCGCCCGCGACAGATCAACGGAAGCGTCGCCAGCAACAAAGCCGACGACGCCTCTTAGCATCACCGGCAACCACAGACAAATGGCGTCGCCTCACCAACAAACAAAGAAGGCGCCGGCCCTTCGCCCAGCGCCACCAGAGGCCGCTGGAAATCAACACCTCACACCCAGCCGGCGACAAAAACAGGAAGAAGGCCAAAAGCGAAGAAATCTCGCCCGGACGGGAAGTGCCACCAAATTCCGGTGATCTCGCGGCGCGACGGCCAAGAAGCCAAAAAAAAAAAAAAAAAAAAAAGGGAAATCGGCGAACCCTAAGATTAGGGTTTCAAATCGGAGAAGATGAAGGAGGTGGGCCCGATAATCGGACTCTAAAAATCCGACACGCTGAACCGCGCCGCGATCCGGGTCCCTTTAAGCGGAACCCTAAAGCCCGACTTCGTGGAACCGCCAAACTTCGGGTCCCCGAACGGAACCCTAAAATCCGTCTCTCATACCCGCTTTATCACGGGGCCCGCAATCGGAACCCTAAAATCCGCCTCAGCGTACCAGCAGCTTAACCGGATCCCGTACTCGGACATCGAAGATCCGGGATCGCTACCCGACAAGCCGAAGCCTCGCGAGGGCGAGGCTCAGAGCTTCGTCTCTTTCACCCGGTTTCAGCGTAGCGAAGGACGCCCGCCGCCGATAAACGACGCGACGACGCCCTCCACCGCCGTTCTGCCTCTCCCCCGGCGCCGACAAAGCAGCCATGAAGAAGAACGACGCGACGACGCCCTCCACCGCCTCTCTCGCTCATCTCCGGCGCCGACGACAACAGCAATACCACCACCGACAACGAGCCCAAAACTGCAACAAAAGCGAAAAAGAAAAAGAAAAGAGGGGAAAGAAACGCCGTGCAAAGCCAAATCGAAGTCCGAGAAGGTGCAACCGACGTAAACAATGGACCAAAATTCCATTGAACGAGGCGCTACCAAATCGAGCCTCTCAATTGCCAAAGAAAACATCACCAAAATCAGAAGGTTATCGCCAAATCGAAGGCCAGAGAAGGCGACGCTGAAGTAAACGGTGGACCAAACTCCACCGAACCTGGCTCCGCCTACTCAAACCCCGCTCAAGGCGCACAAAATCAAAAAAAAAAAAAGAGAGAAGGTCACGATGAAATCCAGAACGAAGATGGAGTTCGAATCGAGGCCTGAAAGAAGAGAAGTTACGATAACGTCGACTGAATTCGACGAACCGGTTCCACCGCGCCGAAAACCCCTCAATTCCTCGGAGAAGCCAAAAGCAGAAAACACCAAAAAGAAAAAAATTCATCGTCAAAGAGTAGAAAGCGACAGAAGAACGACAAAGATAAGAGCGCCCGCAGCCCTCTCGGTAACAATGGCCCTCACTCCATAGAACCGAGAGGACAGCGTTGTCATCTCATTGCCTTCCCACAAAAAATAATGGTACAATATCAAAGTAAAGACAAAAGGCAAGGGATTACCTCGTCAAGTGAGAAAAGGAAGCGGACGCCGACGTCGGGAAAAAAGACAAAGCGTAACGTTAACGAAGGAAGCAAACGTCGTGGGGGAGCGAAGCAATTAGGGGGCACACTTAACGAGGCTCTTATTTATAAGACCTCTAACCCTAGAAAAAATCCCCCTCTCGGATTACTCTTATCTCTTCTCTTATCTCTTCATAATTTGAATTGAGATAAGACACGGCTCAACTTGGGGCGATCAACGGACGACCCATCCGCAGACCTGACCCATCCGGACCAATTATACAAACCCGACCCGGACCTGACCCATCCGGACCGGTTGAACAAACCCGACCCGGCTGACTTCGGTTTACACAACTTGGCGACTCAAACCCGGTCTACGACTTCGATTTCGGACCAACTCAACTCAGCTCGACCCGGTATCTTTGGGCCCACAAAGAACCAGGCCCAAACAGCCCATCAAGCCAAAAAGTCCAGGTAAACCTAAACCGGTAAGCGGGCCCAAGCCCACGAGCAGTGGGCCCACACAAAAAAAAAAAAAAAATAAAAATTATATATATATATATATATATATATAGAACTTCAAAATGCACACATCTCTTGTGCACATTCTCAAAATATACACTTGATCGCACATTTTGAAGGGGCATCTGAAGAATCAATTTTGTAAAGTCCGACATTTACGGGTCCAAATCAGCACACTGCACAACGGGTCAACAAGTCAAAGACCGACCCCAATCAGATCAACGAAATTAAGCCGTCGATCAAGCTTCAACAAATCAACGGCCAAGATCCCAATTGCTACGTCAAGAGACTTATGTGGGCGACATGTCATCCAAAGTGGCCACATCAGCAGCCAACAAGGATCATACATGGCCCTTGCCTCGATCTAAGACAGCTCCACTCTTTAAGGAAAACGTTACCGTGAAAAAAAGTCGATTGAGTTAAAACCGCTCCAATGAACCCGGTCAATGCGGTTGGAGCCCGGTAAGCTTATAAATTCAGAGCACAAAAAAATCGGGGACAGAGAAAATTTTGAAGACGCCCGAAAATCCCAAATCACCACCCAAATCTGAGAGAGCAACAAGCATTCCCGCCATTTGTCTAAATCGACCCGCTTAGTGAGCCAATCGAATACCAAATTTTTCCGTCAAGCTTTGGCAAAATTCAAATTCGTCTCGTTCGTTTGTTCATAAGGCGTACGTTGATCATTCGTGTCTACTCGGCGATCGTTTGTTCTTAGTCGGAGATCGAATCAAAGGAGTTCTAGAAGTCGCACCCCACACAATCACCTGAAAATTACCAAAATACCCTTCAAATTATTTTGTACACTGTACATCGGATCCGTATTTTTCGATCCACATATTGTACGCGTTTACAAAACTGCAGGTTGCATTCCATTCCAGAATTTCCTGCACTTGCCTCCTGCTGCAGAGCAGGTGTCCACAATGTACCCAAAAGACAGCAAATTTTTAGTCTTGAAAAGATTTGGTTTAGATACGCAAAAGCGCAGAGTGGAAGGTTTAAACTTTAAAGCAGAGGATTCTGTTGAACAGAGTAAGCCGGAGGCGAAGGAGAATAACAGAGGAGACAAAGCGCCCACTAATTTTATATATATAGCTGATCCTCACCCTACTCAAAGAAGACGACGCCGTCGAAATAACCTGGTTATACCCGTTCCAGCCGTCGAAATACTCCGTGCGGTCGGATTCGAAGCAGCAGGAGGAAGAAGAGGCCGCGGAAGAGTCTTCTTAATAGTGGCATAATATTGTAAATAAATCAAAAACTTTTAACTTATAATATGACCGTTAGATGAAACTTAATCAAATCCAACGACAGAAACTGGTTGAGCGCACGTTAAGCGCATATATCAGTAATCGCACTCGATCAGCTCCCTATATGGCTATATATATATATATAACTTATAAAATAAAATATGTAATGGTTGAACCATTGGTTCAAACCGGTCTAATAGGGTTCGACCAAAACAAGACATATTTTCGGTTCAACGGCCGGTCTGAATTCTAAAACATTGGTTTGAACTTCGAAGGTATTAAGGGAAGGAATATTCCAACAGGGAAGGGTGGGCTCCCACCTTAAGAGTCATATGTGAGTCGTTCTCACTTTAAAGCCATCTCCCGATGTCATCCCTTGACTACTCCAAGTTTATTAACAAATAATCAAATCATCCACCAATCCAGACAAGTCAAACCCTTTGAGTAGAACTTTCCTGGTCTCGGTACACGTCCTCTTTTTTCTAACGTAATGCCGAGTTCGTGACGGCCACCTCCTCGACTAGAAATTGGCAATTCTAATCACCATGGCATTTTTAAATCCTCCTCATTTGACGGAAAAAACATCAGACGATGCTACAGTGTGACAGTGCGTTTCTAAAACGAGGAGAGAGAAATCCCCACGACGTGTGAAATTAGTGTGTGGATTAACGATTTTATTATGAATCTTCTGCATTATTTTAAGCCGAGGAGAAGTCCTAACTCTCAATCAGTAACTAAATCTAGGGGTGGGTACCTGTCGGGTTTGGGTTGGAGTTTTTAAAACTCGAACCTGACCCGACATATGCAACCCACGACCCGAATAAGTGAAAACCCCGAAGGGGTTTTAAAAACCTGACCCTATCCCTTGTTTTACAAACCCGAATTTGACCTAATCAGATAAAAACTGGATGAGTTTTCGTAAAATCTAAAAAAAAATTAAAAAAAAAAATTCTTGTTTCACTGAAAACCAGCCGGTCTGCGAAGGGGCCCGACCGAGAGAGTAATTCATTTATAACAGAGAATTTGTGTTACAATTGTGTTTGAATATCAAGGAATGCGAGTACAATTTTCTTGGCTTCATCTGATTCGATCTCCCTGTGAATTTGATGAAGTTTAAGCTTCTCGCGAGAACGTTGAAATATGAGTTCTAGAACGAGTGTGCACGAACGGTGACGGCTTTGGTTGGTCGGACGGAAGTATTTGTGTTCTGCGTGTATCGACTTGTTGACGTTACCGGCGAACGTGTAGAGCTGCTCCTGTCGAACTGTTGAATATTGACGGACTGCAAGTTGCTGAACTTCTTCGGCTCGAAAGAGTCTCTGCGTGTCAGAGTTTCTGGATGAAGGATTTTTGAACCCTTGCGACAGAATGTTTCTGGCTATTTGTAGCTGACTTTGTGCAATTGTTGAGGGTTGATCCATGGAATGGAGATCACGATCCCCTTTTTGCTATAGTTGCTGAGATGGGAGGACCAGGAGTTCCTCTGCTGAATCCCTCAAAAAAAGATTGTGGCTGTCCTTTTTGGCTTCTTCAGTGGCAACCAGATTTGCTGTCGTTTAACTGTTGAATATGCTGACTCATGGTTGTCTATTGACTGATGCTGACGCGATGGCTCATTGCTGACTCGGGCGTCGACTATATCGATGACGCGGCAAAATGAATGAGCCTGGCGATGGGCTGCGACGAGTGATGTAGAATATCGGCCGAGCCTACCCACGACCATCATTTGATAGATTGGTGGACTTTTAGGCTCGTCGCATTTGGGCTAGCTGCACTTTGGTGCATACAATACTTTATAAAAATATTTAAATAAATATAAATATAATAGTATAAATCTGCAAATGGGTTTTTTGGGTTAACCCGAACCCAACCCCACCTGCCTTGGGTTACATTCCCAAATCCATGCCTAACCCGTGGGTTAGATTTGAGATTCCAAATCTTACTTTTTCGGGCCCGGTTAGGTTGGGTTGGGTTACCCAAAAACCCGACCCGGTGCACATCCCTAACTAACTCACCGACTGCACCTCCTAATTTTACAGCTCTCGTGCAAGTTGTAAGCGACTATTCGCCCAATCGAACTAGGATCAGAAAGAAAACCTTGATTAAGGCATTTGATTATCAATTAATTAAATACCGATCTGTTTTTTTAAATATTTGATCGAGGTCTATCTAAATATTCCAAAGCCGAACTTTTGCAATTTGCTCGTGCAGCTCGTGCTTAATTTTATTTTTAATCACGAAGACGAAAAGGTCCTTTTTCCGCGTCGACTCGTAACTCGTACATCGGGGAAGGAATCCTTTATTCCAATCCCAACTCAGAGTCGCTTATCATGAGATACGGTCGAGATATACTGCCATTAATGTATACGGTTGATTTCCGCGTATTTACGTCATTACGTGGAAATAGAAGGAAGCCGGGGTAATCCGAGGTTCGAGTTTCCTATTTCGTTTCATCCTTGAATAAACAGTCGTGGACTGTGGAAGAATATCTCTCACTGTAGGACTCTGAAAGGTATAGGAAATCCTCTCCGAGCTCGAATATGGCTCTCTCTCGCTTTCGTTATATGAATGGCTGGCGGCTTCTTCTCATTCAACGACGCCTTTGAATATTCCGAACAAGAGCTAGCGTTCCTAGAATCGCAGAACCTTCGCAACTCGAAACATGTTGAAGCCGTCGGTGTTTTCTTCGGTGTCGCTGGCGGCTCTGCTCTTGGTTGTGCTCCTGACGACGAGCGCCTTCTCCAATCTCTCCCTCCAATCCGCGGCGTCCGCGTCGAAGAGTACGGCCGCGATCCGGGTCTCGGACCGCGAGGGAATAAGGGGATTGATCGGGTCGTCGAATTCTTCGCAGGTGGTTCGTCTGTCCGTGGAAGTACTCGAGATACGGGAGGACGCGGCGGAGGAAGATCCTGTTCCGGTTCCGGCGCCGTTGAACGCCACCGAGGAGGAGAGGATCGCCTGGTTCAAGGCGAACAAGGCCTCCTTCCGGATTCTGCATTCGAACCGTTTGACGAGGCAATTCCGGGTCCGGGCCCAAAACTTTCTCCGGGGAGAATGCGAGGCACTGTTCTTCATGACATGGATCAAGCCCGCGGGGTCGTTCGGGGAACGGGAGTTTCTCGCCGTCGAGAGTCTCTTCAGGGCCCACCCCGCCGGATGCTTGATCGTCCTCTCCGCCACGATGGATTCCCCTCGGGGGTCCAGAATTCTGAAACCGTTAAACAAGGCAGGATACAGGGTCAAGGCTCTCGCCCCCGACTTGGGCTTCCTGTTCGAGAAAACCCCGGCCGAGACCTGGTTGAGAGAGCTGATGGAAGGGAAGGTGGACCCCGGTGAGATCCCACTCGCGCAGAACCTCTCCAATCTTCTCAGACTCGCGGCTCTCTACAAATTCGGAGGCGTTTACTTGGACACGGATTTCATAGTACTGAAGAAGTTATCTGGGTTGAGAAACTCGATCGGAGCGCAGTCTGTGGACGGGGAGACGGGGAACTGGACTCGGCTGAATAACGCGATTCTGGCTTTCAACAGGGAGCACCCCCTCGTGTACAGATTCATCGAAGAGTTCTCTCTCACGTTCAACGGGAATAAATGGGGGCACAACGGGCCGTACCTGGTTTCCAGAGTCGTGGAGAGAGTTCAGGGGGATCCGGCGTATGATTTCAGAGTATTGCCGCCGATGGCGTTTTATCCCGTGGATTGGATCAAAATCGGGGGACTTTTTCAGAGACCCAGAAGTCCGAACGTGGCAAGGTGGGTCTCGGCGAAGCTGCTTCAGCTCAGGAGAGAGACGCACGCGATTCATTTGTGGAACAAGCAGAGCAGTCGTTTGAGGATCGAAGAAGGGAGTGTCATGAGCAGAGTGATTTCTGCGAACTGCCTCTTCTGCAGAAAACCATACAGTTCGTGATTGTTTAATTTGTTATAAGATTTTCTCTTTTTTTATTTTTTTTGTGATTCTTATCTGTTTCTGTAAATAAGAAAACTTCATTTCAATTCAATTTGAACAAGAAATTTGAGCTTCGGATGATCCTAATTAATAGATTTCTTTTTTCGCTTTTCACATCAAGAATTAATTCTGTTCGTCTATTGATCATTCAAAACTACCTTGCGCAAATCATAATTCTCAAGCGTCTCAGCCTCAGCATCAGCCCTCTGCATCTCCAGAAGCCTAAACCAGGTAAGCGGCTAAACGACTTCGTCCTGGCCAGTTTCCGCCTCCCACGTTTCGCCTTTGCCGAACCCAGTCCTCCGCCCCCTGCAAAACTATTGCTCTCCAAAACCCCGCCATGGCCACCCAATCCAAAATCCTCACCGGGTACTAACCGGAACTCGGCGATGTTTCTCCACGGTGAGAACCTGTGAATGCCTTCGTCCTCGTCGCTGCCCCAGAGGTATATAGGCTTGATGATGGGAGACCCACTGTAGTCGTTGAAATGCGTGGAGAGGCTGGTGTGCTCCATTGCAAACAACCTCCGCAGGCTCGTGCTTCCTCCTTTCATCAGGTAAAGCAAGCTGGTCCTCGAGCTGGAGGAAGGTTCAGAAGTCGAAGCGGCGGTTGAGGAGAAGGAAGACGATGATGAAAAAGAGTAGTACAGAGACTTCTGATGTTGAATAATCTGCCTGATTCGTTCCTTTTGAGTATCGGGATCGAGGGTGCAGAGGGTCTCATCGTCTTCTTCCTCCTCGGTGATCTCTGATTGCTTTTGCTTAGTTTCTTTCATGAGCAGATGAGGATGAAGTTGTTAGATGGATGTTACCGTGTTTTGATCTTCTTTAATCAGAAGCCTTACCTTAATGATCTGTTTTGGAAGAAACAAAAACAAGAGACATAGGACGGAACGGAACGATCCATATCTCTGAATTAACAGAAAAAAAAGAAAGAAAAACAAGGACAGAAGCCGGCAATATAGAATTCCAAAACACCAGTCGTCAATTAAGCATTTGCCAATCTATTCTTAGATTCGAAAGAAAAAAATAAAAAATTGAACTGTGAGGGCGTCTAGGCGACTTATACAAGCTCATGGGGACGTGGAATTTGTGCTGGTATTAGGCAAAAATAAAAACAATTGACATTCCTCATCAAACATTCTGTTGTTTGAATTTGGTATGTTTATTGCAGAATAGTCTTTAACGTGTCTTCTTAAATTTTGAATAAGAAACTAATATTTAGGTTAGGTTCGGTGACACTGGAGATAATAGGGAAAAATAAGGAAAAAGGAAACCTTGACTTTTTTTTTGTACAGAAGAAAATCTAACACACCCTTTTATCAAAAGGGAAAACAGAATTTGTTTATCACTTTAAGATTGTCTAAGAAAAAGATAAAGAAAAGAACAAACTAAAGCTGCTTATACTTATGCAACCAATAAAATAATTTCATGTTATAGTAGAAATCTTAAAGTGAATTTTTCTGGTAGCAGCTCAAAGTTTCAAAGAGGGTCTGAATCATGGTTTTACTACTCCGAGTCATTAAGGTTCTTGTGAACCAGAGCCAGAACAGCCGAGTCGAGATGGGTTTACCATTCTCTGACTTGGCCTGACTCGGTCCTAGTTAGATGGGGCTCAGACCATCTAAGGAAGGAACACTTACACGACCCGGTTGAAAGTCCGATTGGACTCGGATGTTTCTTCATTTGCAGAATCTAGCAAACCCAAATAGCAAACTACAAATTATATTGCCACACTGGTAAGTGAAATGCTTCAACGCACAGATGATGGAATCTGCAGGAAGCCATGAGATTAACATAATACTTACCAAGATTGAAATTTTCCAGCTGGTACAAATCTCTAGTACGAAACAACTACAGAGTAAAGATAGAATCTTTACTGCTCACAATTTGCCATTTTCTGAAGAAATAGGGAACCATAGCTCAGAGCTGATCCGGAATAAATGATCAACAAGGGAGTCATAGAGCATGTTTACACTAATGCTGATTGTCCAGTATCAATACGAAGCACGGTTAACATCAATAAGTGGTGTTTGATTTTCACAGATTTCACTTCCATAAATCTAGCTCTACAAAAATTTGTACAGAGGCTTCCATAGGTATGCATGAGTTTGGCAAATATACCCTAGGAATGAAGAGAAAAAACACAACTAAGATGCAAACCTTTTTGTTAATTCCAACTTGATGGAAAAAACAGTTTTAACAAAATCTCAGGTCTTGACAAATTTTCATCAGGTGGAAAGAAAAACTCTCAACTATCTAGTGAGTACATGAGTGGCTTCATTCAATCAAAGCAAGCAATTTGTTTTTGACACGTCTTTCACATTACAGAGCTCTAAAATGGATCTGAAAATAATAAAGCTCTGGCGGGAGAAGGGATTTGGCCTCCTTTTTTCTTTTATTTGAGAACAACTAGAAAAGAGCATTCATTCAGAAAATTCTGAAATGTTGTACAAGCAGGGGTTGGTCCCCTTTGAAGTAAAATCTGTAAGAGCCTTTTCAATGTTATTATACTGAAAAATAGCCGATGAAAACTTGTTCTCTAGTTTCATCTATCAGTGGAGACTTGAATTGCAGCTCCGGTGCTCTCTTTTGGGGGTGTTTTAGTGGGATATACTGAGTTTGAATTTCCCTGGCTTGGGACCAGTTGTGTTGAAAACACAAAGAAAAAAGAAAAAATTTACTTGTGGAAAGAAAAAAACTGATAGAGTAGACATCTAAAGCAACTACCCCCTTTTCCCCTAGAAAGTAAAGGTTAACCTCCAGAGTGACTCTTGAGAGGGTTTCAGTCGTTCAAGAGGTCTGGCACTGTCTCTACAATTTATAGCTCACAGTGAGACTAGCTAAACATACAGCTCAGCAAGATCCAATACCAGTAATTTTGCATGTTATAATCTGTTTCATTTTCAGTAAAAGTAGAAGCATCTCACAGTTTTATTTCAGGTGTAGTGGCTCCTTGTAATCTGTAGAAGTACCAGAAACACGACAGAAGAGGGATTGTCAGTTGTTATATAATGCCCAAGAGGGTTTAGTGTCGACCCTAACACTGGAAAGCCGTTGACAGGAGAACCGAATGAACCTAATAAAGTAAGCGATAGAAGCAAACTCATCAATTGTAAAAGTTACAAATCATAAAAAGGTCATGTCTTATCACCAGAAAAATTACAAATTACAGGACCGAATTACTCAATTAGAAAACAAAGATTCATCAATTTCAATCTTCACAATCTCCCCATCATCAAACTTATCTTTCCTGGGCGGCCCAGGAGGTACCGGCACCCTAGGCGGACCTCTTCCCTTCTTCTTATTTCGAGGCCTCGCCTAATGTATACGAACGTAACAAACGGTAAAATCAAGAAAAAAAGAAATTTCATCAGTAGCAAATAGAAAGATGGCAGCTTCCACTAGCAAATTAGAGGACCACTCACATTTCCAAAAGAGTGCTTGAATCTTTTTCCTCTGGCTGTTTTCTTGTCCCCTCGTCCGCAGTACACTGGCGAGAGAGGAGAGCCCCGGGGGCGTCAGTGGAGCAAATCAAGAGGCGGAAAAGGCGAAAAGGGAGTCTTATGCTGTACCTGAGAGCTGCGGGAGAGGAGAAGTTGCGGTCATGGAAAGGGAGACCGGAGATGCATCGAGGGACATGCCGTGGAAATCGGTGCGGGGGAATGAGATACGAGAAGGAATTTGGAGGGACTGAACAGCCATGGGAAGTGCTCCCATCGCCAAGGAAGCCATTTCGCGCTTCAGAGTTTAGATAAGATGAAAATGCGAGAAAGAATTGAAGTCTGTCTTTAAAGGCTGATGGGAGGGCCACAAATTACTCCCGAGTTGGGCTCAAACACTGCCTGTAAAGCCCATAAGAATTTTATTTTACCCGTGGTCTTGTAGCCCATCGACTCACTAATCAAGTTCCTGGGTTGACAACTTTATCATTACTTTAGCCCGTCCGAGAAGAGTCTCTTGCTCTCTTTATCAGCAGGAGTGACAAACTCTTTTATATGTAGTGTAAGTATTACACATAATATTCGTAATAAGACAATAATAATAATAAGACATTAATGCTAGTAGTTATTATATTTATAATTATAATTATGTATGCACCAAAATGTACATGGCCCAAATTCAACAAGTCCAGGAGTCCACCAGCCCAGCAAACAAGGTTCGTGAACAGGCCCCGACTATTTTCAAAGCTATCCGACACAGCCCATCGTCGGATCCATCCGTCTCGCCGCATCATCGACACAGTGAGTCATCTTACAGCCAGCAGCGACTCAGTGAATCATCGTCCAGTTAGCAGCATCTTGGTGAGTCATTGCCATGTCAGCATGAGTCAGCATACAGTCACCTACCTCAAACGTAAAGATAAAAACCTAGAAAAAGGGCTACAATCCTCATTCATCAGAGGAGCTCCTGGTCCTCCACCCATCTAAACTACAACAGCAGGCAAAATTCCTCAACAATCACACAGACAGGCTACAAATAGCCAGAAGTTCTCTGTCCCAGGGGTTGGAAAACTTGAAGATCAACAGCCTTTTTGCCGAGAAGATAATACACTCGCGGAAGCATTCAAACCAGAGAAGTTCAGCAACTTGCAGTTTGTTGCTCTACAGTTCGACCAGAAACACTTCTACACCGTCTCCGGCAACGTCACAAGTCAATACACGCGGAGCACAAATACCTCCATCTGACCGACAAAAGCCACACCAAATCGTCTTCACCCGTTTCTGGAACTCGAAGTTTCGACGACGTCCTCGCCAGAAGCCTTAACTTCAACAAAATTGTAACGGAGATCGAATCAGAGGAAGCATAGGAGAGTGAACTCGCTTTTTCCTGACTCACACATTGTAAAAACACAATTATTCTAAAGTAATTGAAATATTCTCTCGGTCGCGCCTCTTCGTGGACCGACAGATTTTCGGTGAAATAGATTTGGCATACCCGGTGGGACTCTTTCCTACCTCTCATCTCCTTCTCCGTCCAACAAAAAAAAAAAACTCCAACCTCAGCCATGGCCAGCAACGCCAGCAACGGCAACAACAACAATAACAACAGGGGCAAACAAACTGTCTCCTCGAGCTCTGCTCAACCGCGCCCCGCAGTGGCTGCAAGCTCAACTACTGGAGCTCACAGACCAGCTGCCGCATCTCTGGCCAACAACCGCGCTCCTACCTCTCCACCACCGGCCACTCGCCCAGTAACAAGAGCTCTGGCCAGGAGTTTGTCCATCGGACAGGCTCCTTTCATGCGCGACGCGCGCCGCCCATGTGCCGTTTTCGTACCATAGGCTGTCGCGGCCTCTGCAAAAGCCACCGCGGCCTCCGCCAAATTGATGCCAGCGATGGCCAAACCAACATACCTGGCCGTCGCTGCATCTCCTCCTCCTCGCAGCCCAACAGTCAGTCCAATGCAGTCATCGCCGCCGCGAAGAACCTCTATTGTCCCTGCCTTGGTGCAACAATACGAACAGAGTGGGGGCATTCCTTCATCCTCTGCGGCAAGGACACATTCATTGTCGACCTCCTCTGTACAGAGAACGTCGGCCATAGACACCTCACCGGTCGTGTTGGTCTCGCACGATCTCTTGGCTGTACTTAACGCAGCAGCGGGACCACCACCCATCCGCTTGCCTCGCCGACAGACATTGGCGACCTCCCCTGTTGCAACATCACCCATTCCGTCTCACTGACTCTCACCGATGGCTGCCACCGCAAGCCAATCACCTCTCAGAGCCATTTTCCGCGATCAATCTGCGACTAGCTCTTTCGACCGGTCGCACACAGCAATCTCCTCTCCGACGCCGACGGCCACTTCCCCCATGCGGTCTACGGTAATAATGACTTCACCATTCGAAGTCGCGCCGAAAACAAATTCTTCGGCGCAAACTATGAGAATGGCCGCGATGACAACGTCGGCCAAAACAGTCGAGGAGCAGCTGGCCGAACTGCAAGCTGCGCTAAAAGAGCAGAGCGAACAACTGCACATCAAAGACGCGCAACTTGCCACCCGCGACGCCCAAATCGCAAGAATACTGAACCGTCTCAAGATGGGTGTGGCTGCAAACAACACTGGCAGCCTGTCTCAAGAAGTCGACCAAAATCGGGCGACTACCAGTGGCTCAGACGAACCGCTGCCAAAAGATCCTTCATCCGACGATGAGCTGCCGCCCGTCGCACCTGTGAACGTTCGCAGAAACCGGGCTGAAGTGGATCCGACTGCTCTCACCATCGACGCAGTCAACGAGCTAATCAACCGTGCTGTACGAAACAGCTCGAGCGACAACAAATTTGTCGCCTACCGGAGGCCCTACATGCAAAGGATCCAAAACATTCCTATGCCGGTCGGGTATCACCCTCCAAAATTCCAGCAATTCAATGGCGACGGGCACCCAAAGCAGCACGTCGCTCACTTGATAGAGACTTGCAACAATGCCGGCACCGACGACGACTTGTTGGTGAAACAATTCGGCCGGTCACTGAAGGGAAATGCCTTCGACTGGTACATTGAGCTACCCTAGGAATCCATCGACAGCTAGGAACAATTAGAACGCGAGTTCCTCAGCCGATTCTACAGCACTCGGCGCACTGTTACACTGGTGGAGATCGCCAATCTCAAACAGAAGAAAGGAGAGAAGGTGGTTGATTACATCAACCGGTGGAGGAACTTGAGCTTAAACTGAAAAGAAAGTTTGAATCTCTCCCTCGAGGCCGAAATAGAAATGTGCTCACGAGGGATGCAGTGGGAACTCCTGCACTACATCCGCAGCCGGAGGCCGAACGATTTCCAGGAGCTCGCGACAGAAGCTCACAACATGGAATACCTGATAGAAGAACGAGGAGAAGAAGGATCCTCTTCTGCCGACCCTCGCAAAAAGGGGAAGGCACCAGCCACGACGACGCCAAAAGAGACGAAGGAGAAAACAAAGTCCTCTTTCGCTACAAATACTTTCGAACCTATCAAGGTCGGAAGCAAGGTTAAGGCGACCTACCTCCCACGGCAATTAACGGGAGCCTACAAGAAGCTGTCATTGGAGGAACGACAGGAAAAGACATATCCCTTTGCCGACGCAGACGTTCCTATCATGCTCGACCAACTGTTTGACAACCAATTACTAAAGTTGCTAGAAATCAAAAGACCTGGCGACCAATCTAAGAGCAAGGATCCGAACTTCTGCAAATACCATCGGTTAGTTGGGCACTCGACGGAGAAATGCTTCGTCTTAAAAGATCACATCATGGAGCTCGCGGCTCAAGGCCGCATCGAAATCGAAGGAGCTGAAAATACAGTCTCCTCACATGCCATCTCCATCCAAGCCAAGCCAAACCGGCGAACTCGGCCAAACAAGAAGCAGGTCACAAAGAAGGAGTACCGTCCAAAATCCGGTCCCTCCAACCGACCGCACAACAACAACAGACGACCACCGGCTAAGATCGCACCAAAAATGGCCCCCCGAGAAGCAACTGCAGTTGACGCAGAGGGGTGGATCCTGGTCACCCGGAGAAAGAAGCCTGTTCGAGAACTAGAACCGGCACCGGCGAATACCAGAACGAAGGCGAAACGGCCAAATAAAATAGCCGCGAAGGGCCAAAAGAAAACTCCCAGGGCCGACGTCCAGCGGGCAAGCAAAAAGAAGAGAAGACCCGTCACATTGGAGGAGTTTTTCCCAAAGGAGTTTTTCGCGCCTCCAGCAATGGTGGCAACTTGCTCAACAGCTCCTCCCGAGCATACAGCGACAGAGTCCAAAGAGAAGGGCAAAAGACCGATCGTCGAATGCGACGACCTCGAGATGTCGCTCAAACAAATCTCACATCTCAATGAGATAGAGGATGATCTCGACTTAGACATCAGGTCAAGGCAAGCCTTAATCCAGGTCCTCGCCAAACCAGAGGAACTCAAAGCTGAACTCGAAACGGTGCTGATGAGAAAGCACGACCTGCCGAAAGTCGGGTTAACCCCTCCTTTTCGAAAAGAGGAGGAAGATGCTTACACCAAAGCGCATCTCACGAAGTCAGAAGAAGCACTTGTTGTTTCATGACCGCCGTGCATTACATTCCGAGAAGAAGATGCACAATTGGGGACGAAGAATCATAATAGACCGTTATTCGTCTCCGGCTATATCAGAGATCACAAAATCAATCGCATCCTCGTCGACTACGGATCTGCAGTCAACATTCTGCCTATCCGCACGATGAAGAATATTGGTCTCTCTGTCGGCGACCTCTCTCCAAGTTCTCTTCTCATTCAAGGTTTTAACCAGGAGGGCCAAAGAACACTCGGGATGACGAACCTCAAGCTGCACATCGGAGACTTGGTCGCCGACACTCTTCAAGTCATCGACTCTAGGACGTCCTACAACCTGCTCCTGGGTCGACCGTGGCTTCATTCAAACGGAGTCATGCCCTCCACACTTCACCAATGCTTCAAGTATTGGGAAAACGGCGAGCAAAAGACAGTGTATGCCGATGAAAGTCCATTCACGGAAGCAGAGGCATCGTTCGCGGACGCTAAATTCTACCTAACGACCAGACCGACAGTTAAATTGTCACCTTGGTGGAACCAAGCAGCGAATGCCAAAAGCACTCCGCCGCAGGCTGTATCGTCCAAACAACCGACGCAGGATGAAACACTCAAACAGCCGTCGCAGCCCGCAAAATCATAGTCTCTGACGTAAGCTACATCTCCTAAACAGACCACGACGCAGGTCGTGTCTCCAAAGCAACCGGCGCACAACAGCCAGTTGGCACACGGCCACAAACCGGCCACAGTCGCGACAACATCAAATCAGCGCAACATGCCCATCTTGCGATACATCACACAGTCGTAAAGGAAGAAAGGAGAAGCTCCCCTGGTCGCATGCAACAAAATCCAGCCGACCCCTTTCCCAAAAAAGGTCACGCTTCCTCTACCAAAATTGGAGGAACGAAGTATCGTGAAACAGCTGCCGAGCCAACAACAGTTGCCGTCCCCACACTCCAATGAAGGTTTCGACCCAAACACCTACCGACTGATGGCCAGAGCAGGGGGCAACCTTACAAAAGAGGAATTCATGCAAAGCCACCCATTACTCTACCAGTTCTCACGCCAGAACAAGAGAAGCTGAGAAACGAGGGGCAATGAATTACTCAAGGTCGCATGGGTCTCGGCTACGAGAAGCAAAAGCCGATCAAAATCTACACCAGCCAGACGAAACCAGTCAAAATAACCACAAAGGTTTCGGCAGATGTACACCAAGTTTCAGTCGGCCAAACTTCGACTGAAAAGAGAGACGCGCCGAAACCAGTAATTATTTACACTTTGAGAGCTGCAATCGCACGAGCCCGTGCATATGATTCAGTCATGGTGAACCACATCTCCTTCACCGACGACGATCAAGAAGAGGAGGAATTCATTCTGAAGGAGGCCCCAGCCGAATTCGAAGAAGGCGGCCAGGCTACTATCGATGAATAAAAGAAAGTCGATTTGGGTACAACAGAGGACCCGCGGCCGACATTCCTCAGTGCTTCGCTGACGGCTGAAGAAGAAGCTGAATATATGGTGTTGCTCCACGAATACCGTGACATCTTCCTTGGAATTACACGGAGATGCCGGGTCTCGACCCGCGAGTGGCAGTCCACAAATTGGCGGTTCACCCCTCTGTTCAACCAGTAAAGCAGTCGTAACGACAGTTCCGCCCAGAGCTTGTGCCAGAAATTGAAGAGGTCGACAAATTGATCGCGACAAACTTCATCAGAGAGGTAAAGTACCCGTCCTGGATCGCAAACATCGTGCCTGTCAAGAAGAAGACCGGCCAAATCCGGGTCTACGTCGACTTTCGCGACTTGAATAAGGCGTGCCCGAAGGACGACTTCCCTTTGCCAATTACCGAGCTCATGGTTGATGCGACAACAGGTCACGAGGCTCTATCTTTCATGGGCGGATCCTCCGTCTACAATAAAATTCGGATGGACCCAAAAGATGAGGAGCTCACTACATTTCGCACCACTAAAGGCATTTTCAGCTACAAAGTGATGTCGTTCGGGCTCAAGAATGCCGGCGCGACATACCAGCGAGCAATGCAGAATATCTTCGACGACTTCCTTCATAAGCGAGTCGAATGCTACGTCGACGACCTGGTGGTGAAAACAAAACAGAGAGCCGACCATCTTCTCGACCGCCGGGCAGTGTTCGAGCGACTACGACGGTTTTAGCTCAAAATGAATCCGTTGAAGTGTGCTTTTGGCGTCACTTCAGGCAAGTTCCTGGGATTCATCGTCCATCACAGAGGGATCGAAATCGACCAGTCGAAAATCGGCGCCATTCAAAAGAAGCCAGAGCCAGAAACGTCTCTGAGCTTAAAAGTTTCCAAGGTCACCTGGCGTACATCCGACGTTTCATTTCGAACCTTGCCGGGAGGTGCCAGCCTTTCAGTCGTCTGCTAAAGAAGGGTACATCGTTCGAGTGGGATGACTCTTGCCGGAACGCCTTTAACAACATAAAGGTGTATCTCACCAAGCCGCCAGTGCTCGTAGCTCCAACAGTCGCCAAACCATTGATGTTGTACATAGCAGCACAGGAGAAATCGGTGGGAGCTCTCCTAGCTCAATGCGACGATAACAACAAAGATCGTTCTCTCTACTACCTAAGCCGAACACTGGTGAGCGCCGAACTCAACTACTCCCCAATCGAGAAGACTTGTCTGGCTCTCATCTTCGCGATTCAAAAGCTTCGGCACTACCTCCTGGTGCATTCGACGAATCTCATCTCGAGAGCTGACCCGCTGAAATACATCATGTCGCGACCAATCCTCTCTAGTCGACTGGCTAAGTGGGCACTGCTTCTATCAGAGTTCGAAGTCAACTTCGTTCTGCAAAGAGCAATCAAAGGCCAAGCATTGGCCAATTTCATGGCCGACCACCCGGTGCCGGCTGAATGGGAGTTAACAAAAGTATTCCCGGACGAGGAAATATTCCTAGTCGAAGTGCTTCCCCCTTGGGAGATGTACTTTGATGGCGCCGCACGAAGAAATGGAGCAGGCGCCGGAGTCCTTTTCGTCTCACCGAAGAAGGATTTGCTGCCGTATTCGTTCGTGCTCGCCCAAACTTTCTCGAACAATGAAGCAGAGTACCAAGCTCTCCTCCTCGGACTCAACATAGCAGTCGAGATGCAGTTGCCGCAATTAAACATCTACGGTGACTCGGCTCTGGTCATCAAGCAGCTTACTGGAGAGTTTTAAGTAAAGAAACTTGAACTCGAACCACTCTCGAGACATGTCGGTGAACTTATGGCCCAAATCCCGGAAGATTCACTCCACCACGTCCCTCGCTCCAAGAATGGACCAGCCGATGCATTAGCCGGCATCACAGCCAGTTTGGCACAGTTCGATCAACGGCCAAGCCAGATTCCCATTTGCGAGTGATGGGTAATCCCTCCACCGGCTGAAGAAGAAACAGAAGAAGACGAAATAGAAGAAATAGAAGAGTCTCTGCCTATCTCGGCCAGCCAAAATCAAACCGAAGATTGGAAAGAAGCCATTACAAACTTCCTTCGTCATGGCACGCTACCGATCGATCTGTGAGAGCGAGTCCAGATCCGCAGAGCAGCTCCGAAGTATGGCTTCATCAATGCCGTACTTTACCGAAGGTGATATGAAGGTCTGCTCCTTCGATTCTTGTCAAAAGAGGAAGGGTTACAAGTGTTAAAAGAGATACACAGTGGAATTTGTGGCGCGCACCAAGCCGGCCCAAAGCTCCACCTGCAAGTCAAACGATTGGGTTATTACTGGCCGTCAGTGCTCAGAGACGCTATCGAAATGGCTCGGTCGTGCAAACAATGCCAACTCCATGCTGCCCATATCCACCAGGCGTCGGAACCACTTCACCCAATGGTCGCATCATGGCCGTTCGAAGCTTGGGGGATGGACATTATTGGCCCCATCTCTCCCAAATTCGACTCTGATCGGCAGTATATCTTGGTTGCCACTGACTACTTCTCAAAATGGGTCGAAGCTGCCGCCTACCGAGAAGTAAAGGCTATCACTGTCGTCGACTTCATCCGAACACAAATCATCTATCGATATGGAGTTCCCCGATATATAATGACAGACAACGGTACGCAATTCAAAAACAGAGTCATGGACCGCTTCTGCGAGAAATTTCGCATATAACAGCGGACCTCAACGGCTTACAATCCGGCAGCCAACAGACTCGCATAAGCTTTCAACAAGACACTCTGCAAAATCCTAAAGAAGACCATTGGCGCCAACAAAAGGAGTTGGGATGAGAAACTTGGCGAAGCTTTATGGGCATACAGGACGTTGTTCCAAACACCGACCCAGTCGACCCCATTTTCGCTGATCTACGGCACTGAAGCAGTGCTCCCTCTCGAAGTACAACTCCCCTCTCTACGAATTGCAATGAGAGAAGGACTGACGGCGGAGGAATGCGCTCAGCTGCGATAGGAGTGCTACCAATCCAGAATGACCCGAGCCTTCAACAAAAATGTACGACTCAGGTCATTCCAAAAGGGCGATCTCGTACTCGCAGTAAGACGGCCGATGCTCTTCACCAAAAAAACTGGGGGCAAATTTGCGCCAAAATGGGAAGGACCTTACGTGGTGCTGGAGGCCTATACCAATGACGCCTACAAGCTCGTCACTGCAAATGGGTCGGAGCTGCCAATAACAAATGGTAAGTTTCTCAAACGATTTTACCCATAAAAAAAAAGGGGCAGCAAAAAAAATAAATAAATAAATAAAAGAAAGAGTAGTCGAATAAAGGAGAGTATTTCTCATTGATAAGTGTCTAAATGACACTATTTTTAGGCCTGAATAGGAATTAGAAATTACATGTTGGAGTCAATATATATCAAAACATCACGAAATATGTCTCAAATTCATCTTCTCTCTCTCAGGAGTCTAACACAATAAGAATCATTGAAATCGGAGCTAAAATGAAGAAGATATGAGGATTTTAGTGCATAAAGATACAATGTTGCTGTGACCGGCGCGACCGCACCAGTTTGAAGACAAAATAAGGCGCGCCCGCGCCAGAAAATGGCGCGCCCGCGCCAGAAAACGGCGACCGAGCCAGAAAACGGCGACCGAGCCAAAATGGATCCATAAGGCTGCCAAACACGACCAAAACTCTTTCCATTCAAGTACTCTGCTCCAGTGGCGCGACCACGCCATTTTGAAGCTTATTTTTGGTGCGCCAATGACTCAGCAATGATAAGTCGCGAAAATCTCGGGATCCTGACATCCAATCGAGTCCAAACTTGGGAGAAGGAGTCCTAAGTGTCTAAGGAAGATATCCACGAAGATCTTAAGGTAATGTGCTCGAGTCTAGATGCATTGAATGATCAAAGAGAAGAAGTTCAATTCAAAATAGGAAACTGCTGCCAAAAGAAGAAGATAAATCCGAATTTTAAGAAGAGCATACATGGAGTTCCCGAAGTCCAAATGAAGCCAAACTTGGAACGAAGATTCCTGATGATACTGAGGATTATGTCACGAAAATTCAGGCCAATCCAAGCCGGGCTTCTCAACTTTTACAACTAGTGGTGGACCCAGTGCAGAAATTGGCTGCAGAAACCATCCAACTTCTCCACATCATATCTCGAGTTTCCCAACTCAGAATGGATAAAAATTACTTGAGCAAGTAAAGGACTACAGACGGAAGGTGCAGATGTAATTTCAGCCAATTATGAGGTCAAAAAGTCACAATTCAAACCCCTGGACAGATACTAATTTACAAGGCCTGGACAGAACTTCAACTATAAATAGAGTTCAGAGGCAGAGAGTTAGACATCCAATTTTAAGATCGAGTTTTGTATTCAATATTTAGTTTTTACATTCAGTCTGAGTTTAAGCTTTTGTTTTATTCATTATTTGAGAGAGAGAGGAAGTTCCAGAGGGAGTCTTACACGACCTCTGGCCACTTTGAGGAAGAAGGTGAAGACTTCAGCTTAAGGAGCAAGGGTGACTAGGAGCAGTTCTCTTCAGGGAGTATCTGTTCTTATTTGTCTTTAATTCTTATGGCTGTTGTCAAAACCATGTTGTGTGCTTTTATTTCCAGTAGGGAGTAGTTGTTTTTAGTTGGGAGTCCATGACTTCCTAGGCATTTAATGAGATTGATACTTTATAATCTATTTGGTTTTCAATTTGGTGCATGAATGAGTTTTCCATGTTGTTAATTCTCGATTCATACTTGCTGTCTGGCTATGTACTGGTTATAAGGTGACGCTAGGCTTAAGGTAAGACATGGTGATAGGATTTTACAATCTTTATGAGTTTATACACTAGGTAGATCACTAATCCTTGGGTTAATCCTCGACCTTAAAGTAATACCTTGTTGGATTAGTTGATCTGCCAATGACATAAGAGTTTCATGTTTATGCTATCAAGTAGAGTTGATCATGCTAGCTAGGTTTACTCTAGGAGATAGAAACAGGTGATGCCGATGTGGATTGTAGCCATGGTTTTATAAGCTCGTCAGAAATTGATTTCCAAAACTCAACTTCTATTTAATCTCAGAATTGCCTAAGGAGGGAATTGGATTCCCAATGCCTTTTTCCATACTGATTTTATCAAAAGACCTCTCTTGATCTCTATAGAATTAGGTAGATTAGTTTATTTTCTGTTTTCATAACTTCTTTCCAATTGATTTCTCAAACTTTGGTTTTTAAACTAGAAAATCAATTATCTATTAGCTTGGTCCTTGTGGGACGAAATTCGGACTTAACCTAAGTCTATATTACATTGATTAGTCCTCTTGCTAGTGATTAGCTGAAAAAGGGTTTCATGGAAAGTATTAAGTATGAACTTTAATCACCTTAAAACAGTTTTCCAAGAATCATTATAGAAAATTTTAGAAATCGTCTCAAAGACAGAAAGATGGCAATGTTTCCAACCCAAACTTTTTCCAGAAAATAAGTTTAACTACCCAAGTTGCAGCAGTCATAACTTCCTTTCTACTCAATGAAAATTCCTCAAATCTGGCCCTATTTTATCTAGTAAGTACCCTCTTGAACTACTTACCTTTCCTTGGTGGGTTCCACTTCCAGATTTTTCAGCATTTGGCTCCAAAATTGGCTGCTTGAATAGAGTTGCTGCTGCACTGCTTCTTCTGCACAGAGTTTTCATGAGCATTCTGATGGGCTTTCTTTTGAAGGAAGCTGCTATGAATGGTTGGGAATAATAGTCCCAACTTCCTTCTTCTAATATCTGCATTTAGACTTTGAAAAATATATCTAGAAATACATCAAGTATAGCTGAAATAATGGCTTCATGCAACTCCACTTAGCTTTCAAATTCCAGATTTTTCAACGATAGGTGCCTTAGACAAAAAATTTCTTTTTTCTTTTTTTTCTCTGGTATTTATTCAAACCAAACAAATTTAAAAGACTAACCTAACATGAGTAAAATAAAACTAAACCTAACATTTAAGATTCACACAAAGTGATTATTCAAACCAAAAGAACAATTGAATTGAAAAACTAAACTAACTTACCTGCCATGGGTTGCCTCCCTTGAAGCGCTAAGTTTATGGTCCTCAGCCAGACCAGTAGCTCCATTCCACCTGGATCAAAAGGAAAGTTTATTTCAAATCCATTCATCATGACTTTTCTTCCTTTGCAATGCTTTATGGTAGACCAACCAAATTTTGATGTTGAGTTAAAAATCCTTTCTTTCGACTTTGTGGTTTCTAAAAAGTATATCTTCACACATATCAACCACTCATTCGTCCTCTTGTCCAGCCCCAATAAAATTTTCAGTTGTATTTTTGGGCTAGGTGTATAAGGTGGGATGATAAAAAAGTCTAAATCAAAGGAGAGCCCTATCTCTTATTTTTTCTCTACCCAATTCTCTAATGGCTTTTCATGGGATGGTTCTATGATATGACCTATGGTTTCTTCCTCCTCCCCTTCATCTAGTTCTTCAGCTATGGTTTCTTTCTCAGCCTCTAATTTTCCTTTTTGCTGGAATTTTTCTTCTACCTCTTCTACATTCACAGCTATCTCAGCCATGGGTCTTTCTTCTTTGAACTCATCTTCTTCTGCCATGCTTTCTTCTTCATCCTCTAATTCTTGTAGTTCTTGCTCTTCTGGATTCTCTTCAAAATAATCTAACCACTTTAGTAGGTCCTCCCATTCTTGAGTGGTATGAACAGTGACTGGTTGCTTTATTGACTAGACTTCGGTTTGCAATGTCTTCATTGACTGAAGTTCTGCATATATTGCTCGGATCAGTTTACTATCTTCCTCCCAGTCATCCCTTGCGATCATTGACTTCTCCTCCTTTTGGTTGTACTAATTGCCATATGGGTCTAACCTGCAAGAATTAGACTCATAATTAGAAAAATAAGGTCTTGAATTTAAACGGCATACATTAGTAGCATGGTTACCTCCACACACATCACAAAAATAATTCACATAATTCCTTTGTAGTTGCATGATATCAACTTGCCTTTGAAGTAAATCAAATCTACTTTGCATGCTAAGCATATCATCATGATGGGTGGGAGAATTATAAGAGTGGTTAAAAGAACTATATGGTTGTTCATAAGAATCACATGGCATATGAAAATTTCTAGAATGCTGAAAAGAATTCCATGCTTGATTTGGGTAAGAAAAATCATTATACTCCTCAAGGTGTCTCCTTCTATAAGTGGACTTATGCAAACCAAAATCCATTCACACAACACATCAGTCCACTAAAAATAAAAAATAAAAAGAAAAAGAAAAATAAGAAGAAAACAGAATGTACACTCAAAACTCTAGTTTTAAACACAAGTAATTACTATTAAAACATTGGACCCCGACAACGGCACCAAAAACTTGATGCGATCCCAGCTAATCACTAGCAAGAGGACTAATCAATGTAATATAGACTTAGGTTAAGTCCGAATATCGTCCCACAAGGACCAAGCTAATAGATAATTATTTTTCTAGTTTAAAAACCAATGTTTGAGAAATCAATTGGAAAGAACTCATGAAAACAGAAAATAAACTAATCTAACTAATTCTATAGAGATCAAGAGAGGTCTTTTGATAAAATCAGTATGGAAAAAGGAATTGGGAATCCAATTCCCTCCCTAGGCAATTCTGAGATTAAATAGAAGTTGAGTTTTGGAAATCAATTTCTGACGAGCTTATAAAACCATGGCTACAATCCGCATCGGCATCACCTGTTTCTATCTCCTAGAGTAAACCTAGCTAGCATGATCGACTCTACTTGATAGCATAAACATGAAACTCTTATGTCATAGGCAGATCAACTAATCCAACAGGGTATTACTTTAAGGTCGAGGATTAACCCAAGGATTAGTGATCTACCTAGTGCATAAACTCATAAAGATTGTAAAATCCTATCACCATGTCTTACCTTAAGCCTAACGTCACCTTATAACCAGTACATAGCCAGACAACAAGTATGAATCAAGAATGAACAAAGTGAAAAACTCATTCATGCACCAAATTGAAAACCAAATAGATTATAAAGTATCAATCTCATTACATGCTTAGGGAGTCATGGACTCCCAACTAAAAATGACTACTCCATACTGGAAATAAAAGCACACAACAAGGTTTTGACAACAGCCATAAGAATTAAAGACAAATAAGCAAAGAAACTCCCTGAAGAGGATTGCCCCTAGTCCCCCTTTCTCCTTAAGCTGAAGTCTTCACATTCTTCCTCAGAGTGGCCAGAGGTCGTGTAAGACTCCCTCTGGAACTTCCTCTCTCTCTCAACTAATGAATAAAACAAAAGATTAAACTCAGACTGAATGTAAAAACTAAATATTGAATACAGAACTCGATCTTAAAATTGGATGTCTAACTCTCTGCCTCGGAACTCTATTTATTGTTGAAGTTCTGTCCAGGCCTTGTAAATTAGTCTCTGTCCAGGGCTATGAATTGTGCCTTTTCGACCTCCGAATTGGCTGAAATTACATCTGCACCTTCCGTCTGTAGTCCTTTACTTGCTCAAGAAATTTTTATCCATTCTGAGTTGGGAAACTCGAGATATGATGTGGACAAGTTGGATGGTTTCTGCTGCCAATTTCTGCACTGGGTCCACCACTTTGGAGATGTAAAAGTTGAGAAGCCCGGCTTGGATTGGCCTGAATTTTCGTGACATAATCCTCAGTATCATCAGGAATCTTCGTTCCATGTTTGGCTTCATTTGGACTTCGGGAACTCCATGTATGCTCTTCATAAAATTCGGATTTATCTTCTTCTTTTGGCAGCAGTTTCCTATTTTGAATTGAACTTCTTCTCTTTGATCATTCAATGCATCTAGACTCGAGCACATTACCTTAAGATCTTTGTGGATACCTTCCTTAGACACTTCGGAGTCCTTCTCCCAAGTTAGGACTCGATTGGATGTCAAGATCCCGAGATTTTCGCGACTTATCATTGCTGAGTCATTGGCGCAGTCGCGCCAAAAAAAGCTTCAAAATGGCGCGGTCGCGCCACTGGAGCAGAGTACTTGAATGGAAAGAGTTCTGGTCGTGTTTGGCAGCCTTATGGGTCCATTTTGGCACGGGCGTGCCGTTTTATGGCGCGGGCGCGCCGTTTTTTGGCGTGGGCGCGCCGTTTTTTGGCGTGGGCGCGCCGCCGGTCACAGCAACATTGGACCTTTTTATACTAAAATCCTCATATCTTCTTCATTTTAGCTCCGATTTCAATGATTCTTGTTGCGTTGGACTCCTGAGAGAGAGAAGATGAATCTGAGATATATTTCGTGATATTTTGATGAATATTGACTCTAAAATGTAATTTTTAATTCCTATTCAGGCCTAAAAATAGTGTCATTTAGACACTTATCACAACCCCAAACTTAAACCTTTGCTCGTCATCGAGTAAAAAAAAAAAAAAAAAAAACCAGAGTTATGACCAATCCTCAAAGTTTAAGAAAAATTAGTGGGGTTACCCTTTCAAAGCATCAATCAAAGATTACTCATTCAAACCTCTCCTATTGTTGGTTATCCAGCTTAGTCAAGGCATGATCAAGTTATCTTCCACCATACATACCACTTTCCCATGCATGTGAGCAGTTTAAATTGAACAACATAAGCCAACCATCAGTCTAATATCCACTAACATGAAGGAATTTTAAAATTATGATCAAAAGGTCTTCTATAGGTTGTAATGGGGCATGGGTAATGGGTAAGGAGAAAATTAAGGATAAAAATTTTAGGGTCCGTCCTCCTCCTCATATCCATGTCCCATCTTCCTGAGCATGAACCATCTCTGTAGCACTCATTAAAAACTAAATGGGAATATTCTAAGCCTCACTACAAAAAGAGACGAGACAACAAATAGCAAGTTGCCCCTTTAGTCGGATCACTTCTGCCTGGGCGTCAGACAACTCTTGTTCTTCCTGTTCAGTATAGGTAGGCCGAGCTCGGACCTCAGCCAAACGTCGGCGAATAGTGGCAGCCTCTTCATCTTCTGTATCAAGGTGTCTCTTATCAGTCGCAATTTGCGCATCCAAAGTGTCAAGGCGAGCTGAAACCAGAGCAAGCTGCTCATGAAGGCGTTTCTGTTCCTCTTCAGCAGCCTTTCGAGCCATCTGATTTTGGTCGAAACCAGCAGATATTCGATCACGACGGTTGACCACACGTTGGCAAGCTTGAGTAAGCTCAGCCTCTACGACTCGGCGTTCTTCTAGTCTGAGCTTCCCCTCCGGCGAACAGCGCAAATGCTGAAGTTGAGCTGCCTCAGAGGCAAACTCCTCAACCCACTGCTCCAATACAGAGGTGTCGATACCTACCTCAATCACTCTCTCAAGGAAAATGCGGGTGTCCTCGACCAATTCGGGTGAACTCAGATCACTGGCCGGTAAAAGGTCTGTCTGGACGAAGTCCTTCCACAACTCCAAAGCCGCCTTCTGAAGCTTCAGCTTTGTTCTCGCCGAAGGACGCCTCGAGGACCCCTTGCAAAAACAGAGGGAACGAGTTCAAGAAGGGGGAAAGAAAAAATATATATATATACATGAAGGAGAAAAGAAATCAGGACTCACCAACAAAGGCTTCGAAGAGGTTGAATGTTCACTGCCTGGCGGATGAAGGGCTGACAACGGTTCTCCACCATTCAATGGCAAAGACACAATCGAAGGCTGAATCACCGCGACCGGAGTGGCTGGAATAGGACGAGAGGAACTGGGGGCCTCACATCGACTCCCATCACCGGCTACTTGAGTTAAACCGGTGGTCGCGACTACGTCTACAGTCGCCTCTGCCTCGGCCTAGGGCAATGCGTCACCGACAACCACTGTCGCATGATCCTTGAGAGTTCCATCGGTAGATGACATGGGGAGGTCCTGACTGAATCGCAAACCAGCAAGATCCGCCAAAGAGACATGATCCTCCTCGGTCAGCGTTAAGTGTTGAGGAAGCTCTAATTCAGAAAGATCCAAAGGCTCATCCAAAGTCTAGTTGAGTCGGCTTTCCTGCGGGTCGATAGACTGAGCTTCTCCACTAGTAGTCCCATGAGATGGAAGTAGTCCCATGAGACGGACCTGGCAGAAGAAGAGGAGTCGAAATCGACAAGGGTTCGGGTCGTTCCAGCTGAAAAATTGAAGTGCTAGGGACATCAGATAAATCCTTGGACTGCTTAGGAACACCACTCCTGATACGCTTATGGAACGGTGGAGGAGTGAAAATCGGACGCTAAATGGGCGACTTCCGCTTGGCTGGAGCCTTCTTCTTCTTCTCCTTAGAGGCTGGAACTGTAGGCGCCGGCAAACCAAGGACAATTGATTCAGTCTCGTCCCTCGGCACAGATGGTTCCGTCAGTACTATACCCTTCGCTTTTGAAAACGGTAACTTGTCCGTCACTACTTTCGGTCATGGCTGCTTAGCCTTTGCTTTGCCCTTCTTGGCTTTGGTGGATGCCGACTGATCAGGACGTGGACGGAGAGTCATTCGATCATGATCTGTTGCGTCGTCATCACTTTGGGCTCGTAGCAATTCAGACTGGGATGCAGACGCGCCAACCCAAGTAAGGCATTTCCACTCATGCAAAAAAAAAAAAAAAAAGAGGGAGAGGAAAACATCAGCAACAAGAAAGAGAAACCAAAGAAAAAAGAGGCAAAAGCTCACATACCTCAAAGATGGGGACTACGTGCTCAAGCCACGATTCCCTAAAACTCAGCATGACGCCGGGATCTACGTCGGCGCCTAAGTAAATTGGCACGGCCACGTGACCAAAAGGCCGCACAACGCTGATTCGCCATAACTCCAAAAGTACTGAAGGAGAGTCTGCCCTGCGCTGGTCAGAAATGAGCAGACCAGGTAGATCTTGGCAAAAGCCAAACTGTCGAGCAAACCTGTGCGGACTGTAAGGCTATATCGCCAGAGTGTCGCGCTGCCGATAAACCAACAAAGTCGATCGAACACACAGAAAGTAATCTGATTCGATCAAAGAAGCCATGCAACCCCTCGCGTCGAGAAGAATGCCAGAAGAAAGAGCTTCAGTGCGATACCAAGTCGTGATCGAGTTCCTCCGAAAGCACGAGCTCCAGTTGGAGTAAAGTGCTGAACGAGCTCTGGATTCCGATAAACCATCATGAGAGGACTAGAGCCTTCAGTGAGGTCTGCACCATGAGTACCGAAACGTTGTGCCAGCCAGACGCAAAGGAATGGCCAAGCTATGCGACCTGGACAGAAAACGTTGAGGCCCCGATAAAGATGTGCCAGAGCAGCCCCAGCCAAGCCTACTTTAGTCCCACTCGCCATAAAGCATGCCATCTTGAAGGTATCAGGTCGCATAGCGAAACCCGTCATAGGGATGACACAGCGACATATCCAAAGCGCTAGAAATGCTGCTAAATATACCTCGTCTGCAAGGGCCTCTGGTACACCAAGGTCAACAAGAACCTGGTTTTCAACGGGCTAACGATCTCTACCACGAGGTTCCACCATCTTGCTGCGATCGACCCAAGGGTCAGAAGAAGGGATGACCCCCTCCTCGGTGCGAAACCAGAAAGCCGCCCAATCTAAAAAAGATATGGCAGGACCCTTCTTGTCTCCCGGGTTGCGACGACAGTAAATCCTGTAAAACGCCAGCAGCAGAAACGGTACACTCTCCGACAACGGCCAAGCCCAGACGGCAGTGAAGTCAGCCACCGTCGGCACCACCTCATCGTAAATAGACCCAGAAATGGGCAGTCCACAAAGGTGATGTAAGTCCCATAAAGAAATCGAAAACTCTCCACCTCGAGTGAAAATTGTGTTCGTCGACGGGCACCATAGTTCCAAGAAAGAATGGATCACGTGAGGGGAACACTGATAGGTAAAGGCTGAAGCACGTATTGCAGACAAGAGGCCCAGCCTGGCCAAAATCTCCTGACAAGTACGAACAATAGTGCACGTCCATTCGAAGAAAAAAGGCACGTGCCCAGGAAAAGGAACTAGTGCAAGGTTCGAGTCGTCCCTAGTGCCGAATCGAGGGCTATGAATTGATAGCTCGGGTGCTGTGTACGCGGATAACTTATGCAGAGGACTCAACAGAACGTTCCCCTCAGCCTGGTGCGAAGGAAATGTTGCTTTTCGCAGAAGATAACAAAGCTGGTCGTCCTCGACCACTGGACTACTCCACAAATCATGCATACTCTTGGGCGTAGGTGCAGATACGGATTGACACCAAAAATGGATTCGTCGTGACGTAACAACAACGACTTCTCTTGCCCGGTTGAGTCCCTAATCCGCAGGCAACATCGCGCAACACCATCAGACAGAACAGAGACATCCGAGAGGGTCAGACCAAGAAGGGAGACTGAAGCCGATGTAGTAGACATCTGCGACAAAGCAAAACACAGACAGGTACGTCAATCACTCCTTTTCCAATTCAAAAAAAAATGCATCTCCTGCGACCAAGAATAGAGAAGTCCAAGTCACAAACAAAAAAAGAAGGGGAAACAAAAAAAAAACAAAAAAAAAAGAAAATCGCAAAGTCTAAACCAAATAGGAGCGACAAAAAAGACCAGTCGCCGAAGAAAAGAAAACACGCTGCACTCAAGCCAAACGCGGCCCAAGGGCAGCACCCGGCAACCAAGCCAAGTGCAACCAAGCCACAAACTGTGCCTCGACGATCGAGTCAAGCATAGTCTGCAATCAAAACAACAACCTCACACCCCAGCAAACAAACCAGGTGTGAGCAACAAAAAAAAACACACTCCAGTGGCCGACAACCAAATCGGACACAACCAAACAGAAAGTTCAGCATCTGGCGACAGAGCCAGGCGTAGCGCATTCAAGCCCAGTGCCGGACGACTGAGTTGGACGGGGAACGAATGCTGTGAAACAACAAACAAGTGCCCGGCGACCGAGCCGAGCAAAACTCAAAGCCTCGTGACCAGCAACCAAGCCGGCCGCGATCAAAGCAACAAAGCCACTGTACCCGGCGATCGAGCCGAGCACTACTCAAAACTTCGCGACTAGCCACACAGCTGGCCGCGACCAAAGCAAGTGCCCGGCGACCGAGCCGAGCACAACTCAAAGCCTCGTGACCAGCAACCAAGCCGGTCGCGATCAAAACAACAAAGTCACTATACCCGGCGACCGAGCCGAGCACAGATCAAATCGTTGTGACCAGCCAAACAGCCTGTCACACTCAAAACAAGTGCCCGACAACCGAGCCGAGCACTACTCAAAACTTAGCGACCATCCACATTGCTGGCCGCGACCAAAGCAAGTGTCCGACGATCGAGCCAAACACAATTGAAAATTGCGCGACCGAAAACAAAGATGGACGCGACCAAACAACACCCGGCGACCGAGCCGTATGCCGTGCAACAAACTCCTGCAACCGGTGACCAACCTGAACGCAGCTAGACGAAACCAGGTATGTAACTCTTTTCCGAAACAAAAACAAAAAACAGCGACAAAAAGAAGCAGTTGCTAAACAAAAAAAAAGAGAAAGGGGCCACGACAAAAAGAAGTCGTCGCTAAAAAAAAAGCAGCGACAAAAAGAAGCAGTCGCTAAACAAAAAAGAAGAAAGGGGCCGCGACAAAAAGAAGTCGTCGCTAAAAAAAAAGAGCTACGACAAAAAAGTAGTTGTAAGGAAAAACAGAAAGCGACCTCAACACAATTCGCACCCGGCGACCCTTGCCGGCTGTGACCTCAACACAATTCGCACCCGGCGACCCTTGCTGGCTGCGACCTCAGAACAACTTGCATTAGCCGACTGTGACCAGACAGCTACTTGCACCCGGCGACCAAATCAGGTGCGTTGGTGCGGACATTCTACCTCCTGGCGACCAAACCGGGATCAGCCAAAATTCAGCACCTGGCGACAGAGCCCGGCACGACCCAAATCAACTTCAGCACCTGGCGACAGAGCCAGGCGCCACACAAACTTCCAATGCTTGGCACAAAAGCTGTCAGTTTGTCACACAGGCAAGTTGACAAACACATAGACATGAAAGAGAGAAAAAAAAAAAAAAAAAAAAAAAGAGAAAAAGTGAGAGACTGAGGGAGGAGTCGAAAATGAGATGAGAGAAAAAGAAGAAGGAAGAAGAAGGAAGAGAAGAAAAAAAAAGAGAGCGGGAACTCCGACTGACTCGAATTCAATCCGAGGCCGCCGTGATAAAAAAAAATATATATTTTTTTTTTTATAGTACCGTTTGAATTGGATTCGCAAAGAATTCTGACGCACGCCGGGGGCTCAGAGAAGACAACAGACAGCCAACGTGTAGCCTCCCAAAGTCGCAGACAAGAACTGTCAGCTCGAAGACTGTCTCCCAAGACGCAGACAGTATCCTAAAGCACAAACTGATAGAAAATGCCAAACCACAAACAGTGTCTCAAATCGTGGACTGAAAGAAGATGCGGGATCGCAGACAGTCAAGAAGAAAAAGAGGATTGTTTAGAGCAGGTTCACAGGGGAAATTAAGGGAAGTCAATTAATTCCTCTGTTATGGGAGTTAATTGGCAGAAGTTAACAAAGGAGAGAATTAGGGCAGGGCCCACACTCCTAATTGAGGAGGCACGATCTAGGGAAAACCCTAGGTCAGCGCCAAACCAATTACGGCGGGACCCACACTCCCTGATTGAGAAGGCACGTCCTGGGAAAAAAAAAACCCTAGGTCAGCGCCAGACCAATTGGGTCGGGGCCCGCAATTCCTCCCCACTTCCCCTGCGTTGAAGCAGTTCTGCCGAAGCAGGAGGTCGCTGATGAGTCAGCACCACGCAGGGCGGGACCCAAGGCGTTGCCTCCCCTCCTCCCCTGCGCTGAGGCAGTTCTGTCGGAGCAGGAGGTCACTGATGAGTCAGCACCACGCAGGGTGGGCCCCACGGCGTTGCCTCCCCTCTTCTCTTGCGCAGATACTACCTTGCCAAAGCCTAATTTTTTGCGGATGAGTCGGGCCACCACAGGCAGGCCCTTGCCTTTGCCTTCCCTCCTCCCCCTTTGGCGGTTCTGCGGCGGCGGGGAGTGATGATGAGTCGGCACCACCGCAGTCGGGGCCCACGGCACCACCTCCCCTCTTCTCCTGCGCAGATTCCATCTTGCCAAAGCCGAATTTCGTCGGACGAGTCAGCACCACACATGGCGGGGCCCACTACGCTGCCTCCCCTCTCCTCCTGCGTTGCCTCCTTTCCTCCTGCGCAGAATCAATTCTGCCGAAGCAGAAGGTTGCCGATGAGTCAGCGCCACGCAGCTCTCCTCTCCTCTAGCGCAAATTCAATTCTACCGAAGCAGAATTTCACTAGATGAGTCAGCGCCACGCAGTGTGTAGTTCACTTTGCAGCCTCTCTCTTCTCCTGTGCTGAAGCAAGTCCACTGAAACAAATCCCTCTGAAGAAGCCATTCTCGCAGAAGTGGGACCCACGATACGTCTTCCCCTCCTCTCTTGCACAGAACAAAGTTTGGCAGCAAGCATTGAAATTTGTCAAAGATCGCTGAAACGTCGACTCCAGATTCCAAAAAAGCTTCTAACCATGGCATTGCAGTAGACTCAATACAGGTGCCTTTTACTTCCCGTATACTGGTACATACATCTGTATACATATACATGTATACAAAAAAAAAGGAAATCATCAAAAATCCAAAAAAAAGTAAATAGCTCTAAAATAGCAAGAGAGCCAAAAGAAAATACAAACAATGTGTACAAAAAATATACACTGTCCTAAAAAAGTAAGAGGACAGAAGAGCATACGTACACAAAAGATAAACGATCCTAAAAGAGAAAGAGGATCAACAAAAAAAAATAAATAAATAAATAAATAAATAAAGGTGTATGTGCATTGTGCTCGTTCATCTTCACATTCGAAACTTGATCGTTTTCTCCAAAACGAACAAGTCTCGAAGGGGGCAATCTGTATGCACCAAAATGTTCATGGCCCAAATTCAACAAGTCCAGGAATCCACCAGCCCAGCAAACAAGGTTCGTGAACAGGCCCCGACTATTTTCAAAGCTATCCGACACAGCCCATCGTTGGATCCATCCGTCTCGCCGCATCATCGACACAGTGAGTCATCTTACAGCCAGCATTGACTCAGTGAGTCATCGTCCAGTCAGCAGCAACTTGGTGAGTCATTGCCATGTCAGCATGAGTCAGCATACACCTACCTCAAACGTAAAGATAAAAACCTAGAAAAAGGGCCACAATCCTCATTCAAGGGATCTCAACAGAGGAGCTCCTGGTCCTCCTCCCATCTCAACTACAGCAGCAGAAAGCGGATTGTGATCCCCTTCCCCAAGTAAAATTCCTCAACAATCATACAGACAGGCTACAAATAGCCAGAAGTTCCCTGTCCCAGGAGTTGGAAAACTTGAAGATCGACAACCTTCTTGCCGAGAAGAAAATACACTCGCGGAAGCATACAAACCAGAGAAGTTCAGCAACTTACAGTTCGTCGCTCTACAGTTCGACCAGAAACACTTCTACACCGTCTCCGACAACGTCACAAGTCAAAACACGCGGAGCACAAATACCTCCGTCCGACCGACAAAAGCCACACCAGATCGTGTACACCCATTTCTGTAACTCGAAGTTTCGACGACGTCCTCGCCAGAAGCCTTAACTTCAACAAAATTGTAACGGAGATCGAATCAGAGGAAGCATAGGAGAGTGAACTCACTTTTTCCTGACTCACACACATTGTAAAAACACAAATTATTCTAAAGTAATTGAAATATTCTCTCGGTCGCGCCTCTTCACGGACCGGTGGATTTTCGGTGAAACAAATTATAATTATATAATATTAGATGCCACTTTTGTAATCAGTGTTTTAAGAACTGGACTAACCAATCCAACCCAATTGAATCAGATTAGGAGGTAATTAGTCCAATCTTATTGAGTCAGTCTGGTTCACTATAAATCAGCACAACTAAAACATTTCTTTGTCTTATTACATATATAAATATTAAATATATATACACTGTGAACAAAGTTGTGTGTATCAGTATGCCCAGCCAATAGTTGTATGCCTACACATGAGGTGAGTGTGCCATCACTTAAAAAAAAAAAAATCTCTCTTTTTAAAAGTGCCTATAGATAATATTCATTGGTTGAACCCTTGGTCCAACCTGGTCTAATCAAAACTAGACATACTACCAGTTGGATGGATGGTCCGGTTTTTAAAACATTAACTAGAATATATTGGAATTTGCAAGTCTTAGACAAAAATTTCAACTTTTGATTGTAACTAGTACACAAACATATATATATATATATATATATATATATATATATATATATATATATATATATATATGTCCAAAAAAAAAAAGGTAAAATAGGAATTTGAATAAAATCAATGCGTGCTATATTTTCAAATTCATGATATAATAGTATAATACAGTTATTTTGGGTTTTAATTTTGTACGCACCAAAATGTGTGTGGCTCAATTCAGTAAGCCTAGAGTCTATCAACCCAGTTACCAAGGCTCGTGGGTGGGCTTCACTAACTCTCGAGGCCGCTCAACATGGTCCATAGTGAAGTCCACTCGCATCGTCGCGTCAGCAGCACAGTCGACATCCATGTCATCAGCAAACCGGAGAACCAGCACCAGTCAGCAATCGGAGTACACGTCAGCCTCAACCAGTCGCTAACGGAAGGAGGGAAAGAAGGCCGTGATCCCGGTTCTTCTTATCTTCCCCTCTTCTTCCTCAACTCCTTCCTCAACTTCCTCAACAAAAGAGAGGATTTCGATCATCTTTCCCAGGCAATTCCCCAACAACTTCAGAGGATCGACTACAAAAAGCCAAAGACTCCCTACTACAAGGGTTCGGAAAATCTTCTACCAGGGGAGCTCTTTCGAATCACCGAAGTTAAGCAGTTCGCCGCTCATCGTTCCAACAGTTCACTCGGAGCAGCTCTACGGGACCACTGGCACGTCACAAGTCGATACACACGGAGCACAAATACCTCCGTCCGACCGACCGAAGCCAAAACAGTTTGTGCACACTCGTTCCTGCAACTCAAGTTCGACGTTCGTTCGCGGAAGCTTAAACTTCACCAGATTCACACGGAGATCGAATCAGAGGGTTATTAGAAGATTGTACTCACATTCCTTGATACAAAACACCCCAAACTGTAACAAATTATTCTGTTATAATTGAAATATTCTCTAGGTCGCGCCTCTACGCGGACCGGCGGATTTTTGGTGAAACAGATTTGGCACGCCCGGTGGGACATTTCCTACCTCTCATCTCCTTCTCCGTCTAACCAAAAAAAAAAAAATCTCCAATCACAGCCATGGCCAGTAACGCCAGCTGATAAGAGTCCAAAAGACATTTATTAAGGCATGAATTATTGATCATAAATTCCTAATTTGAGTTGATTATGAGCTTAAAAGTGACCAATATAACTAAAATACATGTTTTATGTCTCAGGTGCCCGTTAGAAGAAGAAAAATGGGATTTGGAGCTAAAACGGAGGAAAAATGAGCAAAAGAGGCCAAAAAGAATAACGGTGCGACCGCGCCAAACAAATCCTCAGAAATACAAATTAATGTGCAAAAATGCCCAACGACCTAACGTTCATGAAAGACAAAGGTTGGGGAATGTGAATGGGCGCGACCGCGCCACTGGAAGCGCCACCGGGCCACTGGAGGGCGCTACCGCGCCAAAGGGAGCTAAAAGCAGAAAGAGAAGTTGCCATCCGGGGACCAAGTAAATTCCTAAGGACTGGCGTGACCGCGCCATATCGCAGCAATGTTCGGCGCGACCGCGCCAAGTGGTTTCTCAACTTAGACGGATATCGGGTTCAGTGGCGCGACCGCGCCAAAATTCGGCACGGCCGGGCCGATGACTCAGCTGAAAAAATTCAAAAATCTCGGGAACCTGCAATCAAATCAAATCCAAACATGGGAGATGGAGTCTCAGACGTCTAAGGAAGGTTCCCACGAAGAGTTTAAGGTAAATTAATTAAGTCATGATGCATTGAATGGTCCAAAAGAATAAGTTAATTCAAAACAGGAATCTGCTGCCAATGGAAGGAGATAAATTCGAATTTTGTGAAGATCAGAGAAGGAATTTCACAATTCCAATTGAATCCAAACTTGGAACGAAGCTTCCAGGTACTACAGAGGATCTTTTCACGAAATTTCAGGTCAATCCAAGCCAGGATTCTCGAGTTACACATCTTCAAAGTGGTGGACCCGTGCAGAAGTTGGCAGCAGAAATCAGGCAACTTCCTTCCCTCATATCTCGAGTTTCCCAACTCAGAATTAATTCAAACTTCGTGAGCATGGAAAGGACTTCAAAAGGAAGGTCTTAATGTAATTTTACCCAATTCTAAGGTCGGGAAAGGGTACTTCATACCCCTGGACAGAGAGCAATTTACATGGCATGGGCAGCAGAACAAGTATATCAGGCGGTCCGAGGCAAAGAGCAAGGCATCGAGTTTTTGTAGTGTAAAAAGAGTTTTTGAGTTCCAATTTCAGTTTTAGTTTGTTTTTCTTATTTTTTAGTTAGGTTAGAGAGAAGAGAAAAGTCCAGAGGGAGTCTTACACGACCTCTTGGCACTTTAGAGAGAGAAGGTGGAGATTTCAGTCAAGGTGCAAGAGAAGCCAAAGGCAGTCCTTCAAGGGGGTTTCTGTACTTAGTTTATTTTATGTCTATGATTGTAATTGAATCCTTACTACTGTGTGTTTATTCTATTAGCATGGAGTAGTCTCTCTTCGTTGGGGAAGTCATGAACTCCTAGTTGTATTATGTTTGAATTCTGAATTTTATAGCAATAAAATATCCTGCTTTTGTTTTAGAATCTGTATTCATTGCTTATTGCTAATCTAGATTGATATCTGAAGTTTAATGAGGTACGAATGAGAAGTTAAATTTCAGTAAAGATTTGGGTTATTTGTATGATTCTTGTTTTCTAAAACAACTCGTTTGTAAACTAGATTGTTCCAGTTTTGAAGGACTAGTTGAAAATTGATGTGACTTCTATAACTCTTGTTAGGAATAAGAAAGAGTAAATCTTCAAGCTTTTATATTTATGCACTTAGGATTTGAATGTTCCGATTGAGAAGGAGTTCAAGGAATAAGTGAAAGTTATGTCTTGTATATGGGTAACTAGGTTTTCAAAAGCTAAGTCAAGGCAAGGATATGTGAGCTATAAAATCAGAATTCTACATGTTAGCAACTTGGAGGGATTGACATTCTTCCCCAACATCTCATCTCTATTAGTTTTTCCAGTAGTTTAATTCTGTTTTCTTTTCAGTTTTCAAAACCAAAACCAAAAAATTTCTTTTCCCTCAATCAATAGAAAAATCTTTACTTAAACTGAATTCTCATCAAGGTCTCTGTGGGATCGATATCTGGACTCTCGAGTCTATATTATTTGCTGACCTAGTGCACTTGCTAGACACCCAACACCAGCCATGCCAACAACGGTAGCAACAACAACAACAGGGGCAAACAAATTGCCTCCTCGAGCTCTGCTCAGCCGTGCCCCGTCGCGACCGCAAGCTCAACAACTGGAGCTCGCGGACCAGCTGCCGCATCTCCGACCAACAGCCGCATCTCCGACCAACAGCCGCATCTCCGACCAACAGCCGCGCTCCTACCTCTCCACCACCGGCCACTCGCCCAGTAACAAGAGCTCTGGCCAGGAGTTTATCCATCGAACAGTCTCCCTTCATGCGTGACGCGGCCGTCCAAGCGCCGTCTTCGTACCACAGGCTGTCGCGGCCTCTGTAAAAGCCACCACGGCCTCCGTAAAACTGATGCCAGCGATGACCAAGCCAACATATTTGGTCGTCGCTGCATCTCCTCCTCCTCGCAGCCCGACTGTCAGCCCAGCACAGTTGCCGCCATTGCGGAGAAGCTTTATCGTTCCCACCCTAGTGCAACGATACGAGCAACACGGGGGCATCTCATCCTCCCCCTCGGTAAGATCATCATCGGCCTCCTCCGTATAGAGAGCGACGGCCACAGACACCTCGCCGGTCATGTTGGTCTCACACGACCTCTTGGCCGCACTCAACGCAGCAGCGGGACCACCACCTATCCGCTCGCCCCGCCGACAGACATCGGCGACCTCCCCTGCTACTACTTCTCCCATTCCATCTCGCCAACTCTCACCGATGGCTGACGCCTCAAGCCAGTCGCTTCTCAGAGACACATTCCGCAATCAACCCGCGATCGACTCTTTCGATCGGTTGGCCATGACAATCTCCTCTTCAACACCGACGGCCATCTCTTCGATGCGGTCGCCGTTGACAACTTCACCACTTCTAGCCTCGCCGAGAACAAATCCTTCGGCGCGAACCGTCAAGATGGCTACAATGACAACTTCGGCCAAAACTGTCGAAGAGCAATTGGCCGAACTGCAGGCTGCGCTCAAGGAGCAAAGTGAGCAGCTGCACATCAAAGACGCGCAGCTCGCAGCTCGCAGCTCGTGACCTCCAAATCAGAAGAATGTTAGAACGGTTCGAGATGGGCACGGCCACCGTCAACTCCGGTGGCGTTTCTCAAGAATTCGACCAAAATCGGCCGACTACCAGCGCTTCAGCCAGACCACCACCAGAAGATCCTTCATCCGACGACGAGCTGCCGCCCGTCGCACCAGTGGCCATCCGTAGGGGCCGAGCCGAAGCGGGTCCTTCTGCTCTCACACTTGATGCCGTCACCGAGCTCATCAACCGCACGGTACGGAATAGCGCCGACGACCACAAATCAGTCGCTTACAAGAGGTCGTACACGCAAAGGATTTAGAATATCCCAATGCCAATCGGCTACCATCCCCAGAAGTTTCAACAATTCAGCGGCGACGGGCGCCCCAAACAGCACGTCGCTCACTTTATTGAAACTTGCAACAACGCCGGCACCGACGGCGATCTGATGGTCAAGCAGTCCGGCCGGTCACTGAAAGGGAACACTTTCGACTGGTACATCGAGCTACCCCAGGAGTCTATCGCCAGCTGAGAACAATTGGAACGCGAGTTCCTCAGCCGATTCTACAGTACTCGACGCACCATCACACTGGTGGAGATCGCCAATCTCAAGCAAAAGAAAGGAGAGAAGGTGGTCGATTACATCAACCGGTGGAGGAACCTAAGCTTAAATTGCAAAGAAAGCTCAAACCTCTCCCTCGAGGCCGAAATAGAGATGTGCTCGCTAGGGATGCACTGGGAACTCCTACGCTACATCCGCAACCGGAGGCCGAACGACTTCCAAGAGCTCACAACAGAAGCTCACAATATGGAGAACTTGATAGAGGAACGAGGAGAAGAAGGATCCTCTTCTACCGACCCTTGCAAAAAAAGGAAGGCACCAGCCACGACTACACCGAAAGAGACGAAAGAGAAAACAAAATCCTCTTTCGCGACGAACACTTTCGAGCCTATCAGGGTCGGAAGCAAAGTCAAGGCAACCTACCTCCCACGGCAATTAACCGGAGGCACATACACGAAGCTATCACTAGAGGAACGACAGGCAAAGACATATCCCCTTGTCGGCGCAGACGTTCCTATCATGCTTGACCAACCCCTTGACAAACAACTATTGAGGTTGCCAGAAATTAAAAGACCTGGCGACCAATCTAAGAGCAAGGACCCGAACTTCTGCAAATATCATCGATTGGTTGGGCACCCAACGGAGAAATGCTTCGTCTTAAAAGATCGCATTATGGAGCTTGCGGCTCAAGGCCGCATCAAAATCGAAGGAGCTAAAAATACAGCCTCCTCACACGCCATCTCCATTCAAGCCGAGCCAAACCGGCGAACTCGGCCAAACAAGAAGTAGGTCACAAAGAAGGAGTACTGTCCAAAATCCGGTCCCTCCAACCACCGCACAACAACAACAGCCGACCACCGGCTAAGGTCACACCAAAACCGGCACCCCGTGAACTAGCTGCTGCCGACACAGAGTGGTGGATCCTGGTTACCCAGAGAAAGAAGCTTCTTCGAGAAGTCGAACCAGCACCGGCAACCACCAAAATCAAGGAGAAGCGGTCAAATAAGAAAGTCGCGAAGCGCCAAAGAAAAGCTCCCAGGACTGACATTCAGGGGGCAAGCAAAAGGAAGAGAAGGCTTGTCACACTGGCTAAGTTCTTCCCGAAAGAGTTTTTCGTGCCTCCAGGAATGGTTGCGACCTGCTCAACTACTTCTCCCGAGCCGACAGTGTCCAAAGAAAAAGGCAAGAGACCGGTCGTCGAATGCGACGACCTCGAGACGTCATTGAAGCAAATCTCGCCACTGAATGAGATAAAAGACAATCTCGACTTGGCCATTCGGTCAAGGCAAGCTCTAATTCGGGTCCTCGACAAACTAGAGGAACTCAAAGCCGAACTTGAAGCACTGCTCATGAGAAAGCATGACTTGCCGAAAGTCGGGCTGACACCACCTTATAGAAAGGAGGAAGAAGATGCACTCTCCTCGTCGCAACTCGCAAAGTCGGAACAAGCACTTGCTGTCACATGCCCACCGTGCATTACATTCCGAGAGGAGGACGCACAATTGGGGACAAAAAATCACAATAGACCGTTGTTCGTCTCCGGCTACATTCGAGACCACAAAATCAACCGTATCCTCATTGACTGTGGATCCGCAGTCAACATTATGCCCATTCGCACGATGAAGAATGTCGGTCTCTCTGCGGGCGACCT
Organism: Aristolochia fimbriata; assembly: GCA_019845555.1. NCBI lineage: Eukaryota > Viridiplantae > Streptophyta > Magnoliopsida > Piperales > Aristolochiaceae > Aristolochia > Aristolochia fimbriata. The sequence continues at coordinate 29,069,696 of CM034079.1, read as the reverse complement.
CTCTCCAAGTTCTCTTCTTATCCAAGGTTTTAACCAGGAGGGTCAGAGAACACTCGGCATGGCAAACCTCAAGCTACACATTGGAGACATGGTGGCCGACACTCCTTTCCAACTCATCGACTCCAGGACGTCTTACAACCTGCTCTTGGGTCGATCGTGGCTTCATTCAAATGGAGTCGTGCCATCTACACTGCACCAATGCTTCAAGTATTGGGAAAACGGTAAACAAAAGACGGTGTACGCCGACGAAAGTCCATTCATGGAGGCTGAGGCATCCTTTGCAGACGCTAAGTTCTATTTGACGACCAGAACGACAGTTAAATTGTCACCTTGGTCGAACCAGGCAGCGAACGTCGAGGGCATTCCAACGTAGGCTGCATCTTCCAAACAGCCATCCCAAGCCACATCGTCAAAACAAACTCCGACGCAAGTCGCATCTTTAAAGCTGACCACGACGCAGGTCGTGTCTCCAAAACAGCTGACGCACAACAGCCAATCGGCACATGGCCACAAATCGTCCGTAGCCACCCCAAAGCCAGTACAGCACGGTGTACCCATCTTATGGTACATCCCACAATCACAAAGGAAGAAATGAGAAGCTCCACTAGTCGTATACCATAAAATTCAGCCGACCCCTTTGCTAGAAAACATCATGCTCCCTCTGCCAAAATTGGAGGAATGGAGCATCGTGAAATAGTTCTCGAACCAACAGCAGTTGCCGTCCACACGCTCCAATGAAGGTTTCGACCCGAACGCCTACCGACTGATGGCCAGAGCTGGGGGCAACCTTGCAATAGATGAAATTCATGCCAATCCACCCGTTACTCTACCAGTTCTCACTCCTTAACAGGAAAAATTGAGAAATGAAGGCCAAAGGATCAACCAGGGTCTCCTAGGCCTCAGCTACGAGAAGCAGAAGCCGATTAAAATATACACCAGCCAGGCGAAGCCAATCAAAATAACCAAGAAGGTTTCGGAAGATGTACATCAAGTTTCAGTCAGCCAAACTCCGACGGAAAGGAAAAACACGCCGAAACCGGTGGTTATTTACACCCTGAGAGCTGCAATAGCATGATCCCGCGCTTATGATTCGGTTATGGTGAACCACGTATCCATCACCGATGATGACCAAGAGGAAGAGGAATTCGTCTTGAAGGAGGCCCCGGCGCAATTCGAAGAGGGAGGCCAGTCAACCGTCGACGATTTAAAGAAAGTTGACTTGGGCACAGCAGAAGACCCGAGGCCGACATTCCTTAGTGCTTCACTGACGGCTGAAGAAGAAATTGAGTATATGGCATTGCTTCACGAGTATCGCGACATATTCGCCTGGAACTACACGGAGATGCCCGGTCTCGACCCTCGAGTCGTAGTCCATAAATTGGCAGTTCACCCCTCCATTCGACTGGTTAAATAGTCGCAGCGAAGGTTCCGACCAGAACTGGTGCCGGAAATCGAAAAGGAGGTCGACAAATTAATCAGGGCGAATTTCATCAGAGAGGTGAAGTAACCATTCTGGGTTGCTAACATCGTGCCTATCAAGAAGAAGTCTGGCTAAATCTGGGTCTGTGTCGACTGTCGCGACTTGAACAAGGCGTGCCCGAAAGACGACTTCCCTCTGCCGATAACAGAACTCATGGTCGACGCGACAATGGGTCAAGAAGCTCTCTCCTTCATGGATGGTTCCTCTAGTTACAATCAAATCCATATGGATCCTAAAGACGAGGAGCTTACGGCATTCAGCACCCCAAAGGGCATCTTCAGTTACAAAGTGATGTTGTTCGGACTCAAAAATGCCGGCGCGACATATCAAAGGGCGATGCAGAATATCTTCGACGACTTCTTACACAAACGAGTCGAGTGCTATGTCACGACCTGTGGTGAAGACGAAGCAGAGGTCGGATCATCTCCTCGACCTCAGGGCAGTGTTCGAGCAGCTACACCAATTTCAGCTCAAAATGAATCTGTTAAAATGTGCGTTTGGCGTCACTTCAGGCAAATTCCTAGGCTTCATCGTGCATCACGGAGGGATCGAAATCGATTAGTCAAAAATCAACACCATCCAGAAGATGCCAGAACCCATAAATGTCTCCGAGCTCAAAAGCTTCCAAGGTCATCTGTCATACATTCGGTGTTTTATCTCGAACCTTGCTAGGAGGTGCCAGTCGTTCAGCCGCTTGCTAAAGAAAGACACGCCGTTCGAATGGGACGAATCTTGCTGAAACGCCTTTAACAACATAAAGGCATATCTCACCAAGCCGCTAGTGCTCGTAGCTCCTATCGTCGACAGACCATTGTTGTTGTACATCGCGGCACAGGAGAAGTCGGTTGGAGCCCTTTTGGCTGAAAGCGATGAGGACAACAAAGAACGTTCTCTGTATTATCTAAGCCGAACACTGGTGGGTGCCGAGCTCAACTATTCTCCCATCGAAAAGACCTGCCTAGCTCTCATCTTCGCAATACAAAAGCTTCGACACTACCTCCTGGCGCACTCGACGAACCTAATTTCCAGGGTGGATCCGTTGACGTACATCATGTCACGGTCAATCCTCTTCGGTCGACTGGCCAAATGGGCACTGCTCCTTTCTGAATTCGAAATCAATTTCGTGTCGCAGCGAGCAATCAAAGGACAAGCATTGGCCAATTTCCTGGCCGACCAACCGGTCCCAGCCGAGTGGGAACTAACAGAGGAATTCCCCGACGAGGAAATATTTCTGGTCGAAGTACTCCCTCCTTGGGAAATGTACTTCGACGGTGCCGCGCGAAGAAAAGGAGCCGGTGCCAGCGTCTTATTCGTCTCACCGAGAAAAGATTTGCTGCCATATTCGTTCGTGCTCACCCAAATCTGCTCGAACAATGAAGCAGAGTATCAAGCTATCCTCCTCGGACTTGGCATAGCAGTCGAGATGAAGCTGCCGCAATTAAATATCTACGGTGACTCGGCACTGGTCATCAAACAACTTACAGGAGAGTTCGAAGGAAACTCGAACTCGAACCATTCTGGAGACAAGCCGGTGAACTCTGGCCCAAATCCCGGAAACTTCACTCCACTACGTCCCTCGATCCGCGAATGGGCCAGCCGACGCATTAGCCGGAATCGTGGCCAGTCTGGCACAATTCGAACAGAGACCGAGCCAAATTCCTGTCTGCAAACGATGGATGGTTCCTCCAGCAACATAGGAAGAAATAGTGGAAGAAATGGAGGAAGTGACAGAAGCGTCTCTTCACATCACCGCCAGCCAAAGCAATACAAATGACTGACGCGAACCCATCATAAACTTCCTCAGCCACGGCACGCTACCGGTCGATTTACGAGAGCGAGTCCAAATTCGGCGAACAGCTCCTAGGTACGTCTTCATTCACGATGTACTTTATCGGAGGTCATATGAAGGTCTTCTTCTCCGATGCCTTTCGAAAGAAGAAGGGTTGCAAGTGCTCAAAGAGACACACGGCGGGATCTGCGGCGCACATCAAGCTGGCCCGAAGCTCCTCTTGCAAGTCAAACGACTCGGCTATTACTGGCCAACAATGCTCAGGGATGCCATCGAAATGGCTCAAACCTGTAAACCGTGCCAACTCCATGCTGATTACATACATCAGCCGCCGGTGCCGATTCACCCAACGATCGCCTCCTGGCCATTCGAAGCTTGGGGTATGGACATCATAGGTCCTATCACTCCAAAATCCAACTCCGAACAGCAATATATCATGGCTGCCACCGACTACTTCTCCAAATGGGCCGAAGCTGCTGCCTACCAAGAACTCAAGACGACCACCGTCGTCGACTTAATTCGGACTCAAATCGTATATCGATACAGAGTTCCTCGATACATCATGACAGACAACGGCACACCCTTCAGAAACAGAGTCATGGATCGCTTCTGTGAAAAATTCCGCATACAACAGCGAACGTCCTCGGCTTACAATCCAGCAGCCAGTGGACTCGCAGAAGCCTTCAACAAAATGCTCTGCAAAATTTTGAAGAAAACCATCGGCGCCCACAAGAGAAGTTGGGACAAGAAGCTGCCCGAAGCCTTATGGCCTTATGGGACAAGAAAACCATCGACTCCGTACTCGCTGGTCTATGGCACCGAGGCAGTTTTCCCTCTCGAAGTACAACTTCCTTCTCTGCGAATTGCAGTGAGAGAAAGACTTACGACAGAGGAATGCGCTCAATTGAGACTCGCAGAGCTGGAATCTCTCGACGAACAACGACTCGAAGCTCAACAACAGCTCGAATGTTACCAATCTTGCATGACCAGAGCCTTCAACAAAAAGGTATGACTCAGGTCATTCCAGAAGGGTGACCTCGTGCTTGCAGTTCGACGGCCGATGCTCTTCACCAGCAAAACTGGGGGCAAGTTCGTACCGAAATGGTTAGGGCCTTACGTCGTGCAAGACGCTTATACGAATGGCGCCTACAAGCTCGTCACTGCAAACGGATCGGAGCTGCCGATAACGAACGGTAAATTTCCCAAACGATTTTACCCGTGAAGAGGGCAGCAAAAAAAAAAGGGAGTGGGTACTTTTCATTGCGAATTGTATAGTAAATACAATGCAGGTCTCGCAACAAAAATACGCGAGACCACAAAAAAAAATCTTGTGTCAAAATTCAGAGTGGAAAGATTACAAAATTTCCCCATGTCAAAAAAAAAGAGAGAGGTTCCCATGTCAGAGAGGTCACAGTTCGAAGTCGACCACCCGCTGTCGCAGCCGCAACACCTTGGCATGAACTTCGTTCAATTTACGAGCCTCAGCCTTGCTAAGAACAGGACACACACGGAGAGAATTAAGCCGGCCCTCCAATGCAGAGGCTTCCTCTTCAATGGCATCAAGTTCTGCACGAGCGGAGGCAATCCCAGCAGCGACGGGTGAACTGGCGCCTCGACAACTGCCAGACGTTCACGAAGTGCCGCACGCTCCGACTCCGTAGTTTCGCGTTCAGCCTGACACCGGCCTAAGGTCGCGGTCATAGCGTCGCGCCGACAGTTCACCCGTCGGATGGACTGTACGATCACAGCCTCGACGATGTGGCGCTCGAACCAGCTGAGCTTTTTGACTGCGGAATCATGCAACTGTTGAAGATGATCTGCTTCCCGAGCGAAGTCCTCTATCCACTGCTCCAGAATGGAAGTCTCGACGCCAGCTCCTCGTAAATGCTCCAGGAAACCACGGGCATCGGCCACGAGCTCAGGGGAACAGGGGTCCTCGGCAGGTGCTAAGGCCGACTGAACGAACCGTGTCCACAGGCCCAGTGCCGATTGTTGTACCCATTCTCGTGACCTCGCCGAAAGAGGAAGCGACGACGACTAAAAGGGAGAAAAAGAAGGCCGAAGCCGCAAACAGTTAAAAAAAAGAGGAGGAATGGGAGAAGAAGGAAATGAATACATACCGAAATGAACCGCGAGGTGGAAGAGTTCTCGCTGACGGGCCGACGACCTGGCTGCAGACCTCCCTCTCCGACGTCAAGAGTCACTCCCTCGTTGCCCGGCCTACTCCTCGTAAATGGCCCTTCCTCCGAAATTGTGGTCGCGGGACGACCTAAGTCAGAAGCAAGAGACGAAAACTCGACCCCGGCTGCTCCAACTGAAGAATGGGAGGACGCCTCGTTATCGCTCGAGATGGTCAGTGGACACTCGGCTTCGCCGGCCTCCAATCTACCGGCAACGGCAGCGACGGGCGCCTCTTCTCCAACCCATCCCAATTGTCAGTGTTCCCGGGAGGCAATGGGAGATAGTGAATCTTCCGCACGAAGGGTAGGCTGATCCACACGAGGAGATGGGACGATTGCAAGCGCGTCGGCGGGTGAATGTGGAGACTCTTCGCCTACCCGCAATCGTATCGGGAGCGAGTGCACTGGCATTGCCCTCTGCACCGCAGCAATCTCTTCAACCGACGGAGCGACAGACCCGTCAACCGGACTCGCCTCCAAGACCTTCTCTCTCAACTTCGGAGCAGGAACCGTCAGGGGGTGAAGATTGCGAAGAGGAGTCAAAGGCTTACGGAGGCCACTCCTCAGCCGCTTCTTGAACAAAGGCGGGTCGAAAAAACCCTAGGAGTCTCTGCCTTCTTACTCCACGGAGCGGCCTTCTTTGGTGAGGCCACCGGTTTAACAACCCTCTTCCCCATGTCCACAGACTCACCCTCTGTCGGCGAGGAGATCGAACTCGGCCGGCTAACATCCGCATCGGGTGGAGTCTCTCTGATAACGACCCCCTGCGTCGGCATTTCTGGTGTCGGAGTATTTGCAGTTTTCTTGGCAGCCTTCGGCCCCGCTGCCTTCCTCTTCACTGTGGCTCTCTTCGGCATAGTCTTCTTCTTTGGCGCCAATTCACCAGTGAAGTTTTGCCACTCTCTCTGCAAAAAAAAATAAAAAAATAAAAAAATAAAGGGAGGGACAAGTGAAATAAGAAGCAAAGGAAGCAAAAGCGACGAAAAAAATATATAAATACAGATGATGCTACCTCGAAGAGGGGAACGATTGTTTCGAGCCAAGACTCTCGAAATAGAGCCGTCACGCCCGGGTAAAAACTCGGGCTCACAAAAGGTGGCACTTCCACCGTGCCAAGAGGAAAGGCACTCCCGGCCTGCCATATCTCCACCAAGGCCTCAACCGAAGCCGCCCTCCGCTGGTCGCCGATCAAAACGCCCAGCAAATCCTGGCAGAATCCAAATTGGCGAGCAAACCGGTGCGGGCTATATGGTTCCACGATCAAAAGATCACGCTGCCGCAACACGAGACGGGTCACCCGCAAACACCGAAAGTACTCCACCTCAATCCTCGAAGCATAGTGGCCAGGTTTGTCGACAATCGGGCCCGGAGGGAGAGCTTGAGACGGGTACCAACATTGTACTCCGCCGCACCAAAATAACTCGTGAGCCTCCTTTTTGGTGTAGGCATGGCAGCGGTCGGGGTTGCAGTAGATCATCATCAAAGGCCACTCGCCCTCTGAAGGGTCAGCCCCATGAACGCCGAACCGTTGGGCGAGCCAAGTGTAGACAAACGGCCATGGGATCCTCCCGCAAGTGGAACTATTGAGCCCTCGGTAGAAACTGGCCAAGGTCGCGACGGCCAGATTACATTTCTGGTCGTTCGCCAAGTAACAGGCCATCTTGAAGATGGTGAATTGCAACATACCCCCCGGCATAGGGAGAATGCAGCGGGAAATCCACAAAGATAGAAATGCTGCCAGATACACCTCGTCGGCAGCGCATCAGGGACTCCGAGCTCGACCAAAGGTTGATTCAGCCGCGGCGACCTATCGCGACTCGTGAGGCCGGAAGTCTTCTCGCGATCAGCCCACGGGTCTTCCGAAGGTTGTACGCCCTCTTTGGGGCGGAACCAAAACGATGCCCATTCGGACATTTGGAGTCCGGTGAATCCATCTACTCCCGAAGGCTCGAACAAGCGGTAGTAGGCGAGAATCAAATACTTTAGACTTTCGGGCAGTTGAAGGAAGCGACACTAGAGGAAATCCTCAACGGACAGGAACGTCTCATCGAAGAGGCTCCCAACAAGAGGCAGTCCGCCAAGCTGATGCATGTCCCACAAGAAGATCGACAACTCTCCCTCCCGCGTGAAGATGGAATTGGTAGAAGAACACCAGACCTCCATGAAAGCGTTAACAACATTGCTATAGCAACGGTACCGGAACATCGAGGCTCAATGGCGTGGGTCAAGTCGATCGCAGCTAAGCGTTCGGAACAAGTATGAAGAACGACGTCCGCCCACTCGAAGTAGAAAGGTACATGTTGGGGACTCAAGGCTTCTATCGTTTCGATCTCCCAAGGACAGAACCGATTGCAGTCGATGAAAAGCTCTGGTGTAGAGAAACGCACCAGATTGTCATGCATGGGACTCAATAAGATGGAACCCTGAGTCTGATGTTGGGATGATGAAGCTTCACCGACTCCTGGGAGATAGCAAATCTGGTCATCCTCATCGACGACAGGACGATTCCAAAATTCACAAGTAGCTTTGACCGGAGGAACATGTACATCGCAGCCTCCAAAAGCCGACGGTCTCCAGAGAGGTAGCAGCAGCGGTCTCCAGTCTCCCTTCATAGTACCAATCCGTAAACAGTCTTGGCGAACACCCCTTACGGTTGCCTGAACGTTGGAGAGAACAACGCCGAGGAAGGAAGCAGAATCTAATGGAGAAGACATCTGCAAGCAAAATGCCCAAGTCGAAAATCAGGTACGCAATTCATCCCTATTCAATTCAAAGAAAAAAAATGTGTTCACCTCGTGATCGAAAAAAAAAAAAAAAAAAAAGAGGATCGCAGAAAAAAACAAAAAAAGGGGGTGAATAGCGACAAAAGAAAATTAAAGTCGTAGAAAAAAAAAACTATGTCTCGATGGCCAAAACAAACACAGTCTCGAGACGATGCGCAATCACAGAGAATAGTCCGACAACAGCAAGCAGCCTCGTGGCCAACAAACCGGAGGCGAACAAACTGGGTTCTCCAATGCTCGACGACCAACTTGAGCATAACAGGACGGAGAATTCAGCATCTGGCGATAGTAGCAGATGCTCGCATTTTGAATCCCAGTGTCGGACGATAGAGTTGGACGGGAAACGAATGCTGCGAAACAATACCCGGCAACCGAGTTGAGCATGATTCAAAATCACTGGCCAGAAGCAAAGTGGGGTGTAACCAAGCAGCGTCCAGCGACTGGGCCGAATGCACTCAGACGGGGTCAGGTAAGTGACTCTTCCCTAACAAAAAAAAAAGAGGGGCCTGCGACAAAAAGAAGTCGTCGCAACAAAAAAAAAGGAGAGGAGCTGCGATAAAAAGAAGTAGAAAAGTGTTTAGTGACAAGAAGGAACCGTCACCAGAAAAAGAGGCGGTCAAGACAATTCATGATTCGACAATCATGGCCAGCCACGATTACGCAGAAATCGAAACTTGGCGGTCAAGCCAAAGGCGTTGGTGCGAGATGGGACCTCTGACAAATCAGCCGAACCAGTCGAATCAAAACTTCAACGCCCGACGATCGAAACAAAGGTTTCCTCTCGGCGACCGAGCCGGCCAGAGTCGAAACAACGACAGTGCCCGGTAAGCAACCTAGGTGTGACATGCACTCCCCGGCCAACGAGACGGAAGCAACAACAAAAAAAAAAAAAAAAAAAAAAAAAAATCTCAATATCATGGACACCTAACCAGGATCCTTTGGAGCAAACTACAAAAAAAAAAGAGAGAGACCTTGCCCGGCGACAGAGCCAGGCGCGTTCCTCGGCCAAACAACGCATGAAAGGAGCCCGGCCATCTACATCAACAAGATGGCGGACACCAAAAGCGCACGAAGGAGCCAGTTCAAAAAAAAAAATAAAGGTAAGCAACGAGAGCTTAGAAAAAAATAGAGAGAGGGAGAGTAACCAAGGGAGAAGTCGAAAAGGAGAGGAGAGAAAAAGAAGAAGAAAGAGGGGGGAAGAGAAGAAGAAAGAAAAGAGAGTGGGACCCCGGCTGACTCGAACTCAATACGAGGTTGTCGGGAGAGAAAAAAGACAAGTTTTTAACAGTACCTTTCAACCCTAGTCCGAAGAAGACTTTTGACGCGGGGGGGGAAGAGACAAAGCTGAGATTCACGGAAAGAGACGGCTATTCAGGTTGTCGAACACACGCAGAATTGCTAGTTGCAGATGCTCAAGGGTCACCGAAAGCAAAGAAGTAATCTACGAGGTTTGTACGATGAAGTAGACGAGGCTTAAAGAGTGCTATTTATCGAGGAATTTGAAAAGTTTCCTTCGATTTTGGGAAAGTAACACTCCCTTTTCAAAAGGGATTTGATCGCGAGCCTCCGTACAGAGTTTCCCTTATGATGAAACACTGCATGGGGACTCTCGGTCAGGTGACAGTCCCGGGATCGTTAACAGGTTTAGGTAGGCCCCACCCCTCAAAGTTACTTCGGCCTATAAAAAGCCCGACTACAAGCCAAGGAAGAGGAAGTGGAACCACAACGCAGAACGTATCTAGAGTTGTGCGGAGATAGCAAAAGGTCACAAAGCTTTGTTCGAAAATACTACACCATTGAAGGTCCATTGGAATTAAGCCGAGGAAACAATCAGAGCCACGTCGCTCAGATTGCGCTGATTTCTTGGCCGCAATGACCAGAATCGCAGAAAATTACGGAGACTAGCAGACGCCATCGAGTTTGCCGATAATGTCTTCTTCACGGAATCAGAGCACCACTACCAGTTTTCTCTAAAGCTACATTCAACCATGGCGATCAAGTAAGTCAGTATCGACTCTCCACCTGAGTATCCTCTTCCGCTCAGGAACATTCGCTCCATGTGTTACATCAATCGACGCACAAAAAAAAAAAAAAAAAAATATACTGAATGTACAAAATATACATTATCCTCAAAAAGCAAGAGGACAGAATACTTACGCGAGAAGATAAACGACCCTAAAAGAGTAAGTAGTTCAAAAAAAAAAAAAAAAAATAAATAAATAAATAAATAAATAAATGGTGTGTGTGCGTCGTGTTCTTCTTCAAATTCGAAACTCGTTCGTTCTTTCCGAACGAACAAATCTCGAAGGGGGCAACCTGTACACACCAAAATGTGTGTGGCCCAAGTTCAGTAAGTTCAGAGCCTATCAACCCAGTTACCAAGGCTCGTGGGTGGGCTTCTCTAACTCTCGAGGCCGCTCAACATGGTCCATAGTGAAGTCCACTCGCATCGTCACGTCAACAGCACAGTCGATGTCCTCGTCATCAGAAACCGAAGAACCAGCACTAGTCAGCAATCAGTGTACACGTCAGCCTCACCCAGTTGCTAACGGAAGGAGGGAAAGAAGGTCGCGATCCTGGTTCTTCTTATCTTCCCCTCTTCTTCCTCAACTCCTTCCTCAACTTCCTCAACTTCCTCAACAAAAGAGAGGATTTTGATCCTCTTTCCCAGGCAATTCCCCAACAACTTCAGAGGATCGACTAAAAAAAGCCGAAGACTCCCTACTACAAAGGGTTCAGAAAATCTTCTACCAGGGAAGCTCTTTCGAATCACCGAAGTTAAGCAGTTCGCCGCTCGTCGTTCCAACAGTTCACTCGGAGCAGCTCTACACGACCACTGGCAGCATCACAAGTCGATACACGCGGAGCACAAATACCTCCATCCGACCGACCGAAGCCAAAACATTTTGTGCACACTCGTTCCTACAACTCAAGTTCGACTTTCGTTCGCGGAAGCTTAAACTTCACCAGATTCACACGGAGATCGAATTAGAGGGTTATTAGGAAATTGTACTCACATTCCTTGGTACAAAACACCCCAAACTATAACAAATTATTCTGTTATAATTGAAATATTCTCTCGGTTGCGCCTCTTCGCGGACCGGCGAATTTCCGGTGAAACAAATTTGTATTTATTTAATCAGGTAAAATGACTAAACAGATGTAGAAATCACTTTTAATTGGATAAACAAGTGTCATTTTAATAATTTGTTTAAACAAAGTAATAACAAACTATCATTATAACAATTTCCTTTGTAATGTTACTAGCTATTTTCCATTTTTACTCCACACCCCAATAAGAACCGGTTAGTAAACCATCGTCATTGGTCAAACTATGAACACATATAGTTTCCAACGGTAAGGAAAATCAACCAAAAAAGTGTTTTAAGTCACATAATTACACAACGTTACTAAGGTGCATGCATGCATGCATGACGAGAAATTGTGCCCTGGTCTCTATTCATTCTGCAGGAAGGCAGATTCAGCTAGATCAATGGCCCGGGTGAGAGCGGCTGCCTTGTTCTCGCATTCTCTCTGCTCGTCCTCTGGATTACTGTCCGCTACAATGCCCGCCCCGCTCTGGAGGTGCGCCACCCATTCTTGCCGTCGCCGCCCCTTGTTATACGAGAACACGGTGTTGTAGCCGCGGTCGCCGGTGGGGAAGACGATGGTCCGTAGAGTGAGCGCAATGTCCATGTCTCCCGTAAACGAAACGCCTCCGAAGCCCCCACTGTAAGGCCCTCGTCTCACCGTCTCCATTCGGTCTATCAATTCCATAGCCTTCACCTGATACCATGATAAAAACTGATTAATAATCTGATATACATATAGTGTATAAGAAAATGACAATAATAATCCTATAACTACCATTATACGTACGTATAAACATACACTAACAATCAGAAACATAAAATGTCAAGCACCCAAATATTTTTCGAACTGGGACGACGAATTAATTAATTGATAACCAAGAGATCAATTTTAAATTTTTTTTAGATTTTTGAAGGTGGGTATGATCCTTTATATATCCAACCTTGGGTGCTCCGCTCACTGTTCCGGCGGGCAATGTTGCAGCGAGGGCGTCCCAGCAACTGAGATGGTCTCGCAACTCTCCAGAAATCTGAAATATATAGTGAAATGTAACTATGTAAGTAAAGCAATATTCTGAAATATATATATATATATATAGTACTTGTTTTAGATAATATTAGCAGAAGCTAGCTAGATACGGAGAATTAGTGAAAGATCCTGATCATGCATGCATACCGTGGAGCTGATGTGCATTACATGGGAGTATCGTTCAATATTCATGAGCTTCTCGACCTTGACAGAACCGGGTATTGAGATCTTCCCCACATCGTTTCGGCCTAAATCGACGAGCATGATGTGTTCTGCTAGTTGTTTTTCGTCGTTCAGGAGCTGTTTCTCCAACATCTGATCCTCCTCCTCTGTTTTGCCTCTTCTGATTGTACCGGCGAGAGGTCGATTCAGAATCTTATTCTGATCATCATTTTGAAACAGAGTAAAAGTTAAGAAAAACAAACTATATATGCAGAATCATAGTAATACTAACTAATGGGTTTTTCAGTAAAAAATATCGATTATGCTGTGAGTTTTAATGTACCTTCTTAACACTGGTGAGGATTTCAGGACTGGAAGCGACCAAGATACATCCTCTGGCCTTGAAAAGTTGGTAAATAGATAAAAAATTTAGATTAGTGAGTAAATTAAACCTACAAACAACGTATTAATTAATTAATCTCGTAATAACAAACTAAAGATTATTAATTATGAAAAATTACCTGCAAATAACCCATATACGGACTTGGGTTCACAATTCGTAGAGCTCTGTACACTTCAAAAGGATCTACAAACGTTCTACGTTCAAACCGTTGGCTCAACACAATCTGAAAGATATCACCAGCTAGAATGTGCTCTTTGGCTTCAATTACTGCCCTTTTGTACGCATCACTCCTCACGGCGCTTGTCTTTAATGAGTGACCGAAGGCACTCGTACGTAGTTTCACGGAACCGGGTAGTAGCTTTAGGCCATCACTGTATATATATATATATGCAAATTCGGTTCAGCGAAACTAATCAACCAAATATACCATTATAATAAAGACTAATTAACTTGGCTAAGATCAGCACATAAATTAAAGTGATTAATTAGGCAAATGACGGAATGGGTACCGACTTTTTAACGTTTTGTAATCGAGAAACGAGTCGTTGTAGCCGGTTTTGTCCATCTCGGTAAGCATTTTCAATGGAAGAGTAGCGGTCCAAGCGTACCCAGTAGATTATATGTGCTTTCTGTGGATAGAAAAGAGTATTTAATAACGATAGATGTGTTAGCTAAACATTAATTAATAACAGTACCATGAGGATGCTTGATCAGCTTCTTAAAAATGATTTAAGTTAACTAAACTAAATGATAAAAGTATAAAACAATAAAAACAGATAGTTAGAAATATAACAAATATTTATAATAATTATAAAAAAATTAAAATATTAGAAAAAAAAAAAAATTTAGCTGACACAAAATAAGGAAGTATATATGTAAATGATATTAAAATATTAAACCATATTATTTTGTTCTAACTTTTTGACCTTTTCGCCCCCAATGATTCCCTTACTATCTTCAAAACTTTTTTTATCATATTTATTAATCACCTTAGGTGAATAAAGTCATATTAGAGTCATTTATAATTCGCGTTAGGTAGGGGTGGGCGCCGAGAGCTCAAATTTGCTACGCCTGAGCCGACACGTAATTGCAGTGAGGCCATACTTCCCAGGGGAAATGGTAATTGCCCCTCCCATTTCCCCCTTCACTTTTTGGACCGAGATTCGCGGGCCAAAGCAACTTTTGGCCAGCGTACGCAGTTCCAATGGCCGAGCACGCACACACAGGGTGCCCGTGCGGGAGTCAGGATCCACTGGCAAAATTGTAGTGTGGCCAAAGCAAATCACGAGGCGCCCAGACACAAATTTGCCCGTACGACGTTCGGCTGGCACCCCGTGATTCGCTTTGGCCACGCGCAATTTGGCCAGCGGATCTGAGCTCCCTCCCACATTTCGACTTCGGAGCGGATTCAGTGCGGCGGGTCACCCAGCAGACCATAAAAAAAAAAAAAAACCAGCTAAACCCCGCTTCTACGCGCGTCCGAGTTAATCCTGTCGACGCTTTCAGCTTCCCGCCCATTTGTTCCCTCTTCTTCTCTCATTTTCTCTCATTTTCTCTCATTTTCTCTCAATTTCTCTCATCTTCTATGAGCTTCTCTCATCTCGGTTTTCTTCCCTCTTCTTCCCTCATTTTCTCTCATCTTTCTGAGTAGTCGTCCATGCACAATCGAAGGCTGAAGCAAGCTGGTTTCTAAAGCGTGAAGCCTCTACATTTTCTTCCCTCATCTTCCTTCAGCTCCTTTGAACACCATTAACACCATTAACACCATTAACACCATACTACGTTTAATACCAACTCTGTATCACCCTTTGAACAACTATATACCAAGAGTATATTTTTTTGGTTATTCAGTAACTTTGTACTACGTTTAGTACCAACCTTGTACCAACCTTCGTACAACTATATACCATTAGTGCAGATTTCTTGGTTCTCCTTTAACACTAACTACGTTTAGTACCAACTCTGTACCAACCTACATACAACTATATACCATTTCTGCAGTTTTATTTATTTTCCGTTAACACTATACTATATTTAGTACCAACTCTGTACCAACCTTTGGACAACTATATATCATTTCTGCAGATTTATTTATTTTTCGGTAACACTATACTACGTTTAGTACCAACTCTGTACCAACCTTTGGACAAGTATATACCATTAGAGTATATTTTTTGGTTATCCATTAACACCATACTACGTTTAGTACCAACTCTGTACCAACATTTGGACAACTATATACCATTAGAGTATATTTTTTGGTTATCCGGTAACACTATACTACGTTAAGTATCAACTCTGTGCCAAACTATGGTGAGGTTATATACCATTATAGCAGATTTTAGGTTATCCAGTAACATTATACTACGTTTAGTATCAACTCTATACCAAACGGTGGACAATTATATACCAGAGTATTGGTCATCCGCTAACAGTATACTGTGTGTGGTACCAACTCTGTACCAACCTATGGGCAAGGGTCGTTCCCCTTGCTCCTCGCCAGGGGGAAGTCCGTGCCGGAAGGGGGATGTCGGCGCCAGAAGGGGGAGACGTTGGCGCTTGTAGGGAAAGGGGCAGAGGCGCGGGGTGGGATGGCACGAGGCCGGGGGTGGAGGGGAAAATGGGAGTGGGAAATGGGAGTGGGAAATGGGAGGGAGAAATTCTCATTTCGCCCCTGGAAGTGTAGGCCCCATGCACAACTGCAAATGTCGTGCAGAGGGAGCTTGGGGAGCCCGGATCCGCTGGCCAAAATGTAGCGTGGCCAAAGCGAATCATGGGCCGCCATGTCAGCCCCGCAGAGGTAATTTTGTGACGTGGCGGCCCGTGATTCGCTTTGGCCACGCTGCATTTTGGCTAGCAGATCTAGGCTCGAGCTTGAGCGTCGCCCAAATCTCACTCGGGTTTCAAACTTGAACCGACCCAATATTTACCCATATCAACCGGCCGGCCTATTTTATTTATCTTTTAACCAGTTAAAAAAGAAAATTTAACAAAGATTTTAAGGGGCACAAGGGGTAAAAGATGTACCTGTGGCAGTGGGGTCGGTCGGGTGTTTGAGGAACCCAAACCCAACCTTACCCGTACTGGGTTATTTCGCCTCTCCCCACCCCGAACCACAGGTTAGAAATGAGATCACAAAACCTGTATTTTTAGTGTCGGGTTTGAGTCTTATATATAGTACTAATTCCGACCGGTGCCCACTTCTCAGATAGTTAATCAAAATGGGGTTTTCCTAATCATGAGGTTATGAATTAAACTTTTAAATATGCATGATAATTAATTAATCGTATTAAACATGTGACACGTGATTTATACTACTATTTTATAATAACTAACAACTAATAAAGATTAGGAAGCCTCCAAAATCTTACCTTCTCTACATGATCGAAGACTATGACGTTGTCATAAAGTCCTAAATGGATGTCAGGAAGGTTTCTGTCTTTCATGGGAGCACTTGCGAATGGAAGCTTTTTCTTCTCAACGTATCGCACTGTATCATATGAAAAGTATCCAATCCATCCACCTTAATTTTCACATGCAAAAGTTGCGGTGGACGATCAAGAAATTAGAGTCTGAAAGAGCTCGATCTATCGTGTTTTAATTATATATATAGAAACAAACCCTCGATCGATGAGATCGAACCAGTGTTTTAGAGAGAGAGAGAGAGAGAGAGAGAGAGAGAGAGTCTTACCACAAAAAACATTTGGAAGCTCGTCAAAGCACTGAGGTCTCCAGCCTTCCATGATTTGCATTGGAATTGTCATGGGATCCTCAACAAATTTTTCTGTGCTTTGCCCACGTTCGTGGTCCATAATGGTAACCAAATTCTCCTCGGCAAGGATCTCCATCGTTGGATTGGATCCGAGGACGCTATAGCGACCCTGTTGCAAGAAATTAATTAGGTAACGTATGATCATTAGGAACTTGATACATATATACATATATACTTCGATTTATTATGAGTAATATATATATATATATTAATTTTGATGAGATCAAGTACTAGTACTTACAACAGTGGAGCCTGTAGAACTTTGCTCCACAGATTCGAATAAAAAACTGGGTACCTCCCAGTCGTCTTCTTTGACGAGGCACCGATAAGCGAGGATGGGTGTTAGATGATCAGAGAAAATGCAGCGGCAAAGAGGCACTAGATTTCCCTTCTTAGAGGCTTCGAAGAATTCCACAGCATCATCTATATATCCAACCAAATTTGATACATATAATACTCCAAAAGCTTTATTGATTTGTTGCGCGCGTTAATTTGTAAAGATCATATATATAGATATATATATATACCTTAATTTTATATATAAGCAGAACGTATATATAAATGATTTGGAGTTTCATACCTAGAGTTGGAGCCGAGAATATGGTGGAGCATTTGATGGAACCGGAAGAGTACCGAGAGAGAGAAGCGGAACTCTTTAAAGTGGTTTTCGTAACTCTGTAAATTGAAAAACTACAGCTCCTTGAAGGGACCAAACCACTGGGAGTAGCAAGGGCCTCCATTATTTTTCTTCACAGCAATACGAAGCTGTGAATGAAAGAAGAGATGAGAAGAGTACTGAACATCGAATAAATATTTTGTATATTGAAACTTAATGTCATTGACAACAGCTAGCAATATATATTGCTCATTTATACATTATAAAAAGAAATAATTAGATTAGTTAAAGTAGACAAGTTTGGTTTAGACCTAAAGCCCTTGGCCTGTCAAGCCAACCTAAACCCTGTCTTGGTGAAAACCCATTTGGACAATCGAATTTAACTTGCCAAATTGCTAAATTATCAGAAGCCAGCACAAGAGACGGGGAAGGCTCAAAAGAGAGGGAAGGGGACTGGTGAAAGGAGACCTAATTTTTAATGGAGGGGTGGTAGAGGGCCTCTTTCACTCAGCGACCGAGGAAAACCGGAGGGACAAAAAAAATCAGGGAGAAAAATGGCACGTCTTTTTAATTAACAAGTAAAACATAAAACTACTTTAAATTTTTAATATACTTGTTATTTCTATTTTAATCAATTTAAAAAAAACTAATCTATATCTATATATCTATTTATATTGGATTGACCATTTTTATCTATAAATAGGTCTAACCATTGATGGCTAGCTTTACCATGACCTTCAGTGGTAATCTTTTTTGTTTCTTTCACTCTCTCATGCTCTCTCTCATGCTCTTGTTTCTCTCTCCCTCTCTTTCACTTCCTCCCCTTATCTTTCTCTCCCTCCCCTCTCTCCCTTTCCCCACCCTTTAGTTTATTGGCATTCTTTTATTTGATATGAATGGTTTGTCTAATAAGAATATTTTTCAATAAAGAATTTTAAATTTAGCTGAAATACAGCTCTAGGAGAAAGTACCTACACTCTTTAGCTGTTGGTCCCAAATTTTAATATTGCGTGCCTTTAAATTTGATATTTCATTATAAACTTAAAACTCTAATATATATATATACACACACACTAACATCCTCCTATTTTAATTTGGTTTCAAAACGAAAGATATAAAAGTAAAACTTTAACATACAACTATTTAACCAATGCAACAGTGTTTTTAAAAATAAAAATACAAAGGCACAAAATAAAACTATTATGAAGAGTTTGTAATTAGATAAAGCAAACATTAGAAATATAGAATAAGAAAAACATTAGTCAATTATACTTTACATATTTACATGTATCAAATACTATTAATACTTCAAACAAGATTTTAAATTACATAAAAATAAAAATAACTAATAATATTATGGCATTGTTTAACACAATTAAAATATCTTAAGTAACTCCAAACGAAAATGTATTCTTAGGGTTTTGTATTACTAATCATGTAATGACTATTTTGGCCTTAGGTGAACGATAATCAAGTAAAATTACATAGTACATACACCCTAATCAATTTTTATTTATGTAACTTATAATTTTTATTATTTTCACCCTTAATCATTAAGGAAACATAAATACTTCCTAAAAATAATATAATAATATATTTATATCTATAACGAATATTTAAAAAGGTATAAAATAAATTATTAGTGTCATAAATGAATATTTCACTATCTTTGACAAAATCACACGAGATGCACATGGTAGATTACGAAGGACAACTCATAAGGCAAATATGGAAAGGAAAGAATTCGAATCAATTTATAAGAAGAAGTATTTCAAACTGATTGAGAGGATCACGTGAGAAATTAAAGATTGATTCAAGGAAGGGTAATTGTTAAACTTGAGCATCGCCATATAATTGATCACGTACTAGTATGTACTAGTATATAAGGGCACGAAGGTCTACATACAAGATATCTGATTCAAAGGTTTTTTTTGAGAATTCTAGAGAGTCAAAGTCTATAGAGGTTTATTAGTTCTTCATCTATCCACTTATCACAGAAGCAGTTAAAAAGATGAAGACAGAGTTCCAGCCGAAGTTGTAACACCATTGTTGAAGTTTGTACTGGAGACAGACTGAGTCTTCTACACTAAAAGATCGTACTGAGGGGGAGCCTCAATAGGATAATAACGTGACCACTCACATTGGGTATGTCAAGTAAATGCTTGAAGTTAGTCCATGCTACTATTGTAAAGTGAATGAATATTGTAATGCATTGGTAAAGGCTTGTAATTAGTAATCACTAGTGGATTGTTATTATCCTAGAGAAGAATGCCCCGCAGATTAGGAACAGTTGTTCCGAACTGTGATAACAACTTGTTTGTGTTCGCCTTGTTCTTTATATCTCGAGGTGTTTAAAACAGTGTTCCAAGCGAATAATTTATACTAACGGATATCACCAGAACAATTTCAATTGGTATCAGAGCAGTCACCAAACAGATTATTTGGTGAGATTCGGGAGTTCTGGTGAAAATGGTGGACATGATCAAGGATGGAGGTTCTTCAACTCGTCCACCTCTTCTAGAAGGATCAAGTTATCCTTACTAGAAAGTTAGGATAATGGCTTACATCAAGAGCATTGATGAAGATGCTTGGCTAGCAGTACTTGAAGGATAAGCACGTCCTACTATAGAACTTGATTGAAAGAATTGCTAACCAGTCTAAAGGGTTTAACAAGTTATATAGGAAATTTTATAAGCGAGGAAAGTCCTCAAAGTATGGTGAAAAGAAGCATGAAAAGTTTACTGCAGAACAAAAGAGAGTTCAATGTCATGGGTTTGATGGGTATGGTCATATCTAGGCTGAATGCCCCATAGTACAAAAGAAAAAGAAAGCACATGTTGTAACTTGGAGTGATTCAGATAGCAGTTCGTCAGATTCTGATGAAAGTTATACAATGCTCTTTGTTGGAGTTCCAACTGATGTTTCAACACTAGATGTAAAGAAGGATGACACCTCTCTTTTGAAAGGTATGAAAGATAAATTGGATAATCTTTCTACTATGAATCGAGAACTAATTGTTAAACTTAATTGAGTGTGAAGCTTCTCAAAAATTTCTTCAGATAAATGTGATGAAAAGAGATGAATCATTAAAGCTATAGGAAAAACATATTGAGTTGCAAAAAGAGTTAAACTCGTTAAAACTTGTCTTGAAAAATCTGGAGAAGGGAAAAGTTAAATTGGACAAGATTTTCAGTATTGGAAAACCAAAGAGTGGTCTTGGTTATACTAGAAGTACCTCCAAACAATAGACAACTTTCGTTAAACAAGGTTCTCAAAAGAAAGTTTCATATAAGAATGTCAAACAGAGTGGATGTTATTACTGCCACATCTGGGACATATACAATCATAGTGTTACAAGTTGTTCAGAGATCTGAAATATAACAATAGTGGTTTTCCAAATAATCATTTGAAATACAAGTTTCTTTGGGTTCGAAAACAGATATCTTGTAATCATGCTTTAAAGGCAGTTACTAACACTATGTGGTATTTTAACAATGGTTGTCCTCGGCACATGACTGGGGAATCAGACTTGCTGAGCAACATAGTTCAAAGTGACTCAGGACAAGTCACATTTGGCGATGGAGCAAAATGTACAATCACTGGCAAAGGAACTTTAAATGTTAATGGGTTGCCTAGATTACAAAATGTGTTGCTTGTTCAAGGTCTAAAAGCAAACCTGATTAGTATTAGCCAATTATGTGATGAGAACTTACTAATTCACTTTACGAGAGATAAATGTTTAGTATCTGACCACAAGAGCAATTTGGTGATGGAAGGAGTTCCAACAAGAGATAACTATTATAAATTAGTTGACAAATTACAGTGTTATTTTGGATCTTTAAACAGTGCAGATCTCTGGCATCAGAACTGGGTCATGTGCATTTTAGGCACATTCAGAAGTTGATCAAGCATGTAGTAGTCAAAGGACTCCAAAGCTCAAAAACATTCGAGATAAAAAGTGTGGAGACTGTCAACGTGGTAAACAACATAAGGAACAACACAAGAGCACCACTCAAATCAATACAACAAGACCTTTGGAACTCCTCCAAGTCGACTTGATGAGACCAATTCAGACTCCAAGTCACAAAGGGAAAAGGTACATTTTTGTTTGTGTGGATGATTACTCACGATTCTCTTGGGTTGATTTCCTCAAGGAAAAATCAGATACATTCAAGTCTTTTCAAAAACTTTGCTCAAAGGTGATGACTGAAAGGGGAGGAAAAATCCAGAAGATAATAAGATTCAGAAGTGACCATGGACGGGAGTTCGAAAACAAAGACTTTGCTAAATTTTGTGATAAAGAAGGCATCCACCATGAGTTCCCTTCCCCAAAGACACACTACAGAATGGGGTAGTGAAAATAAAGAATCGAACGCTGCAAGAGATGGCTCGGGTCATGCTGCTTTCAAATGGATTACCTGAAAACTCTGGGCTGAAACTTTCACTCACAAGACACCGAATGAGTTGTACAAATTTAAAAAACCTACGATGAGTCATTTTCATACCTTTGGAAGTAAATGTTATATTTTGTGTGAAACTTTTACTCCAGTGGCTCGATTGGAAGCTAGAAGACTGATGATCTTTGAAATCCCAGTAAACTTAGCACGTGTACACAGGAGTGTACTTACAGAAATCCCAGTAAACTTAGAGCATGTACGTAGGAGTGTACTTACACCCGAGGGCTAGTGTAATGACACTTATCGTTATCCTTATGCATCATAAACATAGTGACAATTTGTTATCGCAGTTTAGAACCAATCGTTTCTACTCCACAGGGCATTCGGCCTGGGGTATCAGAATCCACTAGTAAGAGTATTACAGAAGTTCAACAGCAAGACTTACAGTAATATGTTCTCCTCCTCTCAAAGACTCGAACAGCAGCCTCTTTCTAGACAAGTTTCCTGTTTTCACACTTCAACAGAAGCCCTTCGATACCCCCACACTAAGTCTCACCCTTAGTGTGTTCCTTATCTCCAGGGAGTTTCTTCTCGCAGTCTTCTCAGGATGAGAATACTATTACGATGGTCAATAACTTCTTGATAAGCTTGTAGACCTCTTGATTAGCTTCAATAATCACACACAAAAGAACAGATGTAAGTGTATGGCTTCTCTCCTCTAACTCCCCCTCAAACTCATCCTTGTTAGGTAATCTTCAGTTTTTGCATAACCCTAACCCATCACGTTGTGCTATATATATCTTTAGGGTTAACCATGTCATTTTTTGTCTTTAGCCATATCACATCCAGCGCTGATTTCTTTACTATATCAACTAGGAAACTCAACCACTCCAGACTTCTCGTTTGTTCCATATTTAGCCTCAATCATATCCTGTGCTGATTCCTTTCCTCTATCAACTAGGAAACTCAAACACTCCAGTTTATGGTTTCTATCTTTTACTTGGACCAGGATTCTAAATCACGTTGGGTTACCAAAACTCTTGGCCAAGATGTGTTTTGTCATAAATAGCCAACCAAACATCCATGCACCAACAATCTCGATAGCATGTCAATTAAAGATAAAACTCTATCAAATGGACATCAAAAGTGCATTTCTTAATGGATACATTTAAGAAGAAGTATTCGTGGAGCAACCTAAGGGGTTTATAGATCCCCATAGCCCAGATCATGTCTAAAAGCTCTCCAAAGCATTGTATGGGTTAAAATAGGCACTTATGACCGATTGACCTCCTTCTAAATAGGTCATGGGTACTGTCGAGGTAATGTGAATCAAACTTTGTTTATTAAAAAGATTGATGGAGAAATGATCATGGCACAAATTTATGTAGATGATATAATTTTTTGTGCAACAAAATGAGCATTACTAAATGATTTTGTCGAGACCATAAAACAGAAGTTCAAAATGAGCATGGTTGGAGAATTATCATTCTTTCTAAGATTTCAAATCAAATAGCAGGCTAATGGTATCTTCCTGCGTCAATAAAAGTATGATGTCATTAAACTACTATTAACAAGTCTCTTGTGCGATTTCTCTACAAAGTGGGTAAGGCGATTCCCATTAATCTTGGGCAATTAAATTTTTATCAAGTGGTGAAATTTTCTGAACACCCGAAACACTATGCAAACATGATGTTTCCTAGCACTATCTACACTATTTTGATGTCTCAAAAGGAGTTCGAACTACCTCCCGGTCCCATGTGTTTTCGGTATGCAACATTGAAGATCAGCACTAGAAAAGCTTCCATTCAAGCTGGCCTGTGTGAACATAAAGACGACAATCAAGGTATTCCTCAATCTATCTTATTTGAAGCTTATTCAAGACGTCAACAACGGTCCTACCAGAAACTTCTGAAGGTTCCTGGTTCTGCAATACCCATGCTTAAAAAACTATTTGCTATTCACCAACATGAACGTTGACAACTACTTATTCTTGCTGATGAACCGCTGCCTCCAACTGAGTCTGAGGATGATGTTTCAAATGATAAAGATGTTTAACACTTGGTTGGGGTACCCTTTGTCTTTCCTTGTCAAAATGAGAGAGAAAATATTTTGATCTTTTGATTATTGTTTGCTCATGTGTGACTTTATGAACTTATGAAGTAATAGATATGTTTCAGAAGAAGTTCATTAAGAGTTACTGCAAATGTCTCCGAAGGAGTTTCAAACAACAATACAAAAGTTAAGCTTGATGAGTATTTTTTCAAAGAAAGTCAAAGGGGGAGAGTGTTAGTGCCATAAATGAAGATTTGACTATCTTTGACAAAATCACACGAGATGCACATGGTAGATTATGAAGGACTCATAAGGCAAATATGGAAAGGAAAGAATTCGAATTAGTTTATAAGAAGAATTATTTCGAACTAATTGAGAGGATCACGTGAGAAATTGAAGATTGATTCAAGATTGATTCAAGGAATGGAAATTGATACTTAACTTGAGCAATTGCCATATAATGGATCACGTACAAGTATGTACTATTATATAAGGGCACGAAGGCCTACATACAAGATATCTGATTCAAAGGCTTTTTTGAGAATTCTAGAGGGTCAGAGTCTACCGAGGTTGATTAGTTCTTCATCCATCCGTTTATCATAGAAGCAGTTGAAGAGATGAAGACGGAGTTGCAGTCGGAGTTGTAATACCATTACTGAAGTCTGTACTACAGACAGACCGAGTCTTCTACACTGAAAACTCGTACTGAAGGGGAGCCTCAGTAGAATAATAACGTGACCATTCACATTGGGTGTGTTTCATGAAAGTTTGAAAGTAATCCACGCTACTATTGCAAAGTGAATGAATATTGTAATGCCTTGGTAAAGGTTTGTAATCAGTAATCACTAGTAAATTTTTATTACCCCGGGCAAGAATGCCCCGCAGATTAGGAACAGTTGTTCCGAACTGCGATAACAACTTGTTTATGTTCGCTTTGTTCTTTATATCTCGAGGTGTTTAAGACAGTGTTCCAAACGAATTTTTAACACCCAATAATTTATACTAACCGATATCACCAGAACAATTTCATAAATAATAAAGATAATTAGTAGTATTTTATAAAGTATATTAATTTTAAAGTTTTTTCTCATGTGTGAAGCACGGGGTTCATAATAGTATAATAAATGGGAACCGGGTTTGAGTGTTTTAAGAAAATCCTAAATTTTTCATTGGTAGATTTTTTTACATGGACGACCTCTTTAGTTTCTATTACACTTTTCACATGGAATAGGATTTGAGAAAAAAAAGAAATTAAGTGGGGATAAAAAATAATGTGATTTAAGAAAAGTAGGGAAAGAAAAAGGGGGAAAGAAAGTTGGGAGAGAAAAATTGGGATAGAAGAATGACAGAAAACAACATTTACCCTTTTTTTTTTTTTTTTTTTGGGGGTGGATTTTTGGAAAAGTGAGAGAGTGAAATCGTGTAGAGGGAAGTGACTGAACAACAAGGACAAAAATTAAAATTTTAAAACCATTTGATGTTAATATTTTATTATATTGATAAAATTTCTTTATTTCTTTATATCTATGTATCTATAGTTATATATAATTATATATAATAGGAACAGGTTTATATATAATAGTAACAGCAATTTTAACTTTCTTTGCCATCTTAAACTTTTCTAATTGAAGTTAATTCACAATTTGAAGAAGTGGTTGATTTTAATTTTATCAGAAAATAAATCTTCGGTGACAATAAAATCAGGTTTTATTAGGGAAGTAGGTAAAGTTTGGGAAGCCATGAGGAGATGAAATCAGGATGAGAGGGAGGTGAAAAAGTTTATCAAGGAGAAAACAAAGGGTAGAGGGCCATCCTATTGAAGCATATGTTTTTTTTCTAATTTATCCATATTAATTAAGTATTGGACAAAAGAGAATTTGGTTCAGTAAAGATACATACTCAATTGTTCCAAGTCAATTGCATACATAAAAATGTTAAAAATCATTTAATTTTGTCATATACACTTATATATATATATATATATATATATATATTTGAATCTGCAGGTTCTATTCTGCCAGAAGGATATATATCATACACAGACTTCCCAATTGTTTTGTTTTTCCAAAAGAAATAACTAACATTAGCAGGTTAATTTTGTACCTAGTTTTTATTCCAGTAAATCAAACCGTGCATATGATTCAGTACTAGATATCAAACTTATATGTACTTGCAGCCAAAAGAATTGGAAACAGCGACAGAAACTATCAGAAGATTGCTAGCTAGAACATATATATATATTTGAAATGGTCCCGCAGCATTGAATGCATTAGTACTGAGGGAGAGCGAGGAAGCAGATTTTGTTTTAAATTCAAAATAAAAGTTTACCTTTAAATGGAGCTACTCGGATGAACTAAACTGTTTCTCCTCCCTCCTTCCTCGAAATGAAGAATTTGGAGAAGCAATGCTAGAATTTAGCAGGAGAAAAGAAGGTCGGTGGTGGGTAGATATCTACTTGCAGGACAAAAGCCATGGACAAGAGCCCCTTAAAGCTGATCGACTGCTCAAGGCCGACATGGATGATTCGCTGTCATTACAAATAAAAATTAAATGAAAAGGAAATATAAAGGACGAGCAAAACGTATCCATATATAGTTAAGTAACGAAGTAAAACAAACACGTATTCGACCATCTCAAAAGGGGGGCCGGAGAACGGCTAAAGTGAAAGATAGCAAACCCACCCACTCTGTCCTCTCTAGCATTTCTGGTGATAGGAGAAACAATTAACTTGCTATTATACGTACGTATTGAAGACGAGTAATGATCAACTCGGCCTTCTTCAAGGACAGCTCGTTCTGCCTTCTTCAAGGACAGCTCGTTCTGCCTTCTTCAAGGATAGCTCGTTCTATCCGTTTATTAACACGAGTTCGATCAGGATTGTATTAGATCTAACTAACTCCCATTATATAATCACATGAATGGATTGTTAATACAATATAAAGCTGGACTGGTATTACAAGTAGCATTGCACCTTTGATAGTGAAATATCGATTACTTGTTGAACCCTGTGAATCACACGAAAATGAAAATATGGTATTCAAAATTTAGGGGTAAAGAGTTTCATAAAAGGTTTTCGGTGAATCTAATTGGTTCCATGAATCTAACTATGACTAATCGTTGGGGATCTTTCCGATGGAGACCGGGAGACGGATCCCGTCCTAATCTCCCTGGTGAGTCTGTGTAACAACATCAAATCCCTACTTTTGAAAGTAGTTTTTCTTTTTCAAAATCACAAACAAAGGTTTTTTAATCTTTAACAAAAATAAACACTATAAGGGCAACTACAGTGTAACTACAGGAGGAATATCCTTATAAACTACATGTAACTTCTTCCTTCTAATTAGATAGAAGGGTTCAGATTCTAATGAAATCCCAAAAGGTGACATCAACGCAGGTAGTAGCTATTTGTGAAAAGAAGACCAAGGCTGCTCTTTTAAAGATTACTCTGAATCAGATAGCTGTGAAAAGGGACCTAGAAACCCACCAAAAAAGTAAAACTAAAAAAAAAAAAAAAAAAAAAAAAAAAAAATTGTGTTGAACCTTGGAACTTGCGCAATGAGATTTAACTATTGACACACTCAGACTTAATTTATAAAAATTTAAGAATGGGAAAGGTTCTATAGTGTTAAACCCTAGTATTAACCTAATCAGGTGAAGTCATATAATTCACACCAATGACTTTAGGATTCAGATGGTTACTACTAGTACATTGTTGATAAATACAGCTCCGGACCAGAAGCCTAGTCGGAAACGGAGGGCCTGGTTCTTGGCTCCTCCTTTTCCACTTACAGGCTAGAGATCATTTTTATCCTCTCTCGGTCGAAAGTGAAGTCGTCACTGCAGCAGAGAAAGAATGGAACTACGAACCTTTGTCAAGCAAATAAAAGAATTTCAAAAGGAAAGGGGTAAAATGTTGCAGTAAGTTCGTCTAAATAAGGCACTGCAAATTCTACCGGCGACTTACTGAAACTCCACGCTATCTTCCTTAAAAAACAGAGAAAACAAACAAGAAGACACGCAGAAAAGGATCGATGTCAAGAGAAGCAGAGAAGAGAGACACACCTTCCTGTTGACAGAGAACGGCCAGAATAAGAATAACGCTGCCATGCAGTGAAGAACAATGAAGCAGGTGGAGAGGCTAGAAACAGGTCAATGCGATACCGGCGGTAGTTGCGAGTAATTCTGGGTTCAAGAGAATGAAGTGGGATCATCAGTAGCTTCGCAGCAGCCCCCACACAGTATAGCTTCGCAGCATTTCTTCTGGTTTCTCCCATTCTTTAAGCTGTAATCTACCACCGGTATCAGCTGTGGGGGACAAGTCGTCCGGAACGACATTCCACCGTCTTGCTTACAGTATGTAATGTACAGTTACGAACCAGAAAAAGTTCAGTTGATGTGGCTCCGTTTTTCATTCTTGTATCATAAACAAAAAAAATATCTTAGACCACATGGAATCTGTAATAAACTACTGAATCCGAGTATTGTTAAACCTAAATAATCTAAAGTATATTATTGTAAAATGTTCAAGGTAGGGACAAAGATCAAACCAAGTACAATTTGTTTCAGTTCAATAGCTCCAAGCTCCCAAGCCTCACCAACCCATCCTCTGTGTTCTTAAGTTGCATGAATAGGCATGCCGCTCTTCTTGAAAGTTCAGCTACCTCTCTGAACCTTCACATGACCTTCACGTAACACCATTACTTCTAGTCTCATGACATTTATTGTTATGTGCTTCGCGGCTGTCCACGATCTTCTGTTGGAAGCGTTTAAATTCAATTAACTGAACGCAGCTAACATCATATCCGCAACAGCAAGGGGTCCCACAGTATTGTGCTGCTGTTATCAAACAATTTACATTCACTCTGACAGCACGGATCAATTAATACAACCAACGGTGCTCCTGTGAAATTTATTACATCAAATGGCCACCTCCAATTGCAGGCGGGCGTTGACAATAATGCCTCGTGTCCGAAATGAACCAACACCTCATCCAAAATATTAGGGAATATACACTCTGTTTACAGATTCATGCTCTCAGTTGAAAATGGGAATGGGTAGGGTAGACATACCAACAATCCCAAGAGCAAAACTGTGACACCAAGAGCAACATATTTTTCGTCGGGATTGGTTATCTCCTCTGCGAGAGGAGCAATTGGCCCTCTTTGTAAGAAGAATATCAACACTACCCAATAGAACGCTACGTCATTGAATAAGGAGGCTATACCGAGTAGCGCTATAGCAACACTGGTTATACGAGTTGAGGCCTGCAGAACATGCAATTAATTGTAAGTGACAAGTAACAGAAAACCGATGTGCCCCTGACCAAGCTATCGTCAGGACCAGACCATGAAAAACTATGATATCAAGAGCTTCCTTTGAAAGTAAATATCAAATACATCACACCTAAGTCAATAAGTATGTGTTGCACTAGTGCTAACTGCTAAATGCCTGAATATCTTAGTTCAAGCGCATCTACATCTCATGCAAACAACGGAACTTTTGAGAGCTCAAAGGATGAGTAATGCTAACAAAGAAAATTGATTGGAAGTTGGAACAAGCACAAAAAAATACCTCACATAGAGGCCGTTTGACACAGGGGAGCAGGATTTGTAAGAAATACGGAACTTGAAAAAATCGGTTTCACTGTGCACTCACTGACAGATGAAGTATAGCTTTCCATAAAAGAAAAGAAAGTCAAGCTGTTGCAGGCATTGACCCTATCCCCCTTTTCATTAACACCAGTGTCTTGTCAAGCCAACCCCCCGGTCATAAACATCAGTATCTTGTTGGGCCAGCCTCCCCTGCCCCCATCTAAATTCGTTAACAACCAAAACATAAATGCCAAACATCTACCCTTGAGTGCAATGACCAGACATGAGGAAGAAATAGGAAAATAGGTCCAAACCCAATCAACCCACCACGTCAATACAGTAGGCTCTTTCAAGGATCTGCTAACGTGCCCAACATTCAAAATAAGACGCAAAAATTCGATCATCCATTTGACATAAGCTGACCAATACGCACTCAAAATATACCAAGATTCTTCTATAATTTGAGATGAAAATATACCTTTCTACCCCATAAAGCGAAAGAGATGCGTCCCCCATCAAGCTCTCCAGCTGGGATACTGTTGATTGCATTGATTAGAAGTCCTGCCCAAGCCCATATTACAAGAGGGTTGATGGATATGGCATTGCCTTCTTTCAGAGCATCGCCTAACAGAAGCTTTGCTGCACATCATATAATTTCAGCTTCAGCATCATCAGCATAGAGCAGTGTGTAATTCAACCTTCGTAATTCATGAAAAATAAACAATTTTGACTTAACGTGCTTGGAGTATTTCCCCCCGTAGTGTGATCCAGTTTTGGCTGCTTCAGTGACATTTTGTTATTTTCAAGTCTTCCATACCACTTACACCCATGCCATTCAAATCTTCCCCTCACCCTCTCCGACTCCCTTAACTGGGATATGTAAGTGAATGGTGTTGCTTCATACGATCATACAATCTCAAAAGCTTTTTTATACTTTGCATTTAATTGTGGCAGAAGGTAATTTTTTTTTAGGAAAGTGAATACATTTTACTCCCAATTACAAGTTTTACTCCCAATGCTGCTGTAGAGACCCGAACCCAAGACCTCCCGCAGCAATAACTCCCATGGGACCACTGAGCTCATGCCTAAGACCCGTGGCAGAAGGTAATTTTACTCTTACTCTTTATCTAAGGAGCGGTTTTTCATGACCACTTGATAGGAACCCTCTTTCTCTCGAATCCTGAGGCTAGAAGGTTACCTCTCCCTCTGTTTTTTTTTTTTTTTTTTTTTTTTTGAATTATTCTAGTAAGGTCGATAAACACCAGGCTTTTTTCAAAACTAGATTACTTCAGTCTCTGCTTCTCCAACACTAAACTCACACATTACATGTTAGGCACAGCTAAATTGATAATGCTAAAGCTGGAAAGAGTACAACAAGTGGTCTTAATGTTGCTTTTGGCTAGGGGTGGGCACGGGTCGGGTTTCTGAACCCAACCCAACTTAAAAACCCGAAACCTGAACAGGTTTGAAAATCCGAACCCGAATCCGACCCGATCCATCATTTTACAAACCCGCCCCGACTAAAACCCGAACCCGACCTGAAAAAAACAGATTTTTTTATACTAATTTTTTAAATAATTAAAGAAAAATATATTAAAAAATTAAAAATGAAAAACCCGGGGGTCAGGTTTGGGTAAACCCAAACCCGACCCACAGGTTGGATTTGGAAATCCAAACCTGGGTTTTTCGGGTCGGGTCGGGTCGGGTTACCCGGAAAACCCGACCCGATGCCCACCCCTACTTTTGGCGAATGTCACCAAAAGTTAGAACTTTGCGTCCCTCACTTGATGATCCCCAAAAACACCATTCTCAAATTTTTTCTACCAATCAGTGACTGCTAGTAAGAAATATGTGCCTTATTCCCTCATCGATCAACTTGTATTCTATAACAACATCTGCAGTATCTCCTTTTCTTTAAAATGTTAAAATCTCCTTTTTGATGCCATATCTTAGATTATGATATGGTTAACTTATGTTACTTGTAATCCCTCTATTTTAAGATTGTTCCTAGGTGTGATTTCACCAAATTGTAAGCTCGTGAGAAGCCAAGTAGAGTCAGCTAATCACCTCTTCCTTCACTGTCACATTGCCCATCAAGAATGGGCAGCCTTTCTAAGGAAGTTCAGTATTCACATTTGCCTCCCTACATCCCTCATATCTCCCTACGTCCCATGGAAAAAGAGAGGGCAAAACTTTTAGGGGCCTCATTATGGCAGTAATTGTTTGGCACATCTGCATGGAACGGAATAGAAGGGTATTCAAAGAAAAGTCTATCTCCCTTTGAGGGTCTAATACAGCTCATTACTCATGGTATTGTCTTCTGTGCCTCAAACCAAAAGAAACTACATATAATGGGAGAATTGGAGAGATGTTACCTATCTAGACCCCCAACCCATAAACTAACCAGTGGCACTTTGCAACCCCCTCCCTCGAAGAATTGGCACAAGGTCAATTTTGAAGGCAGTTCTTTGAGAAATCTGAACCCTACAAAGGTGGAGGAATGGTGCATGATCGCACTGGAACCACCCTCCTTGCATGCTTTGTGCCTTTCAGACATTGTGAGTAGAGGACAAGTGGAACTCAGGCCACTTATTCATGGCCTTAAGAGGAAAACCTTCTCCCGCCAAGAGGTGGAAGGAGACTCAGTGTTGATCATCTCACAGGAGTCTGGTCCAGGGCGACACTTACCTTTCCTTGATGAGATTGAGGACATAATCAAACCTAGGACTATTACCTGGAAGCACTTGACAAGAAACATAGAACGTGGTTGACGCACTTGCTAGAGAGGGTGACTCGGCAACACCTTGTTTTCAGCTTATCACTACCTCCTTAACGACTTATCTAGCCTCTTCTGTTACTTGCCCTTTTTTCATAATTTTTATTATTTTATTTATTTTACATTATTTGGAGGTTCATTTTTTAAAGGAGCCAACCCCTGCTTGTACCATTATCACTCTGATTTCTTACTGAATACCATTTCTCATTGCTCCCCAAAAAAGATATGCTGCACAAAGATCTCAAGTTTTCAAGAAAAAATGGAAAAAAAAAAAAAGTAATGTCATTATCATGGAGCCTCGTAAGAGGATCGATGTGTAGATGGATGTAAAAGAGAAGCTTACCAATTCCCCCAACAAGAAAGGATTCATGAAATACTGATGGATCGACTATAATGCCAATACCATCACTAGGTGGAGTAATGAACCCTAAGAGCAGAAGAATTAGTCCAGCTGAGAATCCAGCCAAGGGTCCAGCAGCTGCAAACTTTAGAAGATTCTCACGATTGAACACAATATTGACAATCCTTGTAATGGCACCAAAAGACCCTATCTGCAACCAATCATCAACTGAACCAAATTCAAATTGAAAAATGAAGGACATAATCTTGAAAACCTTTGGTAAATTCATAATGGTGCTCTAGTGCATATGACTAGAGCTTGATGTAAATAACTAACCTGCCAACTAGGAACAAAATAAGGCACCCCAAGCTTAAGCCCAACACTGTTTGCAACTAAGATATGGCTGACTTCATGTACACCTAGAATAAATGCAGTAACAACTGCTCCAGAAATCCCATCTCCCAGCAATTCAAGATTGTCGAACGTTGATCTATTAGCAAAGAATCATATAAGAGGAAAGAAGAACACTGCCTTAATTGCACATTAATTGCACATTCTTAAATGAGAATTTTAAATTAGGTGAGTTAGAATGTAGTGCTAGTGAGACTTTGTCAAAAACTTCTTCCAAGAGAAAGCAAAAACCCTTCTCTTTTTACTGAACATAAAATGTTGCAACTTTCCCCCATGAAAATGGTGGAAGTCTAAGAAAAGTAGTAGACCCAACTTGATTTTGTCTTTGCATGTTAATAGATAGGAGCCAAATGAATGGAAAAAACACATACAGTATGTTGGATTGCAGTGCTGGCACATTTCGAAGAAGCAAAGTGAAAATGGTAACCAATCCAAAAGCACCCGCTGCAAACCATTCAGGCACAGCTGTAGAGAGTAAATCACAGTATTGTTAAGTATTACAAATGTAAAATGAAAAGGTATAGTTTTATAATAATATAGTGTGATTACATTGCAAAGTAAGCACCACGAGAAAGCAGAACACAGTTGAGCTCAGGTTTACCAGGTAAGTCTTGCTGCAAGGATTTCCTTGGCACCACTACTGCCACAGGCATATCATCTTCTGGATTAATGAGAAGGAAAAGCTTATATTGGTCCCCGAATTTATCCTGTGCACAAAGCAAACTAGAATTGACACAAAATAAAGCCTAAAATGTTACTGTGTCCAAGCACCATGAATGGCTGGATCAATTATGCAATTACCTCCATCCTCCTTGTTAGTTTTTCGTAGCTATCAGCTGCCTTCCCTCGCAAGTTTCCTTTGAATAGAGCTCCACCCTAGTAAATGATAGACAATGTAAAGGTATAAAAATTTACTCTCTATGCTAAACCGCAGAACATTTAGCTCTTTCAATTGCTACACATTTTAGGTGTCAATAATTTGACATTAAAATCTCACCTCATAGGGCTCATAACTAGTCACAAAGAAGGTATCAAAACCAAAAACTTGGTCCTTAAGAATATCAATCGTTGCCTTAGGAATCTGAACTGGTTCACCAAGTTGCTGTTGTGGTTTGTACAAATTTCCAGACATTCAAAAAACAATGTTCAGTGAAGATATATCATAACCATTCAGATAACCTTTTTAAAACACACAAATAACAGCTTAATGTAGTCACCTTCACACCTGGCAGAGGAGATCCACTAGCGACTTCTAAATTTTCACTGTTTTCCTGTGGAATCTACAGTTTGCAAAGATCATTGATGACAGGTAAGTTTGATATTAGGAAGTTAGACATAAAAGGCAACCCCATCAAGCACTTGTGACGACAGTTTCTTAAAATAAAGACAATTACTCGGCTGTGAGGATTACTTGGACTTCATTTTGAGTCTCATTACTTTCCTCTTGTGCCTGGCCATTCTTCTCAAGCGAATCCAACAACTGTAGCATTCCCATAACTGATGACTGACCACTTTTCTGAAAGACCACAGAAAATATCTTTGGTTAGTATGAAGATTGGTCTTAGTTTTGTGCATGGAAGATACGGGAGGGCTCTTGCGAGTCAGGGGATAAATTTACCCCTCCTACAGGTGAGAACCATGAGAACTCATACAAAGGCACCGGGTTGTAGACCTACTACCCCTGCTCATACTCTAGGTCCAAGGAATCAGGCTGCCGACAGCATGCTCACTTAATTTTCAAATCAGCTATCAAGTTATCAAGCTCTAACAATGACAAGTTTAGCGTTTGAAAGATTACACTGTCACTGGCGGGCCCCAAATCCTGAACTCCATTACTCTGAGGAGGTGAATCAGTAGGTAGAGTTGATTGTCCATCATCAGATACATCTTTCCCCTGAAAAACAAAGCTCCACGTAAAGTTTCTTTATCATGTATAACATTGTTGGTTCTAGCAAAAGTTACAGAAAATAAAAAAAGAACGGCGGTCTAACGTCACTAGCAACTGAAAATTCTCAAACACCAGAGAGATCGAATTAATACTCACTTAAGTACAGAAAAGCAATATAGCAAAAGAACACAGGATAACGCAATCACAAAAACCAAAGAAAAGTATGAATAAAAATGATATAGACGAATAACAAATTGTAAAAGTAATGATGAGCGCTCAAAATGTTTGGAAGATACCTCCTCGCTATTGCCATCCGGCTCAGTTTCTGCACCCGGCGGCGTCGCTCGGCGGCCAAAACGTCCCACAATCTCATGACAACTAGTTCTAGCATTGAAGCGCAAGCAAGACACAAGTAAGCATGAAGAGAACAACTACAATCGCTCACAAACAAGATTCGCCAGTCACCAACCAGTAATAAAAGATAAAACTAACCTCGACAAAGGATCTGCTCGCAGCAAGGCTCGGGGCAGGCATTTTTTTCTGACGACAGCAGAAGAAGGAAAGAGAGGATAGGAACATAGTCTATAGCAGGAGCCGCACAGCAATGCCGAGGAGAAGTTGTCGACCAAGGCCGCAGAATAATTCATCTCTAGAACAAGAACGAGCTCTACAGCTCCGACAGAGTAACTTTCATGGCATTGAAAAGATCATCCGAGGTTCAGAGGTAGATGAACGGGATTGCTGTACGATGCCCAACTCCGCGGGAGATATTCCCAGTCGTGTTCTTATCTATCCTGCTCAGAACAAGTGAAATTATCTGCTTCATTTCGTTGCAGAAATACCCGCCAAATGCTCTCACGCCTGGACCCACAAGGGCGAACAAGAAAATGCCACGTACGCACTTTGAGATTTCTATTTTTCGTAACATATTTTTCTACACATTTTTAATTGTGACATTAAAGGGGCTCTTGCCCGTGAAGCTCAATGGAGGCAAAAAAAAGTCCAAAAAATAATTAATAAATAATTAAATAAACTTTTTCGTTTACAATATTTTTTTGTTTCACGAAAATGCTACAAGCCTACTACAATCGTAATTACAGCCATTTGCATTTCAGGCTCGTCCACCATTTCGCACCATGTAAGAGAGTAAGAGCCACCGTCGTCGGCACAGACTTGCTTATACATGCTCTCCGCCAAACTGCAATTAAAGCCTCCATGGAAATATAGAATCTGTCTTTGTTTCAGAATTAGATAGGAAATGGACCTGCAGCTTCCTCTTTGTTGCAAATATTTGTTAGCTTTACAAGAAACCTTGTTAATTTATGAACAATCAACCGATGAATGCAGAAGCTTCAAAAATTTCTGAATAAAATAGGCAGCACAGAACAGAAGGAAGAGCACCGATTAAGCAGCAAATCAGCAACACGAATTGCCAAACTAGCAAATTGTCCTCGCGCGTTCGCTTGGAGGCATTTGAGACAGACAAAAAACAATCAATGTCTCTCCAGGGAAAATCATAAAATTTCTGCACACAAAATTTTGACCTTCTGAACATGATGGAAGCAATAAAAGACCAAAATGCTTCACAAGATCCAAGTGATCTGCTTGTATACGAAAAGAAGAAATGGTTAGTGAAAATTCAAAAACTAGCACCAGTAGTAAGAGGCATTTATTTGACAAGGCAAAACCATGGGTTTGCAAGAATCTACAAGTCGGATGGTCTGACATCCCAACGACGTTTTCGCTGGCGGTCCGGATCTCTATAATAAATGCAGTTGGCTTCTCCCTCATCCTTCTCCTCATCACTTTCACTAATCCAACCATAGCAAGGAGGTCTCCTTCTTGGTACAGGATTACTTGAGGCAATGTCTCTACTCTGCTGCAGGGTTCCACCAGAACCAATGCGATTTCCTTCTAGCAAGGGCAGCATCTGCCCACCTTCTCCAGCTTGGTCTCTTGCCTCACTTTGATCCTCTGCAAGTTGTAAGCCACAACGATAAACAAATCTTCCTCACAGGCTGATAACTTTACAGGAGGCCATATATCCACAAAAGGCACATCAGTCCTATATTTGTTGGTCAGGGACCAGTGAATTATTGATTTAAATCTCAATAATAGAGAAAATCAATCATCCCAGGAAGGTTCAAAATCAATTATTAAAAAAAAATTTGTTGACATTCAAGAAAATGTTTAAATAAATATGTATCAAGAAGGATAGTGAAAAAACAAAGGGAAAAGAAGCAGTACCAGAAAAAGGGTATCTCACCAGTCTCAGTGTTTTCCATGATCGCAAGTTCGATGTTGGATGGTCCTTCACCAGCACCTTCATCTGAGGAAGAGGGTGAGACTAGAGGGGCCTTTCCCTGACCTTCACAAAGTTCCAGCGTCTGGGATATTGAAAAGTGAATTTCTTGCTCAATGACTTTGCAAATGACACAGAGAGAGAGACAGAGACAGAGACAGAGACTGGTACATCTATAATCATAATTCTACCAATCTAAACCTTACTTGACTTCATCTACAACAAGATAATCTAACATTCAAAATATGGCACTTGAATTTAACACTGAATAGGTTTCAGAAGCCATCTTTTTCCTAAATAAATGTCCCACCGTGCTCCTGTGTAGTCTTCTTTACTTATCCACAGCTAGAAATTGATCACAAGGCTTCTTAAAAGAAAGAATATTTTTCATACACTGGAGGTCAGAAAGATACAATAATCATGAAAGAGAAGTGCTAATCACCTTTCGATACCCCTGTACCATGTATTTCTTTTTCAAAAAATGAGTTTTGTTGGGTTAATTTTACATGCATACTTATCCTTACCCTTTCCAAAAAAAAAAAAAAAAAAAAAAAAGAAAAAAAGAAAGAAAGAAAGAAAGAAAGATAAGTCAGAATGGTACACAATAACAATATTCTTTCTATCAAGTTACCTGACTGTTGCTTCTTGAACTTGAATGTTTTTTATCAGTAACTTTTGCAGAAAAACATTCCCATGCAACACCAACCTCTCACATCCTCACATATTTAATCTTGACCATACCAACAATTAACACAAGGTGAACATGAGTATGATTTTCTCTTCTGGAAACATGTGAAAGATATTTTATTTAGAGTAAACTTTAAGGGATGAAAAACATAGGAAGAGCCTAGGAACGAGAACCAACAGAAGAATATAGTCGGTAAACTATATAATACTAAACTAATGAATTATAGTGCTTCTTAGAGCGTAAGCAAGAAATAGTCAAAGTTCAAGTAATGAAAGAAGCGCATGGGAGAGCTTTCTTCCACTTGAAGCACAGCTGATGAAGACTGTCAAGTGCCTTACTCCTAGAATAGGAAGGGCACAGGAAGTGATCCAAAAAAAACCCAAACACCCTGAAAGTGTAGCCCTAAATTCTACTTGTGCATAATCAGAAAGAGGCAACAACAAGAAAGACAAATATTACTTGAAGTACCTAATAACCTCATGTCCAACCAAATCATGCTTGCTGCTTGAGCCGTTCTTCAATTTAGCTTGAACCAGTGAGTCAGCAACTTTGAGGAGGAACCTCCAAACAAGCTGACGACAGACCACCGACTCTCTATGACAATAGAGGTAAGACAGTGCATACATCAAGAGAACCAGCCAGACAAGAATGACTGTTAAGCAATGACTCCCATCTTTTGGTCGGTCAATGGCAACAGAAGTCATCATATATTTCTTTCCTTTGAAACATAATTACACAACTGAAATGCCAGGAAAAACATCTTGCCTAATTTCTTCCAGGTGACAGCACAACATATGTTAGAGACAATTTCGGAGGTACCTTGATGGGGGACCAGACTACAGAGCGGCCTTCCACATGGTGGCTATATACCTGTAGGCCAAGGAAGGTTGTTATGGACAGGGAATGAGGGTCTTACCCAATGAAAAAGGGCCACGTGTTGGTCCATGTACAGCTCGTGATGGGCCAGGAGAGATGGCAGAGCACAACAATGTCAAGTACTTGATAACTGAATTCCAAAGAGAGTAAAAACTAAATTTTAAGAGAACAGACACGGTTTATGGAATAGAATGGTGCGCAAGAAGCAACTGACGCAGTTAAGAAAAAAGTTGATATAGAATTATTACAAAAGTAGGGAGGACAAAATCAGTACCAGATGCATTTGGGAAGCCTTATAAGTGACAACATCAAATAAAAAACATCAGAGATAGTCAGGAATATTTAGTGGCAACTCCAAGAGGCCACTGATTAGAAGGATATCAGTCGAAGGACTTCCAAAAATTAAAGAAAGGTTTAATAACCAAAATAGGTCTGAACAGAGCAAAAGATCAAATTAGCAAACCCAACACCAGTCTCCAAGGATAGACCACAACAATGATAATCATTCATCAGTATATGCAGCATACTTTGACAAATTGAGGTTCAAGAGACAAATAAAATCACAATTCTTAATGCATTTAAGCAACACAAATTCACAACAACCATCTCAGGTTTCATCAGCATCAAACCTATTCATGAACTTTTATTACGTCTAGACGTACTTATTATATTGCATTACTACATGTATATTCATTCATGACTTTTGAGTTTTAAAGATAATTTGAAGCAAAATATGTAAGTGAGAGTTTTTAAAAGGAAGAATAATTGTTAGTGACCAAAATAAAACTTTCATAAAGTGCCGAACAGATCAGTTTCCTGAGTAGGATCACTGAGGTTAGAACCGAGACCCTGAGATTTCACATGATAATACATGTTCATCTAAACATCTCTATATCTTACTCTTGCCTTTGCTATTACAACATGTTCATTAGACATCCGAGATAACAGCCGAGATATTTAGAAGAAGTGGGTTTCAAATGAAAGAACAGACCTATACGCTACTGGATATTTCAAACATTAGTACGTACACATTAACAGTAAAAGTAATTGAGGACCTTATATAATTAATAACTGATAGACTACTTCTTTTGTGTGACTATAGTTTTTCCACGAGCTTATCTACTTGCCCTTTGAATACCCTCTACTTGGGATATGCCTCTACCAGATGAGATTTTATTGTATATCAAGTAAGGCAATTCAGCCAAGAGATAAGTTTGTATTTAAAGGAAACTTTATTCAAACATGATCCGCAAGAAGGTCAGAAAGTCTTGAGAGAAACAGAGGCTGAAAGGACAGCAAATGATTTTCAAGTTCATCATATAATGAAAAAGAGCAAAAATGTTATACCAAGCTCGAAGAGAAAATCTCATTACTCAAAAACCATACGATACACAACATCCTGGGCAGACAACAAGAAAAATAGAAAAGAAAAAAAAAAAAAAAAAGCTAAACTGCGTACGAAATAATTAATACGGATTAAAAGAAAAAATCCATAAGAGACGGCAGAATCTTTTGGTCAGCCCAATCATTGAGAGGAGAAAACGAGAGTAGCTACTTGCTAATGGCCGATCGAAAAATAGTTATTTAGGAGATAAAGTATCCTTTGTCGACACAAGAAGGAGGGATCGTGCATAGAACGAGACTCGAGAATCATTCACGCAAATATAAAGAGCCATGAAGAGTCTATTTGAACAACAAATACAAACCTAAAGTGCGAAACTACAAACTTAGAGATAGTTCAGACAGAAGTGATTACCTTCGCTTGTTCATTCTCTTGCTCTTCCAAGATCGTTTCAATAAGAAGCTTGTAACAGGCTTCTTCAATAAACACCCACCCGTCATCCCCCTCGTACACCTAAAGAAACAAAGCAATTTGCTCTGAAGTGAAAATGAATTGTATGCCCGCGCCGAAAAGAAGACAAAAGAAGACGAAGCTAACCTTCAAAAGCTTATTAACATTTTTCCGGATTACGCCCTTCTTGAAACCCAGAGGAAGCAAGGCGTCAATGGCAGCGTCGATTCTTTTCAGACCCACCTATATTTACTCATACACAGAATGCAGAATATCACCACATTAAGCAGAATAACTCACGGTGCCAAGACAAATTGAGAGAAAGAGAGAATTTGCAGACCTTTCGAGAGCTACTGTGTCTTGGTGCCATATGGTGCTGGAAGCCTGCAATTGAGAACCCGTACACGAGACGAAAGGAGAGCTCAGGTCTTGAACGGCCCTTTTTGGCGGCTTCACATTGCAGCAAATCCCTGTGATACCCAGTCGCTGAGCGCCACGTATCGCTCAGCTCAAGGGAGGGAACGAGGTTTTCCCGCTCATTTCATCTCTCTTGACATTAAAAAACGAAACCAAATCACGCTTCCAGCGAAACCTTGACATCTGACACGCATAAGAGAAAGGGACTGTTGCCGGTCGGAAAAATCCTCACCCGCTTCGCCGTCGCCGGTGAGAAAACTCTAGTTGTTCGGTTCCTCCTCCAAACCAAATATATGAATTTCTGGAGTATTTACTGCTCTCAGTACTCAATTCTCGGTAAAACTAAGGCTTTTGCAAAGAAAACAAAGGAATGCGCATCGCATTGGATTTCTTCGAATATATTAACGATCACCTTGATGTTGTAGGCCACTGCTGGTAAGTGTCCATCTCTACTTTTATGATCAATCTCTGCTTCTCTTGTTTTTACTTATTAACCAAGAGAAGGGAGGAGGAATGGGCATCGTTTCTTTGCCAGCCGCCGTTGCAGGTAGAGGTGGCAACGGAGCAGGTCGGGATCGGATTATATAAAAAACTTGAGATTCATCCTCGTAAATAAGCGACCGGCGCAGCTGCTGCTCTTTCGGCAAGTAAACCAGCAGAATTAAACTTAATCCAATGGCTGCAGCCGAGGGATTAACTGAGATTGGCTACTGCGTGCGAAGATTAAAGCCAGGTGTCTGATAAGCCCAATCTCATCCCCGGAAGATCCAAAATATCGAATGATCCATAATTTCTTGAAAAGGAAAATTTCAAATTCGGGAAAATTGTCCCCGCCCGGAAGATCATTCTCCCGCATGAACGTGCTGCCTTGTATGGCGACCACGATCCGAATCCCATCAAAGCAAGGTTTAGCGTGGAATTTAAGTAAAGAAGAGAGTTATAAATGCAGGTATTAGGCAGCATTATTTTAGAAGCATATGCTTAGGGATGGCAACGGGTACGGGTTAGCGGGGAACCCGCCCCGACCCGACCCGCTTAAAGCGGGTTTGGGTTTATGTTTTTACCCCGCAGGTCGGGTTCGGGTTTTGGGAGCAGAACCCGTCACGGGTTCGGAGCGGGGACGGGTTTCGCCCCAAAAACCCAA
The DNA here is from genome assembly GCA_019845555.1 of Aristolochia fimbriata. Taxonomy (NCBI): domain Eukaryota; kingdom Viridiplantae; phylum Streptophyta; class Magnoliopsida; order Piperales; family Aristolochiaceae; genus Aristolochia; species Aristolochia fimbriata. The sequence goes on along the minus strand of CM034079.1, from coordinate 29,027,718 downwards.
CCCGACTCGCTTAATTCTTATGTAAAAAAAAAAGTTTTAGAGGGTATTTAAATAATACAAAGTAAAACCCTACTTTCTTACGTTCTCCCCTTATGTTTGATAATATGTTTAGGTATTTATATGTTTATATTATTTATTTTAGAATTTTCTTATATTTTTAAAATTTTTAATATTAAACATAGCTGGTCGGGTCGGTCGGTATTCGCTGGGCGGGCAGGTTTTCGCGGGTTCGGGGCGGGTTTTTTGCCCCGTGGGGCGGGGACGGGTTTAGAAATCAAACCCACGGGGCGGGTTTTCGCGGGGACGAGTTTCCCCGGTTTTTTTGCGGGGCGGGGATGGGTTTCCAAAAACCCGCTCCGCCCCGTTGCCATCCCTACACATGCTTAAACTCCTCTTTTTGGGTCAATCACTTGTTATTACATTCCACCTGTCCATTATTTAATTTTACAATTATATTAATATTTAATATACCGTGCCATGTTTTTAAAACAAGGTGACCACCAAAATAGAAATGTTTATTTTCCTAAGTCTTATTATACAATTCTATTTCTTATGTTTCAGGTACATAGAAATAATTCCATGAACGTTTTAATTTTGGTTTGTTAAGTATCAAATTATTTTCCTCGCAATAGAGAAAAGATCATTAAATAAACAAATTCATGCAACCAATTCACCTTTAAAAGTTATTATACCTGTAGACACTAAAATGCGGTTGGCTCAAATACGGCGAGCCCAAACGCCCACCAGTCCATCGATCAATCGTCATGAGCTTATCATGGATTTGCTCCACTGGTTTTCAAAGTCATCACTCACAGCCCATCAATGGGTCCATTCGTTCTGCCGCATCATCGGTACCATCTCATCCCAGTCAGCAACAATTTGTCATGTCATTGCCACTCAGTTGGCAGTCACACGACATGCCACTTCAGCATTTAACCGACCAAATTTAGTTGCCAAAGGAAGAAACCAGAAAACCTACCACTGACCCTCAATCGATGGGATCAACAGAGAAAAAGGCAAGTCCTCCTCTCATCTCAACAGAAGCAGTAAAAAGGGGATCACAATCCCCATTCCAAGGATCGGCCCCCAACAACTAAACAGAATCGGCTACAAATAGCTAGAAATGCTCTATCGAAGAGGTTCGAAATTCTTTTGTCGAGAATTACTCTCATGCACAGAAGCTCTCTAGAGCCGAAGGAGTTCAGGCAACTCACAGTATGCCGAAGTTCACCAATTCAAATCGGAGCAGTTCTACACGCTCACTGGCAACGTCAACAAGTCGATACACGTGGAACACAAATACTTCCGTCCGACCGATGAAACCATCATCGTTAGTGCGCACTCGCTCTGAAACTCGGATTTCGACGTCAACTCACTAGAAGCCGAAACTTCATCAATTTACACGGAATTCGAATAAGAGGAAGAATAGGAGACTGCACTCGCATTCTCTGACTTTCAAACACAACTTGTAACACCAATTTTTTGTCATAAATCGATTTATTCTCTCGATCACGCCTCTTCGCGGACCGACAAATTTTCGAGGAAGATTTTGATTGCCCCCTTCGAGAATTACTCGTTCGAAGAGAACGAGCAAGTCCCCACTGTGAGAACACACACTCAACACACGCATGCAAGATACCTTCTTTTTTTTCTTTTTCTTTTCATCATTATTTTTTTTTTACCCTCTTACTTTTTTGGGGTCATTTATCTTTTCATGTACGTATCTTTTCTCCTCTTACTCTTTTAGGACAGTGTACATATTTATTTATTTTTTATACATTTGTATCTTGTATATATTTTTCTTCATTTTCTTCCTTTTCATTTTTTTTTTGCCCTCTTGCTGTTTTAGGGTTGTTTGATTTTTTGACTTTTTTTATATATATGCGTACACATACAGTATATGTATGGTATACAAAAGAGATGAGTACCTAAGCAGAGGTGTTGTTCAGGTTCGAGTAGCAACATATTTGTTGGTTGAAGTTCGCTGAGGTGGGACTGATGAATAGAAGTCGGCTGAGCAGAGATTGCAGCCTGCTCGAGTGTTGCGGCCGCAGACTGCTTTGGTAGAATGGCTTCAACAGAATTGGCCGCGCGCCAAAGGAGAGAGTAAACTCGGTGATATAATCATCGCACCGGGGGGAAAACACAAACTAGAGTGAAGCGCAATAGGCCTCACTCTGGTTAGGCCAACCTCTCGGCGAGATGGGAGAATTCCTTTGACTAGTCGCCCCTCCGAGCAAATCGGTCATTTGGCATATCTTTCTGGCAATTTCGACTTGAGCGGCATCCCTTCGTAATGCGTCGAAGAATTGATGCAGAGTGGGTGAAGCTCGATGAGCCCCGTCTTCATCTAGTCGACCCCTCCAGCATGATGAGTTACTTCGTGAAGCAACTTTGACGGCTTTCAGAAGGTTTCGGCAGGTTTCGGCGACTCTGGTCGTCACGCCGAGGAAAGAGAGTGTGATTCGAAGTGAAGTGCAATTGCTCCGCTTCGGTTTGATTAGGGGTGGCAACCGGGCGGGGCCGGGCGGGTTTTTGGAAACCCGTCCCCGCCCCGTGAAAATCCGGGGAAACTCGTTCCCATGAAAACCCGCCCCTGTGGGTTTGCTTTGTAAACCCCGTTCCGTGAATACCCGCCCTGGTTTGGTTTGCTTTGTAAACCCGTCCCCGCCAGGGGCAAACCCCCAGAACCCGCGAAAACCCAAACCTTGGCGCCCAACTCAACCCGACCCGACTTGACCTGCCCCATTATGACATATTTAATATTAAATTTTTTTAAAATATATAAAAAATCAAAAATAAATATTGTAAATCTATAAACATATAAATACTTAACTTAAACATTTTATCAAACATAAAATTTATTAATATATTTTTTTATTATATTTTTGGGGCGAAACCCGTCCCCGCCCCGAACCCGTGATGGGATTCGCTCCAAAATACCAAACCAGCCCCGTGGGGAAAATATACAAACCCGAACCCGCTTTAAGCAGGTCGGGTCGGTGCGGGTTCCCATTAACGGAAACCCATTGTCATCCCTAGGTTTGATTGGACTTCTCAGCAGGATGACTCGCTTTCAATCGAACTTCAAATTGAGAGAAGGAGATAGATGGAGTAGAGCCATGGGCAGAATAGAACATGTTTCAGTTTGGTCAATCCCCTCGATTAATAGAACAACTTCTGTGACTTTGGTCGTCACGCAGGAGAGAGGCGTGAATTCGGCGATCTGGTCGTCGCACCAGGGAGGAAGTGCGCGCCAGAGTGGGGCGTAGTAGGCCTCACTTTGGTTTGGCCGACCTCTCAGTGAGATGGGAGAACATTTTTGAAGAGTTATGCCTTCTCGGCAAATCGGCGAATTGGCAGATCTTCCTGGCGGCTTCAACGAATTTCAACCAACTCGGTTATAGTGGCACCTCTTCGTGTTGCGTCGAAGAATTGGCGAGTTACGTGATCTTCGATAAAATGGCTTCGTCGATTATGGTCGTCGCGCTGGAGAAAGAGAGTGTGAACAGAAGTGAAGCACAATGGCTCCGGCCCTATTCGGCCGATCTCTCGGCTAAACGAATTGTTTTCAATGAACTTCGCAATACCGAAGTGCTTCAGTACAGTTGGGATTGCTTCGTTGGAATGGCTTCAGTTATTCTATTTCCCTTCGGTTGGACCCTTCAACTGATAGGATAGCGCTTCAACCGGTCTGACATCCTCTTCTCATTGATTGTGTTGTGAGTGCTAGGCCACGACCTTCTCTCTTGTCTGCGTGACTGCAGGTACCTTGTCTTCTTCCTCAACTCTTTTGCGAATAAACTTGTGTTGAGTGTGTGCGAGTGTATTCCTCATGGCTCTGTCTTACAATCCTCTTCGGTTCCTACGTGAATCAGAGGCTCTCCGCGAATTATAATTCAGAGGTATTGTATATGTTTTTTTTTTTTCTCTCCCGGTAGTCTCTGATTGAGTTCAGGTTTGTCGGGTACCCACTCTCTTTTCTTTTTCTTCTTTCCTTCCTCTTTATTTCTTCTTCTTTTTCTCTCCTCTCATTTTCGACTCCTCCCTCAAATTTCTCGAATTTTCTCTCATCTCTCTCTCTTGGATTTTCGCGAATTTCATCTCTCTCTCTCTCTCTTGGATTTTAATTTCATCTCTCTCTCTCTCTCTCTCTCTCTCTCTCTCTCTCTCTCTCTCTCTCTCTCTCTCTCTCTCTCTCTCTCTCTCTCTCTCTCTCTCTCTCTCTCTCTCTCTCTCTCTCTCTCTCTCTCTCTCTCTCTCTCTCTCTCTCTCTCTCTCTCTCTCTCTTTCTTTCTCTCTCTCTCTCTCTCTCTCTCTCTCTCGGGTGCAATGGCTTTCTGCTCTCTCTCCGGCTTTGGTCGCTGATCGAGTGTTTGTTAGTTTGTCAATGTCGGTGGCGACTCCGCGTATTCGGCTCAATAGACGCAGTTTTTTTTGTCGCATCGGTTCGGCTAGGTCGCAATTTGTTGTTGGGACAATGGATTTTGAGTTTTGTGTTGTTGCTTTTCGGCCCAGCTCGGTCAGCGTCCGGCACCGGCGCAGAAGTTTTTGTGTTGCGTTTGGCGCGTCGGGCTTGGTCGCCACGCGCAGTGGATTTTGATTTGATTGCATCTTTGTGCTTTGTGTACCACCGAAAGCACAAATTTTTTTATGCTGCATTTGACTCTGAGCTTTTCATCGGGCGCAGATTTTGATTTTTGATTTCCGTCCCCGACTTTTATCTGCATTTCATCGGTCGGGTATGAAATTTGAGTTTTCGCGCGGCTCGATTGACGAGCGCGGGCTTTTGATTTGACCATGTTCGGCTCGATCGCCCTTGGGCTTTGGTTGACCATGCTTTTTTGTGTTGCGTCCAGCTCGGTTGCCAGGCGTTGCAAATTTGAGTTGCTTGCGTCTGGCTCTGTCACCGTGCACAGAGCTTTTGATTTGGCCGTGTCTAGCTTGGTCGTCGGGCGTGGAGCTTTTGTGTTGCGTCCAGTTCAGTTGCTGGGTGCAGAGCTTTTGATTTCACCGCGTTTGGCTCGGTTGCCAGGCGCAGAGCTTTTGTACTGCATCTGACACGGTCACCGGGCACGGAGCTTTTGATTTGCGTTCGGCTTGGTCATCGCCCGCAGTGGATTTTGTTTTGTCGCGCCCAGCTCGGTCGCCAGATGCAGAGCTTTTGGGCTGCGTTCATCATGGTCGTCGGGCGCAGTGGATTTTGATTTGGCTGTGTCCGGCTCGGTTGTCGGGCGCAGAGCTTTTGTGATGCGTGCGGCTTGGTCGGCGTGAGGCTCGCCAGTGCAGGCGATGTTGTGACGAAGCCGACCAATCGACCTCCTTTGTCGATTTGCTGGTCGTCCGGCAGAGAACCTTGCTTCGCAACGATCTGGCACCCATTCTACATCTCGTCGGCGGGCGGTGGTGCAGTAGATTTGGGCAATCGAGAGTTGTTTTTTTTTAAGTTTGATTTGCTTTATTTGATGATTGCGCTTTCTCTTTTTTTGTAGTTTCTCCATTTCCTTTTCTTTCCACGACTGCTCTTTTTTGCCACTTGCATTTTATCTTGCTTCGATTTTTTTTTCGCGCGACCTTTCTTTTCTTTTGGTCGTTGGACACACTTTTTCTCAACTTTCATTTCTTTTTTTTTTATTATTTGAGAAAGGAGTAGTTTACGTACCTGATTTCGGCTAATGTGCATGCTTGCTTTGTTGCAGAGGGTCGCACCATCTTTCTCCTTTTTTGGTTTGACGACCTCAGAAGCTTCGATCACACTGAATGGTGTTGAGTGGCTCCGCCTCTGGATCCAGGACTCTAATGCTCAAGAGAAGCTGATGCTACTTCCTCACGACAAATTGATCTTTGGTGGTTGTTCTGTATGTACTACTATGCCCAAGGTCAGGACTTATGGAGTCATCCTGTGTTCAACGACGACGACCAAATTTGCTATCTTTCGAGAGCGGACGAGTCGGCCTGAAGCCCGAGCAGCCAAGGAACTAGCGATGTTTGTCGACTAGCAAGAGAGTCAGCCCGACATGTAGACGGTCAAGGAGTAGACAATGGTTGTCGACTAGTAGTGGGATCAGCCCGACATGCAGATGGTCAAGGAGCCGACAATGGTTGTCGACCAACAGCGGGATCGGCCCGACATGCATCAAGAGGAGCCGTTCGACCTCGCTGAGTTGGAGCTTCCTCAAGTTTAACTTGCTCCCTTTTGTAGTCATTTTTTTTTTGGATGCCATGTCACATCTTTTTTATTGCAAGAGATTTGAATTGATTCTTTCTTATTTAAATGAAGAACGATTTCTCATTCTTTATTCGGCATTCTTTTCACCTTTTTTTTTCGGCGGCCCATCACGCGTAGAAGAGCTTAAGGAACTACCGTTTGTCACCAGCAACTTCGAGCCGTCTGTCGTCACGAGCTTATATGCTCCATTGGTGTAAGCCTCTTGAACCGCATAGGGGCCTTCCCATTTCAGGGCGAACTTGCCCCCTAATTTTTTCGTGAAGAGCGTCGGTCGTCGCACTGCGTCAGTGATGGAGATATGGTTGATGAAGGTGACATCATGCTCACCGGCCTGGGGTCGCTTTCTTCCTTGGCGACGGTTGGCCGATTGAAACTTAGTGGACATCGGCAGACCGACCTGTGATCCAGATCGGCTTCACAGTTTGGCAGCCGTGGCTGTGCCGACTTTGTGGAATGTGGCTACCCTCCTTCCTCAGCTTTTCTTGCGTCGAAGCGAGGATAGGGACTACGACGGGCGGCTTCTCGTGGAGCTGCTCTTTTGTGAGATTGCCCTCGGCTTTGGCCAGCAACCGGTAGCTGTTTGGGCTCGGGTACTTCTTGACTACGCTCCGATATTCGAGCTTTGGAAATGGCAAACTGACCCCTTCTTTGGACGGAGTCAGCTTGACGTTGCGGCAAATGATGAGAGGGGCTTCCCCTTTCTTTCCCTGCAACTGCGGAATGTACGTAAGTATAGGCACATTACGCTTCGTCGGCATCGGTGTTGTCGATGAGGTCGCCAGGTTGTTGTGTACTGGTTGTTTGGGCGACGCGACTTTTAGCACCAAGTTGTGTTTTGGCGTTTGTTTAGGCGTAACGACAATTTTGGCATTGGGTGCTTGACCCAGCCAGGACGACGCTTTGACAGTTGGCCTTGTCGTTTGGTAAAACTTGGCGTCCGCAAATGAAGCATTGGCCTCGGTGAATGGACTCTCATCGGCGTACAACGTCTTCTGTTTGCCATCCTTCCAGTACTTGAAGCACTGGTGGAGCGTCGAAGGTACGATCCCGTTAGCATGCAGCCATGGTCGACCCAGGAGTAAGTTGTAAGAAGTTATGGAGTCAATTACTTGGCACGGAGTCTCGGCCATCATGTCTCCGATGAGCAACTTCAACTGTATCATGCCAAGCGTGTGCTGGCATTCTTGGTTGAATCCTTGATTGAGCAAGGGGCTTGCAGGCAGGTCTTTTGCAGAAATGCCGATGTTCTTCATTGTTCGAATCGGCAAGATGTTGACCGCAGAACCGCAATCAATGAGAATGCGGTTGACGCGATGGTCCATTATGTAGCCGATTACAAACAACAGCCGATAATGTTTCTTGCCCCCAGTTGTGCATCCTCCACTCGGAATTTAATGCATGGTGGATAGGAGATGGCGAGTGCCTCTTCTAGTTGAGATACTTGTTGCGATGAAGATGTCTCTTCCTCCTTTACGTATGGAGGAGTGAGGCCAACCTTTGGTTGGTCGTTCTTCCTCATCATGAATTGCTCCAATCCGGCTTGAATTGCTCCAATCCGGCTTGAATTTTCTCTGGCTCGTCGAGAACCCGAATGAGAGCCTGTCTGGATCGGATGTCCAGGTCGAGGTCATCCTCAATCTCATTTAACGGCGAGATTTGTTGTAAGGACGTCTCGAGGTCGTCACACTTGACTATTGGCAGCTTGCCTTTTTCTTCCCAACAGGTCTGCTTGGGAGGAGTCGCCGAGCATGTCGCTACCATCGACTGTGGCACGAAGAATTCCTTCGAGAAAAGCTCCGCCAATATGATGGGTCTTCTTTTTCTTTTGTCTACTTCTTGGACGTGGGTCTTAAGAGCCTTCTTTTGGCGCTTCGCGGCTGTTTTGTTTGGCTACTTCGCCTTTGTTTTGGTGGTCGCCGGCAATTCGATTTCTCGAACTGGTTTCTTTCTCTGGGTGACCAATATCCACCCCTCTCCATCTACTACAACAACTTCTCGAGATGCTGGTTTTGGTGCGACCTTAGCCAATGGTCGGTGGTTGTGTTGTTTGTTTGGCGAGCTAGACTTGGGATGATATTCCTCCCTCTTAACCCGAGGCTTACTGAGTCTAGTTCACCTACTAGACTCGGCCTGGATGGAAACGATGTTTTTCGACGCCGCTCCTTCTGCTCTGTCGATCGCAATGCGGCCTTGCACCACGAGATTCATGATTCGATCCTTTAAAATGAAACATTGCTCGATTGAGTGACCAAGCAGACTGTGATATTTGCATAAGTTTCGGTCCTTTGATCTCGCAAGGTCATCGGGTCTTTTGATGTTCGACAACTTGATCAAGTCGTTCTCAAGCAGCTGCACGAGCATGATGGGAACGTCGGCATCGGCGAAGGGGTAGGTCTTTGCTTGCCTCTCCCCCAGTGACGGTTTCCAGTAGGTGCCCCCAGCGGGCGGCCGTGGAGGGAAGTTTGTTTTTACATTGCTCCGACCTTGATCGATTCGAAAGCATTTGTGGCAAAAGAATTCTTTGTCTTCTCCTTCATGTCTTCGGTGGTAGCCTTCCCTTTTTTGTACGGGTTGGTTATTGGTATGGCGTCTTCCCCCCTTTCTTCGATGAGAGTTTCCATGTTGTGAGCTTAAGCTCCTGGAAATCTTTTGGCTTCTTGCTCTAGATGTAAAACAGAAGGTCCCACAGCATCCCTCGAGAATACATCTCAATTTCGGCGTCGAACAATAAATTGGAACTCTCTTTACAGTTGAAGCTGAGATTCCTCCACCAAATGATATAATCGGTCACTTTTTCGCCTTCCTTTTGTTTGAGGTTGGTCATCTCGACTAACGTCACAGTGCGCTGGGTACTGTAGAACCGATTGAGGAACTCTCGCACAAGCTGCTCACAGCTGTCGATCGATTCCTGCCGCATCTCGATGTACCAATCAAAGGCGTTTCCTTTCATGAATCGGCTGAATTGCTTGACCAACAGGTCGCCATCTGTGCCGGCGTTGTTGCAGATCTCGATGAAATGAACGACGTGCTGCTTTGGGTGACCGTCACCATTGAATTGCTGGAACTTCGGCGGATGATAGTCGAATGACATGGGGATGATATGTATCCTCTACGCGTATGGCATTCGATAGGGCACCTGACTTGCTTTCGCCGGAGCCGTTTTGCACGACGCGGTTGATGAGTTCAGTCACCGCATCGATGGTAAGGGAGTTTGACTCCTCTTTGTTTTGTGACTTCCAAATGGTCACGGAAGTCGTTGGCCGCTGCTCGTCGCTAGCAAGTTCCTCCTGATGAGGTTCGGCCGTGGCGCTTGTGGTCCCCTGATTCTGGATGACTTCTTGAGAGATGTCGTCGAAGTTGGTGTTGGCCGTGCCCATCTCCAATCGCTCTAGTATCCTGGCGATTTGAAGGTCGCGGGCTGCGAGCTGCGCGTCTTTGATGCGCAACTGCTCGCTTTGTTATTTTAACGCAACCTGCATTTCTGCAAGTTGCTCCTCAATTGTTTTGGTCAAGGTGGCCATTGCGGCTACTCTGTCGGTTGGAGCCGTGGGAGAAGTTGTCGTCTCGAAACGAAGTGGAGATGACTTAATTGGCGACCATGCTGGCGAGCTAGCCGTTGGAGTTCTTTGTAGTGGCGAGGCCGCTGTGGGCGACTGGACTGAAGAGCCAATCACTGTTGGGTGCCTCAGAAGCGATGTCTGGATGAGCGACTGACTCGATGGAATAGCCATCGGTGTGAATCGACCCGATGAGGTTGGTGATCAGCCCACAGGAGAGGTCGTCGGCGTCTATCGGCGTGGGGAAAACTGGTGGCCTGTTGGCTGCAGCGGTCAATGCTGCCAGGAGATCATGAGAAACTGCCACGATCGGCGACTTGCCCCCTGCCGTTGTTCTAGGCAAGGCTGAAGTCAATGTTGGGTTCCTTCCTGCTGCGGAGGAAGAGGTTGCGTCTCCGTGTTGCTCATATCGTCGGACCATAGTTGATACGATCGAGTCCCTGCGTGAGGGTGGCGATTGAGTTGGACTGACCACCGGAGTGTGCACTGGTGGTATGGTGTCGAGGGCCAGGTGGGTCGGCCTATTTGCTGTCAGGATCATCCTGACAAGAGTGGCGACCGGTTTGGTGGATGCCGAGGTAGCCTGTGGTTGGTAGACGACACTCGGATGGCGTGTGTCCCTCACGAAAGGAACCTGTCCGGTGGAAAAGCTTCTGGCCAACGCCCTTGTCACCGGGCGACTGGCTAGTGGAGGAAATGGAGCACAAATGTTGGCCGGTGAAGTGGCCATTGGTTCGCGAGCTCCTATTGCTGCGATCGAGCTTGTTCCCGCGACAGGACGTGGACAAGTAGAGCTCGAACTGGCAATTTGCTTGCCTTTGTTGTCGTTGTTGTTGTTGTTGCCGTTGCTGGCCATGCTTGAAGTTTTTTTTTTTTTTCTTTCTGACGGAGAAGGAGATGAGAGGTAAGAGGTCCCACCGGGTATGCCAAATCTGTTTTCTCGAAAATTCGCCAGCCAGTTGCGAAGAGACGCGACCGAGAGAATAAATCGATTTACGACAGAAAATTTGTGTTACAAGTTGTGTTTGAAAGTCAGAGAATGCGAGTGCAGTCCCCTATTCTTCGTCTAATTCTATCTCCGTGTAAATTGATGAAGTTTTGGCTTCTACCAAGTTGATGTCGAAATCCGAGTTTCAGAGCAAGTGCGCACGAACGATGATGATTTCTTCAGTTGGACGGAAGTATTTGTGTTCCACGTGTATCGACTTGTTGACGTTGCCAGTGAACGTGTAGAGATGCTCCGGTTTGAACTTGTGAACTTTGGCGAACTGTGAGTTACCTGAACTCCTTCGGCTCGAGAGAGCTTCTGTGCGTGAGAGTACTTCTCGACAAAAGAATTTTGAATCTCTTCGATAGGGAAGTTCTGGCTATTTGTAGTCGGTTCTGTCCAGTTGTTGGGGGTCGATCCTTGGAATGGGGATCGTATCCCCTTTTTGCTGCTTCTGTTGAGATAGGAGGACTTGGACGCTCCCTGTCGAATGAGGATCAGTGGTAGGTTTTCTGGTTTCTTCCGTTGGCGATCAGACTTGGTCGGTTGATTGCTAAAGTGGCATGTCGTGTGACTGGCAACTGAGTGGCAATGACGTGACAAATTGTTGCTGACTAGGATGACGACGGTTGCAGTGGAACAAATGGACCCATTGATGGGCTATGAGTGATGACTTTGAAAACTAGTAAAGCAGATCCATAAAAAGCTCATGACGTTAGATCAATGGATTGGTGGGCATTTGGGCTTGCCGTATTTGGGCCAACCGCATTTTGGTGCCTACAAATCCTTTCTTTTTTTTTTTTGTTTTTTTGAGAATAAGGCGATTCATGCAATTAGTGACATTGAGTTTCTTCGGGTAAGGGGTCTTGTGTTATTCATTTCAATTAGCCACACCATTCTCTATTAATCAACTTAGAAACATGAGAGTAATCGGGTAAATATAATTACGATGAAAATTTTCAAGTAATTTGAGGTAGTCCTATGATAGTATCATGTATTATATAATTACAGTAAGATGAGCCAGTCTTTTGAATGTTTTGGTAGACAAATACGAGTCTATTTTTATGATACGGGTCAGGTCACAAGCTTGTATAATTCAATCTGGGAAGATTTGGGTTCGGCCTATTCGCCATTTAAAATAAAATAAATAAATAAATAAATAAATAAATATTTCTAACGTTGTTGTCTCTCGAGTTCCGGCGTCGTTTCTTCGTCTTCGCCGTTGTTGGCGCAGCAACGCGAATGCTTCCTCTGTAGCCATCGTTCGGGGAAGGGTATTTTCGCCTATTTCAGCGGAGGGACTTAGGGAAGAAAAGCGTGGTAATCCCACTTCGGAAGCGCGCTTCAAACTTCTCCGCCCATTCGAACGCTTCCTCGCGCCTTCGACTCTGCGACAGAAGCAATGTCGGGCTTCTCGTTGCCTTCCTCTTCCTCTTCTCTTTCGGCGTCATCTTTCTCTAAGTCATCTTCGTCGGCGGGATCGGCTTCATCTACTGCGTCTCCCTTCTCTTTCGCTTCCGCCAGCGGTTTCTCATTCGGAACTTCATTTGGGTCATCTAGCCCTAGCATTTTCGGTGCTTCACAGGCCGCCGCGGCCTCGAAACCCTCGTTTGCCTTTGGAATGCCATCTTCTTCTTCAGCGACTCCTTCAAGTACAGCTTCGCCTACTTTTGGGATAACTACCGCCTCCTCGTCTTCCTCGTCCGTGCCTTTCTCTTTTGGAACGCCTCCGGCTCTGAGCACATCTTCGTCTGCAGGATTTCTGTCCTTTGGCGCGTCTTCCTCCGCTGCCTCCACTTCCGCTCCATCCACTTTGGTTGGGGCTCCTGCTTCTTCAGCGGGCACGCCTACTGCCTCATTTTCCAGTTCGCTCTTTGGGGCTTCGTCTACTCCCACAGCGACAACATCTTCGTCTTTCTCTACTTCGCTCTTTGGGGCTTCGCCTACTGCCACCGCGACAACATCTTCGTCTTTCTCTACTCCGCTCTTTGGGGCTCCTTCTGCTGCCGCGGCGACTACATCTTCGTCTCCCCTCTTTGGCGCTTCTGCTGCCACGGCGGCAACATCTTCGTCCCCGCTCTTTGGTGCTTCATCTGCAACTGGAAGTGCTCCTTTCTCTGGTGCGACCATTGGCTCTTCGTCTGGGCCGCCTGCTCCATCTTTTTCTACCTCATCCTCGTTGTTTTCTGCTGCTTCTTCCGCATCCACTTCTCCTGCCCCCTCGACTTCAGCTTCTTCCTTGTTTTCATCTAGTTCTGCTTCTCCATTTTCCTCTTCCGCCACACCTGCATTTTCTTTCGGCAGTGCTTCGGCCTTGTCAAGGAGCTCGGCCCCAGCTGCTTCGATCAATACTTCTTCGTCTTCGACCTCAGGTTTCTCTTTTGCTACCCCTTCCTTTGGATTCTCTGTTTCCAGTGCTTCGAATTCTACAGCTTCGTCAAGTGCGGCAGCATTTTCGGCTACTGGGACCACGAAGCCAGTTTCCTTGTCTCTCGGTACTTCAGCTCCTTCGCTGTCTTCTACTTTCACGACTACTGGTTCAGCAACTACTGTTGGTTCTTCAGCACCATCTTCTCCTGCTCCGACGATACTTTCTTCACAAACTGTTGCGACTTCCGGTACTTCTACATCTGTATCTCTTTTTGGAGCTGCATCATCTGGTGCCGGTGGACTGCCTTCTGCAGCTACAACTGCATCTAGTGCTTCGTCTTCAGCTGCAGCTAGCACACCAAGCTTCAGTTTAGCAGCCAAAGGATCTGCCACTACATCGACAGCGGCCACTACTCCTTTATTTGGTTAGCTTTCTTTATGCCATGATGATAGAATACATAACTCCTTAAGCTAGCATTTGAGTGCTAACCTTCTTCCTCTTGAAGAAGTGAGCTGGTATGCTTCATACTTGTAAAACTATGAATCTGGTATGCTTTCTAATTTTTTAAAATGGTTACTGTATTTTCCACTAAAATAAAAGATATTCGAGATAAATATATAGCATTGGATACAAAATAGCTATAAGTTGGGTATGACCAAACTAGAAATCAAAGGAACCTGAGGACGGGGTACTAGTCATAAATATTGTGGTCACTAACTAGGAGTTACGACTTAATGCCCCTCACATATTGTGCAATGGTCTGGGAGTCCTAGACTTTTGTGTTCTACACATGTTTGTCATTTATTAAGCTAGGGTCCAAGTATGGATACAGAAGATTTGTTGTCAGGGATGCATTCTCAATGTTGATTGTAGTCTAGGTGCTCCATATCTTAAGCCGGAGTTCTAATGACGGCTGGTCATCTTGCAATTTGACCGGTCTATTCAGTACATCAGCTTTGTCATAATGGATACTATTCCACTTCCAATAATGGCTGGGAGCACCTGGATTTTGTGTCTGCTTGTAGAATGTTTTCCTTTGGTATGACGGTTTGCCACTTGTTGGTTCTTGCAAGGTGTTACGTTGAAAAGATGCTTAAGTGATCTAAATTGTGATAGAAGGATCAAAGCTCAACCATCCTCTCAGTTAGGATTGGAATCCATCTAACCTGAACCGAAACCTACAGAAGTTTGGGCTTGGTTTGATTTAGAAAAGCCAGCTGGAGCTCGCCCATGAACCATGAGTGGAGCTTAAGCTCAGTCTCGTGAACTTTTTTGAATTCAAGCTTAAGGATAGACTCTTGTTATTTTTCAAACTCGAATTCGAGCTCAGGCCAGGTCGATTTGTTTGCAATTCATCCTGGAACACCCTTCTCTTTTTTAATTTGATGTAGTTCAAACCAATCTCCTGGAGAAACTTAAGATAAAATAAAAGAAATAAAGTGGAGCGAGCATTGAAACATGAACAAGAAAAAGAAACAGGCTTAATGAGAAGAAATTAAAGAAGATAAAAATGATGGATGAAAAGAATGAATGAAGAATGAGCAAGAAGGTAACAGAAAAGGAAAAGAAAAGTAAGTAGGAACTGAAAGAAATAAGGCCAAGAAGATTAAGTGGAATGAGGAACAAAAGAAGAAGAAAAGAGAAAGGAGAAATGATGAATAGCTAGAGACCCAAAAATGGGCATGGAATATATTCCAGTTCACAAGAATGGATGAAAAGAAAGAGAAGAGGGAGAAACAACAAATGAAAGGACAGGACGTCTATGTAAAGCAGAGGAAGCCTCTCCAGGAACCAACATAACCAACATATGTAGCCAGACTATTTTCTGAATAGTGTTGAAAACCCAGGCCACTACATTACTGTTTTGGTGTTAAAGATTAGTGTATGCTGAGTGATTAGTAAGAGGGATCATGAAGAAGTTAACTTCGTAAGGAAGACATAGTATTATGTAGTAGAGTGTTTTGCAGGTGCCATTTGTGCTTTCACTTTTTTCGTTTTTGAGAATAGCAATGTGAGTGCATTTTAGGAGGGGCTGAGAATTAACCAAGAAACTAGGTTTTACTTCTGCTCCCCTTATTTTGCAAGTCTATCAGCAAAGAGGTGGCTGTCCGAGGAACTTTTGAGCATCCAATGCATTCATTACATAATAAGTCTCACAATACATTAAGTTGACACTAACTTTCAAGGTGGTGATAAAGCTCTGCTAGCCCAAGCTATGGTGAGGGCTCTGTCTCCTTCAACAAGTAGTGGGTTGTTGAAGTGCTGCAAGCAGAAATTTATCCCAGCCAATGGAGCTCTTACTCAATCGGGGCCTGAATAGTGGAGAGCTGAATAGTGGAGAGTGTAACCACCAGAGATGTTGCCCCAGAAATGCCACTATTTGCTCCACCAACTCCAGCTGGACCAGGATTCCCTAAGGGAGAGATGTCGAAATTGAGTTTGGTTTGATCGTGGGGGTGTAGTGCACGGAATAGTCTTCTCAATGACTCCAATTGGGGTCCTTTTGTTTTGGAAGGTCCTATCAGCCCATTGGTGCCATGACACCCCTGAAAGCATGGTTCTCCATATAGTTTTTCCACAAGTTGGGAGGGCCAGTACTATCATGGCTTAATAAACTGATCAAAAGTCTCTGGTGGACCAATATGCGTATTGAACTTTTTGAGAATGACTGTCTAACCAGTAGCACTGAAACTTCAATCTATGAGCAAGTGGCCGCAACACCTCCCGACGCAACTTGCAAAGGGTCACCATCTGACCTCTCTTAGCTTGTTGGTGATATGTGAGGAGTTTGGGGTGTACAACAGTCCATTGGAAATGATGCACTCTTTGAGGACATGGGAGTTTCCAAATCAGCTTTGCTGTGTGAGGGCTAGCATGGTTAGTTCTGTTAGTTAGCACCTTGTAACAAGACAGCCACATTGCTTAGGTTTGCTTGTGTATTACCATTGCTTGTATCTAAACATGAAAGGATGGAGGGAGATGAGACAATGTGCTGATATTAACACAGATCTGGGAATGATTATTTCACCCTGCTACGAATGGAACCTATTCTAAGCTTTCAATTGAAGAGCCTGTTTAGGCTTTCTATTGGAATCACCTTCTTATGATTGAAGCGAAGTGTAGCAGGCCAAACAGGATAGTAATATTAATATCTTACTGCTATTCTTGCAAGTACTGTTTATTTTTCTTCTTTACATAGAAGTCTTACAGGTTGAAAATGTTACTCGCTTTCCTTCAGACAACTATGTTGTTTGTTTTCATTCTCTTCATTTTTATCTGTGTTACTCTTTCACTTCTCTAGAAAAAAACAAGACAAAAAAAGTTCTTTAAGTGTTGTTATATATTTCCTTCATAGCGTGTTATCTCATCTAGCTTCTCTGATCTTCCTCTCCTTGATTTGGTTGCAGGTGTATCTCAGCCATCCTCTGCACCTGCAACTACAGAAACTGCACCTAAATTTAGTTTTTCAGTGCCCAGCACAACAAGTCAGCAGACGTCAGGTAATTTTTGCTCTGCGGTGTCTATAATAGCAGAGAATCTATTTGTACTGTCATATGTTAAACAGTCTAAAATTTTCACTTTAGATGACACCTGCATGTTGCTGTTGAGGCTTTAAATATTGTCCATACCTTTCATTGTTCTTCAGTTTGACATCTTTATAATGTAGGCACTAGTTTCAGTTCTTTATTGATAATTTAGTTCTTGGCATGGATTTTTTTCCATGAAAAGGTTCAGGGGTACAACATAAGATACAAGCTGGTTAAGCTAGTTTTAGACCATGAGGCTGGTCCTGGGATCTGCATGGCTTTGTATTAAATTTAGCAGAGTGTCTATTGCTGAGTTCTGATATTTAATTTAACCTATAAAATTTTTATACCTGCTTATTGGTCCAACATCTCATCAAATCAGTGCCTTAGGTCCAATAGGGCAAAACATATACTTCTGATTTATGGTTTCTTTAGATAATACATTACTCTCTTGTATATCATACTGAATTGTTTTATTCCTTTTTTCCTGTGACATGGAGCTGAATCTTAGTGGATTATCGTAGCAAGGCCACTGTGCCACTTATGATAATCCTCTTCCATTTTTGGCTTGGTATAAAGTTCTTTACAACATACTTTATTGCATGATTCTTTTTGTTGGACACACTGATTGATTCTTCTGTTTTGACCTTCTATGTGTCTTTCATAAATTCTCTTAATGAATTTCTTCCTTTATTAAAACATGATGAATTGTTTTCTTTATGTGTTTTTGACTCATTCAATGACCCTTGTTCTTAACATTTTTTATGCTTTTGTTATATTCTCTTAGTTTCTTATTTGTGAATCCTCTGCAGGTGTAGCCGCCTCTTCCTCTGCAGGTCTGTCAACTGAAAGTGCACCCAAATTTGGTTTTTCAGTGTCTGGCACAACAACAAGTCAGCCATTATCTACACTCCCTGCAGCCTCCAGTAGCGGGTCTGGTAGCTTCTTTGATCTCTTTATTTATCTAGGCTGTTATGAGGCTTTAAATCATCTAAGCTAGGTTTAAATCATCTTTGATGCCTTTGTTGTGATCCTCTCACTTATTCTAAGTCTGCAGCTCGAGATAGCTATCTATGCTTTCAGGCTGAACTGTGTTTTTTGTATGTAGGACAACAACTTCAACTGTCACTACAACAACTCCTACCCCTAAATTGCCATCTGAGATCACAGGGAAAACTGTTGAAGAGGTTATATTCATATTGCCCCTTAGATTGTTGTGGACTACGTTTTGTTTTGGTCATTCAAATATTTATTTTTAAATTATATTATGTTTTTGAAATGAATAGTTGATGCCACTCTCAATTTTAAATTTTCAATCTTTCTTACTAAAGGGTGGATTATGATATTGATCAGTGCCATTATACTTTGGTTACAGATTATCAAAGATTGGAACTCTGAACTACAGGAGCGCACTGGAAAATTTCGAAAACAGGCTAGTGCAATAGTTGAATGGGACAGAAGAATCTTAAGAAACAGGGATATTCTTCTTAGACTTGAGGTAATTCTCTAGCATATTGACAAGTTCTTGTAGATCATGTCTTTGTGCTCCAATGGCCTCATCCAGTTTTTCTTTATATAGGTCATGGGATCAATTTCTACGGTTTCTAGGGTGTATAATATGGCCATGTTGTAAAAACATTAAAACTTTTTGGGATTTGAAGCTGTAAAAGAAAATGTAACCACTGTCTTAATAGATGCCAAGTATAACTGTTACACTGTAAATAGGCAATTAAATGCCTTTTTTCCTTTGTCTTGCTGTTGTTGTCTCAAGTTAGTAACACTCGCTTGCAGTCAAGTTAACATTCACTATGATTGAAAAATCCATGATGTTGTATCAACTTCCCCTCAAATGATTGAGCAATCCACTGTGTTGGATCAATTGCATCCTGATTACAGCTAACTGTAGTTAACTCTTTGAACAATTTTTGCCTTCGTGTGTCTGAATCTTTCAACATTCTCCTGCTCTGAATGTTATCTGTAGAGTGAAGTGGCAAAAGTGGTTGAGACACAGACTGGCTTGGAGCGTCAACTAGAGTTGATTGAAACACATCAGCAAGAGGTTTGAATATATGACCTTTATTTAGATTTAATGTTGTGTAGTGCTTTTATATTAATGCATCATTCTCCCCTGGGATGAAGATGCATATAGATGCTAAAACTGAACAATGCAGGCTAAGTTGATATTCTTGTAGGTTAAGAATTAAAATCTTCTCATATTAGCATATCTCACTAGTTGTTGTGATTTACTGTGACTCCTGGTCATATCATTCTTTTTAATGGTTTTAAGCCTTCTTTATATTCATTTAATATTTTAACTGATCGTTAATTACTTTGTTTGCTTCTTAGGTTGACAAGGCATTGCAGAGTTTTGAAGAAGAAGCTGAGCGTATCTTCAAGGAAGAGAGTGGATTGCTGGTTGAGGATGATGTTGCAGCTACTAGGGACTCCATGTGAATAAATTACCCGCCTACCTGTTTCAATTGACCATTTGTGTATTTTGTGCTTTTATGTACCCTCTTAAATTTTATTAGTCTTGTTCTTTTAGTGTTACTGGCTCCTTTTCTTTTTGTGTATTTATTTGTGGAAAAGGATCTTGTTACTACATTCTTGAGGTGCCTGATTAGAAAGTGTGTGCATGTCAAATTGTCTATCTCTGTGAGATTGCTGCGTGCTTATTAACCTATGGAAGCTTGTTACGAGAGGTTGATATTTGCCATCTCTTTTATGTCAGGTACGAGCAGGCAGAAATCATTGAGATGGAAATGGAACAAATGGCAGAACAACTAAAATCTGTTATTCAGACATTAAATGCAACTCATGTGAGGCTTTATGTTTGGTTTTAAATATTTATTCAAAGGGATATCATGTCCTAACTCAATATTTTTCCTCTGTGATAGGGAGGGAATCTTGAAGCTGTAGATGGCATGACTCCTATTGATGTGGTTGTCCGTATTCTGAACAACCAGCTCAGTTCATTGATGTGGATTGATGAAAAGGTTAGTGGCAGTTCTTGCTTGCGTGCTTGGGATCGTTTATAATTTTTCAGTGTTCTCCTTTCTTAGTTTTGGTGTTGCACACCAGTCATCCGCATCAGTCAAGCCACCTGACCTGCTTGCACATAATACACAATGTGCGGAACGTTATATCATTCAAGAACTAGTAGTACTCCCGAGTCTCATTTAATTTTCTTGTTAGGCTGGTGAATTCTCCAACCGCATTCAAAAGCTTGCAAATCATGGAGCGGCTGCTGATAGAGATTTGGCAAGTACAAGATTCTGGCGTACATGATCGTCTGCTATTCTTTGGAGAGGATTCTGTTTTACACAATTTAACAGGAGATACAAAGAGACCAGGTACTATACATGCCGTTGCCGTTGGTTCAAGAGATCTTTGTAGTTTGACTACCTGGACTTTATTCCCAGTTTCTTAATTTGTCCTCTACTATTTTGTGGAAAACTCTATTTGTACTTTGTTTCCCTGTGTATCTGTTACCGGTTGAGCAACAATTTGTGGCGGAATGAAGTCTTAAGCAAAATCTCCTTTTCCATGTTCCTATGCTCTAGACTTGCATTTGGAGGTTTTGTCAGGAATCTCTATAATTTCATCTTTTAGTTGCTTCTTACATGATTGTTCGTCTAGTGCCGGCTTGCTGTGATTCCTGGATTCATTTTCAGCTTTTGTTTCCGAATCCATTCTTAGTGGCCATCACTTGTGTTCAAGTGTAGATGTGGACATAGCCTTCAAGAAGACATTCCAATTCCAAAATGTGATCAGGTAATCCTTGAGATAAAGAGTACCAAAAGACTAGCAGACCGATTTGTATCTCACTTACCTGAATAGATAGGTGCTCTCTGGTAGACAGGTTTCCAGATATCCTGTCAAATGCTAAACAGGAAATTGTCTGTTATGGGTTAAAATGAAGCCTGTTCCACGGGTTTTATTCTATAACATGATCGTGAGGATAACTCTGGACTTTACACTGTTACTGATTACTGCCAGTTCGAGTGACGCGATCGACCATATCTCTCAAACTTTTTATCAATAGATTTAGATCGGACTTCCACTCGTTCTTTCCTTCTTTTGTGAAAAGGAATTAAGGCAAAAGAAAGATACCTTTATAAAGCAGAGAAGCACGGGGATACCAATACCAATACCAATCAGAGAATGAAGCAGATATTTGCATTGGGCATTTATTTTTTCCTGTCTAATCATGGCCTTTTATCTTTACTTTTTCTCCATGGGGCAGTCATGGTTGACAATAACTAGGAAAGGAGAGGCAGCTATTAATGGTTTACAATAAAGTTACTGAGACAAAAAAAGAAATAAGAAAAAAGGAGAAGAAGAAAGATAGGATGGGAGTGGGGAAGAAAGAAAGACCCTACTTCACGTCTCTAATTGCTCTGAACTTATCGAGTCTTAAAGTCCTAAACACACGCCAGAGCCTTCTGCTCTCCATCTCCTTTATTGTCCGTGTAAATCGATTCCCCCTCCCTTTTTCTTCTTCCTTCGTCCAAAAGCAGAAAGTAGGCGAAAGACAATACGTGTTTCCTTCCTCGAATTCTTTTCCGTTTTAAAATTGGAACAAAGAGGATTACAATTTACACTTTTACAGGGAGGGTCCACGCTCTCCATTACGTTGAACGGCGGCCGTGGGGTTTATTCTGAATACGAGGATGTGTGAATCCCTCTTGTTGGACTTCAATTCAATTCCTGGTGTACTCCCGTAACATCATTTGCTTTGTTTCAACACCACCAAGGCCATTGTTTTTGGCACTATCTAAATGTATTGACTTGTGGGTGGGTCGGCGCTGCTGCAGGAAGCTAACGATGCCATTGTAGGCATGCATGCACAAAGAGATCAATCGCTTTAATTTTCATCTCTTTTTTCAGCATAGATACTGCTTAGATCCTTCGAGCTTAATTGACCCGACTGACGCCCACCCTTTAGAGCTTTTCAAGTGTTTAACTTTAATAATCCACTATTATAAAGGCAAATCTCTCCGAAAAAAGCTTCAAGAAGAAGACCCTGTTACGATGAGTCTATACGTGACTGACTCGGGCTCAATCGTGCTCACTACCATGATTAATCAAATTTTAAAAGTATTCTCCAGATAAACTGCATATGGTTGGGATTACTGCTCCCCACCGTGAAGACACACACCCATAATCCATCTAATGCCTAATCCCACTACGGAACTGGAAGCAACTTGAGGGGAAAACTCATGATAGATTTCAATGGTTGGTGGCATCAACTTGAAGAAGAAGAAGAAGAAGAAGAAGATTTGGTAAAAAAGAAATCTTTCATGAAATTCACTAGCGAGTGCATGCTTTTCAGCCAATTAAATGGTGTCAAATATTATTGTTTCTTCCGACAGAATGTCCCAGAAATGTCTCACTTCATGAGGAGTAAGGATTCAATTCGTATTCATATGAAACTTTAGCAAAATTAATGCTTGATACTTATAATTCAGCTCATTGGTTCTGTAAATGGGTATATATATATATATATATATATATATATATCCCATTCACCGAAGTAATCGAATCTACCACTCATTCATCATTTCATGCCTGCCTCCACAATATAAAGCTAGATTTTGAAAATGTTGAAGAAGAAGAAGAGTAAATTTGCGTATAATTAAGAGAGCAGCTTTCTTTTCCCAAAAGAAAATAATAGCTCTTGGAAACGGGAGGAGGGTCCTTAATAAAAGTAACGAACAATCACTGGAGCTCAATCAGTTCCTAAAAAGTATATATTTTAATCGAACACTTGAACGTCTTAATAACTGCTACAGTAGTGAACTTGGAGGGTGATCAGTGTAGCTATCACATGGCACATGTCGGAGATCGATCATCAAGACGCCGGACAATTAGCTGCTTTCTTTGGATACTCAAAACCTTAACAGTGAACACTGCACACTGAGAAACTCCTGCAAATCGATCGCAAGGCTTCAAAGAAACAAACAAACGGCCAAGTGCAGCTAGCTAGTTGATATATAATTAAATAACGAAGAAGCCACAATATATGAATGAGACGTTTTAATGTTGCAGGTGATCTGTTTCCCGGCACTCTCTGAACTTATCTTCTTCTCTCTTTGGCGAATTTTTTTTCCGTTCCAAAGGGAAAGAAGCAAAGAAGACCCGATTAGAAGAATCAGCTTCCCACATGATGAGTCACATGCATAACATAAATGATTAGTAGTGTGACTGATCAGATTTCCAAAGTGACCTGTGGTCTCTGAAAATGGCTTCACATGTCGCCGGATTTAACAAATGGGTAAAGCATTTTTGACCGGTGGAAGGGGATTAGGGGGAGTCCGGGGAGCCCCGTAGTTATTGGATTCGCTCCATTAAAATAAATGGAGAAGCAGCCATGATATCGGCTAGATAGATGTTGCGGGAGAGGTGGAGTCGATGTTGGCCATTCAACTCCTTGTTAATTTCCCACTACTATGGCATAAATCTACTACCAAGGATCTTTCCAAATGCTTCGTCCCATCACCTCGATCGATCTTTTCCGTAAAAAAATAAAAAGAAAGGGAATTAAGTAAATGCTAGCTAAGTGATGTGCTTGACCACAAATCCAGTACAGATCAGTGAAACCCCGTTAAAAGATCATTTCCACCTCCAGATTTCGTTGCATCTTCCCGCACCTTCAATATATATGTCAAACGTTTTGGTTAGAACCCTTGACTACGGAATCGTTACAGATCAAAGGAAAAAAAAAAAGAAAAAAAGAAAGAAACAGGAAGGTATCGTTCGTTTTCATACTGTAATAATACTGAAAATGGGTCTTGAATACCTACCTGGTGAGGAGGTGGTTCTCTGTTCTTTCTTTCTACCATACGATGTGGAGTGTCAGCAAGGACCACACTTTTAATTTGTACTCTTTTAACTACATTAATTAAATTCGCCAAAAGAACTATATATTCGGTTGACGGACACAGTCGACGTCGCAGCAGAAACCCAGAAACAAAACCCACGAACATTAACATTTCCGATTCCTTCAACCTGACTTATATCGCAGAGTTACAATAATAAGGTAACGATGATGATTATTGGCATCCGATCGAGGCTGTGGTCCACTCCCCCATTTCCGTAAAGAGCAGCATGTTCCAGATTCTGCTTTCATGGGTTTGTTCTTTTTGCTTTTTAAGATCAAATCACGCTGAATGCCGGGACTCCGTTTTAGAATTTTTCTCAAAAGCCCCAAGTGGGGGTGGTGGATTTCGGGCTAATCGTTATCCCATTTTCCGCAAAGCATCTCATGTGCAGAAAACGAACCAGGGCGAAGAAGATTAAGCGTCGAGTCACATCTCCAATGGAACCATTTTTAGGGTTCCGAACGTGGACGGCATTTTATAGAGACATACGTGGAGATTCTTCGAGCTTAAATTAATCTCGACTTTCCATGTCTGCATGACCGTGACTCGTAAAAGGGCGGAGGAGACGATGGGGAGAAGAAGAACAAAGACAGAAACAGGCGCGTTAGGGAATAGGGAGGCCCGTCACGTGACTGGTCCGGAGACAAAACGTGCGTCCCATGTGACGACAAACCCTCCCTCCCTAAAATAACCTTCTCTTATGTTACATTTACGGACAACCCCCCCAAGGGAATCCTGTCAAACCGGTCAACCAAAACGCTAATCCCGTCAAAGCCGTCCCATTTAAGACAACGTGCAATGAGACTTCACGAAATATGCTTTCATTCTAATTAATTTTATCACTATCACACGCCCTTACAATTAATTCTAAGGGGAAGAGAGACTAAAGAGGAGAGAGAGGGAGGAGGATAAAAAATATATATATATATATATATATATAAAAAAAAAAAAAAAAAAAAAAAAAAAAAAAAAAACCCATTTGACATTTCTTTCACAAAAAAACACCCCTAAAAATTATATTTTTTTAAATTTAATAACCCCTTACGAGTTACGCCTTCTTCCTCTTCTTCTTTCTTTCTTTGATATCAAAAGGAGGAATCTATTATGACCACAACAGATTATCGAAAGAGCACACAGCCACAACCGAGGGGGGAAGAGAGCGGCGGCGGGTGCGGCGCCGCCGCCGCCACACTCTCCCGCTTTCCTTCCGCGTCGTTTATAGTACAAATCGACTCGCTTGTCGGAGCGATTCCGCGACTCAGTGATGCGGGGCGGCGGCGAGTGGGGAACCCGGTTTGGCGCACTGGTAGCACTTGGCGAAGAGTCCGAACGTGTCGACCTGCCTCACGAAGTTGGTCATGCTGGCCCACCCGCCGAAGCCGAACCCCACCACGAAGATCCACACCACGATGAACGCGTTCACCACGTACATCGCCGTCCAGCTCGGGAGGAAGGACGGAGGCTTCTCCGCCGCGTTCTGTCAAACAACGACAACCAACAACAACAAAACAAACTCGGGTGAGTTAATACGAGTCCAAAAACTCGGTAGGGAGAGGGGAGCGGGTCTGTGCCCTAAATAAATTATTGAGGTTTCTATCACAGAGTTGATAGAAACCTCCCAACGGCTCACAATATTTCCAAATCCGTACAGCATTGAATGCCGGGATGGGCATCTACCCAAACCCCCCTCGTGCCGCTCACGTGGACAACGGGCCTACATGTTGTTAAAGTCCACGTGTCGTATTATCCAAAGGGATATGCCACTTGCGGGTCCCGCTTAACAGAAACGGGAACAACTTTGGCCACTTTTATCCGGGACTATCGAGTCTTTGGCGAGGATGTTTCGGTCAAAAAGAAAAGAAAACACAGAAAACAATCTCTATACGTAGTTCCGTTCTAGAGAGTGTACATTCATAACAAGGCTTTCATACGCTAGGGTAAAATCGTAAAACTAAGACTCGGGCTACGCAGAGAACAAAATATGACGGCCATGTCCGACACGAACATGTTTGACAGATGACAGGACACTGACTTGTTACCATTTATGAAGAAAAGCCTAAACTACCCTCCACTTTTCAGGAAAGGACAAGTAGTCCAACTTCCGGAGTAAGAGGGGGCGGCTTTGAGGTTGACGTAACCCAGGTACGGGACTCCGTCGCATTACAGAAATCGCGCCATTCCTGGCAACAGCCATCAAACAACAAAATCTCAGGGGGAATTTTCCAGGTTTTAAAGGGCGGAGGAGATGACGATTAAAGAGACTTTGTAGAGTGGAGTCCGGAAAAAGAAATATACAGAAACGTCAAAAGTAGACGGTTTCGAGCTTTTTAGGGAGGGAGGAAGAGAACAAGAGAGCGGAAACGGACCGATCAAAAAGCTTTTTAACAACTGGGACGGGAAAAAGATTAAACTGTCCTTCTTTCCCTAAAACCGCAAAAGACCAAAACCATCGCCGGCTACTGACCAATGAGCAGATCGGGGGGATTGGAAGCTTAGTGCCGTGTCGGTATGTGGCGAAAAAGAAATGGGCATTTGGGTGGTGGTGAAACTTGGGATGTCTGAGACTCCGAGACGTTCGATCGAGTATATAATGTTATTTTTATAATTACCTGTCTGGCAGAGGCCTTTCTGTAAGTGAGCATATGCGCGAGGGAGGGGATGATGTAGACGGTGAAGCTGACCAAAAGCGCCCCCACGGCGGAGTTGATCGGGCCGAAGAAGGGGAAAATGATGGCCAGAAACCAGATGGGTACGACGACGGGCAGCCTCGCCACCGCGCGCAGGCAGATGCTCTTCGTATCGTGGACGCCGATCACTTTCTCCCACACGAAGTACAGAGGCGTGCAGGCGAACCCGAAGGTGATGAACTGAATTTTAATCAAAACAAACAAACAAACAAACAAACAAAACGTACGTGTTAGGAGAAGAAAGAAACCCGGATAATCTATCTTCAGATAAAAGGGAAGAAAAGAGCGGCGGACCTGATGGATGAGCATGAGAATGACGGCGGCGTCGCGCCAGGCGGACTTGGGGAGGAGGGAGAAAGCGTTGGAGTGGTTGAGGAGCTGGTCGCCGAAGGCCCAGTAGACGGCCGCCGCCGACGGCAGAGTGAGAGTGAATACGTAGAGCGTCGCGAGAAGGTAGATGTACTTGAACTTCTGGGGCTTCCACATCGCGTGCATGATTTCCCTGCCACAGCCGGGGGAGAACAAACGAAGCTCCGTCAGGGGGTCAGCGTTCCCGGCAACCACGACCAAAGGGTAAAAACGTAAAACAAATATTCCTCCACTTATAAGGTAAAGGTTAATTTCGTAAAAAAAAAAATAATAATAATAAAAAAAAAAAAAAAGGACGGTGAACCACTTCAGTGGGGGGGGGGGGAACAAAAGCTGCAAGCGACACGAACACTGTAAACTAAGAAAAAGAGCCGGCAAGTGCCGCTGTCCGAGCTTAAGCTTTTTTTAGAACTATGAAATTTTTAAAATTTTCACTTTTAATCCATATGGATTAATGGTGGATTTATTGCAGCAGAAGCCGGAGATAACTTACACGGTGACAGCGTGGCCGCCGAAAGTGTAGAGGATGTTGGTGGCGCCGGTGAAATAGAGAACCAGCTTCTTCGGAGCCGTGTGAGCGACGCCTTCGACCTGGCAACGGAAACGAAGAGGATAAAAGGGACTTTCTTTAAAAATCAGTACTACACTGCCCACAAATGCGGTTTCGGCGTGTAAACTTCTGATGAATACGTACAGAAAAAGTCGCAGAGAACAAAATCAGTGATGATTTATAAACCGCAATAAATAAAAACGGAACGGAGGCTCAAAATTTAATCTTTCTTTTCTTAATTATTAAAATGGGGGTATTACTAGTACCTGGCCGTGAACGAGAGATGCAATCGTCAAATACCAGGCTGTGTATGTCGTCATCCCGAGACCGAGGAAGGACCAGATACGGTAATTGTGGAAGGAAGGGATGAAGACGGTGGTGGCGCAACAGGCTCCGAAGATGTACGTCCATGTACGCTTGTCCAGCCGGTCGTTTATGTAGTAGATATTACTGTTCATGTTGAAGAAATCAGAACAGTCCTTCGGGTAATAAGAATGAGAGACGGGAAAGAATGGCAGAAAGAAGAAGAATAATATGTGCACCTGGCGCAAGCGATTAGTTGGATAACGGAGCCAAAGAGGAGGAAAGTGCAGTTGAAGGCCAGTCCGGCAGCCTTCCAGTAAGGACCCAATAGTCCGTCCAGAACTTCGAACCACTGCAATAATCCAGAAGAAACTCAGAAAATTTTCGCCTCGAACACCCATTAATAATTAGAAGTAATAGAAGAGGGACTGGATTCACTTCACTCCCGGAGTGAGATTTTTTTTTTTTCTTTTTTTTTAAAAAAACTATCTCAAGGGTCCCTCCCTTCCGACGGTCAGATCAGAGAAAAAAAAAAAAAAAATCTCTGACCTCTAATACGTGACAGAAATTGTCTTCTCATTTATTAGCTTTTGCAGCAAGCAAGCACCGGATAATGTCATAAAGCTAAAAGAAATTTAAGGTTCATCTTCTAAATCTCGCCCCCCGCTCTCTCGGGCGAAGAGGAAAAAAGTTGGTCAAAAGAAAATGACGAGGGGGTGATGAAGAAGAAGATGTTTGGGACTCCATTAACGGATTTCGGGGGATTGGTGATGGAGAAGAGACTACACCTGAATGACGTGGTTCTTGAAACTAACGTTCTCCTTCTCCTTTCGGCTTCTGTACTCTACATAGAGCACACTTATGAGATACGCCGTCCAGCTTCCCATAAACCCGTAAAACAGCTGCAACAGAATCCCGGACAACATTCCAAGCTGGGAAAAGGAGTAAGGCAGCGTCAACAGAACCTGAGCGACCTGTGTCAAGGAAGAATCAAATAAGAAACAAGAAAAGGGATCAGTAGAGAAGAGGAGATTGTTAAGTGGAGTTAGAGGTAAAACAAACACTTCTCTTCAAAGATGAAATTTTGCTCACTTGGTTTGAGGCGCAGCTGAACCAGGCGTCGTAAACGGAGCCTCCATGCCAGAGGAAGCTTTTCATGTTAAAACCGGAATGTTCTTCCCTTTCTTCCTCCTTGCCATCGTGCTCCGTCTCGTTGAAGCTCTGGACGATCGCCTCCTCCGCTTGCTTTTGTGGCAACATCTTCAAACGTCAAAATCTGCAAAAATCAGAAGAACGGAACAGACAGTAAGACAAAGTTCGACTCCGAGGAATCGAAAGCGAAAACTCAGATCCAAACAGCTTAGTTCTCACACAATCAACAAACACGCCCCCAACGAGAGGAAAAAAAAAAAAAAAAAAAAAAAAAGACCCCCGCTTCGATTTCCCGAGATCTGACCCCAGCCAGAGGACTCACCTTCCCGACTCGAGGTTTTGTTGGACGTATCCGCTTTCCAGTGCCTTTTCTTCAGAGTGGGAGCAAGCCTGGGAGGATTGCGAGCGTTACCCTCTCTGCAGACTGCAAATGGGTCCGATCCCTATCCCTACCTTGTCTTTTTGGGAGGAGAGAAGGATAGCGAAGATATGGAATTGGACGAGTGGAGAAGCAGCAGGCGCATTAACAAATAACTTGTGTTCGGAGGAGCCTCCAGTCCGATTTGTAAAGCTCCCAAGTTCCCCTTTCAATGCCTGTATTATTACCGAATCTCTCAGCCAGCAGGCGGCCGAAAAAGGTCTTAAATGCGCAGCTCTCGAAAACCGAGTTGCCTTGCGAGAGTAGTCCTTCACGAAAGCTCAGAAGATAGCAGTGGGCAGCAGAGAATTAGATTTAGGGTGGAGAGAGAGAGAGTAGAGAGAGAGAGAGAGAAGGAAAGCTGAGTGAGCTCCCCCTCTCTTTAGACTCTTTACAGCAGCTCACTGAGCACCGCCGTAAAACTTACCTTCTCTTCTTAGAAATTCCCCTTTCCTTCTTCCTTTATGAGCGACCTCCTCTCTTGCAGAAGCAGAGGAATGGAGATCTGGCGTAAAGGAGGTCGATCTGATCAGAGACAAAGGGTTTTATAGGCCGAACACCCGTCGTAAACTCCAAAGGTCTAAAGACAAAATACCCGTCCGGAAATCTGTTCTTCTGCAACGAGATCCAACGGAACGCAAAGAAGAAAGAGAAGAAAGCTCTTTTCGTTAAGAGGTTAGCACTTAGCAGCAGAGGTTCTAAACAAGAAAAAGAAAAAAAAAAACCCGTCGTAACCTCTTTATCTTCCTCACTCTCTCTCTCTCTTTCCGTCGAGAGTTGGCAGAGGTTCTTAACTTCTGCTTCAGTACTCTGCTCCCGGCCGCTCTGCGTCCCCTTTTAAAACGCTCAGATCCAAATCCCAATCAAAAATAATTCCCCCCGTATTTTTATTTACCACTTTAGAGTTTAGACTTTCCAATTTTCATTATTTCATTTAATGTTATTAACTTATTATTATTATTGCTTTTCTTTGTTTGCCTTTCGAAGTTACTTAACAATTTCAACTTCTTGAGGAGGAGGCTGGCTGCAAAAACATCAGCGCATTACGCACTCAAGCTGTCGCCGACTCCCCGTGTCGCCGGGTGGGTCGGGTTCGTGCCTTCGTGGGTCAGCCAAAGTCGCGACCGGGTTAATGATTAAATATTACTTAAAAATTCCGGATCGGAGACACGGACCCAACCGTGTTACACACATCGGCGAAGCTTCGAGCTGTCGGCTCAAGCCGGGGGTTGCGGGTCCCGCCACTCGTCGCACGCTATTAAAGCAGACGAGCCCACGGTTGGCGCTGCTGCCGCCTGCCGCCTGCCGCCGACGACGTCCCTTTTCTCCGACGGCTCGGTTGGCCGTGCGACGGATGTGGGTCCGCAACAACCCGTCACCACGGCTGCTTCAATTATAGTCTTATCCGGTAAGGTTTCTTTTATAAATTATAAATAAAATATATAATATAAAATTATATCTATTTTCTTGTTTTTTTAAATTTTAATACTTTAATCGTAATAAGTAAATAAGTAATAATATAACAAAAATATATATATAATTTATTTTTTCTTTCTTTTAAAGAAAGAAATCTGTTATTTTTGTCTTCAGAAATGACTGAAATTTTATAGTCGGATAATTTTCAGAGATTTTTTTTTCAATAAAAAGAATGCGGAAAAGATGTTTTTTTAACTTGGACAATTTCACTCTCCTTTCCGCCCTCGCAAGAACAAAAGTGAAAAAGAAGGGAAAAAGAAAAGCACGCTGTGCGGTGTGACCGTAATGAAGATGGCCGTTGAGTGAACCGAACCGGCCGGGTTTACGATGTTAGTGGCTGCTAGACGACGTGGTTAATTAAGTGCAGCTTATACGCTTTTATTAATCATTGTATCCCTTTTTTTTTTTTTTTTTTTTTTTTTTTTTTTTTTTTAAGGTTTTTTCGGTTCTCGTTTATTGAAGGAATTCGAATGCGATATAACAGAGAAAAAAAAAAAAACCCTCCCCCAAGTTCGGTCGTGCCCCGGTTGGAAGGGGATTTGTCGTCTCGGTGCGGTTCAGCCCCGCCCCCACTAACCCGACCCCCTTTTCCCCTTCTTTGATAAAAATGATATTTGGTCTTCCTCCCTCTCTCCCTCTCTCTCTCTCACTAGTCACCCCAGTCGCTGTTCTTTACGTAAATCACCTGGTTTAGTGGAGGCATAATGATTAATGACCGGATTTTGACGCCGAAGCGCCACTACGGAGAAAATTCGGCATATGTTCCTTTCTCCCCTCGGGCCTTCCCTTTTTCATTTATTTTTTTCCTTTCTTTATTTACCAGTACCCTTAAAAAATTAAAAAAAAAATATATATATATATATATATATATATACATATATATCTTTGATGATCTCTCCTTCGTTAGTAGCTTTGTGGCCAGAGAGAGTTAATTAATAAAATAATATAGTTTAAGAGTGATGTGGGAGGGGGTGGGCTTTGACGCCGTTGGGGGCGGGACCGGAGCGGGAGAATCTCTTTACGGAGGGGGGGGGTGGGGTGGGGGGCCCGCCCGGGGAGTCGAACCGATCGACATCACACCGAGACGGGAAATGCCTTTTGGATGGAGCGAGTGGGTGTGCATTTGATACTTTGATAGTTGATACCCCCCACTCACGCAACCCCACTCTCTTACTTCCCTAATCCCTAACACTTTCCTTTTCTTACTTCCGTTCTTCTGTATCAATGTGTCATGCATGTGTGCAACTTGTAATTATTTCATACTCTTCCCATAATTATTCATATGACGAAAGCTAGTCACGTAGGAAAATGTACATGAACATTACATCAACAAGTCTCACTAATATCTCCAACAACCACAATCTAAGTTCATTTTGTTTCATTATATATATATATATATATATATATATATATATATATATAAGATGTTGATTAGCATAAGAGAAGATAAAATAGAAAGTAAGAGAAGATTAGAATAAAAAAGGTTAGGGGCATTATAAGATGTTGATTAGCATAAGGTTTAATTTAAGCAAAAAGCAGTAGCTATTGATAGGTCTTCTTTCTCCGATCCCCACCACCCTTTTTTCCCTTCGTTTGAAGCTATAATTCATGTCACGCTTCATCCATACAGAATTAGTTAACATGTAATCTTCCTTCCCAAACCCGCTTTTCTTTGTTAATTAGGTTGTTTAGTCTTCACATTATCACCTTAATGATAGCCGGTTCCAAAGCATGATCGGCAGATGCTTTGTTTTTTTTTTTTTTTTTTTTTAATTACAATTTACTATCGAATTAAGGACTGAATAAAGGTTGATTGGTATTTGATACATCGTGACATATGAGTGATGTAAGGCGGACGAAACATAAAATAGAAAGGTATTGTGCGTCACGGCGGAGGAGGAGGAGGAGGAGGAGGAGGAGGAAGATTTTTTTTTTTTTGGCGAATCCCGAGAGCCGCCACCCGCATCGACGGCGGCGCCACCGAGTCCGCGTTTTCACGGGGACAGGGGAGGGTAGGATTCGTTTCGGGTTTTACACAGTGAAAAATATATTTGGCGACTCGCTTGGATGTCGCCCTGCGTATTAAAAAAAAACGGGTTGACTTTACGGGTCGAGGGGGGCTGCTTGACTCGGGATCCGAGTCGGGGAGAAATTAAGGAGCAGCGAAGGTCCGGATGACGCGATTCCCGAGTTTTCTATTCGGTTCCGCCCCCTCTGCTCCTCCGGGATCTCTTCTGGTTCACGCTTAGTAATTTTTTTATTATCGGCCGGTTCTGACGACTGACTGACCCGGTTTAATCGCGTAATTAATTCTCATAGTTATTCTACACGTCTCTGATGACAGATCGTCCCGCGCGTCTTGAAGTAACTCACTAACTCGTCTCGTCTCATAAGACTCATATAACTCACTCACTCGGTGATCCAAACTCAAACCCACCCACTTGAGCGTGCTTCTTCACTTTCTTCGTCTTTCTCGCGAGATACGAAGTGGAAACCCAGAAAAAAAAAAAAAAAAAAATATATATATATATATATATATATATATGTAGAACAATCTGACTGAGAGGAACGGAGAAGCTCCCATGAGAGACGCTGACCACCTCCATAATCTAAAAACAGGGGCGTGAAAAAGTTGACTTTTCCCGTGGGGCGACCGTTTGCTGTTAAACGAAGCCATGTCCGGGATCTGTATTTTGCTCGACTCTCGAAGACGATGGAGTGGTGCAGAGTCCAGCTTCGAGAGTCGAGGTCGATCAAATGAGTACAGGTTTCTACTTTAATCCGGGTTAAAAAAAAGTTATTTAATCAGAACATGGCGGTTTGGATCGGAGAAGGCAACGGTGGGATTGAGTTGCCTGGCTTTATGGGCACATACGCATGTGAGTCTCAATATGGGGGGTTTTCCGTTTCTTGGTGATGTCTCTGAGAACGAAGGGAGAGGAGAGAAAGGGAAGCACGATGCGATTTGGGGCTCACCCGCACCCAGAAAGGTGCTGCGCTTGCCGGCCGGTCGGTTCCGGCCGGATTTGGGTTTTCTATTTGGGTTATTCCACTGCATAAACAGAAGCAATTGGAGCACCGCTGAAATGCATCGTTTCCGGTGTGTTCCGAGCAACTCTCCGGGAAGATCGAGATTTTCCATGTGAATTTGTGATTCAAATGGACTTCAAACTTCAAACCCAGCAAGAGAGATATTATTTTTCTTATCGGCTTTGAATGAGATTTCTGATTTAATGTCGGCTCAATGATTTGCTATGATCTGCTTACTTGAATTCAGAGATTCCTGACCTCCATCACCTCCCAGTGATCCAGCAAAAGCCTGCGATTTGTACTTGTTTTTAAAGGACAAGTTGTAGTTGCCGTTCCATGCATAACAAAATTTAATGGGATTTAAAGCAATCTCTATTCGCCAACCACCCTTCACTGATCCTCTTAAGCTGGGTTCTTTGGTTTTTTTTTTTTTTTTTTTTTTCTCTCTAGCAGAGCAGAGAAAAAAAAAAAAAAAAAAAAAAAAAACATTCGGCACTGATATAAGCAAGTGGAAATGCGTTCACTTTAGGAATTTATGCTGCAGAATACCATTTAAGTAGAGAAGAACACTGCGAATAGAAAGTAAAATACGGAAAAAATTGATAGAAAGTCACACATTTTGTCATTAATATGCTGAAAATTGTGAGATATGAAGACGATAGGAACCTATAACTAGATCAGTCCCCCAATTCTCACTATGTTTGTATTATTCATACTGAACCTCTTAACGAAAAATTGATGATTGATGGGCATCGCTTATCTAATCCAGCTCTATGACAGCAAACCCAACCATAATCAAACAAAGACCCTCCAGGAGTGATACCGAGAATAGTTTATAACAGATCTCATGATATCATTGAAGATCAACAAAATTAAAATCTTTAGTGCACTTAATTATACTGAAGAGAGAGAACGTCTTCGATTCACTAGTACTGGAGGCGGCCGAAGAATATAAGAGGGGTGATTCGAATAAGCCAGGTTTACTGGTGGCAGTGGCATTACTAATTGGATGTTTTGAATTTTGATCTGATCGAAGAAAAAAATAGAATTAGAAAGAATCGAAGGGGGGGAAGAGGGTCCACTGTGAAGAATGGGAATTGAAAGCAACCTCTTGACTCTTGAGATAATAACTTGAGAGAGTGTTTTTTTTTTTTTTTCTTCCAAAGCGAGAGCTCATCTCTTCCTCTGTTAGTGCCTACAGGGCTTGTCTGAAAGCTGTCTGCCCAGAGGGGGATTAATTGCAGATGGTTGTCCATGAATGAAAGCACAGGGAGTGGAACTTCCATAGTTCTTCCATGAGCCAATGGCTCTCCAGGTTACTGAGGGAAAGAAAATGCCCAGATATCCCTTCCCATCAATCTTTTCACACAGAAGCTTCTAACATTTGATGATGGAAATTCGGACTGTGGCAGGCTTGGACTTATGTGGCCATTAACCCAGGAGAGCAGCAGCAGCCTCCCTCATCTGAATCTGCGACCCATGGTCCATCTTCTTATGAGTTTATCTTGGACAAAGTAGTGAAATTTTTTCACAGAGTCAAAGGAATCATAGCCGTTGGATGGGAGGGCAGGCATGGTGGACCCAGGGTGAAAGGGGCAGTGAACACCATTATGGGGACCACGGTGGGGATGTGGAAGATAAGGGCCATTTTGGGAGTTAATGCTCTTCTACATCAACTTGGCTCCCTGTCTCTCCTCCCTCTCCCTTTCTCTTATCCTCAGCCTGGGGTTTGGTCTTCCCTTAGCTGGAAGACCCTACCCCACTCTCAATTCCGGGTCCCCCCCACCACATCTTACTGCACCAATTCACTCTACCACTCCCCACTCCTTCTCCATCCGCATACCTACCTTCCCCCCTCACATACTCCAACAAAAGAAGAGTCAATGACATCTCACCTAATACTGGAAAAAAACCCGGCTAGCTCATCCATATTTCAAACGAGTCCATGTGAATCGGCAACTAGTATTTATAATCGTGCGTGGATTAGTCGTCTCAAGTGGTTCATATATAACCCGTGATCTGTTGTATATGTTCTTGGTTTAGTAGCAAATCTAATAGGTGTTGCTTAATCACCGACTCGCGTTCGTCGATCTTAATCACTCGGGAGTGGGACGAATTTGAGGGGATTGATGGAAGCGCAGCCTGGGGTCCATGTCTGATAATGGAGGCCCACTCGGGGTAGGGTACTCGAGAAGGGATGAATGCCTCAGAATGGGAAAAAGAACCTTTCTTTGATTGAAGGGGAATGGAACGGCGTCAGCTGCAGCTGGGCAATCAAGTCCGAGGACCAGCTAATGAAGATGTGGGTGGTGGACCCTGGTGTGGATCTTCGAATCTGAGGGAAGAGAGAGGACGATCGGTGGGCCCACCGAGGCATTTAATGTAAATGCGCGTGGAGACCAGAAGAAAGAAACTCATTAATCTTTATTTATTTATATATATATATATATATTTATTTGTCTGACCGCGTGGGGACGGTGAAGACAGACATTCGAGCGGGCCCTCTCGTGATTATCACGTGCTACCTCCCCCGTCGGATGATGGACAGTACTAGATCCTTCCACGTGGCAGCAACCTTTTTCGGGTTGGAAGTACCGGTAACCGAAATAAGAGCGGGGGGGAAGAGGGTAAGGATTTGGGTTTTTTTTGGGATCACCAGAATATGAGAGAGAGAGAGAGAGACACACACACACACACTGACACACACATTTTGAAGGGGGAGTAACGCTGTAACGCTGTAACGCTGAGTTGGTGAGAGATGCTTTTCCGTCACGCGTGGCCCCCGGCGCATGTGATACTCGTACGTCTTGTTTAAGCCCTCGAGTCCGGTCAAAAAATGGCTCGAGCCGGAAAAGCTGGAGGTATAAACGTGGACCTCCGGGGTCTTCTTGAGTCGGAACATTTTTAGATGGGAAAGGGAGGCCCACGTGGGCCCGGCGGTCAGGGCAAGAGGACAAGATCTTCGTTTGGCTTGAGGTGCCAATGTGGTGGCCCACCGGACGTGTACACCTTAGATCCGCCGATCCAATTCCATCACATAATTGCAACTCGCCAGGCTTGCACGTGGGGGTGAAGCCGCACGTCGCCTAGTCCGGGCCACCCAGCGATCGAACGGACGGACCCTTTCCCTTCGGCGCGCGAGACCCAGTTTTTCTTTTGACTGTGAAGGCCTCGTGGGGTGGGATCTCCACAAGATATGTGATAAGATTCACCATACCAAATAATTGATTCCTTTTTTTTTTGTTCATTTCGATTCCACCCTTTTTGTTCTTCTTCTACTACTACTACTAACCTCGTCGTCTTTCTTTTGGATATCTCTTGCTGCTCATTTTGGGTTTAAGTGAATTCTATTGGTCAGCAGGGTATACCTGTTGCCGTTGCTTTCTCCCTTCGTCTTTTGCAGCCGGATCTGGGATGCTTAGAGACACAGACGGGAGTCATTAAATTAAGGATATGCTATATTCTAAGGTTTTCAAGGAGACCTGCTCCGTACTAATTACCTTCGACTGTACCCGGAACTGGATGACACGGCTATGTACTACTGACCATCAGAACTCGATTGAAACCGGAATTGGGTATCAGTCAACTCAACCGTCTTTTCAAACCCAAAATGAGGAGATGATCTTCAACGTCCGATCCTTCATTATAATTGATACAATGCTGGTGGTGGTTCCTTGTGCTGTCAGACGTTAAAACATGAAAGTTGGCAAGTCTTGAAACGAGTCCACGGTTGGCCTCTCTTTTTCTTCGCCTTCTTTTTCTCCACCAGTGGATCTTCGTAGATCTTCTTCCAAGTGGTTGGGATCGGAAGCGTATTATGGCAGACAGTAAGAAACCTAATATGCACTCAGTGGAGTTGAAAGGAGATTCACAAACGAGAAAGTCAATCACCACTAACCACTCTACCTGTCCCTCGTCAAGGAAGAGATTCTCAAAATCTAGAGGCCGTTGGTTTTCCTTTCCATTTAAATCACAGGGAAGTCACTCTTGATTAAATGATTACCGATTGACACGGAAGTGGCCATCAGATTCCCAACTGGCGTGGGTGAGAAGTAACTGACTAAGGGCGCCGATCCAGTTCTTTTACCAACGTATTCAAGAGTGCGGAATCTGAAATGATAACTGAGGAACGCTGACGAGCATGCCAGACAATGCAGCAGCATTACTTAGCCTTCCCCGGGACCCCTAATGGTCCTCTAATTCCCACCACTTCAAAGATCACTGCAGGGTTTGGTTGATCGTTTTAGAAGGAAGATCCGCAATCGGGATTCAGTGGCAGCTGTCTTCATATGCCTGCCCACCACGCTCTGGGATTTGTATGAGTCGCGTCCACAGGGCTTTACAATGTGCTGGATGACAACTAGCAGACCCTATATGGGCCACGGCTACATGCTGCTTTTTCAACCACCATGACTGAGCAGGCAAATCGTTCTTCAGAAGCTGTGAACGATGATCAGCCCCACAATACGAACTTGTCAAATCATTCTCGGAATCAAATGCCCTTCAACCGCTGTCGCCCTCGCCCCAAACAAAATGTACCAAAGATGTTCACGTTCCCTCCAAACACCTAGGCCAAGGATGTTGACCGCCGAGAACTGTCTTCTCCTCTCTTTGATTGATTCCCTACTTTACTGCACTCTCTAACATACATTCCTTTTCCTCAACCACAACTCCCAATGCCTATCCCAGGAAGCCTCCCCCGGAACTTCACTCTGAAGTTTCCACCTACAGATAAATTCCAACTGAAGCAAATATACATTGTCCTCATATTCCAAATTCTTGTCCGTGTTGTGGTCCCAAAGAGGTGACCATATCATCTCTCTCAAACAGCATTATTGAGCTCTGCAACTCTTAAGACAGATAAAACAATTGCTGAGCTTGCTCCACAGAGAGCAGGACTATAGTGAAGAGTGGTTTTGACCAAGGTAATTTCCAATAATCTTTTTCTGCTTTCCTTTTAATTTTGTTCTTACAAAGGATTTCCCTGAATTCAGGAAAGAATTTGCTTTGACAATCTTTTGCAATCTTTTGACAGACAACAGCATCCCATATACAAAAGAAGGGGTAGAGGCCACAAACATTTTACAGCACAAAAAAGATAAATACCAGGAGGAAAAGGATCAGAATGGCAAATATTTTGATTAAAAGCGACCTGTTCGAAGATATTCTGTTTAGATGCTTCAGAAGAGCACCACGGGCACTTTCCACATTTGCCAATGACTCATCCATGTTATCATCAATCCTGCATATGATCATTTGAGAGCATTACCTTCAAGCTTGCTATTTTGATTATGTAAAACACCATTACCGGGATAAACAAAAACAAAGTGTAACTCACGGGAGAATTAAGAGGGACAAACAAACTCGCTTTTAGAATATAAAATGAATAATACGGAATTAAGATGAATATAATTTTTCTATAGTCAAATTCATATCAACAGTGATTTAAGCCAAAAGAAAAAGGTTTACGAGAAAACCTGATGGCCAATTCCCCTTGCTGTGCCACCATGGTTGCCAATTGTGTGAAGATCCCTCCAAGCTCAGTAATGGTTGACTCAACGTTTTGAAGGGCAACTGCTCTGCTCTGTGCATGTGTATCTTGACGTTGAACGACCTCTTGCATCAAAGAAACTTCCATCGATTGAGATGGGGAGTTCTCAGCAGCCAACCTTCGCCTGATAAAACAAAAGGTTTATAAGATGCTAAAACATAAAAGAAAAAAACGTAATAGAGTAATCACTATAATTCCCACATGTTCTACTTAAGGAAATACAGAAAATAACTATAAATCATGTTCTTAAACATATGTCACCATACCATGTCCCTGGAAGATTAATCTGAATCAGCCTACAAATATCATGAATCACCAACAAGACATGTATTTGCAGCTTGCTTGCTTAATCTAACCTATCCTAATCCAACAAGTGGTTTCAAAAACATTTCGAACATAATAGGAGATATGACATAAATTTAACGAATTGACCAGAATAAAGAAAGGCCATACCTTAACTGGTTGGCATTTGGAACTCCTGTGGAGGGTACTCTGATTAGCAAAAAAATCGAAAAGTCAGGTAACTTCACTCAGTTTACTATTTTTCTGAAAAGGTGAAACTTTCATTATTGCATAAAAACATAATACAAAGAATCTCTCGGTAAAATCACATAAGCTGAAGCCAAATAATTTTGAAAGAGCAAGCTTCAAATATACTAATGTTACAGGCCTTGAAACTAAATTAGCTCCTCGACTGAGGGGCCAGCTACCAATCCACTTTTTGTTACACTCAGTTTACTTTTAAGGAGCTAAAACTTCCAAGGTGGCTCAAAATCAGAAAAAAACATCATGTCTAAGTACCTACCCAACCTAGACAACTGCTGTGGCAAAGAACAAGTTGATCTTCACTCCTTTTGTCACAAACATCCATACGAAGAACTATAATAAATAAATAAAAGAGAAGCATTGAAGTAATAAATGAACATAGAAGCATTTCTCAGCTAGAAAGAAAGTTAGTTTTCAAAAATTGTAGCATATTATGCCCTTCCTCTTGCACAAATCAAGTAACTAAACACTCACTCTTCCTAATTAACCTTTTATCTGCCAACTTGGTTTAAAAGCTAATTCAAAAAGAAAAGCTAAGACCAGAGCCTGAGACATATCGAAAAGGGATACCACTGTCTACAGCACCAATGCAAGTGGGCTTCTACTTCAATTTGGCACTATTGAGCTTTCCCACGTCAGAAGAGACCCAATGCTAATTAATGGCTCAGAAGTATCAAGAAAACAGACAAGCAATTTCTGTAAAGTGTATCAGAAACTCGAGTTTCAAGCAATTTAAGTGTATACACAGAAATTGACATTGAAGGTATTGACAACTAAAATATTTTTTTCGAAAGTGATTGACAACTAAAATATAACAATAGCAAGTATTAATTATCCATTTACCTGCCAGTTTATCAGCAAATATAAACCTAAAAACCTAAACTTCATTTAGAATAACACATTTACCCAGAGGGAGGTGACATGCCAGGTGCATTAGATGTGGACCATGGAGGTGGCTCAGCAACAGTTTGCGAACGAGTAAAGGGGTTGTCTCTTGATGTATTTGTGGAGAATATCTGCTTCCTGTTTTCGTGAGCCTTAAGATTCTGCGAAAAGAGGGAATGAAATTGGTTAGAAAAGGAAAGGGAAAAAATTACTAGGATCCATTCATACTCTTTAAAATGCAGTTTTGTACCTCTGTTCTTGTAGTCAAAACATCCTTGAACTGTTTTGTAGTCCCCATAAGCCTATTTTTCAGATCATCACAAATGGTAGTGGCATGAACAACACTATCCTTGGAAACATGCCCATCGGCCACCTCCGAATTTTGAAGGGTTTGCAGTTCTGATATTGCAAGGTTTAGAGCAGTGATATCACTTTTAATCAGGGCAGTCAGTTCCTGTATTTCCATTGCAGGATCATCGAATATAGATGACTTCTTTGCAACTGCAAATGGATACGAACTATGTCAACAAAACCAAAGAAACATTAGAGACATCTCTTATAAACCAAACTTCTGATCAATTTGACATTCTACTTCAAGAATGAGAATATCCGCTCATCACCTTCAAAAAATTTCCTACTTCAATCATGAAAAAATTAAATGAAAAACGAGTATAAGGATAATCAGGTAGGGTGGATATCTTTACCTCAAGTACCTTATTATATAATTGACGTTTGAGATGTCCAAATGTCTCAACCAAGACCGTGAGAAGATATCATCTCATCACTTTCAAGAATATTTTATAATTCAATTATGGAAATATTAAATATAGACATAAAGTAAGATGGTCATCAGGCAGTGGTGGCAATCTTGGCCCCGAGGACATTATTGTATACATGAAGCCTGAGATGTCTTAATATATCAATCAAGACAAACCAGATATCTTCAAAGCAAAGTCAAAAATTGCATTTACCATGAACTATAATTAAAATGTAAAAACTAATTCTGATCTTGTGAAATGATAACTTAAATTTTATCAATTATAAATTCACATCTTTCAAAAAATGAAGTGAACATCTAAGAGTTGGTAACACATGATAATCAGTTTACCTTTTTTTTTCTTTGTATTAGAGAACACGGATTCAATGAAGATGGTTCTTGAGGGAGGGAAAAAGTATGGAAGAAGGAAAAGAAAACAAAATTAAAGCCAAAACAAGAGCTCCACCTAGAGAGGCAAGAAGGATGGAACAAAAATGATTTACTGCTCTGATCACCTAAAAGATCACTTTTCACCTTAAACACAATAGGTTTTACTAGGTGTGGATAATGTGGCTTAGATACGAAAACATAAATTCCATGGACAATCTGATTACAGATAAGTTTAAGGATCTAAATGGTCCGAAGCACTTGAAAACAACCTTTTAATGGTTTTATGAAGATCATATATGTGCTACAGGAGAGATTAGGGATGCCATGCCCATACTAATAGATATACAAGGAACTATTGAACTATTTTACTGGCTCTTTTGACCATGTGATACCATTTTTAGCTAAGTCATCATCTACTGAGTTAGCCAATCCAGAAACTTTTGACCACACTACATTCCAGTCCATTACAATATCTGATATCTCATAAGAAATGGAGCTGTTGTTTCCAAGGGGGCGTGATGATTTGCTTGCCCAGCTGATGACTAGGGCCAAGTCTCCCTCTATCACCTGGCTATAGAGCATTGGCCTCAGTTTCATTAGATGTGCAGAAGCCAACTAGGCCAGAGTAGGCACATATGCGATGAATATTGCTGTCCACAATGGTCCCACCAATTCCAGCCGGCCCCAGATTCCCGAATTATGAGCCGTCAAAGGTTGGGTGGGGGGTGAAGGTGTTGCCCATATGATAGAGCTAGTTAGAGGAGGTAGTTTTTGACTCGCACCTGCCCATAAGAGAATGCTGTGAATGCATTTCTCAGTCAACCCACCAACTGAGGTTTGTCAGCTTTCAAAGATCCTGGCATTCCTGTCCATCCACAAATCTATAGAACTGCTGCTAGAGGAACTCTTCATAGAATCTGACTGCATGGGGGAATGGGGCAGGGGTACCGTTGATGAGGAGGTGGGCATGCACATTGGAATGTCAAATTCCCTCAAAATGCCACCCCATACTTCGTTGCTGAATTTGCAATGGAGAAGTTGGCATGCACAGAGAATGTTCAATGATCTAACTCCTTGCAAGTTCATCACAGGTTACAATTTTGCCAAAGATGTTGTGTACACTGAATCTTCAAAGGGCCAGGGAGTTTCCAGACTATGCCAGCCCATTGGCCCCAGTGGGAGCATGATGGGATGGAGGGTTTGAGTGTGTAGTACAAGCAGGCAAAAACTAGTCTGAAATATGAGATAAAATATCTTCTTTTTAATAAAAACTACTTGACTTTGATTCTTGAATAATCCACATGCAGGAGACATATGGATACTTAGGTCCTCATTCTCATAAAAAAACACTAAAATGAGGTTACCTTATCAGCACCTAGAAGATAATTTCCCTCAGCCATAAGAGCCTTGATGAAGAGTGTTAGTGTAGAATTTTTATTTTATTTTTTTTTAAAACGCAAATACATTTTTTACTCCCAATGCTGCTGTGGAGACCCAAACCCAAGACCTCCTGCAGCAATAACTCCCATGGGACCATTGAGCTACTGCCCAAGATCCCGTGATAGTGTAGAAATAAAGACACAAGGAGGGCATGATTTCCGAAAATGAATGTATGTGTCGCTACTCAGGTATTTTCTTCAGTTCAAAGGTCGTCCAAAATATGATTTTGTTGGTAAAATAGAATCAGAAACAACCTAAAAATGTTGGAAAATAAAACCAGAAAACAAACTCAAATTGTGTTTAAGCTTGCAGATGCACCTCCAAATATTGGAGAGTGTGGATTGACCAGGTACTCACATGCATTCTCACAACAGGTTGTCTTCAATGCCCAAAACACCCTATTTCAATTACCTGAAATCTATTCCGTTACAGGAAAAATTGTCCAGCTTTAATGCTCTCTTGTCCATACAGGTTTAGGCTCCCTTCAGGTCTAGGGCATGTAAACAATGTCTCAAAGATGTTTTAGATGGGGAAAGGTGATTCAGCACTAATTATTTTGGTGGACTAGCAAATATGTCTAGCTCCGTGGATCCTAAACCATCTGTGGGTTGGGACTTCAGAAACCATCACCAATGGACAATTGCAAGGTCCATAACATTTTTGCCTTTTTTTCCATCCCAAAGAAGTCTACCTTATCAAGGTTCAGGTCAAATATTTGCATGTTAGTTTAATATTTTTATTACTAACACAAGCAATGCCAGATGAATAGGGCCAAATATTCATGCCTGATTATACTGGAGTGATCATATCTTTCAAATCCATCTGTTTTTTCTCCTAAAAAATAAAAGGAGCTTGACAAACTGAAAATGAGCTCAACAAATTTCTTTAACAATATATTATAATAAGGAAGGTAAAATTGAAGTGTACAAATAGGATAGGAGAGAAGAGGTGGGCTTCATCAATTAGAAGAAAAACTACAAACCAAAATATTTGGTACCATACGGAGAAGCATATTAGCAAATATTCTCCTTAACTGAATGCTCTGATGGAATATGAAATGCATTTTGTATAGATACTAGATCAGTTTAAACCTCATATTCATCAGTCCTTTGTCTGGTCCACTTGCATGACACTATGAATAAGTATACTTCAGAAGAGCACACTCTCTATATAAATAATAAGTCATTAGGGAAGTAAAACATTATATAAGTAGGTAAGTAGGTAAATGATTGTACAACCTGAACTTGAGCAGTAGCACATGAGGGATTATATAGTGGGAGGTTGAGTCTTCATCACTTAAAAAAAAATGGTTGTAAAACCCAAATCTCAACAATTCTTCTGCTCAAATCGTGAGAGGTCATGCTTCTCAAGCAGTGCTTCGGAAAATCATATAAGAGATTTTCCTATTACAGCATGCAAATCGTACCATAACGATAAAATGAATGTGTAATCATCCAACAAAAGAGCTCCGTTAACAAAGACTAACTCTATCGCTTCCTGGAAAAAAATAAAAAAAGAGTACCGGATATGAAGAAATATAATATTTACAAACAGTGGTCGATT
Organism: Aristolochia fimbriata; assembly: GCA_019845555.1. Lineage (NCBI taxonomy): Eukaryota > Viridiplantae > Streptophyta > Magnoliopsida > Piperales > Aristolochiaceae > Aristolochia > Aristolochia fimbriata. The sequence goes on along the minus strand of CM034079.1, from coordinate 28,983,045 downwards.
CAAATTCTGAGAAACGAAAGAGAGAATGAAACCGTCAATGAATAAGGAAGGTAACAGAGAGATTTACGTTGTGCAAGCCTGGAGATCTTTTTGGAGGTCTCATGGATCCCAGATCCAATTCTGGACGCCCTTTTGTTAAATTCGGATCGGGATAAGAGAGCAGCTGTTGTGGACGAATCATGGAAACTTCCCGATGCACTTCCGCTAGAAGTCCCTTCTACTCTCTTCAATCTATCCGACAAGGAACGGAATTCCGCGGTCCGATCTCGGTACGAGGAAACACTAGCGGAAGCCATGACAAAGCAGCGGAAAATTGCCACTCTATATCGGATTCTGATGACAGATCCCTATATAGAAGACAGCCACGAAGCGATCGGGGCGTCGAATTTAGGTGCCAAAATTTTTAAAAAGAACCTAGAGGTAAGTTTGTTACTGGTAAGACGTAATGACTCACAATGTCCCCTAGATCGCGGGAACGATGACTAGTAGTCAAATTTAAGGAGGTCATGCCGGTCCAGGAAACAAGAAAAAACGAGAAAGGAGTTCCTGCGTCCGAGTGGCGAGTCTGGAGACAGGGATCCACAACTGCGCGCGAGTCGCGAGACTCGCGACGTTGCGAGAAAGAATCGGGGTTACGAATGCCTAATTGGCAGCCAGAACTCAGTAGCACTCGGTAGACGGTACTCCGTGGTCAGTAGAAATCGGTAGACAGTACTCCGTGGTCAGTAGCACTCGGTAGACAGTATTCCGTGGTCAGTAGCACTCGGTAGACAGTACTCCCGTGGTCAGTAGCACTCGGCAGGTTGCAATGGGATCGTAATGGGACATGTGCTAAATTGGGAATTAAAAATTACATATGTATGTTATTGTAGACGTTAAAATCCGCGGCCCAAATTCGACAAGTCCACACAAAAGACCCACCCAATAAACCATCCGAAATTTATTTCGTGTACGCTATGAACTCTCGACAGTCCATTCATCAATTTCACTAAGACAACCCACTATGGGTCCAAAGATCGATTTCTCAAATCGATCGATAGACAGCAAAAATCAAAGCCACGCCAAGCTCTTCAAGCCGATCGGCAGCCGGCTCGAAAAGTCAAGCCAAGCCAAGAGGAATTCCCAAATCGATTAAGTCTGGTCTATCCCTCAGGGGAGAGGAAAAAGGAAAGTTCTCTCCCCTCTTACGGATCGAAGAAGGAAAACCAGGGAGTTTCCCCATCCTCCTCTCACTCCAACTTAAGTAGAAAAGCTCAACCGAGATCCCCTTTCTGAGGATTGAGCTTCAACCAACAAGCTCACGCACTGGCTATAAAAAGCCAGAGACAGAATGCCCAAGGGTTGGAAAAAAATCAAGTTTGGGAAATCGAGCAGTCTGACATCCAGAGACTCAGAAGTTCTCTCGAGCCCGAAGTTCGTGAATTCTCAAGTTCGTCAGAGTACACACAGTCTACCGAAGAAGCTCTACACATTCACAAGAGACGTCAACACGCCGAATACACGGAACACAAATAATTTCGTCCGGCCGACTACATCCATCGTCGTTCGTGCATACTCACTCGGCAACTCAAAGTTCATCGTCGAACCGCAGAAGACAGTGACTTCATCGCCAACCACATCGGAGGTCGAATCAGAGGAAAGCTAGGAGATCGCATGCAAAATTTCCCAATTCGCAAAATCACTTGTAATTTCTTTGTTCTTTCAGTCGAATTAATCAATCGGTCGCGCCTTTCTGCGGACCAGACGTTTTTCGCCGAAACAGATTTGGCACGCCCGGTGGGACATCTCCTACTTCTCATCTCCTCTTCAGATAAAAAAAATCCCAAACTCCAATCCAAAGCCAGCCACAACAACAACGATAACAACGACAACAACAACAACAATGCCGGCAAGTCAGTTGTCGGCTTGAGTTCTGCTTTCCCACCCCCTGCCGTGGGCGCAAGCTTGACCTCGTCAATGGGGGTTTTCAGATCGACGGCCGGCTCCACGGCCAACATTCACGCTCTGACCTCTCCACCACCAGTCACACGCCCCATGACAAGGGCGCTGACCAGGACAAGCTCCCTTCATGAGGGACGCACGTCGCCCGAGCGCGGTGTTTTAACCACAGGCTGTTGCGGCATCCTCCAAGCAAGTCACAACAGCTCCAGTCAGATTAATCCCGACGGCAAGTAAGCCGTCCTACCTGACTGTCGCCACTACCCCATCGGCACGCAGCCCGGTGGCCAGTCCGGCCCACTCGCCGTCGTCGCAAAGGGTCCCGTTCATGCCTGCTCTGATCTAGCGTTACAAGCAGCACACAACTCCTTCCTCCTCCATGAGGAGGGACCAAGCACCAGTTCTAGCTTCGCCCAGAACAACAACCGCAGGTCAGTCATCCATGGTGACTGTCTCCAAAGAACTGCTGGCTGCGATCACCTATGCAGCCCAATCACCTCGTCGGCCGACGCCAGCAGCCAAATCCGCGGCACGGTCGCCGATCAACTCTCGCCAGAGTACTCCGACAGCCACTCCATCGAGCTGGTCGCCCATCAAGGCGTCAAGTCACCAAAACATCCCAGTGATCGACTCTCCAACTTGATCACCAACTGCGGCCTCGCCGCGCCAAAATACACCGACATATCCCTCACAAACAGGGTCGCCGGTGAAAATGTCGCCACTCAGATTCGCGATGGGAGCATCTCCTTCCACTCCCACCATCAAAGTTGCTGCCATGGCAACCTCGGCCAAAATGGTAGAAGAGCAGCTTGCGGAAATGCAAGCTGCGTTAAAAGATCAAGATGAGGGGATCCGTGCAAAGGATGCTCAAATCATGGCTCGTGACATCCAGATTGCGCATATGATGGAGCTATTGGAAGCACTCACGACCAACCCTGGCGACACATCTCAAGAAGTCGACCGGAACAGGGCAACAACCAACGCTTCGACTGGACCTTGCTGAGAGGAGCTTGCTCACAAAGAGCAGCCGACGGTCCCGACGACTATTCGAATGTCGCGGGGCGAGGAGTCAGCCTCCCTCACACTGGACGTGGTAAATGATATGATCAACAGCGCCATCAGAAACAACTCTGGCGAGAGCAAATCGGTCTCCTACTGGAGACCTTACACCCAGCGGATTCAAAATCTCCCGATGCCATTCGGGTACCGCCCAAGTTCCAACAATTCAATGGTGACGGGCATCCGAAGCAGCACGCCGCCCACTTCATCGAAACATGCAACAATGCCGGTACCAATGGCGACCTGCTTGTCAAGCAGTTCGGCCGTTCACTGAAGGGAAACGCCTTCGACTGGTACATCGAGCTGCAGCAGGAGTCGATAGACAGCTGGGAGCAGCTTGAAAGTGAGTTCCTCAGCTGGTTTTACAGCTCCCGGCGCACGGTAACGCTAGCTGAGATGGCCAATCTTCGACAGAAGAAAAGCGAGAAAGCCATCGATTACATCAATCGATGGAGGAACCTCAACTTCAACTGCAAGGAGAGCTCCAACCTATCTCTTGAAGCAGAGATCGACATGTGCGTTCGTGGCGTGTCGTGGGGTCTTCTCTACTTCCTTAAAGGGAAAAAACCAGCCGACTTCCAGGAGCTTGCGACCGAAGCTCATGACATGGATGTTGTCATGGAGCAAGCAGGCGACCTCGCTGCTCCAATTCTCGATCCCCACAAAAAGGGGAAAGCTATTGTAAAGGAGCCGAAGGAAAAAGCAAAAGGCTCCTACGCCACTGAAAGCTTCACACCGATCAAGGTGGGGAGCAAACAGAAGTTGAACTACGCCTCACAGTCACCAGCCGGGCCCAACTTCCAAAGGCAAATATTGAAGGAGAAACAGTCAAAGACTTACCCCTTCGCAGACGTCGATGGCCCGGTCATGCTCGAGCAATTGCTTGGAGCAGACCTACTCCGTTTACCTGAAGTGAAAAGACACGACAACTTGACAAAATCCATGGAGCCAAACTTCTGTAAGTACCATCGCTTACTCGGTCATTCAACCGAGAAGTGTTTTGTCCTAAAGGACAAAATTCTGGAGCTCGCGATGCAAGGTTGCATCATCATCGATGGAATGGAGAACATCGCATCATTAAACTCCATTTCTGTCAAGGCCGGATATGACTCCAAGCTCAGATCCAACAAGCCTCGAGGCACGAGAAGGGAGTACCGTCCCAAGTCTAGCCTCCACAAATCTTCGACGAAAAAGGTTCCAACGCCGGCACCCCGAGAAGCCGCTAAAGCAGACGCGGAGGGGTGGATTCTGGTCACCCGACGGAAGAAGCCGATCCGAGAGGCCGAACCGTCGAAAAAGATCTCAAACAAGGCGAAGCGGTCGAAGAAAAGGGCCGCGAAGCGCCGCGATGAAACTTCAAGGATAAATGTCCAAGGGGTTAATAAGAGGAAAGGAAGACCCGTCACATTGGTAGAGTTCTTCCCCAAAGACTTCCTCACGCCACTACCGGGAATGGTGGCCACCTGTTTGTCGGCACCCCCTACCGGACCGATTCCAAAAAAAGACAAGGGCAAAGCGTCTGTGGTCGAGTGCGACGACAAGGAGACGCCGCTACAACAAATTTCGCCCTTGAACAAGCTCGAGGATGACCTGGATGTACCAATCCGATCTAAGGCCTTGATCAAGGTCCTCGACAAACCAAAAGAGCTCCAAGCTGAGCTGGAACAACTCCTCATGAGGCAGAATGACCTGTCAAGGTCGGTCTGACTCCACCATTCAGGAAAGCGGAAGAAGCCTCCTCGTCTGGACAGATATCGCAGCCCAAGGAATCCCTCGCTGTCTCCTGCCCTCCATGCATCACTTTTCGAGAAGAGGATGCTCAACTGGGGGCAAAGATCCATAATCGGCCGCTATACGTATCAGGCTACATCAAGGATCACTTGGTAAAGCGCATACTCATCGATTGTGGTTCTGCCGTCAACATCTTGCCGATCCAGACGATGAAGGAAGTCAGCATTTCTGCCGGCGACCTATTTGCAAGCTCACTGCTCATCCAGGGAATCAACTTGGAAGGCCAACAGACACTCGAGATGATTCAGCTCGATCTCCAAATCAGAGAGACGGTAGCTAATACACCCCTTCAAGTTGTCGACTCCAGAACAACGTACAACTTGCTCCTGGGTCGACCGTGGCTCCATGCGAACGACGTCATCCCATCAACCCTACACCAATGCTTTAAGTATTGGAAAGACGACAAGCAGAAAATGGTGCATGCCAACGAGAGCCCGTTCACCGAAGCAGAAACTTCATTTGTGGACGCCAAGTTTTAACTAACAACACGTCCGACTGTCAGGGCGTCTTCTTGGCCAAATCAGGCCCAAAACATCAAAGCCGCGACATGTCCTAAGCAAACTCCATGTGAGCTGCTGAATACCACTCAGCCTAAGCCTCCGGTTCACAGCCGCCAAGCGACTACACCAAAAGCACCGGCATTGCCGCCAAAGAACAACACACCAGTGTTAAGGTATGTGCCTCACTCACAATGAAAGAAAGGAGAAGCCCTCTCGTTGTTTGTCGCGCGGCTAAACCGACGAACCTGAAAAGTGGAGCTACTCTACTGTTGCCCAAGCTTGAAGAGCGTAACATCGTCAAGAAATGCCCCAGCCTGGAACGACTGCCTGCTATTCGGACAACCGAAGGCTTCGATCCAAATGCCTACCGGTTACTGGCTAAAGCAGGAGACAATTTCACAAAGCAGCAACTGCATGAGATGCCACTCGTAGCCGTCCCAGTCCTCACTCCGGCGCAAGAAGCGAACGAGGCCGCCTTCCACCAAGACGACATGGCCTAGGCTACCAAAAGGGACCCTTTCCGGATCACCGGGAGGTCAGCCAACATCCATCAGGTGACCGTCGATCAAAGCTTGCCAAAGAAAGATAGAGCTCCGGTGGTCATATACACCAAAGCTTCCCTTGCTCAAGCTCGAGCGCTCACCGGCGAAGTAGTGGCAGTAAACCACATCTCAATCAATGGTGACAACGAACAAAGCGATGACGAGTTCATTCTAAAGGATGCTCCGGTTGCGTTTGAAGAGGGAGGATAGTCTACGGTGGATGAGCTGAAAATGATCAGCTTGGGCTCAGAAGTAGATCCAAGGCCAACCTTCCTTAGTGCCTCGTTAGCTAAGGAGGAAGAAGCTGAATACATCGCTTTGCTCCAGGAGTACTGTGACGTGTTTGACTGGAACTACACTGAGATGCCAGGCCTTGATCCCAAAGTGGCTGTACATAAACTCGCAGTCCACCCTACTGTCCGGCCGGTCAAGCAAACACAAAGGCATTTTTTACCAGAGCTCGTCCCAGAGATCGAGAAGGAGGTTGATAAGTTCATCGCAGCCAATTTCATCCGGGAAGTCAAATATCCTTCCTGGATCGCCAACATTGTGCCGGTCAAGAAGAAAAGCGGCCAAATTTGGGTTTGTGTCGATTTTTACGACCTGAACAAAGCTTGCCCAAAAGATGACTTCCCGTTGCCAATTACTGAACTGTTGGTAGACGCGACGACTGGTCACAAGACGCTCTCCTTCATGGATGGGTCTTCAGGATACAACCAAATCCGAATGGACCCGAAGGACGAGGAGTTAACGGCGTTCAGAACGCCCAAAGGCATATTTTGCTACAAAGTCATGCCCTTTGGTCTCAAAAACGCTAGCGCAACCTACCAGAGAGCGATGCAGCACATCTTCGACGACTTCCTTCACAAGCATGTTGAGTGCTACATCGACGACCTGGTAGTCAAAACAAAGGAGTGAGTTGACCATCTCCTCGATCTCAGAGCTGTGTTCGAACGACTCCAGCAGTTCAAACTTAAGATGTATCCCTGGAAATACGCCTTTGGCGTCACCTCCGGCAAATTTCTCGATTTCGTCGTACATCATCGAGGGATCGAGATCGATCAAACCAAGATCGATGCGATTCAAAAGATGCCGGAACCAAGGAACATCTTGAAGCTCAAAAGCTTCCAAGGTCACTTGGCTTACATTCGGCGCTTCATCTCCAACTTGGTTGGTCGGTGTCAGCCATTCAGCCGGCTACTGAAGAAAAACGTGCCTTTCGAATGGGACGACGCCTTCCGAAATGCTTTTAACAGCATTAAGGCGTATCTCACAAAACCTCGAGTGCTGGTTGCTCCGATCGTCGGCAAGCCTTTGTTGCTCTACATCTCCACCCAGGAGAACTTGGTGGGAGCTTTGCTAGCTCAAAACGATGAGAACAACAGTGAACGGTTGTTGTACTACCTGAGTCGGACGTTGGTAGGCGCTGAACTCAATTACACGCCTATCGAGAAGACACGCCTAACACTCATCTTCGCAATGAAGAAATTGAGGCATTATCTTCTGGCGCACTCGACAAACTTAATCTCCCGCGTTGACCCGCTCAAGTACATCATGTTGCGCCCAATCCTCTCGGGCCGATTGGCAAAATGGGCACTTCTCCTCTCCGAGTTCAAAATAAATTTCGTACCGCAAAAGGCCATCAAAGGTCAAGCCCTAGCAAATTTTCTTGCCGATCATCCAGTGTCCTCGGAATGGGAGCTGACAGAGGAATTTCCCGACGAAGAAATTTTGCATGTCGAAATTCTTCCTCCTTGGAAAATGTACTTTGACGGGGCCGCCAGGAGAAACGGAGCCGGAGTTCTCTTCGTCTCGCCAAAAGATGACCTGCTACCATACTCGTTCGTGCTTACACAAAATTGCTCAAACAACGTAGCAGAATATCAAGAACTTCTCCTAGGCCTTGGCGTGGCAATTGAAATGGAGATACACCAACTCGAAGTATAAGGCGGCTCAGCACTTGTGATCAAACAGATCACGGGAGAATTTGAGGTAAAGAAAGCCGAACTCGTGCCATTCCGGGAGCACGCCGGCAACCTCCTGGCCAAAATCCCACAAACTTCACTTCACCACATACCGTGCACTAAGAATGGACCGGTCGACGCTCTAGCTGGGATCGCAGCTAGCCTGGCACAACTTGACAATCGGCCAAGTCAAGTACCCATCTGCGAAAGATGGGTAGTCCCTCTGGTCCCTCTTCCAAGCGAAGAGGAAGTGGAAGAAAAGATGGAACAAGAGGAAGAATCCGTTCCCATCTCAACACACGAAAGTGAAGCAACAGATTGGTGTGTGCCAATCTCAGACTTCCTCCAAATGGGAACGAGTCCACATCCGTCGGACGGCTCCAAGGTACATCTTTGTCAACGATGTACTGTACAGAAGATCGTACGAAGGGTTACTCCTCCGGTGTCTATCCAAAGGAGAAGGACGACAAATGTTGAAAGAAATCCATGCGGGGATCTGTGGCGCACACCAAGCTAGTCCAAAGCTACATATGCAAGTCAAAAGACTTGGATATTACTGGTCGTCCATGCTCCGCGATGCCATCGAGCTAGCACGAGCTTGCAAGGCCTGTCAGCTTCATGCTGGCTATATCCATCAGCCACCGGAACCACTGCACCTGACGGTCGCATCTTGGCCATTTGAAGCCTGGGGAATGGACATAATTGGTCCTATCACCCCAAATTCAAACTAGGAGCGGCAATACATTCTTGCCGCAATGGATTACTTCTCCAAATGGGCTGAAGCTGCAGCATTTTGAGAAGTCAAGGCCGTCACCGTAGCCGACTTCATCTGGACACAAATAATCTACCGGTATGGCATCCCGCGGTACATTGTAACGGGCAAAGGAACTCCTTTCCGAAACCGAGTCATGGATCGGTTCTGTGAGAAGTTCCGAATACAGCAAAAGATGTCCTTGGCCTACAACCCAGCGGCTAACGGACTTGCAAAAACGTTCAACAAAACACTCTGCAAAATCCTGAAGAAAACAATTGGTAGCAACAAACACAACTGGGACGAGAAGCTTGGTGAAGCCCTCTGGGCGTACAAAACTACGTTCAGGACACCGACGCAATCAACTCCTTACTCACTAGTGTACGGCGCCAAAGCAGTGTTGCAGCTCGAAATCCAGCTTCGTTCTCTCCACGTTGCCATAAGGGAAGGCCTTACGGAGGAAGAATGTACCCAACTCCGGCTCGCAAAACTAGAGTTGCTCGACGAACAGAGACTCGAGGCTCAACAAAGACTCGAGTGTTACCAGTCAAGGAGACCCAAGCTTTCAACAAAAAGGTTAAGCTACGGGCATTCCAAAAAGGTGACTTGGTTCTAACTGTACATTGCCCCATGCTTTTTACAAGCAAAACTGGGGGCAAGTTCGCAACAAAGTGTGAAGGTCCCTACGTTGTGCAAGAAGCATACACAAACAGTGCCTACAAAGTCGCAAAGGCAGATGGTACCGAGTTGCCGATTATCAATGGCAAATTTCTTAAACGATTCTATGCCTAAGCAACGTCGGCCGACGGCACAAAGCGTCCATTCGATCAAAGGTGGACAAGAAAAAGAAGAAGAAACAATAACACAGGGGGTAAAAGCTTCTCAATAAATCGAATGGATCAATTCAAGTTCGAACAAAAAAAAAGTACAAGGGACACAACTCCAAACAAAAAATTGGAGCTCTACTACAACAGCTCTAAAAAAAATATATTCAAAGTGGTGGCATCTTGAAGTCGGCAATGCGGCTCCTTAGCTTCGTGAGCTCAGCACACAAGGTCGACCACTTTCGCTTGTCTGGCTCGTGAAAAACAGGCTCCGCTCGGATCCGTGGTAGCTTCCGCTCAAGGCTAGCTATCTCTTCCACATCCACACCAAGCCGCTCTGTCACAGTCGGCTTGATCTCTAATCTCCCTGACTTGGCAGCTCTAAGTCGGAGAGGTCGATATGCCTCTCTAGAGGCTCACTCAGTCGTAGACGAGGTCGATCCATCAGGAGATGCACTCGGTGCGCTTTCATGCGCACTCGACTATTGAAGAACAGCCGATTCCTCCGAAGAAGCACTTGGCTGAAATAAAGAAGATAGCAAAAGTGGCAACGGTTGTAAAGGGGACAAGTGCAGTACAACTCGGCTGCATCTTAGAGTCACTCCTCTGTCGTTTCGAGACGGGTTACAATACAAAGTCAAACCGCCTCGTATCTTCAACCGAAGGAGGCTGCGATGAACTCGCAACATTGGTCGGGCATTTACCAAACTCGGTAGCAGTAAGGAGATCAGCACGACCACCTAGTATTCATCGGCCGCTTAGAGAACAAATAGGTACGCAAAACCTCTCGAAAAAAAAAATCAAAATAAAAGCGACGAAAATTAGAACAATCACGAAAAAAAATCAAAACAAAAGCGACGAAAAAAAGAACAGTCGCAAAAAAAAAATCAAAACAAAAGCGACGAAAAAAAGAACAGTCACGAAAAAAAAAATCAAAACAAAAGTGACAAAAAACTGAACAATCCAAAAAAAAAATCAAAACAAAAGTGACAAAAACAGAACAAAGTTGCGAAAAAAATCAAAACAAAAGCGACAAAAAACAGAACAGTTGCGGGAAAAAAATAAAATCAAAACAAAAGCAACAAAAACAGAACAATGTCGCCAAAAAATGGTAGAAAACAAAAGAAGGCCGTACAAAAGAAAATGTCAGTTCGAGGCCCGACGACTCAACCGAGCTGACGTCCACGTCGGCGCACTAGAATCACGGCGTCAAAGCCACATAAGCAGATCGTAAGAAGGATAAAAATTCGGCGACCAAGCCGGAGAGATAAAGACCCGATGATCAGTCTCGCACGAGTTCGGCCAAATTCCGAACTCAATCAAGAGCGGGGAGCGCCTTCGAGTTCGACTATGTTGCTCCACCGCGTCACCGGCGAGCTACAGAAAAGGCAAAACTCCACCGAAGTTTTGTCATAGCCAGGCGACCAAGCCAATCTCCCCAAAGGTGAAACTCCACCGAAGTTCGTCATAGCTTGGCGACCAAGCTAAGCTCACCAAAGGCAAAGCTCCACCGAAGTTTGTCATAGCCTGGCGACCAAGCCAAGCTCACCAAAGGCGAAACTCCACCGAAGTTCGTCATAGCCTAGCGACCAAGCCAAGTGATAAGTGTCTAGAAGACACTATCTTTGGGCATATAAATTGATTGAAAAACTTAATTCTGAGTTAATTTCGAGCATAAAATCAACAAATATGACTCCGTTTTATGTTTTATGTCTCAGGTACCCAGTGGAAGAAGAAAAACGGGATTTGGAGCAAAAACAGAAGAAAAATGAGAAAAAGAGGCCAAAATGAAGAACGGCGCGACCGCGCCAAATAAATTCGCAAAAATTCAAATTAATGTGCAAAAATGTCCAACGACCCAACGGTCATGAAAGCCAACAGTTGGGGAATGTGAATTGGCGCTACCATGCCACAGGAGGGCGCTACCGCGCCAAACAACCGGCGCGACCTCAAGCAAAGCCAGAGTGGACGCGCTAAAGTGGGCTAAAAGCAGAAAGAGAAGTTGTCATTCAGGGACCAAGGAAATGTTCAAGTACTGGCGCGACCGCGCCACATCCACAGAAGAATTCGGCGCGACCGCGCAAAGTGGTCTCCCAACTTAGACGAATATCGGCTCCAGTGGCGCGTCCGCGCCAAAATTCGGCGCGACCGTGCCGATGACTCAGGAGCCGAAAATACGAAAATCTCGGGAACCTGCAATCAAATCGAATCCAAACTTGGGAGAAGGAGTCTCAAGTGTCTAAAGAAGGTGCCCACAAAGAGTTTAAGGTATTTTACTTGAGTCCAGGTGCATTGAATGGTGAAAAAAGAAGAAGTTAATTCAAAACAGGAATCTGCTGCTAAAGGAAAGAGATAAATCCGAATTTGGTGAAGAGCATAGAAGGAGTTTCACAATTCCAATTGAAGCCAAACTTGGAACGAAGTTTCCTGGTACTACAGAGGATCTATTCACGGAAATTCAGGCCAATCCAAGCCAGGATTCTCGAGTTACACATCTCCAAAGTGGTGGACCCGTGCAGAAGTTGGCAGCAGAAATCAGGCAACTTCCTCTCCTCATATCTCGAGTTTCCCAACTCAGAATGGATTCAAACTTCGTGAACAAGGAAAGAACTACAGAAGGAAGGTCCTGATGTAATTTCATCCAATTATGAGGTCGGGAAGTCATAATTCACACCCCTGGACAGAAACTAAAATTACAAGATCTGGACAGAGTTTCAAGTATAAATAGGGGTCCGAGGCAGAGCTCAAATCATCCAATTTTTAGCTTTAATTTTTGTATTCCACATTCAATTTTGTATTCAGTTTTGCTTTCTAGTTTAGTAGGGAGAGAGAAGAGAAGGTTCAGAGGGAGTTCACACGAACTCTGGTCACTTTGAGGAAGAGAGGTGGAGCATTCAGCTAAGGAGCAAGAGTGGTTAAGTGGTTAAGGGAAGCCTTCCCAAGGGAGTTGTCTTTACTTAGTCCTTCTTAATTCATGGCTGTTGTAGAAACCTTGTTGTGTGCTTTTAATTCTAGCATGGAGTAGTCATTTTTAGTTGGGAGTCCATGACTCCCGAGGCATGTAATGGGATTGATATTTATAATCTATTTGGTTTTCAGTTTGGTGCATTAATGAGTTTTTTCATGTTGTAATTTCTTGATTCATACTTGCTGTCTGGCTATGTACTGGTTATAAGGTGACGTTGGGCTTAAGGTAAGACATGCTGATAGGAGTTTACAATCTTTTTGAGTTTATGCACTAGGTAGCTCACTAATCCTTGGGTTAATCCTGGACCTTAAAGTAATACCCTGTTGGATTAGTTGATCTGCCTATGACATATGAGCTTCATGTTTATGCTGTCAAGTAGAGTAGATTATGCCGGTTATTTTGCTCTAGGAGATAGAAAAAGGTGATGCCGATGCGGATTGTAGCCATGGTTTTATAAGCTTGTCAGAAACTGATTTCCAAAACTATTTTCTATTCAATCTCAGAAAGTGTCTAGGGAGGGAATTGGATTCCCAACGTCTTCTCTCATCATTGAAATTCCTCAAACCTTTTCTCAACTGTTTTTAAGTACTGGTTTAGTTTAAAATCCTGTTTCAAAATCAGATTCCTCAAACTTTAGATTTTTATTCACAAGCAATTAACTGTTGGCTTGGTCCTTGTGGGACGATATTCGGACTTGCATAAAGTCTATATTACTTTGATTAGTCCTCTTGCTAGTGATTAGCTAGGATCGCATCACCAAGCTCACCAAAGGCGAAACTCCACTGAAGTTCGTCATAGCCTGGCGACCAAGCCAAGCTCACCAAAGGCGAAACTCACCAAAGTTCGTGATAGCCTGGCGGCCAAGCCAAGCTCACCAAAGACGAAACTCCACCGAAGTCGACTTTCGCTCGGCGACCAAATCGAGCCCAACTGGAGAGTCGAGCAATCACAAACTGGCAACCATGCTGGATCCGCTTTTGGGAAGTCACGATCAATTCAGCATGGCGACCGATCCATACTAAAGAAGACAACCCAGCGATTGCGCCGGACCGATTGAAGGAACACCTTGTTCGTCGCAAGTCTGACAGTTAAGTCAAACACACTTTGATGATGGAACTGGGAGTCGCTGTCAAAAGCGAAATCTTCACTTCGACCAATTGGCCGTCAATGTCAAAGCAGAGAGCATGCAGGTATGTATCTCCAACTCAAAAAATCGAAGTAAAAAAAATGTAAGAAGAAAAAAAGCGCCTACGATGCAATGAACCAAGTCGCCGCTAGAAGTCGCGCAGTCGCTGTCAGAAGTCGCGCCACAAAAATGTCGTGCAGTCGCCACCAGAAGTCGCACAGTCGTTGTCAGAAGTTGCGCAACAAAAATGTCGGGTAGTCGCCCCCAAAAGTCGCGCAGTCGCCATCAGAAGTCGCGCAACAAAAATGTCGTGCAGTCACTGTTAGAAGTCGCGCAGTCACCGCCAGAAGTCACGTGACGATGATCGTCACACTGTCATTGGAGAGCTTCTGAGTTAGAAGCCAAGCGACTAAGAAGTCGTGTCGTCGCCGAGGATGAAGACCGAGGTCGCGACCTTTAATGTAGGAGGCCCCGAAGACCTTCGCACCATCGCCGAAGAAGGAAGTTGCGCCAGTAAGCGCAACGGAACCGCGGCGACCGATCGTTGTACCAGACAATGCAAGCCATCACGTGCTTCCATGAACAATGCCGCGCCTTAAGCGACATGTCATCGCTTGATGAAGCACACCGGCGTCGGAGAAATCAACAGTACAGGCCCCGAGAAGCACCAAACCGTGGTCGTCCGAGTGACGTTCGACATGTCTGCCTTCTACAACTGCCGCATGGACGCCTACCAAGACACACTCTACTTTCAAATCCCTCTCCCTCTTTACACTTCTAAGACCCATGATGTGGCCATCGAAAATTAATGTCAAATTAGGGTGGGGCCCACCATGCCCCCCCCTTCAATGTTCTCTACTTCAAACCCCTTAGCCACGTGAGGTATTGGAAAAGAGAAGATGTTGTGTGGGCCCACAACACCCAAATCATGGGGCCTCTCCTTGTCAAAGGAGTCAAAGGCGCCTAGGCGGGGCCCATTGTTCCTCTCCTTCTCTCTCTCCCCTCCAATTTCAACTGACTCGGATGCGTCGACATACTGCGAGACTCAAATAGAATCAGCAGCAGCTCTCCTACTCCGGAGATCTCAGCTCGACAACAGTGGCAGTTCAAGCAAAGATACAAATTCTGTATTCGTTTATGTATCATCATGTACATACTTGTATACACAAAAAAAAATATAGAAAATTTTTATTCAAGCCCTAAAACAAGAACAGGGTTTAAAGAAAAAGAAAGAAAGAAAGAAAGAAAGAAATTTAAACAGAAAATATACACTGTCCTAATAGAGTAAGAGGACAGAAAATACATACACAGAAAAAATCAAACGACCCTAAAAGAGAAAGAGAAAAATGTGTGTGTCGCGTGTGAGTAAATTTGTGTTCGAAATTTACTCGTTCTCCTAATGAGTAAATCTCAAAGGGGGCAATCTATAGACGTCAAAATTTGACCCAGCCAAAATTCGACAAGTCCACACAAACAACCCACCCAATAAACCATCCGAAATTTATTTCGTGTACGCTATGGACTCACGACAATCCATTCATCAATTTTACCAAGACAGCCCACCGCGGGTCCAAATATCAATTTCTCAAATCGACCGATAGACAACAGAAATTAGAGTCACGCCAAGCTCCTCAAGCCGCTCGGCAGCTGGCTCGAAAAGCCAAGCCAAGCCAAGAGGAATTCCCAGATCGACTAAGTCTGGTCGTGAGGGAGTTTCCCCATCCTCCTCTCACTCCAACTGAAGCAGAAAAGCTCAACCGAGATCGCCTTTCTGAGGATCGAGCTTCAACCAACAAGCTCACGCACTAGCTATAAAAAGCCAAAGGCAGAACGCCCAAGGGTTGGAAAAAAAATCAAGTTTGGGAAATCGAGTAGTTTGACATCCAGAGACTCAGAAGTTCTCTCGAGCCCAAAGTTCGTGAATTCTCAAGTTCGTCGGAGTACACACAGTCTACCGAAGAAGCTCTACACATTCATCGGTGAGTCAACACACCGAATACACGGAACACAAACAATTCCGTCTGGCCGACTACATCCGTCGTCGTTCGTGCATACTCACTCGAAAACTCAAAGTTCATCATCGAACCGCAGAAGACAGTGACTTCATTGCCAACTACATCGGAGGTCGAATTAGAGGAAAGCTAGGAGATCGCACCCGCAAAATTTCCAAATTCGTAAACTCAATTGTAATTTCTTTGTTCTTTTAGTCGAATTAATCAATCGATCACGCCTTTTCGTGGACTGGAGGTTTTTTGTCGAAATAATTATTAATAATATATGATACAACTCGTAGGCGTCAAAATTTGACGTAGCATATTGTAAATACAAAAATGTGGTTGGTCCAAATTTGGTGAGCCCAGTCACCTACTAACCCATCAGATAGTCATCACGGGCTCGTCTATTGGTTGTCAGAAGCAGCCCACCATCAAGATCCATCGCCTAACCACATCATCGCCGATGTTGCTGACACGTCGCTGCTACGCCAACACTCCAAGCCAACCAAGCATCAAAGACATGTCAAGCCTCCATCGACCAAGCCAGGTCGACGCCCCTCCCCCCCCTCCCCCTCTCATTTGATGGATTGACAGAAGAGGAGAAGTGTTATTCCCACCCCGCCGAGTCGTCCATCAACCAAATATAGTTAAGTCTCCACCCACTTCCCTCACTCTGAGTATCAATAGAGATAAAGGAGGAAGAGTTACAGTCTTCCTTCCTCTTCTCACTCTGCCATCAAAAGTGGATCAATTTCCCTCTTTTTGGATCAACCTCCTCTAAAACAGCAACTTGGGCAACTACAAATAGCTGAGAGTGCAACATAAGAAGGTTTGGGTAAAAAACCATCTCTCAAGAAAAGTGGAGAAGTTCCCGATAGTGAAATTCACTCCACCAAAAGCACAGTAGAGATCCCCTTTTCTGGGATTGAACTCCGACAACACAACATTCAACCGGTTACAAATAGTTAGAGGTGCGACATCAGAAAGGTCAAAAATTGGCTCTCTCGCACAACAGAAGCATTCTCAATCAAAGAAGGTCATTCGCCCAAGTTCAGGTTAGTCGAAGCTCGAACAACCCTTCTGCAAGCTCTTTGTACTTTCACCGGTGACGTCAAAACACGCTGATACACATGAAAAATAAATAGTTCCGTCTAGCAAACTACAACCGCGTCGTTCGTGCACACCTGCTAAGAGTCTTATAGCTCGACATTAACTCGAAGGAGGCAGCAACTTCGCATATCACTTACGAAGATCAAATCAGAGGAAGAATAGGAGATTGTACTCGCACATTTCCTGATTTTCAAACACAATTTGTAACACAAATTCTCTGTTTTAAATCAATTTATTCATTCGGTTGCGCCTCTTCGCGTATCGGTGGATTTTTGGTGAAACACCCATTTACATAAACCCATTTAACAATCCATCCAATAAGCCATCCGAATGCCTACTACGTATCCATTGCGAATCCATCTTTGGTCTGCCCATCAAGTCTACCAGAAGGCCATCCGCTGGCCCAACACTCCGCCTCATCACCAGCCATGACATCGTCAACGTCATCAACACGTCACAACAACATCATCACTTCCATCACTTGGCTGCCAATCAAGCTTCAAGTTATGTGAAATTGCAATTGACCAAGTCTGGTCGATCCCTCAACTGCAGGAGAAGAAAAGTAGAAAGTCACCCCTCCTCTTGTTCCCAAAAAAGCTGATCAAGATCCTCTTTCTGAGGATCGAGCTCCATCAAACAAGCAAACAACATCAATTACAAATAGCCAGGAACTCCAACCACAAGGGGTTTGAAATTATCTTCACTCTAGAGAATACCATCAAGCCAGAAGTTCACGCTATCTTCAGACCGTCGAAGTTCACACAGTCTATTGGAACACTGCACGATCACTAGAAACGTCACAAGCTGTAATATACGGGATACAAAAACTCCCGTCCAGCCGACTACACTCGTCGTCGATCGTATACACTCAACCAGAGGCTTGAAGTTCGTCGTCACTCACAGGAAGCAGCAACTTCACTATATAAGGAGATTGAGTCAAAGGAAAGCAAAGAGATCGAACCTGTCAAAATTTTCAAATTCTCAACTCAAATTGTAATTTCTCTATAATTTCAGTCGATTAATCAATCGGTCACGCCGTTTCGCGGACGGGAGGATTTTCGTTGCTACAGATTTGGCACGCCCGGTGGGACATCTCCTACCTCTCATCTCCTTCTCCTTCAAAATTTTTTAAAAAACAAAACAAATCCCAACCATGGCCAGCAACGACAACAATGGAAACAACAACAATAACAATGACAACCAAATTGCCAGTTCGAACTCTACCTATTCACGCCCTATCACAGGCACAAGCTCGACCTCAACAACTGGAGTTCGCGGACCAACGACCAGCTCTATGGCCAACATTCACGCTCCGACCTCTTCAGTACCAGCCACTCACCCAAAGACAAGGGCATTGGCTAGGAGTTTATCTGCAGGACAAGCTCCTTTCATGAGGGACGCACAGAGCCCGAGCGTGGTGTTCCAACCTCAGACTGCCGCGGCCTCTTCCAAACAAGTCGCAGTAGCACCAGTCAGGTTGATCCCGACAGTAACTAAGCCGACTTACTTGCCGTCGCTACCACACCACTAACGCACAGCCCTGTGGCCAGGCCGACCCAGTCGCCACCATCGCAAAGGGTCTCTCTAGTACTTTCCATGATCCAACACTATGAACAACATGGAGGTTCAACCCCTTCCTCATTCGTGAGGGGGAACCAAATGCCAGTTCTGGCTTCACCGAGAACAACGGCTAGGGGCCAGTTGGCCATGGTGATTGTTTCTCATGAACTCTTGACTGCGCTCATTGCAGCAGCTCAATCACTGCATCGATCAACGCCAGCAGCAACACCTCTGGCCCGGTTGCCAATCAACTCTCTCCAGAATAAACCGGCGGCCACTCCATCAAGCTGGTCGCCTAACAAGACAACAACTCGCCAACATATCCAAGTGATTGGCTCTCCAACCCAATCCCCTAACGCAGCCTCACCATGTCAAACTACCTCGGCGTCTATCTCTCCAGCATGTTGCCAGTCAAAATGTCGCCATTTCTTCCCCAACTCCCACCATTAATGTCGCTGTCATGGCAGCTTCGGCCAAAACGGTCGAAGAACAACTTGCAGAAATGCAAGCCGCCTTAAAAGAACAAGATGAGAGCATCCGCGCCAAGGATCCTCAAATTTTGGCACGTGACCTCCAAATCGCGCAAATAATAGAGCGATTGGAGGCCCTCACGACCAACACCGGTGACATCTCGCAAGAAGTCGACCGAAACAGGGCGACAACCAGTGCTTCGGCTGAGCCCTTCCAAGAGGAGTCTACTCCCAACAAGCAACTGGTGGTCCCGGTGACTATTTGAACATCGTAGGGCGAGGAGGAGCCGGCCTCCCTCACACTTGACGGTGAATGAAATGATCAATCGTGCCATACGAAACAACTCTGGTGAGAGCAAATCAGTCTCCTACCAGACACCCTACACACAGCGGATCCAAAATCTCCTGATGCCTTTCGAGTACCATCCACCCAAATTTCAACAATTCAATGGCGACGGCCATCCGAAGCAACACGTCACCCACTTTATCGAAACCTGCAACAGTGTTGGTACCGACGACGACCTGCTAGTCAAGCAGTTCGGCCATCATTGAACGGAAACGCCTTCGATTGGTACATTGAGCTGCCACAGGAATTGATCGACAATTGGGAACAACTCGAGAACGAGTTCCTCAGCCAGTTCTACAACACCCGACACATGGTGACGCTGGTCGAAATGGCCAATCTTCCTTAGAAGAAAGGTGAAAAGATAATCGACTATATCAACCGATGGAGGAATCTCAACCTCAATTGTAAGGAAAACTCGAACTTGTCTCTTGAAGCGTAGATTGACATGTGCATTCGAGGCATGTCATGGGGTCTCCTATACTTCTTGAAGGGCAAGAAACCAACTAACTTCCATGAGCTCGCAACTGAAGCTCACGACATGGAAGTAGTCATGGAGCAAGCTGGTGACATCGCTACTGCAATCCCCGACCCACACAAAAGGGAAAAGTTGTCACAAAGAAGTTGAAAGAAAAGACAAAAGGCTCCTATCTGACCAATACCTTTGAGCCAATCAAAGTTACAGGTAAAAAAAAACAAATTATGCGTCTCGACCACTCGTCAGGCCAACTTTTCAGAGGAAAACATTAAAGGAGAGTCAGTCAAAGACCTATCCCTTTGCAGACGTCGATGTACTAGTCATGCTCGAGCAGCTGCTCGAGGCTGATTTGCTACACTTGCCAAAAGTCAAAATACCCGACGACCTGATAAAATCGAAGGAGCCAAACTTGTGCAAGTACCACCGCTTACTCGATCACCTGACCGAGAAATGTTTTGTCCTAAATGATCGAATCATGGATCTCACTGCGCAAGGTCGCATTGCAATTGATGGAGCAGAAAATGTCGCATTGGCGAACATTGTCTCTGTCAAGGCCGAGTCTAGCCAACCGACTAGGCCCAACAAGCCTCAGGTCGTGAAGAGGGAGTATCGTCCCAAGTCACACCCCACTCACAGCTGCCACTGGCTAAGGCCGCCTCAAAATTGGCACCCGAGAAATTGCTGCAGCAGATGCAGTAGGGTGGATATTGGTCACCCAACGAAAGAAACCAGTTCGAGAGATCGAAACGCCAGCGATGATTGCATGCATTTGTCTTACATTTTATATACCCAAAAATTCCCCAAATTGGGGCAATTTGACTTAGTTTTGCTTGTTTATTGCAAGGTCATGAAGAAAATGCAATAAGAAGAACAATAGAAGAAATCCCAAGCAAATCGGGCAAAAAAGGAGATTTTACCCCAATTTGAAGGAAGTGCAAAGTTTGGGCGCCATGGAAGATGCCCGGCTCTGCGCCATGGCAAGCGAAAGAGTGCGACTCCTAGCGCTCTTGCACAGGATTTCTGCGCTATGGCGCATAGGGGCTGGGCCCCATAAAAGGTGCCCGGCGTCATATAGCGACGGGGTCTTCCTGGGTTTTTGCTCTTTTCTGTGCCGTTTTAGTGACCCGGCATTGGCACCCGGTCACGGGCTTGCACTCTATAAATACGGGATTTGGGGTCAAGCTCAAGGATTCAGACTTGGTACTTGGGGAGCCGACCTAAACTCGTCTAGGGTTCGTGCCAGAGCTTCAACGGAGGATTTTGGGGTCATTTCTTATGGAGATTTCCATCCGGGAGGAGGATTGGAGCTTCAAGAAGTGCTATAACTCCTAGTTTGATCTTCTTTCTCATTTTCTTTCATTTGTGTGCACTTTGAGTATGGACATGTGTTGGGTTTATACATTATTGCTGTATTTTGACTCAATGTGTATTTAAACCCCCATTTGGGGGTGTGATGTAGCGTACTCTTGCAACATATGTGGTTATTTTAGTGATTTGAGTATGATTCCATTAAGTGGTGTGTCTAATGGATGCTTAGTGTTTGATTAATTTCTTAGCTAGCTTTTAATTGATATTTAGGAACTCGATTCGATCTCGGGAGGGAATATTTGAGTAGACTTGGATTAGGCAACGTGTGTTCCACTTAGTTAGGAGGTCTAACTAGCGGATTTGTGTGTGGAGTTAGGAATAACCCACAGCCGTACGTGACTTATAGGTGACGTGCAGTGGGTTCTCTTTCTAGATCTTTAATTGGAAGATTAGATGGTCAAAATAGAAAACACAGTTGCAGTGATCTCGGAAGAGACCCGTACGTACTAAATTCCTGGGTCTACCAAGTGCTTGATGAAATGCTTGAATGCTAAAATAGGTTAGATACGGAGCACGAGGACGTGAAATCACACCTCTACCTCTATTTTAAATAGGCTCTCCTAATTATCCCTTGTCTGGGTCCTAGTTAGTGTACATATTTTATCATTTTCATTGAATATCCTTTCATTTGGTTAGTTATAGTTATTAGGATGCATGTTTAGTACTTAGTCTACACATAGTCCGTGTGGCTTCGGCATCTGGACTCTTGAGTCCATTTTATTACTTGTGCGACACGTGCACTTGCGTGCTATAGAGTAACTTTCTTTAACTAGAAAGTTACGTTTAGCGAGCAACAAGTTTTTGGTGTCGTTACTGGGACTATTAGTTAGATTGATGTTAATATCAATCCTAGTAGTTGGACTCTAGCCTTAGTTAGGTTTAATTTGTTTCTTTTATTTGTTGATTGTTTGTTACTTTGTGTGTTTTTATTTTTTTTATTTAAAAAAAAGCGTGTGTTTGTACATTGAGATTTGTTTTCCGAGGTGAGCTCTTTGGCAGCTCTCTACAATGTGTTTTTTCTAGTCCTAGAGAAAGACAATGGGGGTTTGCACATGCCCAAGTAGCTATGCAGAGGTCCATATGGAGGAAGCCATTGTACTTTAAGAAAACCAATTTGGTTTCCCTCCATATGAGATCAATGATCCTAGATAGGGAAGAAGGCTTAAATTTTTCATGGGAGCACAGGCAAAAGATTTGATTATAGTTTTCAAAGGAGGCAGGAACACCTTTTGCAGGTAGTGATAGACCAAAGGAAAAGGTTAGTTGAGTTATCGAAGAAGGTTAACCTCTTTTGTCAACATGTAATGAATTCTATAGGGCAATCATGTGTGGACAATAGGATAGATTCATGCTTAGAGCATGGATATGAGCAACCCATGGTTACCTCTAGGATTGATAGCCACTTTGATGAGAAATTGGAAGAACAACAAAGGGAATCCAACTTAGTTTGGGATGATAATTATGTAAATGAGTTAGAGGAGATGAAAGAATATCTTGAGGATTCTTCTCAACCCAATTTGGTAGACCATTTGGAAATTTGGTGGCATAACTTGTTGGCTAGTGAGGACACTAAAGAGGCTGATACAACCATGGAAGAGAGATGTAACCAAACTGACCATTTGTTCTTTCCTACTAGAGAAAATGGGGAGCAAGCATTAGACACATATCAAGAGGGAGTTGACATAGGATTGAAGCCAAGTTTGGGAAAAGGGATAGAAAGAAAAGAAAATTTTGAGGTAGATCCCTTAGACACTTGGGTAGTACTACATGAAGAGCCAATCTCAATTGAAGGGGGGAGACTAAACCTAGATGAGCCAGATGAGTTCATCCTCCCACCCTATGAACCAACCTCAAGTTCAAAATTGTGTATCTTGATAGGAGAGGTTGGATGAGAGTTGAGACATCTTGCACATTTTTAATTGAAGAATCCCAACTTGCAAGATGTCACCACTTACTATTCCCAAATTCATTGAAAGCCACTTTCTTGCTCTACCAAAAGTAGAGATGTGATATAACAAAAATGGTCGAACTTTTCTTTTGATCTGGGAGGAATGGTGGACAAATCTAGTCAAGGACTTTAAACATGGCGCTACTTGGGAAGCAACTCAAGAAAGAAAATTGTAGGAATATAATAGAATTGAATTTCTGAAAATAAGTGGTTACCCATCTAGATCAGTTAAATTTAGTGTAGATAGATGGTAAAACATGTGGGTGGATTTTTTGAAGCAAAACAAGTGGAATTGAAGTGGATTGAGCACTTGGCAGAACCTGGCGGCATACGATGCCATAGGCTGCGCAAAAACATCTTCTGGTGCCTGGTGCCATGAACAAGTTTGGGCGCTATATAGTGCCGGGAAGGATTCAGTGAAAATTTTTTATATCCTTTGCTCCTTTCTTTTGAGGGACATCTATAGGGTTAAGAAAGAGGGGGCTCTACACAAGGCATTCACCTTTTAAAGCCCCAAAGAGACCATGTGTAGTGAAAGAATTCTACTTGTGAGCTCATGTTTGTTTCCAGATTATATATTTTTGAACTTCACTAACAAGTGCATTTTGACTTGCATGACTGTTTTGTTTCTTGATGTCAAATAAATTGTAGTTTTATTTTTTAGAAATAAGGGCATTGGATCCCTAGATACTTTCATATTTTTTATCTCACATGTGTGCATGAGTTCATGTTCCTCACAGGGTTCTCTGAGCACTCTTCATGGGTGTAACATTGTACCTACAAGGAGATTTCTTAACTCCCTTTTTATTAGCTATTATGATCTCCATCGAGGACAATGTAGAATTTAAGTTTGGGGGAGGGGCTGCATGTATATCTTGCATTGAGTATGATTTTTGATGTCACCATGTTGTTTAACTCGATATTGAAAATTCCATGCTCGGCACTCACTTGCATAATATGATTAGGAGACCGACTCATTTTCATGTCACTGCACCACTCACAATTCTTTTTCTTGAAATCAACATGTCATGGTTTGGGAATGTGGAATGTTGGTTTATAAGCTTAATAATTCCTTTAGAAGCTTGAGAACTAGTTTCAAAGGAAGCTTGAAACAAAATATTGAAGATTGCAACTCAAAGAAATGAGTTACACCTTTTGTATGAGTTTAGGCCTTTCTATCCAACCCAGAATACTCCCTAGTCAACCAAGATGGGACATGATCTATTTCTTTTGTTATCCATGATATAAACCAATCTTGATTGCATTATTATCCTCTTTTACATCACCTATCCCTCTTGGTGGATGACCCAATCTGAAGAAAAATTTGGACCCAAGAGTTAAAAAAAAAAAAAAAAGGTAAGAGAAAGAGGATAGCAATTGTGAAAGCCAATGGACCAATGACTTCTTTACTTAGTAACTGGGCCTTTGCGACTCAGGAATCGTGAACCTTCGCATCAAACAGTTAAGTGGTTATCTCCACCCCATGCTCAATTGGCATGCAAAAAGAAGAAAAAGAAAAGAAAAAGAGAAGGGGAATTGGTTTCACAATAGTTTGAACATAAGTTTGGGGGAATACTTGAACGTTAGAACTTGCTTTGGAGGGTTGGGTTATGCATTGAAGAGGAATCTACCCCATGTACTCACTTGTGAGCCAACCCATACCCCAAGCCCCATTACAACCTAAATTAAAGTCCTAATGATCTTGAGTGCTTCCCTTCACCATTCGTGGAAGGCGGAACAAGAGACTAGAGTATAGAACACTAATGAGAATTCTTAAAGTTTAGAAGTTAGTTGTTTGAAGGAGAGTGCCATGACTATGGGGACCAAGGAACTTGATGAGCGTGGGAAAGTGAGTGGAAAACAAGTTAGTCTCTCAAGAGAGACTACAAATGATGGGCCGAGCAACACGACTTTTCATTTCTTATGTTGAATTGCATGATTTTTCATTACCAACATGTAAGATAGATGATTTAGATCCTGTATATCAGATTGTTGCTCGAGGATGAGTAAGACTTAAAGTTTGGGGGTATTTGATTGCATGCATTTGTCTTATGTTTTATATACCCAAAAATTTCTAAAATTGGGGCAATTTGACTTATTCTTGTTTGTATATTGCAGAGACATGAAAATGCAATAAGAAGAACAACGGAAGAAGTCTCAAACAAATCGGGCAAAACATGGAGATCTTACCCTAATTTGAAGGAAGTGCAGAGTTTGGGCGCCATGGAAGGTGCCCAGGGCCATATGGCACCGGGCTCTGCGCCATGGCGAATGCTATGGCCAAAAAGTGTGACTCCCAGTGCCCCTGCGCAGGATTTCTGCGATATAGCGCACAGGGGCTGGGCGTCATAGAAGGTACCTGACGCCAAATAGCACCGGAGCCTTTTCTGGGTTTTTGCTCTTTTTTGTGCCGTTTAAGTGACCCGGCATTGTAGCGCTTCCCCGAACGCCATATGGTGTCCGGTCACTGGCTTGCACGCTATAAATACGGGATTTGGGAAAAAGCTCAAGAATTCAAACTTGGGACTTGGGAAGTCGATCTAGACTTGTCTAGGGTTCGTGCCAAAGTTTCAAGGGAGGATTTTGGAGCCATTTCTTAAGGAGATTTCCATCCAGGAGGAGGATTGAAGCTTCAAGAAGTGCTACACCCTCCTAGTTTGCTCTTCTTTCTCATTTTCTTTCATTTGAGTGTACTTTGAGTATGGACATGTGTCGGCATTTGAGATTATTGTTGTATTTTGACTCAATATGTATTTAAACCCCCATTTGGGGGTGTGATGTAGCGTACTCTTACAATGTATGTGGTTATTTTAGTGATTAGAGTATGATTCCATTTAGTGGTGTGTTTAATGCATGCTTAGTGTTCGATTAATTTTCTAACTAGCTCTTAATTGATATTTACGAACCCGATTCTATCTTGGGAGGGAATATTTGGGTAGACTTGGATTAGGCAACACGCGTTCCACTTAGTTAGGAGGTCTAGCTAGGGGATTCATGTGTGGAGTTAGGAATAACCTATAGGCGACGTGTACTGGGTTCTCTTTCTAGACCTTTAATCGAAAGATTAGAGGGTCGAAATAGAGGACACGGTTGCGGTGATCTCAGAAGAGACCCGTACGTACTAAATTTCTGGGTCTACCAAGTGTTTGATGAAATGCTTGAATGCTAGAATAGGTTAGATACGGAGCATGGGGACGTGAAATCACACCCCTACCTCTAATTTAAATAAACTCTCCTAGTTATCCCTTGTATGGGTCCTGGTTAGTGTGCATATTTTATCATTTTCATTGAATATCCTTTCATTTGGTTAGTTATAGCTATTAGGATGCATGTTTAGTACTTAGTATACACATAGTCCCTATGGGTTGGACATCCGGACTCTCGAGTCCACTTTATTACTTGTACGACACGTGCACTTGCGTGCTACAGAGTAACTTTCTTTAACTAAAAAGTTACTCATGTTTAGCGAGCAACATGTGACCATCAAAACAAAGGCAAAATGGCCAAGAAAGAGAGTCGCGAAGTGTCGACACAAGACTTCGAAGACCCACGTCCAAGGCGCAGATAAAAGAAAAAGGAAACCCGTCACATTGGCGGAGTTCATCCCAAAAGAGTTCTTCACGTCACCAGCCATAGTAGCAACCTGTTCAGTGGTTCCCACTAAGAAAACAGACCGAGAAGAAAAACGCAAGTCATGGTTCATCGAATGCGATGACTTTGAAACGTCCTTACAACAAATCTCACCATTAAATGAGATTGAAGATGACCTCGACCTGGACATCCGATCTAGATAGGCCCTCATCAAGGTTCTCGACGAGCAAGAGAAAATTCAAGATGAATTGGAGCAACTCATGATGAAGAAGAATGACCAACCAAAGGTCGGCCTGACTCCTCCATACAGAAAGGAAGAGGAGGAAGAGGCATCTTCATCGCAGCATGTGTCTTGGCCCGAAGAAACACTCGTGGTCTCCTGTCCACCATGCATCACTTTCCGAGAGGAAGATGCACAACTAAGGGCAAGGAATCACAATCGGCCACTATTTGTATCCGGCTATATCAAAGACAACTTGATCAACCGGATTCTCATTGATTGCGGATCCGCAATTAACATTCTGCTAATTCGTACAATGAAAATGTTGCCATATCTGTTGGCGACCTGTCTGTGAGCTCCTTGCTCGGCATGATTCGGTTGGTGCTTCACATCGTAGACTTGGTAGCCGATACTCCCTTTCAGTTGATCGACTCCAGGACATCATATAATTTGCTCTTGGGTTGACCGTGGCTTCATGCCAACGGGGTTGTACCATCCACACTTTACCAGTGCTTTAAGTACTGGAAAGATGACAATCAGAAGACGGTGTATGACGATGAGAGCCCGTTCATTGAGGCAAAAGCTTCTTTCCCCTATGCCAAGTTCTACTTGACAGCAAGTTCGACCGTCAAAGCATCGTCTTGGCCAACTTGAGTCCATAATGTCAAAGCCACACGTCCTCCCCAGGTAGAGCCAAAACAAAACCTGGTGCTGCAAACTGCGCCGCCCAAACAACCGGCACACAAAAACCAAGCGACCACGTCAACAGCATCAGTGCCAATGGAGTGCAATGTGCCTATATTAAGGTACATTTCACAGTCGTATAGAAAATAGGGGGAAGCCCCTTTCGTCATCTGCCGCACACCGATTCGTCTCAAAGAAGGAGTCACTCTGCCACTACCAAAGCTTGAAAATCGGAGCGTCGTCAAAAAATATCTGAGTCCCGAACCGTTACCCACTACTCAGACAACTGATGGCTTCGATCCAAATGCATATCGATTGCCGAAAAAATCTGGGGGCAACCTCACCAGAGAGCAGCTACATGCCAAACCACCAGTAGCTATTCTGACTCTTACTCCGACACAAGAAAAGCTTAAGAGAGAGGATCACGCCATCCCCCAAAATTGGCATGGCCTCGGCTATCAACCGGAAAAGCCAACCTGAATCTCCGGCACAAAGAAGCCGATCAGAATTACTGGACGATTGGCGGCCGATGTTCACCAAATTTCAGCCGATCAAAATTCACCAAAGAAGAAGCAGAGCCAGCTCAGGGGTTCTTTTCATTTTGCCAAAGGATGACCTTTTGCCGTATTCGTTCGTGCTTACACAAAACTGCTCGAACAATGTGGCCGAGTACCAAGCTCTTCTTCTCAGCCTTGTCATAGTGGTTGAAATGAAGTTACCACAACTTGAAGTATACGGCGACTCCGCGTTCGTAATAAAACAGCTCACGGGAGAGTTTGAGGTCAGGAAAGCTCAATTCGTACCATTTTGGAGGCGCGCCGACAACCTACTGACCCAAATTCCAGATATGTCGCTCCGCCACATTCCGAGAGCTGGAAATGGACCAGCGGATGCTTTGGCAGGAATCGCAGCTAGCCTGGTACTGTTTGAAGCTCGACCAAGTAGAGTGCTCATTTGCGAAAGAAGGGTGATCCCTCCACCGGTCGAAGAAGAAGTAGAAGACGAAGAGACAGAAGAAAAAGAGTCATTCCCCGACTCAATCCGCAAAAATGACACGGATTGGTGCGAGCCAATCATAAACTTTCTCCGCTTTGGCACACTCCCAGCAGACCTAAGGGAACGAGTCCACATTTGCCAGGTTGTGCCAAGATATGTCTTCTTAATGACGTATTGTACCGAAGGTCATACGAAGGATTGCTCCTCCGTTGCTTGTCCAAGGAAGAAGGACAACAAGTACTGAGGGAAACACATGGTGGAATCTGCGGTGTACACCAGGCCGGACCAAAACTCCACATGCAAGCCAAACGACTCGGCTATTACAGGGCCTCGATGCTTTGAGATGCCACTGAACTGGCGCGAGCATGCAAACCTTCTCACTACCACGCCGACTATATTCATCAGCCACCGGAGCCGCTCCACCCGACGGTAGATTCCTGGACGTTCGAGGTAAGGGGAATGGATATCATTGGTCCAATCACCCCTAAATCCGACTCTGATCGGCAATATATCCTTGTCGCGACCGACTACTCCAAATGGGCTGAAGCTGCGACATACCAGAGGTCAAAGCCATCACCGTCACCGATTTCATTCGGACAACGGTACACCCTTTTGAAATCAGGTTATAGATCACTTATGTGAAAAGTTTCACATACAACAGAAAATGTCCTCAGCCTATAACCCGTTAGACAATGGCCTTGCAGAAGCTTTTAAAAAAACACTCTGCAAGATCTTAAAGAAAACGATCAGTGATCATAAGCGCAAGTGGGACAAAAAGCTTGGTGAAGCTCTCTGGACATAAAACTACGTTCAGAACTCCGACCCAGTCGACGCCATACTTGCTGGTATACGGCACCGAGGCAGTCCTCCCACTTGAAGTATAGCTTCCTTCACTCCGAATTGCAGTGAGAGAAGGACTTACAACAGAAGAATGCTCACAACTTCGGCTTGCAGAACTAGAGTCGCTTGACGAATGGATGTTCGAAGCTCAACAAAGACTCGAGTATTACTAGTCGCGAATGACCTGAGATTTCAACAAAATGTTAAACTGCAGTCGTTTCGAAAGGGTGACATGGTTCTGGTTGTACGTCGTCCCATGCTCTTTACAAGCAAAACTGGGTGTAAGTTTGCGGCCAAGTAGGAAGGTCCCTACGTTGTGCAAGAAGCATACACAAACGGTGCCTACAAAATCGCAAGGGCGGATGGTACCGAGTTGCCGATCACCAATGGCAAGTTTCTTAAACGATTTTATGCCTAAACAACATCGGTCAGCGACACATCATCCACTCGGTCAAGAGTAGACGTGCACAGTAAAGAAAAAAAAAAGGAAGAAGCAAATAACGATAGCGATGTAAAAGAAAAAAGCATCTCAATAATTCAGATGAGTCAAATCGAGTTCGAACCAAAAAACGAGACAAATCAAGTCCAAGCAAAAATCAGAGCTCCACTACAAGCAGTTCTAAAAAAAAAAGCAACAAGCAAATCAAAGGGGAGGCATAGCATGGAAAGCACGGTACGGGCTGCCAAACATTCCTGCTCGTCCTCTTCGCAAAGGACTGGCTCTGTGCGAATCTTCTATAGTTTCCGCTCCAAGTCGACAATCTCCTCTAATTAAATCCACACCGAGACATTCTTCATTGTCAGGTACCTGGCCCTCCAACTTCTAAATCTTGGAGGAAAGATAGGCCAGTCGCTCATGCAAAGACTTCTCCTCGGACACGGACGCATTACAGTCAGCCTGGTCGCTGTCAATATCAGCTCTTCGACAATCTCGTCGACGCTTCACGAAGTCAGAAATGAATTCCATCCACATCTCCCAAGCATGGCGTCTTTGTCGTGCCCGCAACTTCTCAGAAGGTTGAGTCGCAGATCTCTGCGAAATCGCGAACACCTTCGGAAAAGGAAAACACAAGAGGGGAACACCAAAAAAAAAAGGGAGTGAAGAGAAACACATACCTGAGCCGGCGGCAATGAGTCTGGCTTCGCAAATGAAGGACCTGCTCGAGTGTCGATGGGAGTCCGGAGTCGTTCCTCTGAACAACGCCGCAAGCTCGGACTGTCGGAGCTCGGCGCCGGGTGAGAAACACGAGGTGCTAGTACATGAGACACATGACAACCAGAAAGAGTGTTGGTCGGCCTCTCCAAGAGTGGCCTCTTGCCGTGAATGTCTAAGTCGACTTGCTGAGAGTCAACCGTCGATGCAAACCGAAGTGGAGGAGGAGGAGGTAAATCGCCAATGGCCATGATGGTAGGGCGATCCTCCCTGAGCCTGATTGGCTGAATAGGTCCCGCACCCGGCAAATCGTCGGGTATGTCAACCACTAAGGCCCCTTCAGCAAGAGTAGACTCGATGGTTTGAGTAGCTGGCGCCAAGTCCTCGAGCTCCATGAACAAGAGGTCGTCCAAAGTCACTCGATCCTTGGCAGCAAGTCTTAGTTGCCCCAGAAGCTCTAAACCTGAAAGGTCAATAAGCCTCTCCAAAGGCTCACTCGGCTGAAAATACACTGCCGATCCATCCCGAGACGCACCCGATGCGTCTTTATTCACACTCGGCTAATAAATACTTGGCTGGGAAGGAGGAAACAACGGTGGCAGTAGTAAAGAAACTGCTCCGACGGAGTCAATTGGAGTTGAACTGGAGAAAGGGACGATCGTAGTGCAGCTCGGTTGTGTCTTCGAACCACCCCTTGGCCATTTCGAGACAGGTCGTAAAGCAGGGTTGCCCTCTGTTTCAGCTGTCGATTTCTTTCGAGAAGTGGATTTTCGCTTCGTTGAAGCAACAACAGTAGAGGAAGTCGCCTTCGGTGCTCCCTTCTTATAAGGTGCCCTCTTCGGCTTTGACATCGAAGCCTTAGGAGCCCCTAAAGATATCACGACTGTGGCGACCTCGTCACCCAAAGGTGGCTGCGACGAACTCGCAGACTTACCCTTACCCTTGGTCGCAGACTGCCAGCGCTTATGCTGGGGATGCTCTTCACTACCGGCTTCATCGTTGCTGAGAACATGCAACACATCTGCCCGGGAAGACTCCTCAACCAAAGTAACAATGGCCTGTTCGGCTGAGGTAACAACAGGCGCTGGCTAAAGACGTGTGACCGCTTGTACTGCACTCTTGGTGAACTTCTTCCACGTGCGCTGAACAACAATAGGAAGGGATTTACTCCCATGAAAAAAAAAAACAGCAAAGAGATGGTAAACAAAAAAAAAAAAGGAGAGAGCTTTCGTACCTCGAAAAGAGGGATAACTTTCTGAGACTTGAGCTGAAGTCATGCAAGGATCAACCCCCACGCCATACCAAGAGGCTAGCGTAATGCTGCCGCTTGGAAGAGTAACACTGCCTCACGATGATTCGTGTCCACAAATTGGGAAGATCCTAACAAAATCCAAACTGATGAGCGAAACGATGAGGGCTGTAAAGTTCCACGCCTAGAAAATAGTAATTCCGGTATGTCAGGTAACAAGTACGAATATTGAGGAAGTATTCGTACTCTTCCAGCGTTATCGCTAGGTCACCGGTATCATAAAGCACACCAGGCCGAAGAAACTTGGTGTAATATCAAATCTTTGGTTTCCCCCGCCAAAACAAGTCACGGGCCTCTAACTCAGAGAAGGATCACCAAGTCGAGATTCCGATACAAAGCCATCAAAGGAGTGACGTCGCTACTCACGTCCATGTCATGCGAGCCAAAAAAATGTGCCAACCAGGCGTAAATGTAGGACCAAGGCAAACGGCCAATGGAAAGTGAACTCAAACCTCTGTAGAGGTTGGCCGACAATGGACCAGCCAGACCGACCTGAGCGCCGATTGCCATGAAGCTCGTGACCTTGAACACATCCGGTCGCACGTAACCACCAGGAGCGGGAATCACCCACTGGCAGATCCACCACACGAGCAAAGCCGCCAGATGAACTTCGTTCGTCAAAGCCGCCAGAACACCAAGTTCTTGAAAGACGCGATCCTCAGCTGCAAAACACTTGTGACGCACAGTGCCTAAGCACTTGTTGTGATTCAGCCAAGGCTCAGTAGTAGGCTGAACACCGTCCCCAGCTTGATACCAAAAGTTGAGTCACTCGTAAAAGAATACATGTGGTACGTCGACCCCGCACCGACATTGGAGGCGATAATATGCAAGGAAGAGGTACTGCAAGACTTCGGGCCGAGGCATGTCACTTGCATCGGTGAAGTCGCGAGTCGTCGGGCACACTTCGTCGTACAAGGCCCCGAGATCGAATGGCCGCAAATACATGGCTCGTAAACAAGGGGTTCGTCTTCGAACACTAGAGCTCCAAAAAACAATGTCGGATCGTATTGGGTCAACGGTATTGAAATACCGACGCCCAAACTACATGAAAGACTAATCTGTGCCATTCTCTCTGGGCAACCACCCAGTATAAGGCTCACCCATTCGAAGTAGAAGGGCAGCGGAATCCGAGATTCCTCTATCACATAAGGTTGAAGATCTCGCTGGTCGTCAATCGAATGGTTCAAAGGCAACTTCGGCGTGGAAAAGAGTGTCGGGTAGTGTGAAGAACTCAATAAGGTGCTGCCCCCCGCAACATCAGATGGCGAAGTGGGCGAACCGCCAACTCTAGGAAGCTAACAGATAGGATCGTCTGCAGCCACGAGTCGACTCCACAGTTCTTGGAAGCTCGACAGAGCAAGAAGAATGCCAACGCGGCCACCCAAGGCCTATTGGCCACTCGCACACAAGGTGGCATGACTCGGCGAAGTCAAATGTTGAATCCGCAAGAATGGCTTCTCAGAGCCGTTGAATGGAGTCGACGTATCAGACGCCTCCAAACTCAAGAAAGCAAATGTCATGGGAGCCATCTGCAACAAATGAAGCGTAAATCGTCAACCGGAGAACAAATAGGTGCATAAATCTTCCTTACATGAAAAAAAAAAAAAAAAAAAAAAAACAAAGCGAAAAAAAATAGCAGTCGCAAAAGAAAAGAAAAACAACAAAGCGACAAAAAAAACAGCAGTCTCAAAGAAAAAAAACAACAAAGTGACAAAAAACAACAGTCGTAAAAGAAAGAAAAAATGATCGGAGACAAAAAAAATAGTGTGGTAAATTCTGCAGCCGGTGATTCAGTTGAGCTCAATCCTCACAGTTGGGCGTCAAAATTGCGGCACTAAGGGTGGTAATTTTACCCGATTACCCGATTACCTGAATGGTAATCGGATGGATAAGGAACAAAATTATGTGTTTTGATTACCCGATTACCCGATTATCCAATTTCCTAGATTACCCGCCTCTTAATCGAAACGGATATGGATAATGGGTATTCCTGACCCGATTACCCAGATGGTAATTTGGTAATTTTTTAAAATTTTGTCTTTGATGTTAATTTTAGATAATATGTGTGTTGTACATTTGTTTGAGTTATTTTTAGATAAACTCAAGAATTTGGATGTAATTTTCATATGATTTTATTTTATTTTATTTTTTTAATTTATAAGGGTTAGATAAATAAATTTATTAAAATATTATTATCCATTTATTTACCCGATTACCCACGGGTAATCGGGTAAGAAATTCGGGTGACGGAATGACAAATTTTTATTCGGGCGAAACGGGTGACGGAACACGGGTAGGGTAATCGAAACGGGTAACGGAATAACCCTTACCCGCTTCGATTATTACCCGTTTACACCCCTAGCACCAAGGCCACACTGGCGAGTCGCAAAAAGGATGCCACCCAAAAAAAAAAAAGGACTCCATCTGACTAACATCAAGTCCAGCGTAAGACCAGCCACCAAGCCAGATGACGTGACCAATACGATGCCGACATAGCAGCCTGGCGACCAAAATAGCTAGACTCGTCGTTCCGGTGGCAATGGCGGAGGGATGAAAACAAGTTGTGTTGCAACCTGGGACCAAGCCAGAGTCCTCATCAGCAAACAAGATGAATCGACGCAAGTGCCACATGAGTTCGGCCAAATTCCGAACTCAACCAGGAGCCTGAAGCACTTTAAGTCCGACTCTGTTGCACCACCGCCTCACCGGCAGCTACAGAAAGGGCAAAATGCGCATAACGCGTAGACAGGTCGAAGTTATAGTGCAGCCATTGCACTATTGAACTTCTCAAACCAAGCTACACAAAGTCTGGCGACCAAGCCAGACTCAATGTCGAATACACAAGGCGACCGAGCCGGAGTCATCTTCAAAGCGCCGAGTTCATCATAGCCTGGCAACCAAGCCAGACTCGCCGCCAAAGAAACACCAACCCGACGACTAAACCAGGGCTGCCACCAAGTTCACAGTAAATGCCAAGTCCACCATCATCCGGCGACCGAGCCAAATTCAACCAAGAAGCTAAGCCATCACAACCCGACGAACATGCCAGATTCGCACACACAAAAAAAGATCAAGTTCGATTCAGCCTGGCAACCGAGCCAGATACTCCACCAAAGAAATCCCAAGAGATCTCTCAACCCGGCGACCATGCCGGATTCGTCAGTGAAACTCTAGTTCGGTTCAGACCAGCAGTCAAGCCGAACTCGTTGTTGAAACCACACTTGCCACAACTTAGGAGTTAGCTGAATTCTCCATCCATGGCAATTCGGTTGTGTTGAGTCGAAGTCACCAATCTCGCAACCTGGCGACCGAACCAGATTGAACACCAGAAGCACCAGTTTGTTGCACATATTGACAGACTAGTGCACAATCCTCCAATTAAAAAAAAAAAGAATGAGAGAAAATGTGAGAAAAATAAGAAAGAAAAACAAGAAAAAAAAAAAAAAAAAAAAAAAAAAAAAAAAGAAGAGAGAGCGATAGAAAAAAAAAAATGAGAGCGAGAGAGAAAAAAAAAGAAGAAGAGAGAAATATGAGAGAAAATATGAAAGAGAAATCAGAAAAAAAAAAAAAAAAAAACGAGGGCGAAGTCGAAAATGAGCAGAGAGAAAAAGAAAAGAAAAAGAAGAAGAATTAGGGGAAGAAAGAAGTAAGAAAAAAAAGAAAGCGGGCAAATCCCGGCTCTCTCGATTCAGCCATGAATATGACTCGATCAGAGAGAACTAGGAAGGGGAAACCTTACCTGAGCGGAATAGACCGTCGACGCAATGCAGTGAAGTCGAAGAGTTGCACCTGCCGTGCAAAACAGAAGCCGAAATCGCACTTGCAGTCCTGTGCGACAGAAATCAAAAAATACACTAGCAGTGCAATAGCCGAACGTTGTAGAAGATCAAACACTGCACGCGCAGTGCAATAGACTTGCCGAAGAAGCCAAAGTCGCAGATTCGTGACGATTGCAGTATGCTTGCGATGGGGGATGAAGTATACTCACGATGCTGAGGGAAGCCGTCACATGCGAAACAGTACCGTCGCAGTGAAGGAAATCAGTGTCGCAAACTCACAACTATTGCAGAAGCTCCACAGCAGAGATTGAAGCGTGTTGTGAACTCAAGGAAACCACAATCAGATTGCACTTACAAAGCGCAATTGACGTTGCGATTGAGAAAGACGAAAAACAAGCACGATAATACCGTGCTTGCGGCAGAGCCGTCAATGCAGAGAAAAACCATCGCGCTCAGATGAACACAACAAAGAGCACACCGTTCGCAATGGAGAAGGCCGAAGATCAAGAAAGCACGAAGATGTTGCACTTACAGTGCAATTGTCGATGCACAAGAGGAGAGCCGAAGTCACACATGCGACGAATGAAGAGCACTCGAAAGAGCGCAACATAGAGAAGAGCAGTCGCACGTAGTTGAAGTTGCTACACACATAGAAGAAGTCGAAGCACTCTAAGTCGTCAGAAGGCAACCATTATTGATATTCCCTCTCCCCAGGGACCAAATTTGCTACGCCCAGGGCGTTGCCCTGGGCGACGCCCGGGCTCCCTCCGCGCGAAACACAGTCGTGCGTGGGGCCCACACTTCAGGGGGGAAATGGAAATTTCCCCCCTCCCTCTTCCCTCCCTCTCCCCTCTGTTTCTTCCCCAACGCCCCGACTCCCCAACCCCCCAACTCCCCAACCCCCCCGGCCTGGCCCCTGCCAGGCCCCCTCCTCTGAGGGGAAAGGGGCTGAGGGGGCACCCCTTCTTCACTCACCGGAAAGGGCTGAGGGGGGAAGGGGCTGAGGGAGAAGGGGCTGAGGGGGAAGGGGCTGAGGGGAAGGGGGCTGAGGGGGAAGGGGCTGAGGGAGAAGGGGCTGAGGGGGAAGGGGCTGAGGGGAAGGGACCTGAGGGGGGAAGGGGGGGAGGGGGGAAGGGAGGGGGAGGGGAAGGGACGGAGGGGGGGAGGGGAGGGGGGGGGAGGGAGGGAATGGGGAAGGGACGGAGGGGGGGGAGGGGAGGGGAAAAGGGGAGGGACATGGGGGAAGGCGGGGGGGAAGGACGGGGAAATTTCCATTTCCGAGGACGGTCTGGAAGAGAGGGGAGGCCTGTGAGGGGTCCCGGAGGGGGGCCCAGGCGTCGCCCGACAAATTTGGTCCCGAACAGCGGAACAGCAGTTGTGTGTACCTGATGCCTGGAACGGGCAATGCCAGCTCTTCAATTGTGCGCTCGGGGCTTCACTTCGTCCGGGGGCTTAAGTGAACAGCCCCCGTGACCCGATCAATTAAATACTTGGGAACTTAGGCGGGTCAGATTAATAATCTGACCGGAGCTGAATCGGGGACGGAAACTTAATACTCGGTCCCAAATCAAAATCCTAACTTCCCCCCCTCCCTTCTCCTCCCGGGCGGGAGCTGAACCTTTGCAGAGGGGAAGCCATCTCTCACCAGCCGGGAAAGCCATCTCACACCGTAGGGAAAGCCATCTCACCGGCCGGAAAAGCCAGCCCTCAGGGGAAGCGTTTGCGGAAAAGATTCTCTCACACTGAAAAGATTCTCTCACACGCCGGAAACACAGGTCTGAGAGATGCAGGGCGACGACAACAATCAGGTTAGAGTTTTTTTTTGTTTTTTTCAAAAACCTTGTGTACTCTTTGATGTGTTGGAACCCGGGTGGGGCTCGATGTGCTTGGTTATTGTTGTTACTCCAAGAAATGTTTGGGTTGCCCCCTACCTTTGTTATATATATTGATAAAAGGTGCATATTTTAAGAAAATATAGTAAGTTGGCTTATTGTAAAAGTTTTTGGCTTCTTAAAAATGTATTTATTTTTCTGTTTTTCTTTTAAAATAGACTGTGTTGTTAATGTAGTCAGTGTACTGGAGTAACATGATTTAATTATTGCTCGTTGAAATATCTTATGAGGTAGTGCTTATGTAGTGCAAAAAATATATAACATAAGTTCGAGATGCAGCCCGAGCGATTTTCTCTACTTGCGAGAAGGATCTTACTTTCCTAAGTATATAATTCATGTAATGTATTTCGATTTTACAGCATACCTTGGGGAGAAATAAGTTCAAACCAAACAATCACCTTTAAGGACATCTTCTTTTAAAATGCAGGAACTTAAAGGTTTTATGGTAAGTGTATTCCAGAGCATCCTACTTTGCAACTTCAGATATGGAGAGGGTGTTTGAGTGGTTGTTCGAACCCATGTATCTTATGAAAGAACAACTTGAAGCTGCAAAGTTAAATCCAAAGGAAGAGGCATATTTGTATAAATTAACCCTTTACTGCGGTGATGGAGAAAGAGTTAGGACATGGAATAATGATGGGGTTCCTTCTGCAGATGAGATTAGAAGAGCCCATTTGTATGCCAACAGCCGAAGGTATTTTATTGCCACTAATACATTAGTAGTTGATATTGAACTATTTCATCACTACAGTTCAGTCTTCTGGGTTTGAATTTTGCATTGTTTGCAGTTCGATGACATACTGAATGCCATCTTCTCTTCATCTCCGGCGGTGGCTCTGATGGTTGGAACATTACTGGATAACACACTGGATGCAACCAACACCGCCATTTTGTTTGTGATAGTACCGTGTATTCTGTAACTCGGTCGGGCTTGAGAATTTTGTCTGTGATAGTACCATGTATAATTGAAACAGGTTTTGTATTGTATGAGGCAGAATTATGTCCACTTGTATTTTTGTAATTTTGTTGTGTAATGTAATTTTGTATTGTGTATTGAGTTGTAGCACTTGTAAATTAACTTGTTATTTCTAATGTGTGCCTTCTTACAATAGTAGACTTTAGCGCTATATGCACAGGTTCAGTTGGATTAGAGGTGTAATTGATGATCAAACAAGTTCACGCAGGTTTAAGAAAAGCAAGAGAACAGACCATAAAAGACTACTGGCAACGAAAAAAAAGCTTCGCTTTACATTGAAGCAACACTCAATAGCGACGCTTTGAAACATAGTGCTACTTATCTAGCAGAGCTATGTAATATAGTACTGCTTCTTTAGCATTGCTATTTATCAAAGCGTCGCTATATAGGGTAGCTTTATTATCTTCTTTGGGATGTATTTTATTTCCTACATGCTGCAATACCTAATCATATATGACTTCGCAACAATTACCTATGCACAACACAAACTTCTAATATCAACTCATATAAAAAAACAAGTATCTATACAAAAATTGCACTTTCAATTAGATTGAATCATTTGTGCAAGGGTGAACAAGAAAATTACATTGTGGTATTTCCCAAAAAAATTACATTGTGGTATTTCCCAAAAAATTACATTGTGGTATTTCCCAAAAAAAATTCTGTTGCTATATTTCTGCACAAAAAATGACTGGAGCTCTCTTTTGTTCTCTTCTGCTCTATTCTGTATAACCGCACAAGAAATGTCTTCCACTATTACGCACAAAAAACTTGTATCTGTCTTTCTATACAAAAAGGTCTTTCTCTTACACACCATCCTTGGGCTGCATGATGAAAAACGTTGATATTAGTATTTAGGTCACAAGCAAAATCCACAAATTGGACAATACATTCTAACAGTTATACCAAGTCATCATCAGTGACACTCCCAGTTACTGAAACCTGTGAAGAACTGATGTCAAATATCCTAGTGTTATGTACCTATCAAACATTAAAGATGTTATGTTGAATAAAATGTTATTTACCTGACATCTGACAATAAGAAAATGTGTGATAAGATCAAATTACCTGACATCCAAAATCTCCTATTGTGTTTGATAAATGCTGACTATCTTGATAACCAGAATTTTGTATGACCTGCATATAACAGTTGAATGGCATATAAGGCACCAGTTATGTATGACTTGTTTAACTTGTACAAAAAGTTACGTATGAGACTTACCCGCATAAGTTGAAGCATTGAGGGTTGAGAAGGAAAAGAACTAGCAGTCACCGATCCATGCTGCAAAAACATATAATAGAATCAAACTAGGCGTTGATACTATTAAAGAAAAGTAATTGGCAGTTCAATTATCTTTCAACAGAAGCCTTTCTTTTTTTTGTTTAAAGATCCTATTAGCATCCATTTGTACACGATGTTTATTACTTGTTCATCGACAAATGAAGCCATATATACTCAATTTATTATTGAAATACAGTTAGTTAAAATCTAACCTGACTGATGTCGTCGCCCTGCATCACTGAGAGAAGCTTTTCCTCAAGCGCAAGCTGAGGCTGTGTTTCCGGCGGGTGAGAGATGGCTTCCCCTCTGCAAGGTTCAGCTCCGCCGGGAGGAGGAGGGAGGGGGGGGGGAGTTAGGATTTTGATTTGGGACCGGGAGTATTAAGTTTCCCGTCCCCGATTCAGCTTTCGGTCGATTATTAATCTGACCCGCCTAAGTTCTCGTCATTTAATTAACGGGTCGGGGGCTGTTCACTTTGAAGCCCCCAGACGAAAGTGAAGCCCCGGGCGTCTTGCGCGAAGAGCTGCATTGGCTCGCGGCGTGCCGTGCATACACAGTGCTGTTCGCAGCAGATCCGGGCCCCCTCCCAATCGGAATATTTAAGGGCTTTCAATGCAAAGTCAACTCAAAAGAGGACTCTACATGAGAAGTTCAAATCTAAGAAGAGAAGAAGGGCCGCCAAGTGGGGCCCACCATGCCCTCCTAAGCTCCTCTCTTTTCTTTATTTCAAAATTACACTAACCTGGTTGAGCCCACTCAAGAGACAACGGGCGGAGGGGGAAGGGGCGGAGGGATAAGAAGGAGGAGAGGGGGGAAGGGGCGGAGGGAGGGAAGGGAAGGAGGAGAGGGGGGGAAGGGGGGGGGGGATAGGGAAGGAGGGAAGGGGAAGGGATGAGGGACAGGAAGGATGATGGGGGGAAGGGAGGAGGGGGGGAATGATGAGGGGGGGAAGGAGGGGGGAAGGGCTGAAGAGGAAGGGGGGGAAAGGAATGATGAACAGGAAATGGGGACATGAGGGGGGAGGGGGAAGGGGGACGGGGAGGGGGAAGGAGGGAGGAGGTGAGGGGGGATCTGGGGGGGGAGGGATCCGGGGAGGAGGTCGGGGGGGGGGGAGGGGGAATGGATATCTGGGGAGGGGGGGAGGATGGGAGGGGTTGAGTGGGGAAGGGGGGGAGGATGGGACTGGGTTGTGTGGGGAAGACGAGGGGGACGACGGGGGAAAATTCCCATTTCCCCCCTGGGCGTAGCAAATTTGAGCCCCAAATGATGGCATCCCTCTCAAATTTGGGTCAAAGAGGTCAACAAACATTCGAACGGGGCCCACCATCTTCCACTCCAGATGCTCCAATTTGTTGCAAAATTAGGATGGAGTCGAAGCCTATCACAAGCGCTTCAATTCGGAAACAACACAAACTCGAGCAAGAAAAATATTTTGCGTTTCAGGTGCACAATATTCTTCATATACGCAGACGTACCTTCATGTATGTACCTATATACAAATTTTTTTTAAAAAAATATCAAAAAATTAAAAAATTAAATAGCCCTAAAAAAGCAAGAGGGCCATAAAAAAGAAAAAAAATAGACAACATAGGTGTAAAGAAAAAATATACATTGTCCTAAAAAAGTAAAGAGGACCGAAAATACGTACACAAAAAGATAAACGACCTTAAAAGAGTAAGAGTGTCAAAAAAAAAAGATAAGAGAAAAGTGTGTGTGTTGTGTGTGTGTGTTAATTCATGTTCGAAATTTACTCGTTCTCCTAACAAGTAAATCTCGAATGAGGCAATTTGTAGGCATCAAAATTCAACACAGCCCATTTACGATAAACCCATTAAATAATCCACC
This sequence comes from Aristolochia fimbriata, assembly GCA_019845555.1. Taxonomy (NCBI): domain Eukaryota; kingdom Viridiplantae; phylum Streptophyta; class Magnoliopsida; order Piperales; family Aristolochiaceae; genus Aristolochia; species Aristolochia fimbriata. The sequence goes on along the minus strand of CM034079.1, from coordinate 28,941,744 downwards.
CAATAAGTCATCCAGATGCCTACTACATATCCACTGATGATCCATCTACGATCCGTCCATCAAGTCAACCAGCAGCCCATCTGCAGGCCCGATGCTCCGCCATATCATCAGCCACGACATCGTCGATGTCATCAACACATCACGGCAGCATCATCACTTCCATCACTTGGCTGCAATCCAAGCTTCAAGTTACGTGAAATTGCAATCGACCAAGTTCAGTGGATCCCTCAATTGCAGGAGAAAAAAATAAAAAATCACCCCTCTTGATTTTCGTCACTACACTACTAATTTTATTTCTGTTCTCGCTTATTTCTGGATTGGGGTTCATGCGTAATTCACTGTGTCAAAAATTTTGTTTTTAAACACTTCCGCTCTTTATGTGATCTAATAATAATATAAGTGATAGCCCAAACTTCTAATTTCCCTGCCTAAAGTACTGCCAGTAACCTTGTAGTTCTCCTTCGCTTTTGAAACATTAGGTTCAAACTCAACTGATTTACTATATTGATGGGAAGGTGCTGAAAGAATTAGTGAAATCCCGATCCCAAATACATATGATTCCATCAGCCATGGCTTTAAATTTTGCAATAAAGATAAGTTCTCGCTTCACTTACATCGATCATTTCTGCCAATGACGACTCAGCCGAGACTTTGAAATGGCTATCGACACAATTAAACAGCCCCAAGGATGACATAGGTTCCAAGATGATATCACAAGAAAGTGATCATAATTCAGGTAAAAAAGAAGCAACTTCTAAGTAAATACAAATCTCTGATATAATATATTTTCTAAGTAACTGAATTTGGCATCACAATTTCTAAATCTTAAATCATGGAAATAAATGTGATTCTTATCATACAAATCTGGGGCCTAATCTTGATGCCTCCTAAGCTTCATCCACTGGAGGGAATCCTGTAACCGAACTTATCTCAACCTTGAAATGTCTTTTCAAAGTTATGCCTCTGATTAACCATGGGAATAGCTCTTGGCAGAAACATCATCTGTCATCTTCTACACTGAAAGCCACTGAAGCAACAAGGTCTTGCTCAATACACTCCATGCTCAGATGTGTATGAGAGATGACAAGAGCCCTGCAAATGGCCAAACATATTTACTAGGCTTGATATGACTGCCAAAACAATATGAGCCTTTACCCTAGTCAAACAAGCTTGTTTTAGGAAGCGAACAGCAAAAACACCATAAAGAACATTTCGAGCAGCAATATTGTTTCATAATGTGGGTAAAACTAACCAAACTGACCTTCCAAAATGAGATTGTATAGATAATCTGCCAGTTTTGCAAGGTTTGATGATTAGATCTCCATTAGAATTCATTCAGAGACAAGAATCACTGAAGGCAGTTCCGAAAAAATCGAATTCCCTGCAGCCATGCAGAGTCATTAGAACATTAAAACCGTGTTGTAGTATGAAGATGTACTGCGTCAATAACTATCTGTTCACCTGTAATGCAAAAGTGATATCAGCATCATCAATTTTCAAGTTTACACGTTTCAGTCTCTCTTCTCTAGATGAACCCAATTTTAAAATCCCCTGAACGAACAAATAAATGCAAGAGTAAATAGAAAGAATCAAGAAAATATAAACCTAGGAAAAGTTTACACATATTTTGCATTTGCTTGAACGACCTGATCAGCAAGAACTTTACACATGTTGGAGAATTCCAACATGTTAACAGGTGGGACTTGCACAGATTTACAAATGTCAACATAGGATTTATTTAGCTGCAACCAAGACGAGGAAACTTCAGTGATTGCATTTCAAAGAAGAGATAGCAATATTAGAAGAAATACTGATCTCCAAAAACATACCTCACCGACTGTTGTAGCTTTTTTTCCTTTAACAAAGAGCTTTACCAATGAACAGAGTATAATCTGCATTTAAGAAAAAAGAATAAAATTCGATGCTTTGAGGATGCTACAATTCCATGCTACTCTCAATCAATTCTCAGATCCATGCCTGCTGATGTTGTGGAAGAATCTGTATTGTATCCACTATCGTGGATTTAAATGTCTTTGATAAAGCTATAGCCATATGTTCTACTCCTACCTGCAACTTTTTCACCTAATATGAAGTAACATGGATCAGCTAACGCATGAAAATAAAGCCCAACAGAATAGAAACTTTTCTCATTTATACAATCAGAAAAGCAAAATGACAAAAGTATGAACAATTTGATGCAGAAAAATGATTCACCACCTACAATGTTCATATCTGGCTGCAATAGTTTTTCAACGGCTGGACCCAATTGATCCATGGTTGATGAATCTGATGAGAGGTTGAAACTAACTGGATTTTGCAGCTCTGCCTCGAGCAATTCAACTGCAGTCCTGAAGCAAATAAGAAAGGCAAAAGTATCAAGACAAAATTCCATAATAGACAAGATAATACAGGATATAAGGTGGAAGGTCCATAAAATTAAACTCTTGGATAGAGTAGAATAAGCTAAGAAAAGATCAAGCATGAGATAAATAAACGCAGAATCTATTAGTTGAGGTTTAGAACAGAAAGCATCTCAAAGAGCATGTCACCTACCTGCAAACACTAAGTGCCTTTCTCATATCTCCTGATGCAGCAGCCACTCTCTGGTAGAAGCAAAATCATCAAAATTCTCTCATTATTCACAGATAATCATTATCAGTATAGCTATAAAAAGAGAGAAATGTTACATATAGATGCTAGCTACTCCCACTAATACGCTAATTGAACCTTAGTTCTATGTCTCAATAGGTCATCAACAAGTAAGATAAGTAAGTTATGGATGGTTTACATATAGATGCTGGCTACTCCCACTAATACACTAATTGAACCATAGTTCTATGTATCAATAGGTCATCAACAAGGAACTACTTTAGCATTTCAAGTACATAAGAATTAGCTGCTGGACATGAAGTGGGCAACCGGAGCGAATGAGGGAAGAGAGAAGAAGGGGATTTCATGGAACCGGGGAAAAACCATGGGAGAATGGGGACAAACATTTGGTGCCGGAGCAGATCAAATCGTCCTTCTTCACAATGATAGAAGGAGAGCGCTTCTACATTGATGTCATAGCCTGGGGACCATCCCTGACCGTCAAACTAGCAATTAAGGGCGCTACTCACAGGTCCTTCATCCGAATACTGAAGGACGGCTTGGGATAGTTCCTAGAAGCTTTGAAGACGGTGCTTAAAGACAACCTCCCAGGGAGATCAAAGGAGACTTGTGACAGAAAATTCAGAATGGGGATATACATTGAAGGAGGCAGGCAGCTTTGCAGGATTACTGAACTTAGAGGGACCACCGTTGCGGGTTCAGTTGCAGCACCAAGAATGGGCAAGCAATATTCTGGCTGGAACTGGTTACTGGATGGGCTCTCAACAATTAAAAGAAGAGTAGGGTTTAGGGTTTATCAGAGATCACCTGCAGAGCCGGAAAGCACAAGACCTAGTTTGGTGGAAGTTTCCCAAACCAAATCCTTTGCAAAAGCAGCAAGAGAGAGACGGAAGTCGGGGCCTGTAGAGGACCTGGATCCCATCGGACGAAAACACCAGTCCCCAATCACAAAGGAGATTTCCAATGGAGTCGTCTCGTTAACAGTCGAACCGAACTTTATTATTCAGTGACAGCAGCAGCTTCTGAAGTGCGTAGTAGTGGAGACAATGAAGGAAAAATGGATCATCGGCAACCTCCAAATATGGGTAAAGGGACAATGGAAGCTGGCCGAAGTACCGGAGCTGCATCGAATGGGAGAAAAAAATTGGTTAATACAAGTAGCCTCAGATGAGAGAACGACAAAATACTAACAATATCTGAGGAGATAAAAGGGGACGAATTAAGAAGCATCGAAGCATGGACCCCAGAAACTAGCAAGGCGACTAGAGAAATTACAGGAACTGTTGGAAATCTAGTGCATGTGGACGAGAATTTGTCCAGTGAACGTATAGATAGTCTGCGAGAAACAGCAGAGGTGCAGGAATCAGCACCAAAGTTCAGAGTGCTGCCCATAAATCTGGGGGATCAAGTATACAATATCAGAGTAAAGCTAAAAAACAAGGGGAGAAGGGGGAAAATAAGAGAAAGCAAGAGATAGCCGAGGCGTCACAGCCGGAGAAGACAATGAAGAAGCGATTCTGGGGACGCAGGCAAACCAAGAGAAGCAGCAGAGATGTCCAGAAGCCGCAGCTAAAGACCAGCAAATACAAAGGAGGCTGATACGACGTGGGGATAAAAAGATATTGGGCCAGATTTCAAATAAGTTTGAATCTGGAATGCGGATATCGAGGAGCAAGATTTTGGGGATTACAGCTGGCTTTAGAAAATGCTCAAAGAAGCTTCCAGAATCGGACCAGAAAGCAGCACAGGAAGGGTCAGACCGGAGCAAGGACGAGGAGCCAAGGCGAGAGGGAAATGCAGACTTGAGCACAAAATTGGACACGGATCCGGATCCGGAGACGAACCCGGATGGAAATCCAAACAACTCAATGGCGGACCTGAATTCGAACTCAGATGGCAGCTCGGGTATGGGGTTGGATGCAGACCTGGACATGGACACGGATCCTGATGCGGACCCTACTGCGGATTTGGTGACGGACCCAAAAGCGGACCTGAACCCGGAATCTATTGTAGACCCGGACGCGGAATCGGATGTGGACCAAGACTTGGACTCAAATGAAGATTTGGGAGTGGGCTCGGACGCAAATGCTGATGCGGATCCAGCTGTGAGTCAAGGCCAAGAGAAGCTCGAAGCGAACCTGGTGGAGGAAGGCCCGATGCTAGATAGGGTTCCAGAAGCTGACAAGGACACAAGCGTGGGCCCAGGTGAGAATATAGATCAAGATATAATGGAGGCTGCAGATGAGATAGAGGACCCCCGAAATCAAATCTGGAAGCCGACATTGTGTCGAAACGCGAAAGCAGGCCTAGTGAAAGGTTTTGGGGATTTTGGATCAAAACTCTTGCAAAACTTGAGCAAGGGCGACGGGAGGATCTGTCGAGTATGCTACACTTGTGGGACCTTCCATGCATAGTGGGAGAGGACTTCAATGCAATCCAAAGCCCATCGGAGAAAAAAGGAGGAAGACAAACGATTATAGCAGCCATGACAAATTTCCAAAGCTTCATCTCAGACCACCAGCTCATCGATTTAGGCCTCTCTGGTGGGGCATACACATGGACCAACAAAAGGAAACCTCCAATCCTAGCAAAACTGGATCGCTTCCTAACTAATCAGCAATGGCTAGACTAGTTTGGAGCTTCTTCAAGCAGTGTTCTAACACGAATTGCATCCGATCACAGCCCAATCTTATTAGAAACTCAACCAAACTCGTGGGGCCGCCCCCCCCCCCTTTTCGGTTTGAAAACTGCTGGTTGCAAGAGGATGGATTTATACAAGGCATGCAGCAGTGGTGGGAGGAACTCGAAGTTAATGGCACGAGAGGGTACCAATTTAGCCAGAAGCATAAGGGGCTCAAAGGGAAAATCAAATCTGGTGCAAGGAGAGAAAGTTGAACTTTGAGAAGGAGAGGACGGATATCTTAAGCATGCTTGACACCTTTAATGAGAAGGAAGAGCAGCAAGACCTAGATATTTTCGAAGAAGTGGAGAGGGACAAGCTAAGGCAAGCGGCTGAAAAACTACACACAGGAGTTGATCTATTGGAGGCAGAGGGCACACTACAAATGGATAAAAGAGGGAGACTTAAAACTCTAAGCTCTTTCATATGATTGCTTCCAATCGAAGGAGAATCAACAGGATAAACATGTTGCGAATTGATGGTTAGACTATGACAAAGTCGAAGGACATTGAATAAACCTTCAAGAAATTCTACAAAGATCTATATGAAGAGGAAGATCAGCAAAGACCTTTTTCCTGGAAATCTTAAAGTTATAGTACTCAAAGAGGAAGTAGCACAGAGTCTGATCATACCCTTTACTGAGGAGGAAATAAAAGCAGCCATCTTCAGCCTTCCGGGAGACGAAGCACCGGGACCCGACAGTTTCACAGCAGAATTCTACAAAGTGGGTTGGGAGTTTATGATGCATGACATAATGAACTTTTTTCAAGAATTCTATGACGACGACATCACGTCTGACAGCATGGGTTCATCCTTCATCACCTTATTCCAGAAAAAGGAAGGGGCAGCACATCCCTAGGACTTCAGGCCAATAAGCCTTGTCTCAAGCCATTACAAAATTATCTCTCGCGTACTAGCGAACAGGCTAAAAGGTGTTCTTGGTCAAGTGATCAGCAAGCACCAATCAGCCTTCATGCAAGGAAGGCAAATTCTGGACTCAGCATTAATCCTTCACGAACTAGTACACCAATGTAGCAAGAAGACAGGAGGGGCAATCTTGAAACTGCATTTTCAGAAGGCTTTTGATAAGGGTTAACTGGAGTTTTCTTGACAAGATAATGGGGAAAATGGGCTTTCACCAACAATGGAGAAGATGGATTAGCAGCTGCATCTCATCGGCTCATTTCTCTCTCATTTTGAATGGGACTGTTAAGAGTTACTTCAAAAGCAATAGGAGGCTGAGGCAAGGAGACCCCCTCTCCCCCCTATTGTTTAATATAGTCAGCGAAGGACTTTGTGCAATGATCTGCGAAGGACTTTGTGCAATGATCTGCGAAGGACTTTGTGCAATGATCTGCGAAGGACTTTGTGCAATGATCTGCGAAGGACTGTGCAATGATCTTGGAAGGACAAGAAAAAGGGTGGTTATCCGGACTCTCCATCAGGAACCTACATGTCCCCATCCTGCAGTTCGCCGACGACACAGTTCTACTATGCCTAGGGACAAATGAACATATGCTAAATGCAATTACAGTCCTAAATCTGTATCAGATTGCATCAGGTCAGAGTATAAACTGGGAGAAATCCAACATGCTGGGCCTCAACATAGACGAAGGACTAGAAGAGCACATGAGAAGTATTCTTGCCTGCCCCAAGATGATCTTGCCATCCACCTACTTAGGGCTGCCACTATACCAAGGCAGAGCTACAAAGCAAATATGTAACAAAGTTATAGAGCACTGCCTAAAAAGGCTCGATACATGGAAAGGTCAGTTCCTTTCCCATGCTGGGAGAGTAACCCTCATAAAAGCCACACTTGCCGGCATACCAATCTATTATGTCTCTGATGGAGTGCCCAACAAGCGTTGTGAAGAAATTGGAAGCAATTCAACGTAAGTTCCTGTGGTGCGGAACTGCCAACCATCTTAAGTACCCTTTGGTAAAATGGGAGAGTCTGTAAACCAAAGAGAGAAGATGGTTTGGGGATAAGGCGCATAAAAACTGTAAACTCTGCTCTTTTAGCAAAGTGGGTGTGGAGGTATGCAAAGGAAAAGAACGCTCTATGGAGGCAAGTGTTGGACACAAAATATGGAAGCACACAAAACAAATGGCTACTCCGGAAATGCTCTAATAGCACAATGTCGCGTCTATAGAGAGGAATCATCAAAAGAGCACCAGAAGTAATCAGACATATAAGGTTCCATGCTAAGACGAGCACCAAATTCAACTTCTGGATAGATACTTGGATTGGCCAAAACCCTCTCTCAGTATCCTTCCCTGCAGTGTTCCACCTGAGCCTCAATAAAGAAGTAAAAGTATCCAGCATAATGAGCAAAATATTCTTGCAGGTCGGGACCTCCAGTTGAGAAGAGACCTCAAAGAAGAAGAAGTTATACAAGTAGCAGAACTCTTACAACTCCTTGATAACCAATACCTACCAAACTCTGGAGGAGATGAAATCATCTGGGCTCCTGAGCCAGATGGTGATTATATTGTTGCCTCATACTACAAACTATCACAACCAGCTGCAAGCCCCTCTCCAAGTGGTGCTTACCTTGTTTGGAAATTAATAGCACCAGCAAAGGTTAAACAGTTCATCTGGACAGCAATTTTGACATGCGACGAGCTGGAGAAGAAAGGTCAGCCTATTATCAACTCACTATGCAAGCTCTGCAGTGGGACGGAGGAAACCGTGACCACCTGCTAATGCACTACCCTTTCAGCAACAAAGTGTTGGCTGGGATGCTAAAAAAATTTAAAGTGAATCTCTGTATGTCAGCATCCTTCCAGAACCTAATAGAACAATGGTCAACAAGCCCGCTCCCCTACTGGGGGAAGATCTTATGGAGAGCTACTTTAGCAGCAATCCCATGGCACCTCTGGAAGGAGAGGAACAATAAAACATTTAATGGTAAGGCAAACACGGTGGGGGGCCTAGTAGAAGTTGTGACCAGAAATGTGTTGATATGGACTAAAAGCATACATGGCCTGCCACCTTTCCCCCTCCCAGTGCTTAAGAAAAGCCCCCCCCTCCCCGGGGCAACCTCTAGTTAAGTTAAACTTCGACAAATCTTCAATGAGGAATTCGGGCCAAGCAGGTGTGGGTGGTGTCATAAAGAATAGCACAGGGTTCAGTCCTTATGGCATACTCAGGTTCAGCTGGGGTATGTGGATCAAACGTAGCAGAAGCAAAAGCTCTGCTGGCTGGGATCAAAATATTAAAGCAAATGCATGCCATCTCAGTGGAAATAAAAGGAGACTCCCAGCTAGTAATCGGATGGGCCAGGAAGCCAGGGTCTGCCCCTTAGGCAATGAGAAGCATCTTCGATGAAATACATGATACTGTTCAGAGATTGGAGAATAGCCTAGATGGCAACCCCGAGATCAGCTAATTCCTTAGCTAATAAACTTGCAAAAGCAGGGGTCTCAGCCAATGGCCTTAACACTAGCTATTCCTTACAGGAAATTCTATAAAGAGACTAAGAGGGCACTGCCCATTATAATACTAATGTACTCTACCTTACTGTACTAGTATTTGTATTACCATATTAATAAAAGCTTCAACATTCTCAAAAAAAATTAGGTCATCAACAAGTAAGATAAGTAAGTTATCAATGGGACTTTACATGGCTTTGGCTTTAATATATTTTTTTTGAAATGTGGCTTTAATATATTCATGTGCTGCTCTGTTGAAAAAGACATCCAAAATTCAGTCAGTCACAAGGTAACATAGCAAAAGAAAGGAAAATGGCTAATATGGGAAATACAAGTCTACCTACTCAAATTAGTGGTTCACATGGTATCTTATGTGGCCATATCATGTCCTAATGATTCATGTTTTTCTGTCTTGGACTAAGTCATCCAGTTAGACGTTCTGGGTACAAGGTTGGGCTAGAAAAGATTCTAAACTTCTGAGTGTTAGAGGTGCATCCACACCCGCCAAAACCAAAGTCAGGAAACATCTTATTCTTACCTAGTACTAAGAAGAAAACTATCAATCTTAGATCCATAAGGGAATATTCTCCGAAAAAACTCCGCCCTCTGGGTAGACATTGATGTACAAAGTACCCTCCATGATAACCATGTTAAAGTTACCTATAGATCAATACCAAATAACTAACCAAGCTGCAGACCTCTTCCCAAATATTTCTTCAATGGGAAAAGGAAAGTAATAAGAGAAGTCTAGTAAGCATTAAAAGAGGCACTAAAAGAAAATAAAAGAACTTATAGCAATATATAAGACAACAAAAATATAACTTACTCTAGCACAAAGTTCTAATGCTTGAGGATGAAATGCATCTAATGAAAGTACCTGTACAAGTGAAAGAAAAGGCAAAGGATCCAAAACTCTTTCATCATCATATGGTGGTGACCAGAAAAGCGCATGTCAGCAACTATGAAAGAGAACATATAATGGGGTTCAGAGTTACATAAGGCCATTTTGGAAATGTGAGTTTAGATGAAAGTGCTTTGAATTTAAATACTTTTTCTAAAAGAAAATTTGAATGCTTCTTAACATGTATAACTTTTTCCCAAAATTCTATAAGGTTCCAATTCAAATCATTGCATCCCTCCCCTCTTTAAATTTATTTGATTGCCCAACAGATGCACTCAGGTACAGTGGTATTAGCAGCACATCTTACCTCTGCCCCACTTCCAGCACCTGTTCTTCTTCTTCTTCTAATTTAGAATGGTGGTATGGCTTTATTGAAGCTATAGTGCATCTGTTCTGCTCTTGTCGGCTTCAAACTGTCATTCACAAACTGACAATAGCTTCCTCCTTCCCTCAGTTTCTCTCTTATTATTCTTATGAAAAATAATACGAAAAACCAGGCAAATTCTGGAATTTTAGTCACTATAAGAGCAAAATTTAGAATCAAGATTCAAAAGATTTTTTTTCTGACAACTGATATTTTTAACACATGTACCCTTGCTATATAAAGGCTGACAACATATGTTTTGTAACAGGTAAAAAACGTAGAACAAATCACTTACATTTGGTATGTAGCAATCTTAAAAAACGATTGAAGTGGAAACCGAAGAGAATCACATTGTCCAATTTTTTATAAGTTGTGTATTATTTACCAATAGTCTTTGCTGAAGTATCTTGAGTATCTGTTCCTTGGAGTAAGCACGAAAAGTTACAAGGATGGGCTTGCCTGCACAACAAGGAAAAGCATAGTGAAAGAGGACATCAATAATACATTCAGATTTTTCTGTACAACTCTCTATCTATCCATCATCTATCTTTTTCATTTCTTTTCTTAGAGATCGTTCCTTCTCCTTAACCTGTCATGATCCCTTGGAGTAGATGTAACAACACTACTGATTTTTCAATTTCTGAAAATTGGCAGCTACTAAAACCATCTCGAAGGAAGACTTTTTTTACTAGATTGCACACATTGGGTCTATATTGAGCGAATACTATATCAGGAATATAGTGGTCAACTCACAATTCAAGGACTGAAGTTTTGGAAGAAAGCGATCCGCTAAGTCTATAGCATTTGCTATTCCTGCACAAAAAGCACCACATATGATTCTAATTAATGCATAGTTCTGAATGGAGGGATGTAAAGTAATGAGAATAAACTCCAAAGGTTTTAATAACAGGAGTACACCTCGCAAGATCTCTTCTCTGTACCTAATAATATGAATTTGGAAAATGGAAATGTGGTTAGCATGAAAAGATCATGAAGCACAGCCCCAGCTTTCGTTATTAGGTAATCCATTTCATCAACAATCATCAACCTGTTATGATCCAATTCACTAATAAGTAGAGGTAGACCATATAAAAAAATAAATAAAACTAAAAATAGTTTTAAGAATTTCTCACATCATTCCACTGGATGGTTGTTCATTATGAGAGAACAAATCCTGCAGATACTTTAGAGGTGAACAAGCACAACTGATTCTTTTTCGAGGATGGTACCTTTCAACTATCTGAAAGGGAGATATTGTTGCTACCACAATCAAAGGAAAGTTTAATTAACAAATATTTCTCTGTACAAAAGATCCATTACCTTGTCAAATATTTCAGAAGTGCTAACGAGTGAAGTGCAGTTTATGCTCATAACTTCTGGAACCTTAAATCCACCCTGAAATTTTTATTTAAAAAATAAAATAAAAACTATGAGTAGAAATTCTGAGGAAGGAATAGGGACAAGATACAAGTTATCACCGTTTGTTCATGGTTCATAATCTAGGAATACAGTTACTAACATTTTTTGCCCAAGTAACCAATTTGTCTTTCACTTTATCAATGGACAAAGTCTTCCCAGTTCCAGGACATCCACATACATATAAGCTTCCTCCAACCTCTTTTTCAATGGAATGCTGGCAGAACTCAAACACCTTTTTCTGCTCTTCTTCTCGGCAAACTATAGATGAAGGAGCTACTGAGACATGCAAGGCTTCCTTCAATGCATGCATCTGAGCAGAATCTTCAAAAGAAATCAACGGGGTCCAATTGAGACAAATATATAATATAGCCAGAAACGATCATAATTTTATGAGATTATATCCATAAGGAAAAAAACATAATAAATATGTTCTGAAACTATAAAAAAAACTGCATAAGCTATATATGATCAATAAAATAGGGGTTTGGTCCCTTAGGCTTTGGAAATTGGTGAAGCTTTGTGCAAGGGAATTTTTTTTTTTTTGAGGAAGTTGATGAATTTTATTACTTCTGCAAATGAGCAATCATCACATGGTTTTGGTACTTCATATTTGTTACATCATTGATTCCTCACATTAAGACTCAATAAGGAGACTCCTTCTTTTGCCAGCTGATCAGCACTGTGGTTTGCCGACCTAGGGATTCTCTTCCAGCTTATGACCTTGTTAGATAATTCCCAAATTTCACGCATGTGTAGAAGAAATCTCCATGGTGGATCCCTATTCTGTCGGCACCAGTCAATTACGTTCTGAGAATCTCCTTCTACGTCAAGGGACACTAGGAAGTTAGCATTGTAGAGCTTCATTCCTTCTAGGAAGTAGTCTAATTGGTAAAAACTGTAAAAAGAGGTCATGCAATAATGAAACTGTAAACTATGTGGTGAAGTTGAGGAAAGTTGCAATCACTTGATGAGCCACTGTAATTTCAGCGGTCTGGAATGCTATATCTACGAAACCCAGCACACAGCTAGGCATTCCAAGAACTTTCTCAGAGCTACTTCAGCAATGGTATAGCAACCCTCTACCACCCTGTGGTAAGATGCTATGGGCAGCCTTTCTAGCAGTTGTACCTTGGCGGCTCTGGTTCGAGAGAATTGACAAAACTTTTGAAGACAATAGCAGTACCTTAGGCGGGGTTACTGAGATATCTATACACAATCTCTTGTGGGCCTCCAGCGCGAGTAAGATGCCTCTTCTTCCAAGTTCAGTTATCCACAATCATTGGGCCAAGATATCCTAATTCAGCACCCATAGGCCCCCAACAATGGCAGCTTGGGAGTCATCCCCCCTCCTCCAGGTTGGCTTCATAAGACTAAATTTTAATGGATCCTCTTTCGGGAATCTAGGCGCCTAGGAATAGTAGATTGTGAGAGAGCCTCGGAAATTGTTACCTTGCCTTTACTGGTCCTGTGGGAATCTGTAGCTCCAACAAGGGCGAGGCGAAATGCTTCTTGAGAGAGTGAAGCTAAACAAACAGCACAGCAGACAACCCCTACTGATTGTAGACCTGTTTGCTGATACTGACATTTCATGGCTAAAAGTACCCAGATCTGCCAACTATGCATAAGATAAGCTGTGAGGAAAGGTGCTTTTAAAGTCTGCCAGGTACTGGGCCCTCTCTACCCTTAGATTGATTCAAAGACTAAAGTAAATTGTATCGTGTGCACTTCTACAAAGTGTACCACTACTGATTTAATAAAAGCTAGTAACACTTCAAAGGAGTCTAATCATTGTTGATCGACTGCTTTGAAAGAACTGCAAATTCAAGAAAAAATTGCCATTATCCACTATAACGCCACAGCAAAATGTGGATCTTTAAGAAAGAAACTACAGGCCAGAGCATAGTCAATGACAACTACCTTTAGGATTCCACATTGGCATCTGGGAAAACTGATCTGACAATCTCCTACAAGGTGATTTCGGCAATTGTGCAGGTCCATTTCCACAATTCATCTGAAAATTATATATTGAGCCAGTATAATATACTTCTAAGCTAAGTTCTTTCTATTAAAAGTAATGACATCAATAAGATATTAAGAACCAAACATACGCTGTTGTCCCCATTTTGTCCTCCACTTGTACATCTTCGAGGTGATTTCCTTGTACCTGGTGAAGAAGCTTGCACACTAAAATCACTCGGTGCTTGCCGTTTATTTGATCTGGAGATCTCACCATTTGCTTGATGTGAATTAAAATCGCTTTTCAGCTGGATGTCTTCTGACTTGGATGCGTCGTCACATTTCTTAGCTGAATGACCAGACCTTGGTGTTGGGGACTTAGGTGACTGCCAAATTTGAACATAGTTTTCAAACATTTTCAACAGTCATGTTGATCAATTAGATTCAATCAGCAAAGGAGAAAAACACAATATTTGTCCACAAAAACTCACATTCAATTGGGTATTCATGCTTCCATTTACACATTTTCTGGGTGATGTTCGTCTCACAAAGGGCAAATCCTCCTGAGCCAAAACTTCTGACCTGGTTCTCTTCTGCTTCAGAGGTGAATCGGCATTTAACGGACTCTGGTAGGAAGCTGGAGCGATGCTATTTTCCTTGATTCGCTTAGGCATTCCAATTTTAGTAGTCAAACCTAGATTTTATGAAGGTAAGTGAGAAGTGGACTGCAAGCATTAACCTCTACCCTTCTAATATTGATGCCTAAAATTGGAGACAATCGGAACGTGAAACTTAACAGGAAATTTAGCAAGCATTGATCAACTCGGAGAAGATAATTACTAATAGATCAATCAGATCGATGATCTCCATTACAGTTTGTTCAGCAGGAAGCAAATCCTTTAATTTGTGTCTAGATTCGAACAAAATATAAGGAGGACTTCCTTCACCGTAGCTTCTTATATTGGGAAAGACAAGGGCAGGCGGGTTGACTTCATGAGTTGCATCGATCAGCACCAGCAATATGGAAATATATATATATACATAAAAATCCAACATGAAAAGTTAAACTTTAGGTTGTTAACTTTATGAGATGTGCTTCTATTCTTTAATAACACATACAAACAGATTGAAAACTATATAATTATTTCTCTCCAATTATTTTAGTAATTGGACAGTAGCATTCAAAACAAACACTATGTGCTGATATTTATGTACCAATAAATAATATTAAATAAGAGTGTAAAAGTTACGTGGCCAGTGTTATGTATATGGTCAAAGAGTGCATTATCTCCAAAGCATGTACAATATTGCTGGATATCTGAAGTTCTGAACTAATAAAACTATTTTTATCTATTTTTATTTACATGAGTAGTCTTAGGCAAGACTAGATTAAATGTGTTTGATAAAAAGTTCCATAAGTAATACATTTGATTTTATTTGACTCTGATTAATAAAACCAAGATCCAAAATAAATTTCCCCTCATCATCTAATGAAAACCAAATAAACTAAGATCCAAGATTCCGAGCATCCTGACACTGACAGAGACAAATCAGGAAACAAAGATAAAAGTACTTGGGTTTCCTGACACCTTCTAGAGAAAAGGGGGTGGGTGTCCAGAAAATTCGAGTAAGCTCAAAACAAAGGTGAAAATAAAATAAGGATTCTTCCAGTCTGTATCAGCATTAAAGTACATAAGAAACATGAAGTATAAACAATATACCTGATTGTTCTTTTAATTCTGCTTTACAAAACTAAAGCTTCCATTAAAAGGAATCAAGCCAAGTATGTGTCACACTGTTACCACAGGAGAAAAGGTTGGACACCACTGGGACCTGGGTGTGGTACCCGCCATAGTGGGGGAATTAAATAAAAGTGGGGGGTTTAGGATTAAGGATCAGGTTTCTTTTGGAAGTATGCTACCCACTGGGTGTTAAGCTATTCTTCCTTGTTCTAGAGGTTTTTGAGTATAAAGCCAGGCAGTGTTTGGGGTATGAACTGGTTGGGGTTGTTAGCAACTGAAGCTCTGGGCAGCTGCTGGGGATGAGGATTGAAGGAAGGAATCTAGGGCAACCATTCCATGTGCCAGTTTCAATACAAGGCCCAAGTGTCACCTTCTTCTTCTTCTTCAAGTTTTGAGACAAACCAGTTTCATATTTGGTTTCTGATTCCTGAGGAAAGTCCAAGAGTCAAGAGAGGCCGGTTTGTGTGCTTTCTGGTTAAGTGTAAACCTAAAATACAAGCTTTAACTGACAACAATAATGAAAGAAAAAGAGTCTCCTTTTTCAATTGAAGGGAAGGCCAGTCAGCTCATACCATGTCATCAACAACTACCAATTTGTTTTACTTTCGAGAAAAGTTTAATTCTTAGGCAGACGGAGGCCTTGCTGTCTCCACATAACTTTTCATTCTGGATGCAGATAGATATGCCCTCTTAGGTTGGTTTATTTCCTGCATGATCGACAAGCCAGACCTGTCAAGAGTGAAGGGGACAACACAATGCCGTCTCATATCTTGACTGGGAGGGATCAAATGCAAGTTCTGCGAACTGGGCATACATATATACATATATTCATTCTTTCATTTGAGAACGGAAAATCAAAGAAGCAAAATTACCCATTCCACATTCTCTATTAACAAAACCTCAGAATCTTAAAATGTTTTCTATTCGATTTATTGAAAGTTTAAATATCTACAAAAAGAATCCATTTGGCTATTGGTTACTCTCTCTCTCTCTCTCTCAAAAATTCGTATAAAAGCTATAACGAGACAGAATGGGAAGAAGCTATAACGAGACAGAAGGGGGAAGAAGCTATAACGAGACAGAAGGGGGAAGAAGCTATAACGAGACAGAAGGGGGAAGAAGCTATTCTATCTCTGAAGAAGCTATAACGAGACAGAATCTCAAACCGTCGTATAAAAGCTGAATAATAACCAAACAGAAATTTACGTAAGCATACCACCGGGAGAACGAATCCCTTGCCGTGAAGGAAGAGAGAGCGAAGGAGACGATAACGATTCCCACGACAGAGATTTCGATTCCCACCGAGAGAGTTTGGTCTTTCTTCAGTTCCGATTCCAAGTGGGGAGGAGGAGGGAGGGGAGTCGGTAAGGGGAGTCGGGAGGGGGTGTCGGGAGGGATAGGGAGAGTCGGGAGGGATAGGGAGAGTCGGGAGGGATAGGGAGTCGGGAGGATAGGGAGTCGGGAGGGATAGGGAGTCGGGAGGGATAGGGAGTCGGGAGGATAGGGAGTCGGGAGGATAGGGAGTCGGGAGGGATAGGGAGTCGGGAGGGATAGGGAGTCGGGAGGGATAGGGAGTCGGGAGGGATAGGGAGGGGAGGGATAGGGAGAGTCGGGAGAGTCGGGAGGGATAGGGAGAGTCGGGAGGGATAGGGAGAGTCGGGAGAGTCGGGAGGGATAGGGAGAGTCGGGAGGGACGGAGAGTCGGGAAGGACAGGAAGAGTCGGTAGGGATGGCAACGGGTTCCCGTAAACGGGGAACCCGCACCGACCCGACCCGCGAGTTTGTATATTTTTCCAGCGGGGCGGGTTTGGTATTTTGGAGCGAAACCCATCACGGGTTCGGGGCGGAGACGGGTTTCGCCTAAAAACCCGACCCGACCCATTAAATATTTATAAAAAAATATTAAAAGCTAAAATATATAATAAAAAATTTTATTAATAAATTTTATTTTTGATAAAATATTTAAGTATTTATATGTTTATATATTTATAATTTTTTTTTTTTTTTTTTTTATAATTTAAATTTTTTAATATAAAATATGTCAAAATGGGGGGCGGGTTGGGTCGAATATTCAGGCGGGTTTCGTGAGTTCGAGGTATGGTTTTCACGGGGGACGAAGTTTCCCGGATCTTCACGGGGTGGGGACGGCTTTCCAAAAACCTGCCCCGCCCCGGCCCGTTGCCACCCCTAAGAGTCGGGAGGGATGGGGAGAGTCAAGAGGGAAACAGAGAGTCAGGAGGGATAGGGAGAGTCGGGAGGGATAGCATGAGTGCGGGCCCCAGATCTGCTGCGAACAGCAGCTGTACCGATACGCACAGCCAATAGCTGTTGTTCGCAGCACACTCCACGGCAATAATGCATGCGGGCGGCTTAAGTGAACAACCCCCCTTTCCACGCGGCTTCTCCTCCGAACATAGGTCAGGTCAGATTATTAAATCTGACTTGGACCTGAAATCGGGACCG
The DNA here is from genome assembly GCA_019845555.1 of Aristolochia fimbriata. Classification (NCBI taxonomy): domain Eukaryota; kingdom Viridiplantae; phylum Streptophyta; class Magnoliopsida; order Piperales; family Aristolochiaceae; genus Aristolochia; species Aristolochia fimbriata. The sequence continues at coordinate 28,924,174 of CM034079.1, read as the reverse complement.
GGAAACTTAATACTCCCGGTCCCTAATCAAAATCACGCCTTTCCCCCGTTGTTGCAGAGGGGAAGCTTGCAGAAAGGCACCTCTCACCTGCCGGAAAAACACCTCTCACCCGCCGGAAAAACACCTCTCACCCGCCGGAAAAACACCTCTCACCCGCCGAAAAACACCTCTCATCCGCCGAAAAAACACCTCTCACCCGCTGAAAAAGCAACTCTAAGTGATGCAGGGCAACGACAGCAATTAGGTTAGAGTTTTTTTTTTTTTTTTCTTAGAAAAAAGCTTGTGCACTCTTTGATGTGTTGAAACTCGGGTGGGGCTTGATGTGCTTAGTTGTTGTTGTTGCTCCAAGAAATGTTTGGGTTGCCCCTCCAACCTTTGTTGTATGTATTGATAAAAGGTACATCTTGTAAGAAAAGGTAGTAAGTTGGCTTCTTGTAAATGTTTTTGGCTTCTTATAAATATATTTATCTTTTTGTTTTTCTTTTAAAACAGAGTGTGTTGTTACTGTAGCCAGTGTGCTGAAATTTCTTGGTGCATTTAGGTTCCCAAAGTTTACTCAATTCCACTTTGTATCAATTTTCTTTCTGAAACAAGGATTCTGCTGCATTTGATTTTTTCCAGGTAACTGGTGTTGGCATAAATACTGAGTGGGGATTGTTGATGGCCAGCATTTCTAAGGACAATGGTGAAGAAACTCCCTTGCAGGTTTTGTGTGGATGGAGGTTTCAAGTATAATTAATTAGTGATAGTTTTATTTTTTTTGGGTTGCTCATATGTGATAATGGTTGTGGACAATAGGTACGCTTAAATGGTGTTGCTACGTTCATTGGGATTGTAGGGCTCCTTGTTGTTATTTTTGTTCTTGTTGTTCTTTTAATCAGGTAAACTGTTTTCACTTGTTTGAATCATACTGCTATTGGTTTATCCACTTAATGTTTACTTTCTTATTTCAAATTCTGCAGATATTTTACTGGCCACACCGAAAACACTAAGGGGTTTGTTCAATTTAAAGCTGGTAAGACTAGTTTTAGTACAACAGTTTGCTTGTGAATTTTGCTTGTGGCCTAAATACTAATATCAATGTTTTTCATCATGCAGCCCAAGGATGGTGTGTAGGAGAAAGATTTTTTTGTTTAGAAAGACATAAACGAGTTTTTTGTGCATAATAGTGGAAGACAATATGGTGTGCAGTTATACAGAAGAGAGTAGAAGAGAGCAATTGTCTGCTCCAATCATTTTTTGTGTAGAAATATAGCAACAGATATTTTTTGGAAATACCACAGTGCTTGCCCTACACTATTTTATGTAGTTAATTTTTTTTTAATAAATGTACAATGTAATTTTTTTGTTCACACTGGCATAGATAATTCAATCTAATTGAAAGTGCAATTATTGTACAGATACTTGTTTTGTGATGAGTTGATATTAGAAGAATGTGTTGTGCAGATGTAACTATTGTGAAGTTATATATGATTAGGTATAGCAACAAGAAAAAAAAAAGACATTCTTGCAAAGAAGATTAAATGTTTAAGCAGCCCTACATAGCTACGCTTTTATAAATAGTTCTGCTATAAAAGCAGCACTATAATACATAGCTTTGCTATATAAGCAGCATTGTTTTACATAGCGTTGCTTACTTAGTGTTACTTTCAGATTAAACTATGCTTTTTAGCGTTGCTTATAATCATGTAGGCGATTATATTTTGTTCTTTAGCTTTTCTTAAACCTGTATGAACCTGTTTGATCATCAATTACACTCCTAATCCAATTGAACCTGTGCATATAACGCTAAAATCTAAAATCGTAAGAAGCCACACATTAGAAATAACAAGTTAATTTACAAGTTAAACAAGTCAATACGTAACTAACATTAAAAGGTAATATACACATAAAAATTATAAAATACACGTGGACATAGTTCTGCCACGTACAATACAAAACCTGTTTGAATTATACACAGTTGGTACAATCACAGACAAAATTCTCATGCCCCGTCGAGTTTCATGTATCAACTGGACCAGGCATGCACCTATGTAAGCAATCCTGCGGCGGAGGCTCACAAAACTATGAGGATGGTTTCCATTGATATACCAAAGGCTTCAATGTCCAAAATATAGCCTAATTGTTTGGTAAACCAGTGACCAGAGGAAATAACCACCACATCAAATTTGGGAAGGAACTTCATGATGCCTTCATCTGGAGCATTTACAGAAGTTGAGCTACTTCGATGAGCTTGACTTTCTGTAATCTCGTTTCTTTCAGCTACTTATTCACTAATCGAGATGACCTGCTATTTGTGTTGATTAATTCACTCTGTAATATTAGGTCCAGAAACGGTTTGGAGAATTGCATTCTTCATCATTCCTCTCCAATCACCTACTCTCGTCACAATTGTCGAACTGGTCTCCTCCATTCAAAATACATTTACAGGGTCATATTCAACAAAGTGGAAAACACCCCATATTGACAAAATTTGCATTTAAACGCTCTTCACTATCTAATTCCAATGTCATATTTTCAACCTTCAAGATATAAAGAAAGTATTACTCAAAAATAGAGCACAATAAAAGCAGAAAGACGGAAAAGAAAAGGCAAGTTGAACGCTGTTTTAGGCTCTCGTATATTTTGCCTTAGCCAATCTTATTTCCACCCTTAGTACATAATAGATCTTCATGTTACCTCAATTATAAATACTTCTGCCTCATAAACACTATTTTTATTAGCATTGTTTGAAGATAACCAATTACTATTTACATAGTTTTGCACATAAAATTCAGAACAAATTGGCATGATAATTTCAATACCACAAAGACAAAAAATTCAACAACGATGATCAACCTACAGTAAATACTTTGACTACCCACCTGGTTTAAGGTCAAAGTTCCTATTTTGTCAATACATATAGTTGTTGTAGAGCTCATAGTTTCACAAGCAGAAAGCCTACGAACCTGCAGGTCATATCATAACCAATTAGTATATCTCCTGAGTACTCCATTGGATAATAAGCTTTAATTTAAAAGGCATGACAGGGCCTTGTCTGCCATCATTTTTTGCATTGAATATGTCAACCTGCATTACAAGCAAATAAACAAGAAATATGTATGACAAACCAGTCAACAAAAACAAATGTAGAAACTTATTAAGAAAAGGCAACATTAAGACTGTTCACGTCAATGTAACAGCCAGTGGAAGGCCTTCAGGCACAACAACCACCACTATAGTAACAGTAATAGTCACAATTTTAATAACTCCATCAACTGTTGTACTAAAACTAGTCTTGCCAGCTTTAAATCGAACAAACCCCTCAGTGTTTTCGGTGTGGCCAATAAAATATCTGCAAAATTTGAAATTAGAAAGTAAACATTAAGTGGATAAATCAATAGCAGTATGATCCAGACAAGTGAAAATATCTTACCTGATCAAAAGAACAACAAGAACAAAAACAACAACAAGGAGCCCTACAATCCCAATGAACATAGCAACACCATTTAACCGTACCTATTGTCCACAACCATTACCACATATGAGCAACCCAAAAAAAACAAAACTATCACTAATTAATTATACTTGAAACCTCCATCCACACAGAACCTGCAAGGGAGTTTCTTCACCATTGTCCTCATAAATGCTGGCCATCAACAATCCCCACTCAGTATTTATGCCAACATCAGTTACCTGGAAAAAAAATCAAATGCAGCAGAATCCTTGTTTCAGAAAGAAAAGTGATACAAAGTGGAATTGTGTAAACTTTGAGAACCTAAATGCACCAAGAAATTCCAACACACTGGCTACAGTAACAACACAGTCTGTTTTAAAAGAAAAACAAAAAAATAAATACATTTACAGGAAGCCAAAAATATTTACTAGAAGCCAAAAATATTTACAAGAAGCCAACTTACTATCTTTTCTTACAAGATGTACCTTTTATCAATACATACAACAAAGGTTGGAGGGGCAACCCAAACGTTTCTTGGAGCAACAACAACAACCAAGCACATCAAGCCCCACCCGGGTTCCAACACATCAAAGAGTGCACAAGTTTTTTTTTTATTTTTTTTTTAAAAAACAAAAAAAAAAACTCTAACTTGATTGCTGCCGTCGCCCTGCCTTTCTGCAAGCTTCCCCTCTGCAAGTTGAGCTCCCGCGCTCGAGAGAAGAATGGGGGAAGCCGTGATTTTGATTTGGGACCAGGAGTATTAAGTTTCCCGGTCCTGATTTAAGGTCCGGGTCAATTTAATAATCTATCCCGGCCTATGTTCGGTACGCACAGCTGCTGTTCGCAGCAGATTCGGGGCCGTGAGTGCGGGTTGGCTTCGGGTGTGGTGGATATACATTACCATTACGAATAAAATTCATAATCAATTCGTAAATAAATGAATATCCGATTATTTGATATTTATTTCTTAATGATTTGATTTGAGTTTTTTATATTTGATTTGAGTATCCGTCCATTGTCACCCAGTGCCTGAACCTGTTAATACCATTTAAGTGTAAAATTGAGTCATGCAGAGAAGGGGGCATCGAGCCGAGACCTAATATATGTGTAGACATGGAAATTTGATTGAACCAAGATTTGACGGTCGAAAATCGATCATATTATCTATGGCTTCAATCAAACACAATTTCTCATCAATGGGGGTCAAAATAAAAAAATTGACCTTCACAAATCAACAATTGACTAGAAATTGACCAATAGGAGAAATCGGATCATCAATTGAAGGCCTCATTTTTATCTAATCCACGATCTCAAATCAACGGTTAAGATCACCCCAATTCAGGGACAATTGGGCAAAATTCCCAAAATTGACCTCCACAAATCAAGGATTAACTCAAAATGGGCCAATCATCAAAGTCAGATCTTTCATTAAGGGTTTAATTTTGATCTGATCATCAAAATCATTTCTACAGTCAAGATCGGCTCAACTTAAATCAAGTTCAAATCAAATCAATTGGATTCAATCAGGCCCAATCCAAATCAAATCAAGTCAATTGGCCCAATCAGGCCTTATCCAAGTCAAATTGGATCGACCCAAGCCTGACCCAGCCAAATTCAAAGCCCAATTAAAGATCAACACGTCACTGTACACATTATTGCTGATTGGGCGACACATGGCGGCAATGTCCAATCAAAAGTCCACACGTGGGACGGACGACTCACCAAAAAGCTAACTCAGCCCCACACCCATGGCGTGATCTGAGCGAGTTTCGGAAACAAAAAATGTGTCTGACATGTGGCGCTCCTTCATTGGTCAAAATTCAAATCAGCAAAAGTACAAAGGGAAAATTATATCACCCCCCTCTCCTATAAATATAAGCTCATTTGGAGCTCAAAAGATCTTAAAAAGAGACCTTTATATGAAGATTAGATCAAAACTTTGTCAAATAACAGAAACCCTGATAAAGATTTTGTTAAGTTCAGCATAAATCTATTAAATCAACTTCAACATGTTCAAGATAAATCTCGTTATCAAGTCAATACTCCATTGGTGACGCTACAAGTCGTCGTCAAAGAGAAGTCTACAAATTATAAATTTTTAATTATTTATTGATCTTGTACTAATGGTTGCGCCCTTTCGCGGACCTACCCCTTATTCTTACAATATTAATGTTCGAGTTCGACTTAGTTACGTAATTGAAGGCTTGAGTTCAGGGCCTTCGGGCTCGAGCTAAAAATTCTATTCGAGCTCGAGTTTGTCCTACGAGCTCGAGCCGGCTCGAGTATGTTGGAGTTTTTTATTGGACTAAAATGAAACAAATGAGAAACTTTATTGAACTCAAAGTACCTCCATATTTGAATGGAGAAAGATGGCAAAACCACCAAAAAATAAAATAAATTCAAAGAAGAAGAGATCTAAGCATTAGAAAAGTAGGGACGAAAAAAAAAATCTAAGCGTTAGAAATTAGGGACGAGAAAAAAAAGTTAGAGAACTAGAAATACCCGGAGATTAGGTTTATCTCTCTCTCATCATTGCCCAAACAACCTCTTAAATCAATCGAACTTCGCCTGCCGCTCCCCCAAAGCCACGAGAGAATTTAATTTTTAGGTTTTGATTAGAAAAGGTATAGGGTCAGGCAGGGCGGATTTTTTGAAGATAGGAGGAGGGGCTCGAATGGGGTACTCTTTTAAAACTAAGTAACGTAATTTCTTTAGGTGCACTATCCATCTCCATGTTAGGTTTTTTTTACTAACCTTTAATTTTATTTTGATGCATGGCACATTGATAATTACATACACAACATAATATACCATAGTGATGATACTATTCCACGATTACTCCCATTATGCATTGTTAAAAAAAAAGAGTATAAACACAAAATAATTTAACTCAATTTAACATACATTTGATGAAATAAACTACTAACTTCTTTCAATGTTTGTCTTTTATGCAATTGAAGCACCTTTGTATCCTGGAATTATCCACTTAGATAAAACAAATGATAAATAATAGATATCACCTTTTTACCACCCGCGTAGTCCTTCTTTGATTTGGCTGAAAACCAAGCGTTACTCTTCAATTACTTAGAGAGTATGAGCTTTTTTCTCTAGAGAGAAAAAGACAATTGAGAGAAGATAAGAAGCAGAATTCTGAATTTTGAATTGTTCCTGTGTCTTTTTCAATGTCTCTCTAATCCACCTATTTATAAGTGTATGAAATTATAACTCTAGTAAGGGGGTAAGGTGAGTTAATTTCATAACCTCCTTATAATAAAAGGAGTGAATATTATTATTACCTCTTTAATATAACTTCTTTAATATTAAAAATGTATAAATTTCATAACCTCCCTCACATAATGAGTAGTTAATTTCAACCATTAATCAAATAATCCTACCATGATCTCTTTGAATTTTGTGTAATCTACATAGTCCCACAAGGAAACCAATAGTTGTGCTCCATTGAAATCCCACTTGGGCTATGGGTGCTAGCCAGGGCGGGTTTTTCGAATAAGGGGTGCTCGGATGGGGTACTCTTTTAAATTGAGTAACTTAATTTTTTCAGGTGCACTATCCATCTCCATGTAAGTTTTTTTTGCTAACCTTTAATTTTATTTAGATGCATGACACTTGATAATTACATACATAGCATAATATACCATAGTGATTATACTATTCCACGATTAGTCCCATTGTGCTTAATCGTGGTTATGACTTGGAGGGTGGTGACTTAACTCGAGTGAGTTATTAATTCTTCAACCCTTGACTCAATTAGACTCGCTCTAGATCAATAGATATTCGCTTCCAAACCGAAGGATAAGGAACTTGTTCGAACCTCATTTACATCAACCCACCGGGTGGTTAATGTTAGAGATTAATTTCACATAGATAAATGTGTAAATTAATTTTATTCTGATAAATATGTAAAAAAAATTCATTAATAAATGAGTAAGTATCGAGAGCTTTGGCAGTGACCTTGTTATTGTTATTGCTTAAGCTCGCCATTTGATTAGTGTTTCACCGAAAATCCGCCGGTCCGCGAAGGTGCGCGACCGAGAGAGTAATTCGATTACATCAGAATATTTTTGTGTTACAGTTGTGTTTGAGTATCAAGGAATGCGAGTACAATCTCCTATTCTTTCTCTGATTCGATCTCCGTGTGAATTGTCGAAGTTTTGGCTTCTAGCGAGGACGTCGAAGTTTGAGTTCTGGAAAGAGTGTGCACAAACTGTTGTGGCTTTGGTCGGTCAGACAAAATTATTTGTATTCCGCGTGTATCGACTTGTGACGTTGTCGGCGAATGTGTAGAGCTGCTCCGGTCGAACTGTAGAGCGACGACGAACTGTGATATGCTGAACTTCTCTGGCTTGAAAAGGTCTCTGTGCGTGAGAGCTTCTGAGGTGAAAGATTTTCGAACCTCTGTGCGTGAAAGTTCTCCTCGATGAAGGAATTTTCAGACCTTCGTTTTGAGAGAGCTTCTGCACTTAAGAACGTCTCTTTTATCAAGAATTTCTGAACCCCCTGCGACAGAACGTTTCTGGCTATTTGTAGCCGATTCTGTGCAGTTGTGGGGGGTTGATCCTCAGAATGTGGATCACGATCCCCTTGTTGTTGATACGGGAGGAAGACCAGGAGCTCCTCTGTTGGATCCACCGAATGAGAATCACACTGTCTTTTTTCTTGGCTTCTTCGGTTGGCAACCAGACATGGTCGTTTGACTGTTGGAGAAGTTGACTCATGGCTTGGTTGCTGACTGTTGTTGACGCGACAGTTCATTGCTGATGAGGGCGACATTGTATTGATGACGCGACGACGCGAATGGACTTGGTGATGGGCAGCGACGAATGACTTCGAGAATCGACAGAGCCTACCCACAACAATCGTTTGATGGATTGATGGGCGTTTGGGCTTGTCAAAATTGGGCTAGCCGCATTTTGGTGCATACAGATTGCGCCCTTCGAGACTTGATCGTTCAGGGAGAACGAACAAGTTTCGAATGTGAAGAAGAACACACGCACGCACACACGCACGCAACACTTTTTTTTTTGTTGATCCTCTTACTCCTTTAGGATCGTTTATCTTTTGTGTACGTATATTTTTCTGTCCTCTTGCTTTTTTAGGATGTTGTAAGAATCAATTTTGTCCAGTCCGACACTTACGGTCCAGATCAGCACCGTACAACCCGGGTCAACAAGTCAAAGGCCGACCCCAGTCAGATCAATGAAATTAAGCCATCGATCAAGCTTCAACAGATCAACGGCCGAGATCTCGGTTGTCACGCCGCCAGCTTTTATTTGGGCGACATGTCATTCAAGGCAGCAGCGTCACAAGAGCCAACAAGGATCACACATGGCCCTTGCCTCAGTCCAAGACAGCTCCACTCTTCACGGGAGACGGTACGCAGAAGCGGTCGAAGCAAGTTACAACCACTCCGATAAACCTGGTCCATGCAGTTGGAATTAGGTAAGTCTATAAAATCATAGGCTCAACGACGGATCGAATCGATCACAAGGGAGATCGATAAAAAAAAAGGATCAGACAAACACAAAATTTTCAAGACGTACGTCCAAAGATCCCAAATCACCACCCAAATCTGAGAGAGCAACAAGCATTCCTACCGCTGTCTCGCAAATCAACCTGCCGTGAGCCAATCGGAATACCAAATTTTCCGTCAAGCTTTGGCGAAATTCAAATTCATCTCGTTCGTTCGTTAAGGAGGCGTACGCTATTGTTCGTGTCTACTCGGCTATCGTTTGTTCTTGATTGGAGATTGAATCAAAGGAGTTCTAGAAGTCGCACCGCACACAATCACCTAAAAATTACCAAAATACCCTTCAAATTATTTTGTACACTGTACATCGGATCCGTATTTTTTGGTCCACATATTGTACTCGTTTACAAATTTGGCACGCCCGGTGGGACACTTCTACCTTTCATCTCTTCCTCCATTTTATCAGTTCAAATGGCCGGTTCCAACAACAACAACAAGGCAGCTGCCAAAACCCCAACTGCCGGAGCCAGCTCGTCACCGGCACCGAGAATGACCGATCCGTTGGTCACCTTCCCTCATCGCCCGCGCACACCAACGGCTGCTGCCGCCAGCCAAGTCAGAGGGATTCGCCCATCGCAAATTCTTGTGATCGGTCGTTCAAGGCCAACCACCAGACCTGTCAAGGGATCTCTTCCAACCCAGCGCGCTGTTCAAATCCAGCCGCAGGTAGGACAAGCTCCGACCAGCCCTATAATTTCTCCATCAAGGGTCCTTCCCTCGAGGAGTTATTCGGCTGTCCTGACATCTCCGCCACCTGCCAGTCCAGTGGCCAGCCCGGCTGCAAGCCCACCGAGGAACTCTCCCACGATGGCAAGCCGAGTCCCGGCATTAATCACCCACTTTGAAGGACGGCGCATCATTCCTTCTCCGCGACCGGCTACACCAACTGGGGCACCTCTCGCTCCAAGTCCCCCTTCCCCACATCTCCCGGCCATCGGGGTCTCGTAATGATGACACAAGCCAAAACTGTGGAGGAGCAACTGGCAAAAATCCAAGCTGCCATGAGGGAAAGGGACGAGCAATTGAGAGAGAGAGAACTGCAGAGGGATCTCCAGATCGCCACGATTCTGCAGAAATTTGAGCAAATTACAGATCGCCTGGGAGCATCCTCCCAGCCCAGGAATGATGAACAGGCAGGACCCAGTACGTCCGCCAATCCTGTCCCTCCATCACCAATCATTTGTTCATCTCTAGCTCCCGAACACCCAGTGAACCGGGAACCACTGCTTGAAGAACCAGGGGCGCTATCCTACGGCACCCTGCAAGAAATGATCTCCAACGCAGTGGAGCAGAAGGTACAATCTGAAGGAGTTAGATCTCAAGCCTACACTAGGCCCTACTCCCGACGGATCCAGACAATCCACATGCCTACCTCTTACCACCCACCCAAATTTCAACAATTCAGTGGAGACGGCAACCCAAAACAGCACGTCGCCCACTTTATTGAAACCTGCAACAATGCAGGAACTGACGGCGATCTCCTCGTCAAACAATTTGGGCGATCCCTCAAAGGGAACGCCTTCGATTGGTTCATTGAGCTCCCGGCCGAATCCATCGACAGCTGGGAACAGCTGGAAAGCGAGTTCCTTAGCTGCTTCTACAGTACTAAGCGAACTGTGACGCTGGTGGAACTCACCAACTTGAAGCAGCGCCAGGGAGAGAAGGTGATCGAATACATCAATCGCTGGCGCAATCTCAGTCTCAATTGCAAGGAGAGCACCTCCTTATCCACGCAGACATCCATCGACATGTGCATTCGAGGGATGAACTGGACTCTGGTTTACTTCTTACAGAGTCGAAAGCCCAGAGACTTCCAAGAACTGGCGACCGAAGCGCACAACATGGAGATCCTTATCCAGGAAAAAGGAGAAGGAAAGGCTTCACTGACTGAGGCCGACAAGAAGTCGAAGTTCGTAAAGGAGTACAAAGCTCCAACAAAAGAAGCGCTCGCCACAAACATCGCCGAACCGCAAAAGATCACGACGACCCAAAATAAAGGTACGGGCAGTGATTGGAAGCCAAATGCCAATCAACTCGCCAGTACTGCAATCCGCCAAAAGTTCACCTTAAAGGATAGGCAGGCTAAAACCTATCCTTTCCCCGACTCCGATGTTCCAGGTATGCTGGAACAACTCCTGGAGAAAAACTTGTTGCAGCTTCCAGAAGCCAAAAGGCCGGAAGACGTTGGGAAAACTTCGGATCCCAACTATTGCAAATATCACCGACTGGTAGGCCATCCTACCGAAAAGTGTTTTGTTCGAAGGACAGAATATTTTGAGTTAGCGACGCAAGGTCGCATCATCCCGAAACCGGCGACAACACGGCGGCTTCCCACACCATCTTCGCCCAATCAGATTCGGTACCAGAACAAAGAATCAAAGGGCGAACAAAAAATTCTTCATCCCGTGTCCGCATCGACCAAGACCTCAACCGCCGCAAGAAAAGACAAAGAAGGGTGGGAAGTGGTAACCCCATAAAAAAGAAACCACTTCCGAAGTCCCCGTGAAAATATTCATTAAGAGGTTCGTGGCAGAAAAAGAGGAGCCAAGAAAGAAAGTCCAGATGAAAAGAGGAGGAAGAAGGCACAGACGCAGATCAACCTTCGCCAAAGTCAAAGAAGAGATCTATCAAAAGAAGCCAAAGCCAATCACTTTGGCTGATTTCTTCCCGTCAGAATTCCTGACGCCAACCCCTGCACTGGTGGCCACTTGTTCACCCCAAGTGGTCGAGCAAAGGCGTGAAGGGAAGGTTCGATCGAAGTCCGGCCGACGATATTCACACATGTTTACAGGACTTGTCCATCACAAATGCGGTACATGATGACTTAGATCTGCCAATCAGATCTAGGCAAGCTCTCATAAAGTTCGTTGCCGCCAAAGACGACTGGCATGCCGAAGTCGAGCAATTAAAGATGCGGAGGCACGACGAACCAAAAATTGGTTTATCTCCCAGCACGTTGAAGGAAGAGCAAGCAGCAGAGCCACCACAAATTAAGGAGGTTCACTCAAATTCCATTTCCTTCAAGGAATCTGACATGCTGCTGGGGGAAAGGTTTAATAATAGACCTTTATTCGTCTCCGGAGCCATCAAAGATCGGTGGATCAACCGTATACTTCTGGACAGCGGATCAGCAGTAAATATCCTACCAATCCAGACTCTGAAAAATGTCGGGTTAGTGGCCAACGATCTCCAAGCCAGTTCACTGATAATTCAAGGCTTCAATCAAGAAGGACAACGAGCATTGGGAACAATCAGACGGGAACTACAAATTGGGGATATGACTTCCCACGTACTATTCAATGTAATCGATGCCCGCACATCTTACAATATACTGCTCAGGAGACCTTGGCTACACAACAACAAGGTCGTGCCTTCGACCCTTCATCAATGTTTCAAATACTATCAAGATGGAGAGGAAAAGACGGTGTTCGCTGATGAATGCCCCTTCACTGAGGCAGAGGCTTCCTTTGCAGACGCCAAGTATTATTCAGAAGAAAAAGATGCTACTTCGAGTAAAGCAATTCCCCCAAAAGCTGTCAAAGATGAACGGGTTAACCCTAAGGGGTAGACTGAGGAACCAATTCTCAGGTACGTTCCTCAATCAAGAAGGAAGAAAGGCGAATCTCCTTTCGCCACTTGCGACCGAGAAGAGCCAGCAGAGAAACTGAAGGCCCTAAAAAGCACTGCCACTATTCCTTTGCCTAAACTCAACAACTGGGGCATCCTCGAAGAGAAACGAAACCCACCCGAGCTTCCTAAAATTCGGACAGAAGGATTTGATCCCAATGCCTATCGGATGATGGCAAAAGCAGGGTCTGGGTTCTCCCTCAAGCAACTGCAAATAAAACCGGTGACGGCCGTACAGAACCTGTCACCAACTCGGAAAAACCTCCAGGTATAAGGTTATTATTCAATTCCTTCCAACCGACATGGGCTTGGTTATCGGGAATCTGAGCCGGTTGTGATTTTCGGCAAGGCGGTGTCAATCAAATCACAACCAAAAGGAAGGCAGCCGCCGCTTAAGAAGAAACCCGGACGTCGGCTTTTTGACGTAATCGGCATCCTAGAGCCACGAAGCCCCGGCATTCGTTCGATTGGGACAAGAAGAAGATAGAAATCAAATATTCCTCCTCGAGCCAAGTAACGAGCATAAGTCCAAAGTTACGAAGGTCCGGCGGAGAAAGGGGCAAGCGTAAGACCCTAAACCAAATACCACCGCTCCCACCGCCACGAAAAAACTCAGCGTATTCCAGAGGCTGGGAAAACCGAAGGAGCAACCCAAAAGGACCGTCTTCCAAAGACTTGGGGCATCTACACGGGTCCCTGTGACCCAAAGATTGGGGAAAATTGAGGAAAGCTCTTCAAAAAGGATAAAGGCAGACAACAGCAAAATCACCCCGGTGGTAATTTATATGTCGTCAAAGAAAAAAAAACCCGGAAGAAGAAGAAGTAGCAGCTGTCCATCATATCTCCCTTGAGGATGATCTGGGAGAAGCGCCTGCAATCTTTGAGGAAGGCGGACAAGCAACCATCGACCAGCTGAAGAAAGTTAATTTGGGTACAGAAGATGATCCAAGGCCCACTTTTCTGAGTGCTTCATTGTCTGTAACAGAAGAAACAGATTATATGTCTTTACTCAATGAATATAAAGAAGTTTTCACTTGGTCGTACACTGAGATGCCTGGGCTTGACCCAACAGTTGCAATTCACAAACTTGCCATCAAATCCGGAGTCAAACCGATAAAACAGTCCCAAAGACGATTTCGTCCGGAGCTTGTCCCAGAAATTGAGAAGGAAGTCGATAAACTCCTCAAGGCCGACTTCATCCGAGAGGTCAAGTACCCAAGCTGGATCGCCAACATCGTACCGGTGAAGAAGAAGAATGGACAGATTCGAGTCTACGTCGACTTCGGGGACTTGAACATAGCTTGTCCAAAAGACGACTTCCCGCTCCCTATCACTGAATTAATGGTGGATGCCACAACGGGGCATGAGGCCTTGTCATTCATGGACAGATCTTCCGGCTACAATCAAATTCGAATGGACACAAAAGACGAGGAAAAGACAGTCTTCCGTACGCCAAAAGGTATTTTTTGCTACAAGGTAATGCCATTTGGTCTGAAGAATGAGGGGCCACTTATCAAAGGGCCATGCAAACGATATTCGATGACTTCCTCCACAAATTTGTGGGATGCTACGTCGACGATGTGGTTGTCAAAACCAAATCAAGAGGCGACCACCTAAGAGACTTGCGAGCTGTCTTCGAACGTCTGCGACGACACCAGTTGAAGATGAACCCTCTCAAGTGCGCCTTCGGGGTTTCGTCCGGGAAATTCCTCGGATTCGTAGTCAGACACAGGGGCATCGAAATCGACCAGACCAAGATCGATGCCATCCAACAAATGCCTGAACCAAAGACTTTGTCAGAATTAAAAAGCCTTCAGGGGCATCTGGCTTACATTCGGTGGTTCATCTCAAATTTGGCCGGAAGATGTCAACCCTTCAGCCATCTCATGAAGAAGGATACACCCTTCGAATGGGATGAATCTTGCCAACGGGCATTTCAAAACATCAAAGACTACTTGATGAAGCCACCAGTTCTAATGGCTCCGACTTCGGGAAAGCCTCTTCTATTATACATCGCGGCTCAAGAAAAATCTCTGGGTGCCCTCCTCGCCCAAAATGACGACCAAGAAAAAGAACGTCCGTTGTACTACTTAAGCCGTACGATGGTCGGGGCTGAACTCAATTACTCCCCGATCAAAAGGCGTGCCTTGCACTCATCTTCGCCATCCGTAAGCTGAGACACTATCCGCCGCGACATTCCACGATTTGATTTCACGGGCAGATCCCCTCAAATTCATCATGTCCAGACCTATGCTCTCCGGACGACTGGCCAAATGGGCCTTGTTGCTCTCTGAGTTCGAGATCATCTTCATCCCTCAGAAGACCATCAAAGGACAAGGACTTGCAAATTTCCGAGCCGATCACCCCATCCCAGTAGAGTGGGAGGTAAGCGAAAGTCTGCCTGATGAAGAAGTTTTCTACATCGAAGTGCTACCCCCTTGGAGAATGTACTTCGATGGCGCCGCACGAAAAAATGGAGCAGGCGCTGGCATCCTTTTCATGTCTCCAAACGACGACTTAATGCCGTACTCTATCTTGTCTCACTGCTTCACAAACAATGAGGCAGAATACCAAGCCATAATCCTTGGTCTGGGGATGGCTGTCGAAATGGGCTTAAGCCAGCTGGAAATCTTTGGCGACTCGGCTCTGGTGATCAAACAGCTAATCGGAGAATTCGAAGTCCGGAAAGAGGAACTAGTCCCTTATAAAAAAAAGCATTTAAAGGTTACTAGAGAAAATCCCAAATGTGACCTTGGGGCATGTACTCGAAGCCAGCAATAGCCAAGCCGATGCCTTGGCAGGAATTGCCCATAAAGTTTGGCACGATTCGACGAAGGCCCGAAGCGCATCCCAATATGCGAAAAGATGGGTGGTGCCGACCTTAGAAAAATTCTCGGGGAAGAAGAAGTCAATCTGGTTTCGGTCTATGCAATCGAGGGAAGAAGATTGGCGTCAACAATTTCTTGATTATTTAGAACACAAGAAGCTTCCCCAGGAATTGGCTTCGGGCGTATAACGAAAGAGTTGCGCCCAAATTCTGCTTGTTCAACAACACCTTTGTATAGCCGATCCTACGACGGTATTCTACTCAGATGTGTCTCCAAAGAAGAAGGACAAGCTCTCCTATCCCAAGCACATGGAGGAATCTCGGTGCTCATCAAGCTGGCCCCAAACTTCATCTCCAAGTCAAACAGTTAGGCTATTATTGGCCTACCACCATGCGGGGACACGATAGAATTGGCAAGACACCGCACGGCATGTCAATTACACGCCAATTACATCCACCAACCTCCCAGCCCTTTACATCCAACAGTGGCCTCCTGGCCATTCAAAGCCTCGGGAATGGACATCATAGGACCAATCAACCCAAAGTCGTATGCAAATCACCAGTACATACTGGCCGCCACAGATTATTTCTCTAAGTGGGCAGAAGCAGCAGCTTACAAAGAAATCAAAGCTGCCACCGTGGTCGATTTCATTCGGACACAAATCGTGTATCGGTATGGTGTTCCAAGATACATCATGACCGATAACGGCACCCCGTTCCGTAACAAGACCATGGATAATTTCTGTGAGAAATTCGGCATCCGACAAAGGACGTCCACTGCATACAACCCTGCCGCCAATGGCTTGGCAGAAGCCTTCAACAAAACCTTGTGCAAAATCTTAAAGAAGACAGTCGCAGGGAATAAGAAAGACTGGCACGAAAGGCTCGGAGAAGCACTGTGGGCATACAGGATTACGTTCTGAACGCCAACAGAATCAACCCCGTATTCACTAGTCTACGGTGTCGAAGCCGTGCTACCACTGGAAATTCAAATTCCATCATTGCGAGTTGCTCTTCGAGAAGGACTCACGGAAGAGGAAAATATCCGACTCCGCCTGCAAGAGTTAGAATCCCTCGACGAGAAGCGATTAGAAGCACAGCAAAGGCTTGAATGCTATCAAGCTCGCCTCACTCGCGCATTCAATAAAAAAGTCAAGTTTCGTTCCTTTCAAAAAGGGGACCTTGTCTTAGTAGTGCGCAGACCAATCATGGCCACAAGCAAAGATGGGGGAAAATTCGCACCTAAGTGGGAAGGACCATTCGTCGTCCAAGAAGTCTACACTAATGGTGCGTACAAATTGGTCACTCCCGAAGGAAGAAGACTCCCAGCCATAAACGGTAAATTTCTCAAGAAGTTTTATTCATGAATATTCTATAGTGGAATGCAAAAAGCAACAAAATTCAACTACACAAAAAAAAAAAATAAAAAAAATGTGTGGTTACAAATCAATTCAAAAGGCGGAAAACAAAACAGCTCCTAAAGATTCCTCGCCATCTCCTGCTGTAACTCCGCAAAGGCAGCCCTCGACGATAGGAGAGTTGCCTCCTCAGCCAAGACTTGAAGGTGGGTGTGGCAATGACCTCTGCTATCAGCTGCTCAGCTTCAACCACACCCGTCTTCAAACCCCCGACACTCTCCGGATCTGCTGCGCTTGAGTTGTAAGGTAGGCGCGACTTTAGTCCCAGCCGACTGAAGTTGTTCTCTAGCTAACTCCAAGCGTTCACGGGCATCCTCTTCCTCGGCCTTAGCCTCGAAAGTTCCTCAATAACCTCGCCCAAAGTGGCTTTGTCCTCTTCTAACTTGGAGGATACTATGACCAAAGTGTTTTGAGCAATACTCTCGCCTCATCCCGGAAGTCCGACGAGCCTTCTCTCCAGCCAAGCGTTCGATTTCCTTAAGAGTCTCAGTAGCTGCTGAGTGTAGACTTCGTGGGCGAAGTCACATCATGACCCATCTCCGCAACCTGCTGATGGCAAATCCTGCATCGGCCAGCAAAGATGTGTCTCACCGCTACTGGAGATAACATACGGGGGCTATTCGGTCTCTCCAAGCCTGCACCATCAAGCCCTCAACATAAGATAAAAACTCTGCGCGACGGGGTCTGCGGATTTAAGTCGAGAGAAGACGAGGTAGGCGGGCGTGGCCAAGTTCTGCATGATCGAAACTTCCTCGGCCGGGCTGGCTCAACGACCTGGATCGACGGCCGGAACAACCTCTAATACTTCCTCCTCAGGTGCTAAAATAGTCTCAAAAGCTTCTTCAAGGTGGTCGGGACCTCCTCCACGGATTACCTCGACCCTTTGCCTCAATAGCTGGAACTTCGACCCGGCTGGAGTTGGAGCTTCCTCTTCAACAGCCAGGAGGCGGAGAGCCTGCCTCGACCACTACCTCAATCAATGGAGCTGGAGTCTCCACAACTTCCCCCTCTTGAACAACTAATGGAGAAGGAGCAACCTCTTGAACAGGCAGCCCCCTGACTGAGTCAATGTTGGTGTAATCTCTGCAGGCTCTTCCACTACGAAGCCTCCTCTTGAGGCACTGCAGGTGTCTGGGAAGACAAAATCTGAACCGTCTCGATAAGAGGGTTCTCCCAGAGCCGGACAAGAAGTGGAGAGCTCTGGTCTCTGGAATAGGCGGAAGGAATGTCGGTGGTGAAGGGGGAAAAGAGGCAGGCGGAACTTCTTTGCGTGCCTTCTTCTTCTTTTGTATGAGAACGAAGCGCCCGCCGAGAGTGGTAAGAGGAGCCCTCTTCTTACTCGCCTGAAATCCAAGAGAAATAAGGAAATGCAGCAAAATCAAATCAAATCACAAGTATACCGCAACACAAGTATACTTACCGAAGAAGCACCAACTGGCCTCTTGCCATTCGGCCTCCACTTGCGAGGGTGAGACCAATCGCTGTCATAGTCCTCGTCACTATTCTCCACCGCGGAAACAACTGGCGCCGACTCCAGTCGATTTTGCTGGAAGACACAAGACAATGAGGAAAATGAAAACAAAGCAAAGAAAAACAGAAGGGGAGATAAACTTACCTGAAATAGTGACGACATGTGGGTCATCCACCAGGTATAATAAGCTGAAGTGGTCCCTGGGTCTCGAGATGGGTCCCGTTCTCCCAACGGAGGCAGATCAAGCCGAACACAAGGACGAACAATGCTGGTTTTCCAAAGGGTCACCAACTCCGATAAAGAGCTAATCTCCCGATGATTAGCTGTGATCCCCATATCGCCGGGCAGATCTTGACAATAACCGAACTGTCACGCAAATCTGACTGGACAATATGGCTCCACAAAGAGATGATAGAGCGCCGGACCGTCAAAAAATAGCTGCGGACGCTGAGAAGACTCTCATAATGCTGTCTAGCTATCGGCTTCTTTCGCTCATCCACCAAGAAAGAAGTTTTGGCTGTGGCAAGAACATATCTATGCCACACCGCACCGGAAGACGCTGAAACAAATCGCAGGCCTGGTCTTCCGTAAAATTACGTCTGAGAGAAGGATTCCCGAAAGAGATCATACCTGGACGTCGACTAACTTCTAAATCCTCCCCGTGCGTGTGAAAGTCGACGGCGAGCCAAGTATACAAGTAAGGCCACTGAGCCATCGATGGCCATCCAGCAGCTGCGTGTCCCAAGCCTTTGTAAAGGCAGGCCAAGGCAGGACCGGCTAAAGCGAAACGGACCCCGGTGCCCATATAACTCGCCACCTTAAAAACCATAGGTCGGATCTCATCACCAATCGACCGGAACACGAACCGTGACAACCAAACCGATAGCAGCGCTGCCAAGTGGACATCGTCCTCTCTACCCGGTGTGACATGGAGAAAGCGAAACACATCGCGCTCTGTGGCCGTGAACTCTCTGAAAGAAGGCGCATCTTTCCCAAAACGGGCATGCCAAGCAGCCCAGGGATCATCAACTGGAACGGCATCGTCCTCTGTGCGGAACCAAAACTCGACCCAAGCGGCAGAAGATATCACGTTGGACCCCGAACTCCGACAGAGATGGTGATACGCCAGAAATAGATAACGGTAGCTAAAGGGTAAATCCGTACTCCGCACTTCCTTAAAATCAGCTACCATGGGCGAGATCTCGTCGTAAAACTGACCAGCGATAGGCAAACCAAAAATCCTATCGATGTCCATCAGAGTGATAGAAAGCTCGCCCTGACACGTGACCAACGTATTCGTCTTGGCACTCCAGGCATCAAGAAAAGCTCTGACCACCGACACATCGCAGCTGTACTGAAAGAGGGATCCCCAAATGCCATAGTAGACCCCCGCGCTGTGGAGAAGGCTGCTGCAACAACCCATAAGCAGAGTGGTCCACTCGAAAAGAAACGGAATCGCCATGTCCAAAGTCGTGTCTCGAGTATAAAGGGTCCTCTCAACTACCCCATCTTCAAACATGCGTGGCAACAGGGGCTTATTCACCAACCAAGAGGCACGCTGGAGCGCAAGAGTTTCCGGCTTGGCAGCTTCATCTTCCCTCTCTGGAGAGTCAAGGCAAGGCAGGAAGAATACACGATCACTGGTAGCCAAACGCCTACTCAAAAACTCACATGAACGAGAGCTGTCTGCGAAGGATGTTGGTTTCTCGGCATGACCCCCAAAAATTGATTCTCCACTCGGGCAATAGGTCATATGAGAAGCGTCGCCTTCCATATACAACGCCAGAGTCTGAATAATCTCTCCTTCAACAACCACGGTGTGGTCAAAAGCCTTCAGTCCACCAACCAAAGTTATCGAAGGAGCAGCCATCTGAAATCAAAGTTCAAAGGTAAGATCAAAGTCATAACTTCCGGTAAAATCGGCAAGTTCGGCAAAATTCAACAAGTTCACTTAGAGGCGGCGCGATCGCGCCAAATTAAAGCACAATTCGGCGCAACCGCGCCAAAAGTCAAAAAAATCGAAATCCAGAAGTGGCGCGACCGCGCCTGCAAAATCAAAAAATCCAATTTCGGCAAAATCAGAAAATCCAATTTCGGCTGAGTAAAAAAAATCGGTTGGCGGAATCGGAAAATTCGTCACGAAGATGCTTAATTCCTTAGTTTTTAATTAAGGCTAAATTGGCCTAAATTGGCTAAGTCTTAATTTTTAATTAAGGGATCGCGGAAGGAAATCGATTTGCCTAGTCAAAGGCGTGATATCGATCTGCCTAATCAAAGGCGCGAAAGGAAATCGATCTGCCTAGTCAAAGGCGTGATATCGATCTGCCTAATCAAAGGGGCGGAAAAAAATCGATTTGCCTAGTCAAAGGCGTGATATCGATCTGCCTAATCAAAGGCGCGGAAGGGAAATCGATCTGCCTAATCAAAGGCGCGGAAGGAAAATCGATCTGCCTAGTCAAAGGCGTAATATCGATCTGCCTAATCAAAGGCCCGGATGGAATGTCGGAGTCATGCCTAATCAAAGGCTGGAATGTCAAAGTCAAGTTCAGTCTCGGTAAGTTACATTTTAAAATTTTTTTCAATTCAATTTAAGTTACTTAATGGATATTCATTTCATTAAGTTATCTTAAATTTCAACAAAAAAAAAAAAAAAACTAACAAACCAAAAATCAAGCCCGTGTCGACCCGAGTCAACCCGAGCCATGACCCGAGTCGCGACCCAAGTCGCGACCCAATGAAACAAAATTCTCAACATTGGGACTTAGGGATTTTACACCCTCGCGAAGGCATCCCTTCGCCACGACGCCAGCAGCCGGGGCCGCCACCACCGCGACGCCGGAGGCACCGCCGCCACACCACCGGGACGTAACAGAACAGCTGCCCACGCCTCGCCAGCGCCATCGATAAACCCACGGAAAACAGAGGTTCTCAGCCGACCTCCACAAACAAAAAAAAAAAAAAATAAATAAATTTTGAACGCAGCGATGATGGTTCTCTATCCGGCAAGTAATCCGACGGACAAACGTCATCAAATCGGTATCCCCGCGACAAAGCGAAGCCACACGGAAGGGAGGAAGACACAAATTTTGAAAACCCAAAACTAGGGTTTCAACGAAGAAGACGAAGCAGTCGGGTCCCGTACGCGGACCCTCCAAATCCAACACGTGGAACCGCGATGTTCGGGTCCCGTATGCGGAACCCTAAAAATCCGTCTCTCATTCCCGCCTTTTACGGGTCTCACAATCGGAACCCTAAAATCCGGCCCCGCGTACCGGTAGCTCAACCGGACCCCGTACTCGGACATCGAAGACCCGGAGTCCCGACCCGATGAGCCGGAGCCTCGCGAGGGCGAGGCTCCATGACTCGTCCCCTTCTCTTCGTCTCAGCGAAGCAAAAGACGCCGCCGCCGATAAAGGACGCGACGACGCCCCTCGCGACCGTTCTGCTTCTCTCTCGGGCACCGACGACACCTATGAAGGAGACGCCGCCGCCGACCGCAATAGGAGCCCAAAATCGCAACAAAAAAACAAAAAAAGGGGAGCGTCGCGAAGACCAAATCGAGGTTTAGAGGACGAAACCAAAGTTAACAATGGGCTAAAACCCCATTGAACTAGGTTTCGCCGACTCAAGCCTCTCAATTGCCTCACAGGCACAAAATCGCGAAGAATAAACCAATTACGGTGAAATCCAGTGCGAAGATGGAGTTCAAATCAGAATGCCAAATCAAAGGTCAGAGAAGGCGAAGCCGAAGTAAATGGTGGACCAAACTCCGCCGAACCTGGCTCCGCCGACTCAAACCCCTCACCAGGCGCACAAGAGTCCGCAATTAAATCCGAAGAAGTCTCTAAACAGCGGCGTCCAAGGCAAAATTGAGGGTTCGGATGGCGAAATCTCAGTAAACAGTGGACTTTCGCCACCGAACTAGACTCCACCAACTCGAGCCACCTCCTTTGCCGGAAATATCTTCGCAAAGAAAACCAAGAGAGTAGGAAACGAAGCCAACGACTAATCAAATTTGCAGAAAAGAAAGTTTGGCGAAAAGCAGAGTCTCGCGGTGACATTCGGGAAGAAAAGAGATGACGGCTGGTAGCAGGCTTCAGAAAACGGTGACCAAAATTTCACCATACCAAAGTTTACTGAACCAGCCAAACTCCCCCTCCTAACGATGCCTCCGCGGTGAAGAGAAACAGCAGCACATGTAAGCAAAGTAAGACAACAAGAATACAAAAGCCAAGAAAACCTACCTCTGTGATGTCTCTGACGAAGGGAGCAAACGTCAGGAAAAGACAAAGAGCAGAGGTAAAAAAAAAGGGAGCAAACGTCAGAGGAGCAGAACAACCAATTCGCAATTAAGGTCGGGTACACCAATCGAGGGTCACTTTATAAGAGAGATTTCCCACCCTTATCCTTGGTTTAAAACTCAAAAACGGGGATAAGGAAAGGGTTGAAACCCTAATCTATCTCCATTGCCTTATCCAAGTCGGACCAACCAGACTTGACCCAGACCGACCCACTCGGACCAGTTATACAAACCCGACCCGGCCTGACTCAGTTTACACAACTCGGCCTGACTCAAACCAGTCTACCTGACTCGACTCGGACCAACTCAACTCAGCTCAACCCAGTATGCAGAGCCCACAAAGAACCAGGCCCAAACAGCCCATCAAGCCAAAAAGTCTACAAAAAGCCCAAACCCGAGGTAAACCTAAACCTGCAACGGGCCCAAGCCCAGGTGCCAGAGGGCCCAAAAAAAAAAAAAGAGCTTCAAAATGTACACATCTCTTGTGTACATTCTCAAATCGTACACTTGATGTGCACATTTTGAAGGGGGCATCTATAAGAATCAATTTTGTCCAGTCCGACACTTATGGTCCAAATCAGCACCGTACAACCCGGGTCAACCAGTCAAAGGCCGACCCCAGTCAGATCAATGAAATTAAGCCATCGATCAAGCTTCAACAGATCAACGGCCGAGATCTCAGTTGTCACGTCAGCAACTTATTTGGGCGACATGTCATTCAAGGCAGCCGCGTCAGCAGCCAACAAGGATCACACATGGCCCTTGCCTCAGTCCAAGACAGCTCCACTCTTCACGGGAGACGGTACGCAGAAGCGGTCGAAGCAAGTTACAACCACTCCGATAAACCTGGTCCATGCAGTTGGAATTAGGTAAGTCTATAAAATCATAGGCTCAGCGACGGATCGAATCGATCACAAGGGAGATCGATAAAAAAAAAAGGATCAGACAGACACAAAATTTTCAAGACGTACGTCCAAAGATCCCAAATCACCACCCAAATCTGAGAGAGCAACAAGCATTCCTGCCGCTGTCTCGCAAATCAACCTGCCGTGAGCCAATCGGAATACCAAATTTTCCGTCAAGCTTTGGCGAAATTCAAATTCATCTCGTTCGTTCGTTAAGGAGGCGTACGCTATTGTTCGTGTCTACTCGGCTATCGTTTGTTCTTGATTGGAGATTGAATCAAAGGAGTTCTAGAAGTCGCACCCCACACAATCACCTAAAAATTACCAAAATACCCTTCAAATTATTTTGTACACTGTACATCGGATCCGTATTTTTCGGTCCACATATTGTACTCGTTTACAGATGTATATTTCTGTACACTTGTATCATGTAATTTTTTTTTTCTTTTTGGCTCTCTTGCTGTTTTAGAACTGTTTGCTTTTTTCGATTTTCTCTCTTTTTTTTTTTATACGCGCACATATGTAGTGTATGTATGGTATGTAGAGAGATGACGAGTACCTGAGCAGAAGTGTTGTTTAGGTTTGAGCGTCGCCGCCGAGTTGAAGTCGACTAAGCAGAGGTTGTAGCTTGCTTGAGTACTACTGTAGACAAATGTTGCTTTGGATGAGTTGGTCGCACACCAGAGGGAAAAGTGAACTCGACAAGATGGTAGAATCCTTCGGCAAATGGTGCTTTAAAAAAAAACTAATCAATTGGCCGATCCTTCTGGTAATTGCGATGAATTTTGCTGACTCCAGCAAGTTTCAACGACTTTGAGTATCGCGCCGGGGGAATATGTTGTGAACCGGAGTGAAGTGTAACTGCTTCGCTGTATTTCGCGACCCGACGACTTGCTTCTCTTCGAATTGACTCTGCCTGCGATTTTGGGTCTTCTGGTTTCGTTTTTCTTGTCTTCAACTTTTTTCAGGTGTGAGGCCTCTTAAACGGAGGGATTTCGGCCGCGTCTCCCCAGGCAGAGGATGATAGTCATCCAGTTGAGGCTTTTCTCCATTGTCCGAAATTTTGAGTGGAGCATCCCAAACTGCTCTCCTGGTCCTAAGGTTCAACGGGATCTCTTCTTCTCGTTTTTCTCCATCGTCAGCATTGGTCAAAGCTCACAGATGAACAAGAAGCTTCTCCCTGACCTTCTTGATTCCATCGTCCGGTTTGATCGACAGCAGCAGAACCTTGCGCAATTTCTCGATTGGAGACAGCTGTGGGGGAAACCGCGAGGCAGGTTTATGCGAATTCTTATGGTGATTGGGAGGCGTGAGAGTCGAGGAACAAGGCTCCGCCTGCGGGTGCGAATCATCTGAATCCGACGAGAAAATCGAAGGATTCACATTGATGGATCACAATAGCCTCTGATTACCCCACTTGAGGGAGGGTAAATCAAAATTGTGGAGACGCTAGGGAGCCTTCTGCGGCTCTATACTGGTGGCCATGAACGACGGCAGTTCGATCTCGATGACAGCAATGGGAGACCCAGGCAGAGAGTCAAATGAAGAAATCTCAGAGACAGAGGGAGACAAGGACAAAAGTCGAGAGATTTCGTAGTGTCTATCCGCCCGGCGTTAATTGAAGCTTTAGAAGGCGTGAAGGCGAGGCAGACTCAGAGAAGGCATCTCTCTCACTCTCTCTCTCTCTCTCTCCTCTCTTTCTCACAATTTTTTTTTTGGTTCTCTCTGTTTTTTTTTCCTATTTCGATTTTTCTTTTCTCTCTTTCTTGCGCTCTAGGTGTCTATCAGTTTGTTGATGTTACAGAATAACGACTTCTTGTATGTCATCTAGTGCTGGAGTTGATTTGGGACGCGCCCGGCTCGGTCGCCAGGAGCTGCAACTCCGTCCTTGTCACACCCGACTCTGTCGTCAAGGCTGGGCTTCTGCGAGTTGTGCTCGACTTGATCGCCGAGAGCTATGCGTTTGCTTTTGTTGCTTTCGGCTCGATTGCCGGGCAATGCAGGTCGCGTTCGGCTAGGTCGCTGGGCGTGGTACTTTTGTTTTGCATTCGGCTCGGTCGCCGGGCACTGAGTAGTGCTTCGAATGAGCCCGTCTGGGTTGCCAGGGTGTTGAATTTCCATGTTGTCGCATCCAGCTTGGTCGCCGAGTGCTACTGTCACATCTGGCTCCGTCACCGGGTGTGAATTGTTGTGTGGTCGCATCCGACTTGGTCGACGGATGCTGAATTTTGTTTTAACTTAGGCCGTCTCGGTCGCTGGGAGGTTGAACTTCTGTTTTGGTCACCGGGTGCTGTGATTTTGATTCGGCTGAGCTTGGCTAGGTCGCCGAGAAGCAGAATTTCTATGCCGGCGCACCCGGCTTGGTCGCCGGGTGCGAGTTGTTCTGTGGTCACAGCCGGCAAGAGTTGTCGAGTGCGAGTTGCCTGTGGTCGCAGTGGGCAAGAGTTGCCGAGGTGCGAGTACGTTTCGACCTCCTTCTATTTTTTCTTGAGACTACTTTTTGTCGCTGCCTTTTTTTTCTCTTATTTTGCGACTGCTTTTTTGTCGCAAACTTTTTTTTTTTTTGTTCGGCGACTGCTTCTTTTTGTCTCGATTCTATTTTTTTGTTTGGCGACTGCTTCTTTTTGTCGCTTGCCCTTTTTTTTTTTGTTTGGAGCGGAGTTACGTACCTGGCTCCGTTTGGTTGCGTTCGGGTCGTTCGTCGAGCGCAGATTTTGTTGTTTTGATCGCGGCCGGCTATGTGGCTGGTCGCGTAGCTTTGAGTTGTGCTCGGCTCGGTCGTCGGGCACTTGTTTTGTTCGCGGCCGGCTATGTGGCTGGTCGCGAGGCTTTGAACAGTGCTTGTTGGGTGTCTAGCAAGTGTACTAGATCAGCAAGTAATATAGACTCGAGGGTCCAGATATCGATCCCACAAAGACCTTGATGAGAACTCAATTTAAGTATTGATTGAGGGAAAATAAATTTTTGGTTTTGGTTTGGAAGACTGAAAAGAAAACAGAATTTAACTTCTGGAAAAACTTATAGAGATGAGATGTTGGGGAAGAATGTCAATCCCTCCTAGCTGTTAACATGCAGAACTCTGATTTTATAGCTCAAGCACCTTTACCTTGACTTAGCTTTTGAAAACCTGGTTACCCATATACAGGAAATAACTTTCACTTATTCTTTGAACTCCTTCTCAACTGGAACATTCAAATCCTAAGTGCATAAATATAAAAGCTTGAAGATTAACTCTCTCTTATTCAGAACAAGAGTTATAGAAGTCACAACACTTTTCAACTAGTCTCCTTCATAACCCAACTCTTTACTGAAATTTAACTTCTCTATTCGACCCTCATTAAATTTCAGAATTGAATTAAGATCAGAAATAAGCAATGAACTCAGATTCTAAAACAAAAGCAAGGTACTATATTGCTATAAACTTCAGAATTTCCACATAAAATAGCTAGGAGTTCATGACTTCTCCAACAAAGAGAGACTACTCCATGCTAATCGAATAAACACACAGTAAAAAGGATTCAATTACAGCCATAGACAGAAAATAAACTAAGTACAGAAACCCCCTTGAAGGACTGCCTTTAGCTTCTCTTGCACCTTGACTGAAATCTCCACCTTCTCTCTCTAAAGTGCCAAGAGGTCGTGTTAGACTCCCTCTGAACTTTCTCTCAACTCCAAACTAACTACAAAACATGAAAGTAAACTACAAACTGTATTTACAACTCAGAACTGGATCTAGAACTACAAAACTCCTTTCTAAACTGGCTCCCTTTGCTCTCTACCTCGGACCTCTATTTATAGCTGAGCTTCTGTCCATAACTTGTAAATTGATCTCTTTCCAGGGGTATGAATTATGCTTTCTCGACCTCAGAATTGGCTGAAATTACATACGAACCTTCCTTCCGTGGTTCTTGCCTTGCCCACGAAATTTGAGTTCAATCTGAGTTGGGAAACTCGAGATATGATGTGAAGAAGTTGCTTGATTCTGCTGCCAATTCCACCATTGGGTCCACCACTTTGAAGATATGAAACTTGAGAACCCCGACTTGGACTTGCCTGAATTTTCGTGATATGATCCTTAATATCCTCAGAAATCTTCAGTCCAAATTTGGCTTCAATTGGAACACGGGAACTCTACATAAGTTCTTCACAAATTTCGGATTCAACTTCTCCTTCTAGCAGCAGTTTCCTTCTTTGTGTGGAACTTCTCCTTTTTTGATCATTCAATGCACCTAGACTCGAGCAATATTCCATAAAATCTTCGTGGAAACCTTCCTTAGACAATTAGGACTTCTTCTCCCAAGTTTGGGCTTGATTGGTTGACAAAATCCCAAGATTTCCGCAAATCACGTTGCTGAGTCAGCGGCACGGTCGCGCCACATTTTCTTCTGATTTTGGCTCGGTCGCGCTACTCCTTAGAATCTTTGCCCACTTCCCGAAATAGAACTTTGAACTCTTTGTAAGGCAACTGTTCGGCGCGCCAGCGCCACAGGTAGCGCCATCTTCCTGGGGCGGTAGCGCCCTCGTGAGGCGCGGTCGCGCGGTTTCACGTTCACGAATTGTCCTCCTTCCAGCCTTTAGGCTTGATTTTGCTCATTTTTCCTTCATTTTCCCTCAGAATCTAGATTTTCTTCTTTTACCGGGTACTGAGACACAAAACATGTATTTGAGTTATATTTGTCACTTTCATGCTCATAATCAACTAAAATTAGGAATTTATGATCTATAATTCATGCATAAATAAGTGTCTTTTGGACACTTATCAGTGCTCGGCTCGGTCGTCGGTCACTTGTTTTGATCACGGTTGGCTTTGTGGCTGGTCGCGAAGCTTTGAACAGTGCTCGGCTCGGTCGCCGGGCACTTGTTTTGATAGCGGCCGGCTTTGTGGCTGGTCAGGAAGCTTTGAATTGTGATCGGCTCGGTCGTCGGGCACTTGTTTTGATCGCGGCCGGCTTTGTGGTTGGTCATAAAGCTTTGAATTGTGATCGGCTCTGTCGCCGGGCACTTGTTTTGATCGCGGACGGCTTTGTGTCTGGTCGCGAAGCTTTGAATTATTCTCGGCTCGGTCGCCGGACACTTGTTTTGTTGTTTTGCAACATTCGTTTCCCGTCAAACTCAATCATCAGGCACTAGGATCGAGTGTGCGACATCTGGTTCTGTCGCCAGGTGCTGAATTCTCCATCTGGTTATGTCCGTCTGGGCCGCCGGGCATTAGAGTTTGATTTTGTTCGCCTCCGGTTTAGTTGTTGGCCGCGAGGCTGCTTGTTTTGGTCGCACCAGGCTCTGTCGCTGTGCGCGACTCCTTTGGGACTATGCTCGGCTCAGTCGCCGAGGCACAACGTTGTTGTTTTGGTTGCACTCGGCTTGGTCACCGGGTGCTGCCTTTTTTATTTTGATCGCGGCCGGCTTAGTGGTTGGCCGTAAGTTTGGTGCTGTACTGCACTCGGCTTGGTTGCCGAGTGTAGTGCTTCTGTTTTGGTTGCACTCGGCTCAGTCGCCGAGTGCTGTAAATTTCTTTTGGTCGCCGGACGCGGAGGTTTGCTCATCGAACAAAAGAGGATCGGTATGCCCCCTTCGATTTGCCCTCTCTCTTTTTTTGTTTGTTTGTTTCTCCGTTCCTTCTTTTTCATCGGCGACTGGTCTTTTTTTTTTGCCCCTATTTGTTTTTGACTTTGTGTTTTCTACTTTTTCTTCTTCCCCCTTTCTATTTTTTTTTGTTGCGACCTTGACTTCTCCATCTCTGGTCGCTGGAGGTGCATTTTTTTTGGATTGAGAGAGAATTACGTACCTGACTTCTCCAGTTCTGTCGCATATGTCTACCTCGCCGACTTCTTTCTCTTTCACCGGCGACTGGTCTTTTTCGTCGCCCTCCTTTCTTTTCGACTTGCATATTTTTTTCTTCTCTCAGTTTTTTTGTTTGCGACTTCGAATTCTCTATCTCTGGTCGCAGGAGACTCTTTTTTTTTCGAATGGAGTGAGAGATGGATTGCTGATAAGTGTCTAAAAGACACTATCTTTAGGCATGAAAATTGATTGAAATATCTAATTCTGAGTTAATTCCGAGTATAGAATCAACATATATGACTCAGTTTTATGTTCTCTGCCTCAGGTACCCAGTGGAAGAAGAAAATCTGGATTTGGAGCAAAAACAAAGGAAAAATGAGCAAAAGAGGCCAAAAAGAAGGATGACGCGTTTGCGCCAGAATCGGCGCCACCGCACCAGAATCGACGCCACCGTGCCAGATAAATATACAAAGATTCAAAATAAAGTAGAAAAATTCCCAACGACTCAACGAACATGAAAGCCAACGGTTGGGGAATGTGAAATGGCACGACTGCGCCATCTGAGGGCGTTACCGCGCCAAAGAGCTGGCACTACTGCGCCTAGAAACAGTATGGACGCGCCAAAGAGTGCTGAAGAAGGAAAGAGAAGTTGACGTTCTGGGGAGCAAGAAAAGTCCAAGTAGTGGCGCTGCCGCGCCACTTCTACAGCAAAATATGGCGCGACCGCACCAAGAAGCCTCCTAATTCAGCTCGGGTTCGAAGGCCGTTCCAAACTTAGAAGGCACTCTGCTCCAGTGGCGCGACCGCGCTAGATTCTGGCATATTTTTGGCGAGACCGCACCGATGACTCAGCAACATAAAGTCGCAAAAATCTCGGGATCCTGACATCCAATCAAGCCTAAACTTGGGAAACGAAGTCCTAAGTGTCTAAGGAAGGTATCCATGAAGATTTTAAGGAATTAAATTCGAGTTTTAAGTGCTTTGAATAACCAAGAAGTGAAGATCAATTCAAAGAAGGAAACTGCTACCAGGAGAAGAAAGTTGAGTCCGAAATTTATGAAGAAGATATCTGGAGTTCCCGTGTTCCAATTGAAGCCAAATTTGGACTGAAGATTCCTGAGGATATTAAGGATCATATCAAGAAAATTCAGGCAAGTCCAAGTCGGGGTTCTCAAGTTTCATACCTTCAAAGTGGTGGACCCAGTGCTGGAATTGGCAGCAGAATCAAGCAACTTCTTCACATCATATCTCGAGTTTCCCAACTCAGATTGAACTCAAATTTCGTGAATAAGGCAAGGACCCTAGAAGGAAGATTCGTATGTAATTTCAGCCAATTCTGAGGTGGGTAAGGCATAATTCATACCCCTGGACAGAGGCCAATTTATAAGGCCTCGACAGCAGCACAAGTATAAATAGGGGTCCAAGGCAGAGCACTGATCATCCAATTTTGTATTCAAGATTTAGTCTTTACATTCAGTTTGAGTTTAAGTTCTGTTTTATTCATTAGTTAGAGAGAAAAGAAGCCAGAGGAAGTCTTACACGACCTCTGGCCACTTTGAGGAAGAAGGTGAAGATTTCAGCTTAAGGAGCAAGGGTGACTAGGAGCAGTCCTCTTCAGGCAGTTTCTGTGCTTATTTGTCTTTAATTCTTATGGCTGTTGTCAAAACCATGTTGTGTGTTTTTATTTCCTGTATGGAGTAGTCATTTTTGGTTGGGAGTCCATGACTCCCTAGGCATGTAATGAGAATGATACTTTATATCTATTTGGTTTTGAATTTGGTGCATGAATGAGTTCTTCATGTTGTTAATTCCTCATGCATACTTGCTGTTTGGCTATGTACTGGTTATAAGGTGACGTTGGGCTTAAGGTAAGACATGTTGATAGGATTTTACAATTCTTTATGAGTTTATGCACTAGGTAGATCACTAATCCTTGGGTTAATCCTCGACCTTAAAGTAATACCCTGTTGGATTAGTTGATCTGCCTATGACATACGAACTTGATGTTTATGCTGTCAAGTAGGGTAGATTATGCCGGCTAGTTTGCTCTAGGAGATAGAAAAAGGTGATGCCGATGCAGATTATAGCAATGGTTTTATAAGCTTGTCAGAAATTGATTTCCAAAACCTTATTTCTATTCAATCTCAGAAGTGTCTAGGGAGGGAATTGGATTCCCAACATCTTCTCTCATCATTGAAATTCCTCAAAGGCTTTTCTCAACAGTTTTCAAATACTGATTTAGTTTAATTCTCTGTTTCTCAAATCAGGATTCTCTAACTTTAGATTTTTATTCAGAAAATAGTTAACTGTTGGCTTGGTCCTTTTGGGACGATATTCGGACTTGCATAAAGTCTATATTACATTGATTAGTCCTCTTGCTAGTGATAAGCTAGGATAACATCAAGTTTTTGGCGCCGTTGCTGGGGACCAAAGTTTTTAGCAGTAATTGTTTAGAGTTTAAAAATTTGGAGATTTGAGTTTTTATTTTTATTTTGCAGGAGGTTCATGACCAGATCTCGAGTGGACTCACCGCAAGAGATTGATCCTGAACCAGAAAGAGGTTTAAGGCAAAGGCTGAAGGAAAATCAGAACTAGAGCACTCCCAATGAGCAAGAAGACATGGAAAACTTAGAAGGTACTCATGAAGCACAAAGACAAAGGAGAAGCATGGAGGATTATGTCACACAAAGCCCAAATACAAACAGGACAAGTATCATCACTCCCACTGTTCAAGCTAATAATTTTGATTTTAAACCTCAGCTTCTGGTTATGCTGCAGTCTCATTATCAGTTTAGTGGGTTAGCTAATGAAGATCCTAATGACCTTCTTGAAAGATTTTTGGACTTGTGTGCTACTTTTAAGTACAATGGTTTGTCAGATGAAGCAGCTAGATTGAGGCTTTTTAAGTTCACCTTGGCTGGACGAGCTAAGACATGGCTGAACACTCTACTAGCCGGTTCTATTGCCACTTGGGAAGATCTGCAGAAAAAATTTTTAGGTAAGTATTTTCCAATTCATGCAGGAACAAGAAGAACATCTTTCAGAAGCATGGGAGAGGTTCAATGGACTACTCAAAATATGCCCAAATTACAAAATAGAACTCTGGAGCCAGATCAAGATTTTTTACAATGGGCTGAACATCAACACAAGAAGCATGGTAGATGTTGCATCTGGAGGATCGATCAGTAAAAAGACTCCTAAAGAGGTTCATGAGCTAATCGAGGAGATGATAGCCAACATGTATCAATATCCAATAGAGCGATCAGGCAAGAAAGCAGCTGGAATTTACAAACTGGACTCCTCAGCCACCACACAAGCACAATTAGAAGCACTTCAGCATCAATTCACAAATTTTCAGCAACAATCAAATCTTGTGGTAGCTTCGATCTGCAGAATGTGTGGAGGAGGACATACTGATTATGAATGCCAAGGTAATGTATATGCTTTAAATTCCATGACTGAACAAACTAATTTTGTTGAAAATTCTCGCAGGATGGACCCATACAACAATACATACAACCCTGGCTGAAAAAACCACCCAAATTTCTCATGGAATAATGCAAATCAAGCAAGGCAGCAACCTCCTGGATTCAAACCATTGCCTACCAATGCACAACAAAAGGAGGAGTTGCTAGCCACCAAGGCTGAATTGGAGGAAGAGAGGAAATTAAGGCAAGCAATGTATGCAAAGTTACAATCACTAAGGCAATCATTCACACTCCTGACCACCCATGTAAACCATCTTAATCAAAGTGTATATGAGAGGCCGAGAGAAGCTCTACCTAGCAACTCAGAAGTAAATCCAAAAGAGCAAGTCAAGGCCATAACACTTAGAAGTGGAAAGATTCTCGAGGAGCTCCAACCAAAAGAACAACCAGCCATGGAAGAAGAGAAAAATCAGAAAGGAGACGAAGAGCAAGAAAGAGAAAAGGTAAGTCCACCAGCTTCTCCAAGGAAGAAAAAAGGTAAGGATGCACTTCTTATTACTGATATTGACATAAGACATCTACCTTACCCAAGTAGAGCTAAAACGGATATTCTAGAAAGTAGCTTTGCTAGGTTTCTAGAAACCTTTAAGACTTTGAAGATTAACATCCCACTTCTTGAGGCAATAAAGCAAATGCCCCTTTATGACAAGTTTTTTAAGGAGATCCTATCCGGAAAAAGGAAGATGGAGGAGCAAGGTACGGTTGTGCTGAATGAAAATTGCAGTGCAATCTTGAAGAATGAGCTTCCAACAAAATTGAAAGATCCACGGAGTTTTACAATACCTTGTGAAATTGGTTCAAATAAATTTGTAAATGCTTTATGTGATTTGGGAGCAAGTGTTAATCTAATGCCATTGTCTCTGTGCAGGTATTTAAAGCTTGGAGAACCTCAAGAGACTGGAATCACTCTTCAATTTGCAGATAGATCAACCAAAATACCAGGAGTAATGGAGGATGTGTTGGTGAAGATTCAAGATTTTATATATCCCTGCGATTTTGTAGTTTTAGACATGGAAGTAGACAAGAACCTGCCTATAATTCTTGGCAGACCATTCTTGGCTACTGCTGGTGCTATAATTGATTGCAAGCAAGGGAATCTAACCTTAAGGCTTAACAATGATACCATAAGTTTTAATATAAAAGAAGCCATGAAGCAACCAGCCATCCCACATGATGATTTCTGTTTGAGTATTGATGTGATTGATTCTTGTATAGCAAAAATTGAAGAAGAAGCAAGGATTGGAGAAGAAGGAGGCCTAGTCAATTCCGAGGAGAAGGAAGATGAAGATCCCATCATGACAAGAGAGGTTGACGAATTGGAGGCTAAAAGCAAGGAGGAAGGAATAAAGGAAGAAGGGGCTCAAGAAGCTTCCAAACCTGAACTCAAACCCCTTCCTAACAATTTGAAATATGTTTTCCTTGAAGAGAATGCTAAACCAGTGATTATTTCCTCATGTTTGACAGGTTCGGAGGAGAAAATGCTCATTGAGGTGTTGTCCAAACACAAGAAGGCAATAGGCTGGTCATTAGCAGACATTGAAGGAATCAGCCCCACCATTTGCACACATCGAATCTTGATGGAAGACAATTACAAGACCAGCATTCAACCACAAAGAAGGCTGAACCCTACATTGTAAGAGGTAGTGAAAAATGAGGTGATCAAACTCTTGGACGCAGGTATTATCTATCCTATTTCAGATAGTGCATGGGTAAGTCTTGTTCAAGTTGTTCTTAAAAAGGGGGGTACCACTGTCATTTACAATGAAAATAATGAACTGATCCCCACTAGGACAGTCACGGGTTGGAGGGTATGCATAGACTATAGAAAATTGAATGCAGCCACTAGGAAAGATCATTTTCCTTTACCATTCATTGATCAAATGCTTGAAAGGCTTGCTGGTAATAAATTTTATTGTTTCCTAGATGGTTATTCAGGATACTTTCAGATCCCCATAGCACCCGAGGACCAGGAAAAGCCCACTTTCACATACCCATATGGAACCTTTGCATATAGGAGAATGCCCTTTGGCTTGTGCAATGCACCAGCTACTTTTCAAAGATGCATGATGGCTTTATTTCATGATATGATAGGCAAGATGATGGAAATTTTTATGGATGAATTTATAATATATGGACTAACATTTAAAACTTGCAGCACTTAGAGCTTGCTCTCGAAAGGTGTGAAGAAAAGAAACTAGTTCATAATTGGGAAAAGTGTCACTTCATGGTAAGAGAGGGGATTGTTCTTGGCCACAAAGTCTCAGAAAAGGGGATAGAGGTAGACAAGGCAAAAATAGAAGTAATTGAAAAGCTACCTCCACCCACTTCAGTCAAGGCCATTAGGAGTTTTCTAGGCCATGCAGGTTTTTATAGAAGGTTTATAAAAGATTTTTCCAAAATTGCAAAACCTTTGTCAAACTTGCTTTCGAAGGATGTCAAATTTGATTTAAAAAATGATTGCTTGCATGATTTTCATCTTCTGAAACAAAAATTAATCTCTGCCCCCATCATTGTCTCACCTGATTGGAACCTACCGTTTGAACTCATGTGTGATGCAAGTGATTTTGCTTTAGGGGCAGCCCTTGGCCAAAGAAGAGAAAACGTTTTCCACACCATTTCTTATGCTAGTCACACACTCACTGGTCCTCAATTGAATTATACCACCACTGAGAAAGAACTTATGGCTGTGGTTTTTGCATTTGAAAAATTTAGATCATATCTCATTGGTTCAAAGGTTATTGTTTGGACTGAACATGCAGCCCTTAGATACTTATTTGCAAAGAAGGATTCCAAACCAAGACAGATCAGATGGATCCTTCTTCTTCAAGAATTTGATATTGAAATCAAGGACAAGAAAGGAGCTAAAAATGTGGTAGCAGATCACCTCTCAAGGCTGGAGGCAGAAAATAAAGGGGAGATTTCAGAACTCTTTTTGGATGAACTGATTTTCCAGGTAAATATTTCAAAAGCACCATGGTTTGCTGATATTGCTAATTTTGTTTGCAGCAAATGGGTACCAAAGCACTTCACATACCAGCAAAAGAAGAAGTTGATGGCAGATTCAAAACACTACTACTGGGAGGATCCATTCCTCTACAAATTATGCCCGGATCAAGTCATTAGAAGGTGCGTGAAAGAGGAAGAAGCTCCACTCATTATCAGCCATTGCCATGACAAGGAGGTTGGTGGCCATCACAGTGCAAATCGAACAGCAGCAAAGGTATTGCAATCTGGATTCTTTTGGCCAACACTTTTTCGAGATGCAAAGAGGTATATCTCTAGAAGAAATGAAATGCCTTTAAATAATATTCTTGAATGTGAATGTTTTGATATTTGGGGC
Organism: Aristolochia fimbriata; assembly: GCA_019845555.1. Classification (NCBI taxonomy): domain Eukaryota; kingdom Viridiplantae; phylum Streptophyta; class Magnoliopsida; order Piperales; family Aristolochiaceae; genus Aristolochia; species Aristolochia fimbriata. The sequence goes on along the minus strand of CM034079.1, from coordinate 28,888,033 downwards.
ATTGACTTCATAGGACCCTTTCCACCTTCTTTTGGGTATGAGTACATTTTGGTAGCAACAGATTATGTAACAAGATGGGTAGAGGTCATAGCAACCAGAACTAATGATGCCAAGGTTGTCATTAAATTTTTGAAAAAGAATATTGTCTGTCGTTTTGGCACTCCTAGAGCTATCATTAGTGATGGGGGAAAGCATTTTTGTAACACTCCTTTTAAAAACTTGTTGAAAAAATATGGAGTCACCCACAAAGTAGCCACCCCATACCATGCCCAAACAAGTGGCCAAGTAGAAGTGTCCAATAGAGAAATCAAGAGAATTCTGGAAAAAATTGTTTACACTTCAAGAAGAGATTGGAAAACCAAACTAGATGATGCACTGTGGGCCTATAGGACAGCTTTCAAAACCCCAATAGGCATGACCCCCTATAGGTTGGTTTATGGTAAGGCATGTCATCTCCCCTTGGAATTAGAGTATAAGGCATATTAGGCAACCAAGTTTTTAAATTTTGATATCAAGGCTGCTGGAGAGAATAGATTGTTGTAACTAAATGCACTAGATGAGCTTAGGTACTGGTCCTATGAGAATGCCAAGATGTACAAAGAAAAAACTAAAAAATGGCATGATGAGCACATCTTACCCAAGGAATTTCAACCTGGTCAACTTGTTCTTTTGTTTAACAGCAGACTTAGGTTGTTCCCTAGTAAACTTAGATCTAAATGGACTGGTCCTTTTTCAGTGGAAAGAGTGTTAAAATCAGGGGCAGTGGAAATCAGAAATCCAAAAGATCAATCCACCTTTATTGTGAATGGACAAAGGCTGAAAAGATACATTTCTCCTGATTTCCATCAGGAAAGAACCTTCACCATCCTATCTGACTAGAAAGAGTCACAAAGTCAAGCTGGGACTATAAACTAGAACTCATTTACTTGCTTTAAAATAGGACTGCAATGAAATTTCATGGATTTTGAAATTTTTTATGAACTATTAGGACTTTGCATGATTAGTTAATTGATTCTACAGGACTAGGATAGAATTAGGTTAGAAAGCGTTTTAATTCTTCACCATAAACAGAAAACAAAAAAAAAAAAATTTAAAAAATAAAACCAACAAAATTTTTGAAACTGGCGCTACCGCGCCAAAACTGGCGCCACCGCGCCAGTCCAGAAAACAATTCTGAGCCTCGTGACTGAATCAATCTCTCCTCTGGGAGAATATGCTTTGGTGTTTGTGTATCTGATGTCTTAGAGTGATTTTTTATTGCAATGTTCATTGATATGTACTCAATCTCCATTCATATTGATGACATGATATTTTGCACTCTCACTATGTGTCCCAAAGCATGATTTCTCCAATGAAAATGTGTGGTAACCCAATCAACATCTGTACTTAACTGATAGAACAATGTTCAAAGTGGAAATTTTCAAAAACACATTCAGGATGCTGATATTTGTTTGATTTACACGGCACGTCCACACCAAAATCTGGCGCTACCGCGCCACTATCTCATTGAAGAACAACCAATCCAGAGCTCAAAAAAGGAAAGTTCCACTGCAAGCACAACCAGATTGATCAGGGAAGTTTTCATCCTACTTCTATTTTATTTATGCTTTGGGGACAAAGCATGTTTTAAGTTTAGGGTGGGATATTCTTTCTTCATGTTTTCAAAATCTCTGTTTTCAAAAAAATTTCACACCAGAAATAGATTCTAAATTGGGAAACATCAGTGGAAACCCTGAGTAAAGAGAAAGCATGATTCACTTTCTGGAGGGAGAACTTATTTCAAATTGCTTAGTCCTAACAGGAGGAGAATTTTCTTTAAAACAGTTTTTTGGAAAACAAAGTATAAGTGAATAAGTGGATGTAAACCACTAGAACCGACCTGAGGGAAGCTTGAGGCGAAACAGAGAAAGATTTCCAAAAATCCTGAAGGGATTTAGGCACTTGTTTTCAATCGTTTGAGCCTTTTTTAAGCCACTCACTTGAATGCACAAGATGCATCACTTTTTGTCAAACACCTTGAGCCAACAAGATCCCTGTTTTATTTCAAATCCCACATCACATGAACCAGTTTTTTTAGAAAAACCAACTTGTTTCTTACTGACCTATATCTCTCCAAATTATTGAAGTGTTCTGCTTGAATGAGCATGGACAAAAATTTGAAGTTATAAGGAGGGATGAAAGAAAGGTATTGAGTTTCTTTGAAAAAAGAGGGGGGGGAACAAGATAGAGACTAAGTCATGGAGAAAGGCCACCTTGTGTGTGCATCGGGTCTCGGGCCTCAGCAAGCTTAGGGACTCTGAGTCAACCGGCAAGGTAAGCTGGACTCCAGACAAAGCCAAAGAAAAAAGAAAAGGTTGTGGGTTAGTAAGGAGAAAGGCCACCTCGTGTGTGCACCGGGTCTCGGGCCTCAGCAAGCTTAGGGACTCTAAGTCAACCGGCGAGGTAAGCTGGACTCTGGACAAACCCAAAAGAAAAAGAATACATGTGAAGGAAAGGAAGAAAAAAAAAATATATGGGTTCAATGCAAGAAAATAAGTTTGGGGTGGAAAAAATTGGAGAAGGATCATTGAAATTTGGCGCTCAGAAATGATGGAACATGGATATGAGGAGGAGGATAAAACCAAAAAGAAATGCTTACAATTTTTCATCATACCCATTACCCATGGCCCATTACAACCTAGAAAACACCTATTGATCAGGATTATGGAATCCTTCAGGTTAGTGGAGAGTGGACTGAGGATTGGCTTATGGAGTTAACTGAGACTTCTCACTTATATGGGGATAAGGATCTTTGAAAAATTAAAGAAAAATTTGAATTTTTGACTTAAGCAAGGAGAATCATCATTAGGAAAGGAGTGAATCAGCCATGTTGAAACTGGTAAAGAGGGAGTGGCACTGGTCTTTTCTCAATCTCGGTATACTTATCGGGTTGTTTCTTTCAGAATTTGCTCGAAGACGAGCAAAGGGTTAAGTTTGGGGTTGTGATAAGTGTCTAAAAGACACTATCTTTAGGCATGAAAATTAATTGAAATATCTAATTCGAAGTTAATTCCGACTATAGAATCAACATTTATAACTCAGTTTTATGTTCTCTGCCTCAGGTATCCAGTGGAAGAAGAAAATCTGGATTTGGAGAAAAAAGGAAGGAAAAATGAGCAAAAGAGGCCAAAAAGAAGGATGGCGCGTCCGCTCCAAAATCGGCGCCAACGCGCCAGATATATATGCAAAAATTCAAAATAAAGTAGAAAAATTCTCAACGACTAAACGAACATGAAAGCCAACGGTTGGGGAATGTAAAATGGCACGATTGCACCATCTGAGGGCGCTACCGCGCCAAAGAGCTGGCGCTACTGCGCCCAGAGACAGTATGGACGTGCCAAAGAGTGTGAAGAAGGAAAGAGAAGTTGTCGTTCTAGGGAGCAAGAAAAGTCCAAGTAGTGGCGCTGCCGCGCCACTTCTACAGCAAAATATGGTGCGACCACACCAAGAAGTCTCCTAATTCAGCTCGGGTTCGAAGGCCGTTCCAAACTTAGAAGGCACTCTGCTCCAGTGGCGCGACCGCGCCAGATTCTAGCTTATTTTCGGCGCGACCGCGCCGATGACTTAGCAACATAAAGTCGCGAAAATCTCGGGATCCTGACATCCAATCAAGCCTAAACTTGGGAAACAAAGTCCTAAGTGTCTAAGGAAGGTATCCACAAAGATTTTAAGAAATTATATTGGATTTTTAAGTGCTTTGAATAACCAAGAAGTGAAGATCAATTCAAAGAAGGAAACTGCTGCCAGGAGAAGACAGTTGAGTCCAAAATTTATGAAGAACATATCTAGAGTTCCCGAGGTCCAATTGAAGTCAAATTTGGACTGAATATTGCTGAGGATATTAAGGATCATATCACGACAATTCAGGCAAGTCCAAGTCGGGGTTCTCAAGTTTCGTACCTTCAAAGTGGTGGACCCAGTGCTGGAATTGGCAGCAGAATCAAGCAACTTCTTCACATCATATATCGAGTTTCCCAACTCATATTGAACTCAAATTTCGTGAACAAGGCAAGGACCCTAGAAGGAAGATTCCTATGTAATTTCAGCCAATTCTGAGGTCGGGAAGGCATATTTCATACCCCTGGACAGAGACCAATTTATAAAGCCTGGACAGCAGCACAAGTATAAATAGGGGTCCGAGGTAGAGCATTGATCATCCAATTTTGTATTCAAGATTTAGTATTAACATTCATTTTCAGTTTAAGTTATGTTTTATTCATTAGTTAGCGAGAGAAGAAGCCAGAGGAAGTCTTACACGACCTCTGGCCACTTTGAGGAAGAAGGTGAAGATTTCAGCTTAAAGAGCAAGGGTGACTAGGAGCAGTCCTCTTCAGGCAGTTTCTGTGCTTATTTGTCTTTAATTCTTATGGCTGTTGTCAAAACCATGTTGTGTGTTTTTATTTACAGTATAGAGTAGTCATTTTTAGTTGGGAGTCCATGACTCCCTAGCCATGTAATGAGAATGATACTTTATATCTATTTGGTTTTCAATTTGGTGAATGAATAAGTTCTTCATGTTGTTAATTCCTGATGCATACTTGTTGTTTGGCTATGTATTGGTCATAAGGTGACGATGGGCTTAATGTAAGACATGTTGATAGGATTTTACAATTCTTTATGAGTTTAAGCACTAGGTAGATCACTAATCCTTGGGTTAATCCTCGACCTTAAAGTAATACCCTGTTGGATTAGTTGATCTGCCTATGACATAAGAGCTTGATGTTTATGCTGTCAAGTAGAGTAGATTATGCCGGCTAGTTTGCTCTAGGAGATAGAAAAAGGTGATGCCGATGCGGATTGTAGCCATGGTTTTATAAGCTTGTCAGAAATTGATTTCCAAAACCTTATTTCTATTCAATCTCAGAAGTGTCTAGGGAGGGAATTGGATTCCCAACGTCTTCTCTCATCATTGAAATTCCTCAATGGCTTTTTTCAACAGTTTTCAAATACTGATTTAGTTTAATTCTCTGTCTCTCAAATCAGGATTCTCAAACTTTAGATTTTTATTCAGAAAACAGTTAACTGCTGGCTTGGTCCTTGTGGGACGATATTCGAACTTGCATAAAGTCTATATTACATTGATTAGTCCTCTTGCTAGTGATTAGCTAGAATCGCATCAATTGCATACCTGATTTTGGCTCGGCTGACGATTTCGACACTTTGTTGCAGATGTCTACTCCATCGGATTCCCTCTCTTTCCTTGGTCTGACCATTTCGACCGTCACGACCCTCGTGAAGGGTGTTCTTCGCAACTGCCTATGGATCCTCGATTCTAAGGAAGAACAAAAATCGTTGTTGTTAGTTCTCAGGGGACCGTCGGCCTATGGCGGTTGCGACGTAACTGCGCCCACAGTCAAGGTTGTTCACGACCATCTGGCACTTGTATCGGCTCAACTCAACTCTATAAATGTTGAGCTTGCGACCATCCAGAGGGGTATTAATGCCAGCGAGGAGCAGGCCTCTACACTCCTAGAGCAGATTGCTTCTATTCGTTCGTGCCCAACTCTCAGCGAGGCCGAGACGCCAGAACTGTCCGAGGTTCGTGCCGAAGTCGTTCGGCTACAGCAACGGGTGTCCGACTTTGAGCTTCCACTACTTTGATATAGTTTTCCTTGTGCTTTTTTTTGTTGCCTCTCTCTTTTTTTTTTGTTTACGAGGCTTGCATTGTTCCCATTTTTTTTGCAATGAGAAATGTTGACTCCTTTTATTCGACTTCTATCTTTTTTTTTTCGTTGCCCCCTCATGCACTGAAGCGTTTGAAGAATTTCCCGTTTGTTATCGGCAACTCCGAGCAATTTGCCGTCACGAGCTTTAGCGATAGCCGTTCTCAATGTATAAATGATCACTGGGCTCTGCTTTTCTTTTGCGAACTCTGGTCAATGGCAGCTTTCGTGTAAATGGTCACCGGAGCTCTGGTTTTTTTCGGCGAGCCTTGGCTGACTGAGACTTGGTGGACATCAGCGGATCGACCAGTGATTCGAATCGGCTTTTTCATCTGATAGCCGAGGTTGTGTCGATTTTGTGGAATCTGGCACCCTTCTTTCCTTAGTTTTTTCTGCCCCGGAGTTAGAACCGGAAGAGCAGCTGGCGACTCCATGTGCAACTGCTCTTTAGAGAGGTTGCCCCCTGCTTTCCCCTCCAGCCGGTAAACATTCGGGTCGAAGCCTTCTGTCGTCCGGGTCATTGGCAGCCATTCGGGGCTCGAGCACTTTTTGATGACACTCCGGTCCTCGAGCTTTGGCAAAGGGAGGGTAACTTTTTCTACGAAGGGGGTCGGCTGGATTTTGTGGCAGACGACCAAGGGAGCTTCTCCCTTCTTCCTTTGTAACTGCGGAATGTATCGTAAGATAGGTACATTCCGCTGCATCGGTGCCGGTGTTACTGTGGCCGGTTGGTGGCTGTGTGCCGCCTGGCTATTATGCACAGGCTGTTTGGGAGAGATGGCTTCCATCGGAGTCTGCTTCGGAGGAAGAGCAGTTTTGGCATTTGATGCCTGACTCGGCCAAGCGGACATTTTGATTGTCGGACTGGTCATTAAATAGAATTTGGCGTTTGCGAATGATGCTTCAGCCTCGGTGAATGGACTTTTATCGGCATACACCGTCTTTTGCTCGTCATCCTTCCAGTATTTGAAACACTGGTGAAGTGTCGATGGTACGACCCTGTTTGCGTGAAGCCATAGTCGACCCAAGAGCAGATTGTAAGATGTTCTTGAGTTTGATGACTTGAAATGGAGTTTCGGCCACCATGTCGTCGATGTGCAGCTCGAGAGAGATCATGTCAAGTGTCCTCTGTCCTTCTTGGTTGAAGCCTTGGATGAGGAGAGAGCTCAGAGAGAGGTTGCCGACGGAGAGGCCGACATTTTTCATCGTTTTGATTGGCATTATGTTCACCGTAGAGCCGCAATCAATAAGAATGCGGTTGATTTTGCTGTCTTTGATGTAGCCAGAGACGAACAATGGCCGGTTATGGTTTCTTGCCCCCAGTTGTGCATCCTTCTCTCGGAACATAATGCACGATGGGTAGGAGACGATCAGTGCCTCTTCTGGTTGAGACACATGCTGCAATGAAGATGCCTCTTCCTCTTTTCTGCATGGAGGAGTCAGGTCATCACACTTGACTATTGGTAGCTTACCTGTTTCTTCCCAGCTGGCCTGTTTGGGAGGAGTCGCCGAGCATTTCGCTACCATCCACGGTGGTGCGAAGAATTCCTTCGAGAAGAACTCTGCCAATGTGATGGGTCTTCTTTTTCTTTTGTCTGCTCCTTGGACGTGGGTCTTAGGAGCCTTCTTTTGGCGCTTCGCCGCTCTTTTGTTTGGCCGCTTCGCTTTTTTTTTGGTGGTCGTTGGTGGTTCAAGTTCTCGAACGGGTTTCTTTCGCCGGGTGACCAATATCCACCCCTCTGTGTCTGCTGTAGATGCTTCGTGGGGTGCCGGGTTTGTTGCGACCTTAGCCGGTGGTCGTTTGTTGTTGTGCTATCGGTTGGAAGGACCGGATTTTGGACGGTACTCCTTCCTTGTGACCTATTTTTTGTTTGGTCAAGCTCGACAGTTTGGCTCGGCTTGAATGGAGATGATATATGAGGAGGCCGTGTTTTTGGCTCCTTCAATTTCAATGTGGCCTTGAGCCGCGAGCTCCATGATCCTATCCTTCAAAATGAAGCACTTCTCGGTCGGATGCCAGACCAAGCGATGGTACTTGTAGAAGTTTGGATCTTTGCTCCTAGACAAGTCGTCGGGTCTTTTGACTTCTGGCAATTTGAGAGTCGTCAGGTCTTTTGACTTCTGGTAATTTGAGTAGATGGTTGTCGAGGAGCTGCTCGAGCATGATAAGAACGTCTGCGTCGGCGAACAGATACGTTTTGGCCTGTCGTTCCTCCAGTGAGGGCCTCTGGTACGTGCCTGCGGCTGGCTACCATGGAACGTAGTTTGTCTTGACCTTGCTCTGGACTTTTATTGGTTCGAGAGCGTTCGTCGCGAAGGATGCTTTAGTTTTCTCCTTCACGTCTTTGGGTACGGTCGCGGCGGCAAATGATGAAACTTCCTCCCCTCGCTCCTCCATGAGGTTCTCCATGTTGTGGGCCTCAGTCGCGAGTTCTTGAAAGTTCGTCGGCCTCCGGCTCTGGATATAGCATAGGAGTTCTCAACGCATCCCTCGAGCGCACATTTCGATTTTGGCTTCGAGGGATAAGTTTGAGCTCTCTTTGCAATTTAGGCTCAGGTTCCTCCACCGGTTGATGTAGTCAACAACTTTTTTGCCCTTCTTCTGTTTTAGATTGGCGATCTCGACCAGAGTGACGGTGCGATGGGTACTGTAGAATCGGCTGAGGAACTCTTGCTTCAATTGTTCCCAGTTGTCGATCGACTCCTAGGGCAGCTCGATGTACCAATCGAAGGCATTTCCTTTCAATGACCGACCGAACTTCTTGACCAGCAAGTCGTCGTCTGTGCCGGCGTTGTTGCATGTTTCAATGAAATGTACGACATGCTATTTGGGGTGCCCATCGCCATTGAATAGCTGGAATTTGGAAGGATGGTAACCGAGCAGCATTGGGATGTTTTGTATCCTCTGCGTGTACGGCTTTCGATAGGCCACCGACTTGCTTTCACGGGAGCCGTTTTGCATGGCGCGGTTGATGAGTTCAGTCACCGCGTCAAAGGTGAGGGCAGCCGGTTCTGCTTCGGCTCGACCTCTACGAATGGCTATCGGTGCGACAGGCGGCAACTCGTCGTCAGAGACAATATCTTCTCGCGGCGGTTCGGCCGAACCACTAGTAGTCGTCCGGTTTTGGTCAACCACTTGAGAAACGCCGCCGGTATTGTTCGTGGCCGCACCCATTTCGAGCTGCTCCATGATCCTTGCGATCTGGAGGTCGCGAGCTGCAAGTTTGCGTCTTTGATGCGCAGTTGCTCGCTCTGTTCCTTAAGTACAACCTGCATTTCGGCAAGCTGCTCTTCTATTGTTTTGGCCAATGTCGTCATTGCGGCTACTCTATCGGTTGGAGCCGCAGGAGAAGTTGTTGTCTCGGAACGAAGTGGAGATGACTTACTTGGCGACCATGCTGGCGAACTAGCCATCGACATATGTCGGTGAGGGGAAGACACGGGTGACCTATTGGCTGCGGTGGTCAGTGCTGACAGGAGATCGTGAGAAACTGTCACGATTTGCAACTTGCCCTTTGTCGTTGTTCTAGGCAAGGCTGAAGTCGATGTTGGGCCCCTTCCTGCTACGGAGGAAGAGGTTGCGTCTCTGTGTTGCTCATATCGCCGGACCATGGTTGATACAATCGAGTCCCTGCGTGAGGGTGGCGATTGAGTTGGATTGACCACCGGACTGTGTGCCGGTGGTGTGGTGTCGACAGGCAGGTAGGTCGGCCTATTTGCTGTCGGGATCATTCTGACCAATGCAACGACCGTTTTGGTGGAGGCCGCAGTAGCCTGTGGTTGGTGGACGGCACTCGAACGGCTCACATCTAGCATGAAAGGAGCCTCTCCAGTGGACAAACTTCTGGCCAACTCCCTTGTCACTGGGCGACTAGCTAGTGGAGGAGATGGAGCACAGATGTTGGCCGGAGAAGTGGCCGTTGGTCCGCGAGCTCCTGTAACTACGGTCGAGCTTGCGCCCGCGGCAGGGCGCGATCTAGCAAAGCTTGAAGTGGCAATTTGCTCGCCTTTCTAGTCGTTGTTGTTAATGTTGGCGTTGTTGGCCATGGCTGAGGTTTAAGTTTTTTTTTTTTTGTTGAACAGAGAAGGAGATGAGAGGTAGGAAATGTCCCACCGAGTATGCCAAATCTGTTTCACCGAAAATCTGCCGGTCCACGAAGGGGCACGACCGAGAGAGTAATTCGATTATATCAAAATATTTTTGTGTAACAGTTATGTTTGAGTATCAAGGAATGCGAGTACAATCTCTTATTCTTCCTCTGATTTGATCTTCGTGTGAATTGTCAAAGTTTCAGTTTTTGGTGAGGACGTAGAAGTTTGAGTTCAGGAACGTGTGTGCACGAACTGTTGTGGCTTTGGTCGGTCAGTATTTGTATTCCGCGTGTATCGACTTGTGACGTTGCCGGCGAACGTGTAGAGCTGCTCCGGTCGAACTGTAGAGCGACGACGAACTGTGAGATGCTGAACTTCTCTTGCTCGAAAAGGTCTTTGTGCGTGAGAGCTTCTTGGTGAAAGATTTTCGAACCTCTGAGCGTGAAAGTTCTCCTCGATGAAGAAATTTTCAGACCTTCGTTTTGAGAGAGCTTATGCACTTAAGAACGTCTCTTTTATCAAGAATTTCCGAACCCCCTGCGACAGAAGGTTTCTGGCTATTTGTAGCCGATTCTGTGCAGTTGTGGGGGGTCGATCCTCATAATAGGGATCACGATCCCCTTTTTGTTGAGATGGGAGGAGGACCAGGAGCTCCTATGTTGGATCCACCGAATGAGGATCGCACTGTCTTTTTTCTTGGCTTCTTCGGTTCGCAACCAAACATGGTCGTTTGACTGTTGGAGAAGCTGACTCATGGCTTGGTTGCTGACTGTTGCTAACACGGCAGTTCATTGCTAATGAGGGCGACACTGTATCGAAGACGAGACGACACGAATGGACTTGGCGATGGGCTGCGATGAATGACTTCGAGAATCGACATAACCTACCCACAACAATCGTTTGTTGGATTGATGGGCGTTTGGGCTTGTCAAAATTGGGCTAGCCGCATTTTGGTGCATACATGTATGCACCAAAATGTGCACGGCCCAAATTCGATGAGTCCAGAAACCCACCGATCCAACAAACGATCGTCATGGGTAGGCTCGGTCGATTCTCAAAAGCCTCTCAACGCAGCCCATGCATGTCGCCGCGTCATCAGCACAGTCAGCACCCCTATCAGCAGAAATAGCCGAGTCAGTACCAGTCAGCATGCCTCGTCACTCAACTTAAGAGTTGAACGACCAGAACTGGTCGTTCAACCGAAGGAGCCAATTAAGGAGGCCATGATCCTGGTCCTCCTCCTCTTCTCCTTTCTCAACTTCATCAGCAGAAAGGGGATCGTGATCCCCTTTCCTAGGAAGAAGCTCTAACAACAGCACAGGACAGGCTACAAAAGGCCAGAGAATTCCCTGTCGCAGGGTTGGGAAAAATTTTAAGTTCGAAAGCTTTTTGGCGTAAGTGCGGAATCTCTCTCTCTCTCAAAACGAAGGTCTGAAAATTCCTTCGCCGAGAAGAAACTCCATACACAGAAGCTCTCTCGAACCACAGAAGCCAAGCAACTTGCAATCCGTCGTCGTCCACCAGTTCAACCGGAGCAGCTCTACACGATCGCCGGCAACGTCATAAGTCGATACACGCGGAGAACAAACACCTCTGTCCGACCGACAAAAGCCTCAACAGTTGATGCACACTCGTTCCAGAACCAGTTCCGACGGTCGTTCGCAGAAGCTTAAACTTCACCAAAATTGTAACGGAGATCAAATAAGAGGAAGCATAGGAGACTGTACTCGCTTTTTCTGACTCAGGCACATTGTAAACACAAAATTATTCTGAATTAATCGAATTATTCTCTCGGTCGTGCCTCTTTGCGGACCGGCGGGTTTTCAGTGAATCAGATTTGGCACACGCGGTGGGACATTTCCTACCTCTCATCTCCCTCTCCGCCCAACAAAAAAAAAAATCTCCAACCCCAGCCATGGCCAGCACTGCCAACAACGGCAAAAACAACAACAACAACAACAACAGAGGCAAGCAAACTTCCTCCTCCAACTCTGCTCACTCGTGCCCTGCCTCTATCGCAGACTCAGCCGCGGGAGTCCGCGGATCATCTGTCGCAGCTCCGGTTGACCTCCGCGCTCCCACCTCTCTACCACCGGCCACTCACCCAATTACAAGGGCCTTGGCCAGGAGTTTGTCCACCGGACAGGCTCCTTTCATGAGAGATGCACGTCGCCCAAGCATCGTGTTCGTACCACAGGCTGCCACGGCCTCTGTCAAGCCAGCAACGGCCTCCGCCAAATTGATGCCAGCGATGGCCAAGCCAACATATTTGGCTGTCGTTGCATCTCCTCCTCCTCGCAGCCCGGCTGTTAGTCCGACTCAGTCGCCACCATCGCGAAGAAGCTCTATCGTCCCCACTTTGGTGCAGCGATACGAGCAACACGGATGCATCTCCTCCTCCTCCGCGGCAAGAACGCATTCATCGTCGGCCTCCTCCATAATGAGAGCGACGGCCACAGATAACTCACCGATCGTATTGGTCTCGCACGACCTCTTGGCCGCACTTAACGCATCAGCGGGTCCACCACCCATCCGCTCACCTCGCCGACAGACACCAGCGACCTCCCCTGTTGCAACATCACCTCTTCCTCCCTGCCGAATTTCATCGGTGACCGCCACCACAAGTCGGTTGCCCACTGCGACCACTCCGCAATCGAGAACACCTGCGACTCTTTCTCTGATGCTGTCGCCGGTAACAACCTCACCACTTTGAGCCCTGTCAAAAACAACTCCTTCGACGCAAACCGTCAGGATGGCCGCAATGACAACTTCAGCCAAGACAATTGAAGAGCAGCTTCCCGAAATGCAAGCTGCACTGAAGGAGCAAAGTGAACAATTGCGCATCAAAGATGCGCAACTCGCAGCCCGTGATCTCCAAATCACAAGAATTCTAGAGCGGCTCGAAATGGGCGTCGCCGCAAACAACACTGGCAGCGTGTCTCAAGAAGTCGACCAAAATCGGGCGACTACCAGTGGCTCAGCCGAACCACTGCCAGAAGATCCTTCATCCGACGACGAGCTGCCGCCCGTCGCACCAGTAACCATTCGTCGAGGCCAAGTCAAAGCGGATCCGACTGCTCTCACTATCGACGCAGTCAATGAGCTAATCAACCGCGTTGTACGGAACAACTCGGGCGACAACAAATTCGTCGCCTACCAAAGGCCCTACACACAGAGGATCCAAAATATTCCTATGCCGGTCGGGTATCACCCTCCGAAGTTCCAGCAATTTAATGGCGACGGGCACCCAAAGCAGCACGTCACCCACTTCATAGAGACCGGCACCGACGATGACTTGTTGGTGAAGCAGTTTGGCCAGTCATTGAAGGGAAATGCCTTCGACTGGTACATCGAGCTACCTCAGGAGTCTATCGATAGCTGGGAACAATTGGAGCACGAGTTTCTCAGCCAATTTTACAGCACTCGGCGCATTGTCACACTAGTGGAGATCGCTAATCTCAAACAAAAGAAAGGAGAGAAGGTGGTCGATTACATTAACCGGTGGAGGAACCTGAGCTTAAACTGCAAAGAAAGCTCGAACCTCTCCCTCGAGGCAGAAATTGAGATGTGCTCATAGGGGAGTGGGAGCTCTTGCGCTACATCCACAGTGGGAGGCCGAATGACTTTCAAGAGCTTGCAACAGAAGCTCATAATATGTAGAACCTGATGGAAGAACGAGGAGAAGAACGATCCTCTGCTGCCGACCCTCACAAAAAGTGGAAGGCACCAGCTGCGACAGCCCCTAAAGAGACGAAGGAGAAAACAAAATCCTCTTTCGCGATGAACGCTTTCGAGCCTATCAAGGTCGGAAGCAAAGTCAAGGCAACCTACCTCCCACGGCAACTAACTAGGGGCACCTACCGATGGCCTTCGCTGGAAGGAACGACAGGCGAAAACATATCCGTTCGCCGACGCAAACGTTTCCATCATGCTGGACCAGCTCCTTGACAATCAGCTGCTTAGGTTACCAGAAATCAAAAGACCTGGCGACCTATCCAAGAGCAAGGATCCGAACTTTTGCAAATATCATCGATTGATCGGGCACCCAACGGAGAAATGCTTCGTCTTGAAGGATCGGATCATGGAGCTCGCGGCTCAAGGCCGCATCGAAATCGAGGGAGCTGAAAATACAACCTCCTCACTTGTCATCTCCATCCAAGCCAAGCCAAACCGGCGAACTCGGCCACACTAACAACAGATCGCAAAGGAGTACCGTCCAAAATCCGGTCCCTCCAACCGACCGCACCACAACAACAGACGACCACCGGCTAAGGTCGCACCAAAACCAGCACCCCGTGAACTAGCTACAGCCGATGCAAAGGGGAGGATCCTGGTCACCCGGAGAAAGAAGCCTATCGAGAAATCGAACCAGCACTGGCGAATACCAGAACAAAGGCAAAGCGGCCAAATAAAAAGGCACGAAGCGCCAAAGAAAAGCTCCTAGGACCGACGTCCAGGGGGCAAGCAAAAAGAAAAGAAGACCCGTTACATTGGCGGAGTTCTTCCCGAAGGAGTTCCTCGCGCCACCAGCAATGGTGGTGACCTGCTCAACAGCTCCTCCCGAGTCGACAGCATCACACGACAAAGGTAAAAGACCGGTCGTCGAATGTGACGACCTCGAGACGTCTCTCAAATAGATCTCACCGCTCAACGAGATAGAAGATGATCTCGACTTGGCCATTTGGTCAAGGCAAGCCTTAATTCGAGTCCTCGACAAACCAGAGGAACTCAAAGCTGAGGTTGAGATGCTACTGATGAGGAAGCACGACGAGCCTAAAGTTGGGCTGACTCCTCCCTACAGAAAGGAGGAAGAAGATGCGCTATCTTCTCCTCGGCTTACAAAATCTGAAGAAGCACTTGCCGTGCATCACATTCTGAGAGGAGGATGCACAGTTGGGGACGAAAAATCACAACAGGCCATTATTCGTCTCCGGCTACGTCAGAGACCATAAAGTCAATCGCATCCTCATTGATTGTGGATCCGCAGTCAACATTCTGCCGATTCGCACAATGAAGAACGTCGGTCTCTCTGCTGGTGACCTCTCTCCAAGCTCTCTTCTCATCCAAGGTTTCAACCAGGAGGGCCAGAGAACACTCAGCATGACAAATCTCAAACTGCACATCGGTGACATGGTGGCCGAAACTCCCTTTCAAGTCATCGACTCGAGGAATTCTTACAACTTGCTCTTGGGTCGACCGTGGCTTCACGGAAATAGAGTTGTGCCATCAACACTCCATCAATGTTTCAAGTACTGGGAGAACGGCGAGCAAAAGACGGTGTACGCCGACGAAAGTCCATTCACGGAGGCTGAGGCATCCTTTGCAAATCCCAATTTCTATCTGACGACCAGACCGACAGTCAAATTGTCACCATGGTCGAACCAAACATCGAATGCCAAGAGCACTCCGACGCAGGTTGCATCGTCAAAACAGCCGACGCAGGCTATAGCGCCCAAACAGCCAATGCAGGCCACATCTCCAAAACAAACTCCGACGCAAGTTGCGTCCCCAAAATAGACCACGACCCAAGTCGTGTCTCAGAAGCAGCCTGCGCACAACAGCCAGCCGGCACAAGGCTGCAAAACGGCCGTAGCCGCTCCAACACTAAAGCAACGCAATGTACCCATCTTACGATACATTCCGCAATCGCAAAGGAAGAAAGGAGAAGCTCCGTTGGTCGTCTGCCACAAAATCCAACCGACACCTTTGCCAGACAAAGTTATGCTTCCTCTGCCAAAACTGGAGGAACGAAGCGTAGTACAGCAACTCCCGAGCCAGCAGCAGTTGCCGTCCACACGGTCGAATGAAGGTTTCGACCTGAACGCTTACCGACTGATGGCCAAAGCCGGGGGCAATCTCACAAAGGATCAAGCCCATGAGAAACCACCCGTCACTTTACCGGTTCTCACTCCAGAACAGGAGAAATTGAGAAACGAAGACCATCGAATCAATCAAGGTCTCTAGGCCTCGGCTACCAAAGGAGAAGCCGATCAAAATTTATACAGCCCAGACGAAGCCGCTCAAAATAACCAGAAAGGCATCGGCAGATGTACATCAAGTTTTAGTCAGCCACACTCCGACGAAAAAGAAAGACACTCCGAAACCAGTGGTTATTTACACCTTGAGAGCAACCAGCGCACGAGCTCGCGCATGTGTTTCGATCATGGTGAACCTCATCTCCATCACCGAAGATGGTCAAGAAGAGGAGGAATTCATCCTAAAGGAGGCCCCGGCTTCGTTCGAGGAAGGCGGCCAGTCAAAAGTCCACAAATTAAAGAAAGTCAACTTGGGCACAACAGAGGACCCGAGGCCGGCATTCCTCAGTGCTTCATTGTCAGCCGAAGAAGAAGCTGAATACATGGCATTGCTTCGTGAATACTACGACATATTCGCCTGGAATTATACAGAGATGCCCGGCCTCGACCCGCGAATGGCAGTCTATAAATTGGCGGTTCATCCCTCTGTTCGGCCAGTCAAGCAATCGCAACAACGATTCTGACCAGAACTGGTGCCAAAAATCGAAAAGGAAGTGGATAAATTGATCGCGGCCAAATCCGAGTCTGGGTCGATTTTCGCAACCTGAATAAGGGGTGCCCGAAGGATGACTTCCATCTGCCAATACTGAACTCATGGTCGATGCGACAACAGGCCACGTAGCTTTATCTTTCATGGATGGGTCCTCCGGCTAAAATCAAATTCGGATGGACCCAAAGGATGAAGAGCTCACTGCTTTTCAAACTCCCAAAGGCATTTTCTGCTACAAGGTGATGCCGTTTGGACTCAAGAATGCTGGTGCGACCTACCAGAGAGCAATGCAGAACATTTTCAATGACTTCTTACATAAGAGCGTCGAATGCTATGTCGACGACCTAGTAGTGAAGACAAAACAAAGGGCAGACCATCTTCTCGACCTCACGGCAGTGTTCGAAAGGCTGTGACAGTTTCAGCTCAAAATGAATCCGTTAAAGTGTGCTTTCGGTGTCACCTCGGGCAAATTCCTGGGATTCATCGTCCATCACAGAGGGATCAAAATCGACCAGTCGAAAATCGACACCATCCAGAAAATGCCGGAGCCTAAAACGTCTCCGAACTCAAAAGCTTTCAAGGTCACTTGTCGTATATTCGGCGCTTCATTTCGAACCTGGCCAAAAGGTGCCAACCATTCAGCCGCCTCCTCAAGAAGGATACACCATTCGAGTGGGACGACTCCTGCCAGAACGCCTTTAACAACATAAAGGCGTATCTCACCAAGCCGCCAGTGCTCATTGCTCCAATCGTCGATAGACCATTGCTGCTGTACATCGCAGCACAGGAGAAATCGGTGGGAGCTCTCTTGGCTCAATGTGATGAGAACAATAAAGAACGTTCTCTCTATTACTTAAGACGAACACTGGTGGCCGCCGAACTCAATTATACACCGATTGAGAAAATCTGTCTGGCACTCATCTTTGCGATCCAAAAGCTTCGACACTATCTCCTGGCGCATTCGACGAACTTAATATCGCGGGCCGACCTGCTGAAATACATCATGTCGCGGCCAATTCTCTTTGGTCGACTGGCAAAATGGGCGTTACTCTTATCCGAGTTCGAAATCAACTATGTGCCGCAACGAGTAATTAAAGGACAAGCACTGGCAAACTTCTTGGCCGACCACCCGGTGCCGGCCGAATGGGAATTAACAGAGTTCCCAGACGAAGAAATCTTCCTGGTCGAGGTGCTCCCTCCTTGGGAAATGCATTTCGACGGCGCCGCAAGAAGAAATGGAGCCGGCGCGGGAGTCCTGTTCGTTTCACCGAGAAGGGACCTGCTCCCGTATTCGTTCGTTCTAACTCAAAACTGTTCGAACAACGAAGCAGAGTATCAAGCTCTCCTCCTCGGACTCGGCATAGCGGTCGAGATGCAGCTGCCGCAGTTAAACATCTACGGCGACTCGGCATTGGTCATCAAGCAGCTCACAGGAGAGTTCAAAGTAAAGAAACTCGAACTCGAACCATTCTGGAGACATGCCAGTGAACTTCTGGCCCAAATCCCGGAAGCTTCACTCCACTACGTCCCTCGATCCGAGAATGGGCCAGCCGACGCATTAGCTGGAATCGCGGCCAGTTTGGCATTGTTCGACCAGCGACCATGACAGGTTCCCATTTGCGAGCAATGGGTAATCCCTCCACTGGC
This sequence comes from Aristolochia fimbriata, assembly GCA_019845555.1. Classification (NCBI taxonomy): domain Eukaryota; kingdom Viridiplantae; phylum Streptophyta; class Magnoliopsida; order Piperales; family Aristolochiaceae; genus Aristolochia; species Aristolochia fimbriata. The sequence goes on along the minus strand of CM034079.1, from coordinate 28,870,067 downwards.
CGAGGATGAAACAAAAGAAGAGCAAACAGAAGAGATAGAAGAGTCTCTTCCTATCTCGGTGATGTCAAAATCAAACCGAAGATTGGAGAGAACCTATCACAAACATCCTTCGCCATGGCACACTTCCTGTCGACCTACGAGAGCGAGTCCAAATTCTCCGAGCAGCTCCAAAGTACGTTTTCATCTATGACATACTCTACCGAAGATCGTATGAAGGTCTGCTCCTTCGCTGTTTAGCAAAAGAAGAAGGGTCGCAAGTGTTAAAAGAAACACACAGTGGAATTTGCGCCTCGCACCAAGCTGGCCCGAAGCTCCACCTACAAGTCAAGCGACTGGGCTATTACTGGCCGTCGATGCTCAGAGACGCCATCGAAATGGCCCGAACATGCAAATAGTGCCAACTCCATGCCGATTATATAATCCAGGCACCGGAACCGCTTCACCCAACGATCATATCATGGTCAATCGAAGCTTGGGGGATGGACATCATAGGTCCCATCTCTCCTAAATCCGACTCCAACCGGCAATACATCCTGGCTGCCACCGACAACTTCTTAAAATGGGCCGAAGCTGCTGCCTACCAAGAAGTGAAAGCTGTCACCGTCATTGACTTCATTCGAACACAAATCATCTATCGATATGGAGTTCCCCAATACATAATGACGGACAATGGTACGCCGTTCAAAAACAAAGTCATGGACCGCTTCTGCGAGAAATTTTGCATACAACAGCGGACATCGTCGCCTTATAATCCGGCAGCCAACGGACTTGCAGAAGCGTTCAACAAAACGCTCTGCAAAATCCTAAAGAAGACAATCGGCGCCAACAAAAGGAGTTGGGATGAAAAACTCGGCGAAGCTTTATGTGCATACAGGACTTCATTTCGAACGCCGACCCAGTCGACTCCATATTCGCTGGTCTACGGCACCGAAGCAGTGCTCTCTCTCGAAGTACAACTCCCTTCTCTGCGAATTGCAATGAGAGAAGGGTTGACGACGGAGGAATGTGCTCAGCTGCGATTGGCAGAACTCGAGTCACTCGACGAGCAGCGACTCGAGGCACAACAACGGCTCGAGTGCTATCAATCCAGAATGACCCGAACCTTCAACAGAAAAGCACGGCTCAGGTCATTCTAGAAAGGCGACCTTGTGCTAGCAATCCGGCGACCAATGCTCTTTACGAGCAAAACCGGGGGCAAGTTTGCACCGAAGTGGGAAGGACCGTATGTGGTGCAGGAAGTCTACGCCAATGGCGCCTACAAGCTCATCATTTCAAACGGTTCGGAGCTTCCAATAACGAACGGTAAATTCCTTAAACGATTTTACCCATGAGAAGGCAGCGAAAAAAAAAAGAAAAAGAAAAAGACAGTCGAATAAAGAAAAGTACTTCTCATTGCAAAAAAAAAAGTGTGATGGGAACAGTACAAGCCTCGCAACAAAAAGTGAGGCTACAAAAAAAAATGGGAAGTACCAAGTCTCGAAAGAAAAGAGAGACTACAAAAAAATTATACATCAAAGAGACGGAAGCTCAAACAGTACAAGCTTGGCGTTTCAGCTTTGTCGAGAACAGGACGTGCGCGAACAGAGGCAAGTTTTCCCTCGAGCACAGAAGCTTCCTCCTCGGCAGTGTCAATCCCTCGATGGATGCTCACAAGTTCAGCACTGATGGAGTCGATCTGAGAGGAGATGAATGCCAGATGATCACGAAGAGCCATCTGCTCAGCTTCCGCGGCTTGGCGTTCAGCCTGGCGTCTATCCAAATCTGCGGTTAGGTCGTCGTGCTGACGGTTTATACGATCGATAGACCGTGCAAGTTCGGTCTCAATGGCACACCGTTCGGCCAGACTAAGCTTCCCAGCCAAAGACTGACGCAGCTGCTGAAAACGAGCCACCTCCGAAGCAAAGTCCTCCACCCATTGCTCCAGCACCGAGGTATTGACATAGGCTCCTCTCAAATGCTCGAGAATGGCATGAATGTCCGCCACATGCATGGGTGAACAAGGATCGCCGGCCGTTGATAAAACCGAGTCGACAAATTCTGTCCACAGTCGCAGCGCGGAGCGCTGCATCAACAGCCTCGACCTCGCCGAAAGGGGAAAAGTCGCCACCTTCAAAAAAAAAAAAAAAAAAAAAGGGAAGGGAGTCGAGAGATGAATAAAGGAAGAACAAAAACAAAATAAAAGAGAAGGCGAGGTAACAAAAGGATAAGCACTTACCGACGCAGGCCGAGAACTAGACGAATCCTCACTCACGGGGCGACAAGTTGAACCCGGAGCTCCACCTTCTGCAGCAAAAGTCACTTCTCCACTGCTAGGGGGAACGTCACAAAAGGTTCCCTCCTCGAACTCGCGACAGTCACGCCGGTATGCAACACAAGCCTCTCTGCCGCAATTGGCCCAGTCAAAGGCTGCTGAGGCACTACGCCCTCACCAAGAGTCGCTGCCGGACACTCAGCTCCATCAACAGCGACAGCAGACGGAGCTCCCTCCCTGACCCACTCCAACTCGCGGGTAGTATCCACCTCAGCCATATCGAACAGGTCTCCCTGCTGAAAAATGGGCTGGTTCGCGAACAGAGCCACGACGATGGCGAGATCCTCGGAAGGAAGGTCGCCAGACTCCGGGATCGCTGACACTTCAGCCTGGGTTGCCGGCGTACGTGACAACATCACTAGTGCCGCAGTGGTATTTCCTACCACCAATACAACAGACCCGTCGTGGGGAACCATCTCCTTAGCCTTCTCTCCCGATTCTGACAGAGGGGTCTCCGACGGCTGAACAACAGAAAACGGAGTTAACTGCGTCAGCGGCTTACCTAAACCAGTTCGCAGTCGCTTCTTCAAAGGAGGGGGTACGAAAACATAAGGCTCCGATTGTGGAACAGCCTTCTTCTTCTTCTTCTTCGCAGCAGTCTCCTTCGGCGTGGTCACCAACTCAGCCACTCCTTTTCCCTTGTCTAAAGGAGCAATTTCGGCCAGAAAAGATAACACAACGGACCGAGGTTCTTCCTATGCCGGAGATGCCTCTCGAATGATGATGTCGTTCGCCGGTACGACTTCCAACGGTATTGACACCTTCTCCTCTGCAACCTTCGGCCGGGGTGCCTTCTTCTTCGCGGCTTTACCCTTCTTCGCCTTCAGAGGAGCCGGAGGCTTCGCGTTCTTTCGAGAGCTCTTGCGAACACCCTCCACACCACCATCTACCTGCGCAGACGGCAAAGCTTTCTCCAGAGCATTGGTGAACTTCTTCCATGCTCGCTGAACACAAAAGGAGAGCAAAGAAGTTACAAAAAAAAAAAGAGAACAAAGGAAAAGAAAGAAGACGCAAAAGAAAATGGGAAGGGACTTCTACCTCAAAATAGGGAACAACAGTCTCAAGCCAGGACTCCCGAAAGAGAGCTGTCACACCTGGGTCGGAGCTGGGACTCACGAAGGGAGGTATGTCCACGCTGCCGAGAGGAACAGAAGTCGCAGCTCGCCATACTTTCATCAGCTCGTTAACTGTATCCGCCGTCCGTTGATCAGCAAACAGCGCTCCCGGTAAATCTTGGCAGAACCCGAATTGACGAGCAAACCGGTGGGGACTATAAGGCTCCACGATAAAAGACTCACGCTGCCGCAAAACGAGAGACGTCGCTCGAAGGCAACGGAAGTACTCCACTTCAATCCAAGAAGCAAATCGACCAGGCTTGTCAATGATCGGTCCAGGACGAAGTGCCTCCGAGGGGTACCAACATCGCACTCCACCGCACCAAAATAAGGAGCGAGCTTCCTCTTGAGTGAAGAAGTGAGCGCACGCCGGGTTGCGGTACAGCATCATCAGTGGTCTATCACCGTCGTCAAAATCAGCCTCGTGGACACCAAACCGCTCGGCGAGCCACGCAAAAACAAATGGCCAAGGGACTCTCCCCTGAGAAAATCTATTGAGGCCCCGGTACAGATTGGCCAAGGCTACGCTGGCTAAATTGTACTTCTTGCCGCTGGCCATATAACACGCCATCTTGAAAACACTGGCCCTCAGGGTGCCGCCTGGCAAGGGGAAAACAGAACGGGAAAGCCACGTTGATAGAAAGGCGGCCAAATATACCTCGTCTGCAAGTCCCACAGGGACTCCGAGTTCAGAAAGAGGTTGATCTTGTAGCGCCGAACGATCTCGAATCATGGAACCAATTGTCTTCACGCGATCGACCCATGTGTCTGCTATAGGTTGTGCATCCTTTTTGGCACGAAACCAGAAGGACACCCATTCGGCCATAGGAACCCCAGAGAACCCCTTCAAATCCGAATTCTTCAAACGGCAAAACAGTCGATAATACACAAGAATGAGATACTGGAGACTCTCGGGCAGTGGCATGGATCGACTCTGAACAAAATCAGCCACCATCGGAGTTGGTTCATTGAAAATGCTCCCAAAAAGAGGTAACCCGCCGAGACGGTGCAAGTCCCATAGCGAAATGGACAATTCCCCGTCGCGAGTAAAGATGGTGTTGGTAGAAGAACACCAAACCTCCGAGAAAGAATGCATGGCGTTGCTGCAGCACCGATACAAGAACATGGAGGCTCGAACCGCATGAGTTAGACCAGCCGTGGCCAGCAGCTCGGGACAAGTGTGAAGGACGATGCCGGCCCACACAAAATAGAAAGGTAAATGCTGAGGACTTGAGCACACCATCGGTTTGCCATCCCAAGCTTCAAGCCGGTTGCTGTCGATGGAGAGCTTTGGCGCGGAGAAACGAACCTGATGATCATGCATCAGACTCAGTAAAATATGACCTACAGTCTGATGTGGAGATGATGAAGCTTCGTCGATCTCCGGGATGTAACAAATCTGATCGACCTCATCGACAACAGGGCGACTCCATAAATCGTGAACAACCTTGACTGGAGGCATCGCTATGACACAACCACCGTAGACCGACGGTCCCCCGAGAGGTAATAATAATGGCTGGCGCTTTCCCTAAGAGTCACATATCCGCAAGCAATGGCGAAGGGTACCCCTGAAGGACCACTTGACGCTCGAAAGGGTCAAACCAAGGAAAGTGAAGGAATCCGATGGAGTAGACATCTGCAACAAAGCGTCAAAATCATCCGCCTGGTTAAATCAGGAACGCAATCTACCTCCCCTTCAATGAAAAAAAAAGGAGGGGCATTCCCCGCGACCGAAATCAAAGACGCAGACAAAAATGGGGAAACCCGCGACAAAAAAAAACAAAAATCGAAGTCGCAAACAAAAAAAAAGGAAAAGAGCGACAAAAAGAACCAGTCGCTGATAAAAAAAAAAGAGAACGGAGAACAAAAAAAAAGAGAGTGGGCAAAACTGAAAGGGTCTACCGATTCTCTTTTGCTCGATAAGTCAACCTCGCGCCCAGCAACGGAGTCGGACGCGACCGAAAGAATTCAGCACTCGGCGACCGAGCCGACTGCGATCAAAACAAAGTTGCTACACCCGGTAGCCAAGCCGAGCGGACCACATCTCCAAACTTGCGGCCAACCACAAAGCCAGCTGCAGTAAAAAAAAAACAGCACCTGGCGACCAAGCCAGGTGCGACCAAAACGATAACACTGTGTCTCGGCGGCCAAGTCGAGCACAGTCCCAAAGCCACGCGCACGGCGACAGAGCCTAGCGCGACAGAAGTAAGCAGCCTCGCGGCCAACAAATCGAAGGCGAACAAAATCGAACTCTCCAATGCCTGGCGATCAAGCTAAGCACAACAAAACAAAGAATTCAGCATCTTGAGACAGTACCAGACGCCGCATACTCGAATCCAAGTGTCGGACGACAGAGTTGGACAAGAAACGAGTGTTGTGAAACAAAAAAGCAGGTGCCCGGTGACCGAGCCAAGCACCCTTCGAAGCTCCGCGACCAGCCACACACTGGCCGCGATCACAATAGGTTCCCGGCGACCGAGACGAGCACCCTTCGAAACTCCGCGACCAGCCACACACTGACCGCGACCAAAATAAATGCCCGGCTACCGAGCCGAGCACCCTTCAAAACTCCGTGACCAGCCACGAACTAGCCGCGACCAAAACGAATGCCTGGCGACCAAGCCGGACACAGCCAACAGAACCAGGTACGTAATTTTTCTCTGTTAAAAAAAAAATAGCACCGCGACAAAAAAGAAGTCGCAGAAAAAAAAAAAAAAAAAAAAAAGAAAAGGCTGCGACAAAAAGAAGACATTGCCAAAAGAAAGAGCTGCGACAAAAAGGAGCAGCCGCAAGAAATTAGAAGGAGGTCGACGTTCGTTCGCGCACCCGGCAACCAACCCGGCTGCGACCTCAAAGCAAATCACACCCGGTGACCAACTCTGGCCGGTTGCGACCAGACAACAATTCGCACCCGACAACCAAGCCAGGTGCGCTAGCGCAGGCATTCTGCCTCCCGGCAATCCAGCCGAGCTCACCTGAAAGAGAAATTCAGTCCCCGGTGACCAAACTGGGCGTGAAACAAAACTGCAGTACTCGGCGACCGAGCCAAGTGCGATCAAAATAGAGTCTCGCAACTCTCGGCGGCCAAGCCAAGAGTCAAAACAAAAATCACTACGCTCGACAGCCGAGCCGGGTGTCACGCAGCAAACTCCTGTGACCGGCGATCGAGCCGAACGCAGCCAATCGGAGCCAGGTATGTAACTCTTCTCTGAACAAAAAAAGGAGGCAGTGCGACAAAAAGAAGTCGTCGCAAAAGAAAAACAAGCGACAAAAAAGAGCAGTCGCCAGTCAAAAAAAAAAAACACAAGATGGCGACAAAGAGAAACAGTCGCAAGAAAAAAAAAAAGAGTTGTGACAAAAAGAAGCAGTCGCAAGAAAACAGAAAGAGATCGAAACGCACTCGCGCTTCGGCAATTCTCGTCGGCTGCGACCACAAGTAGCTCGCACTCAGCGACTCTGGCCAGCGGCGACCACACAGAAATTAACACCCGGCGACCAAGCCGGGTGCGCCAGCAGAGAAATTCTGCCTCACCGTGACTCGCTGGGCCCAATCGAATCAAAATTTTGGCACCCGACGACCAAAACAAAAGTTCTATCTCCCGGCGACCATGCCGGCCTTAGCAAAAACGAAAATCAGCACCCGGCGACCGAGCCAGAAGCGACAACATGGAAACGCAACACCCCGACAACCTAGTCGGGCTCATTCGAAACAAATTGCCTGCACCCGGCGACCATGCCAGATGCGACCATAGCATCTCGGCAACCAAGCCAAGCCGTACAACAGAATCCTGTGTCCCGGCGACCGAGCCGAATGCAAAACAAAAAAAAATAGAAGCTCTCGCGTCTCAGCGACCGAGCCGGACGCGGCCAAAAGACAACTTCAGCACTCGACGACCGAGCCGGGTGCGACCAAAACAGAATCCAGCATTCGGCAACCGAGCCGGATGCGACATGGATTCAACTCCAGTACGCGACATACAAAGAATTGTCAGTTTTGTCGCATTGACAAACTGAGAGATACATAGAGCACGAGAGAAAAGAAAATTGAGACAGAGATAAAGTTCAAAAAAAAAGAGAGAATCGTGAATAGAGAGACTGAGGGAGGAGTTGAGAAAAAGAAGAAGAAAGAGGGAGGAAGAAAAGAAGAAAGAAAAGAGAGTGGGGTCAACCCGGGCTTACTCGAATTCAATCCGAGGCTACCGGGAGAGAAGAAATAGATACATTACCTCTAAATTGTGATTCGTAGAGAAGTTCTGACACGAGCCGAGAAGGTTGCAGAGTTAAATCGCAGCAGCAGGTTGCAGTCCCAAATTTCGCAGACAAAGACAGTCTCTGGAGCCAAAATCGCAGACAAAGACAGTCTCTAGAGCCAAAATCGCAGACAAAGACAGTCTCTCAGGTCGTAGTCCAGCACAAAAGCTAAATTCGTAGGCAGAGACAGAAACCCTACAATCGCAGCCTGTCTCAGAAGCCAAATTCGCAGTCTATCTCAGAAGCCCAATTCGCAGACTGTCCTCCCAACCAGAACCAATTCGCAGCCTCCCAGTCAAATTCGCAGACAGCTCTCCAAGTTGCAGGTCGCAAACCCTAATCCGTAGTCTCCTAACTTCGCGGTCGCAGACAGTCTTCAAAGCCACAGTCGCAGTCTAACCCCCGAGTCAAAGTTGCAGAACAGTCTCACACACCCAAATCGCACACTGTTGTCACAGCCAAAGTCGCTGATTGGCAAATTCCCAAAATTCGCAGACTGGCAGAAAATCAAAAGTCGCAGACTGGTAGAGGTATCAAAATCGCAGATTGTCTTCCCAACCAAATTCGCAGTCTGCTCTCCCAATCAAGTTCGCAGGTAAAGAAGCCAAAATCAGTCAAATTCGCAGCCCGGCAGAAAAAGCCAAATTCACAGACAGGAGGAGAAGTCAAAGTCGCACCCAAATTCGCAGAGTACACCCAGAGGAAAAAGATCGAGCTTTTAAAAGTGAACCACCCAAAATTCGCGGGGATTGGATGAGTGCTTCCCCGACTTTAGAAGGACCCTCTTGCACAGGAAGGTGGGGCCCACTTCCTCAATTCCTCTACGACCTGCACTGAAGCCGAACCGTCGACAGAAGAGAGCATCGCGGCTCACAGGCGGGGCTCAATTAAGGCAGAGTGGGCCCCACTGCATCCACCCTGACGCGAATCTCCTACCCAACGCCCAATCGAGATCGCAGAAGGACCTCCGGGTCGCTAAAGGATCGACTAAACAAGATTTGACAAGAGAAAGAGCCGCAAAATTCCATCCGAAACTAAAAGCGAAGCCTCCATGCTTCGCTCCATTCTGTAACATTTCTCTGCAACACAACCTGGAGGAGGCTTCTCGAGTCTTACTCGGATGCGCATTCCTTCCTCAGTACAATGACCAAGCTATCGAAACTGCACTCCTCTCCGGCACTTTTGGCTCCGCTTCACTCATTACAACATTCTATCTACTCCGTTTCCACCGAAGTTCGACAAGAAGCAGACATCCGTGCAGCAAAATGTCAACCAAACCAAAAAATGAAGTCTCTGTGCTTCACTCCAGTCTATAACGTCTTCCTTCGGCGCAACCTCCAGAATCGTCGAAGTCTACCGGAGTCATCAAAACTCATCGCGACTGTCGTCTCCGAAGTACTTAAGCAATGTTCAGCCACAGTAACAACCTCGACCCAGTCGACTTCAATCCAGTGTCGACCTTCAACCTGAGTAACATCTCCTACTCAGGAACATTCTCTCTACACCGTACATCTGTACACAAATACAAAAAAAATCGAAAAAAAAAGCAAACAGCTCTAAAATAGCAAGAGAGCCAAAAAAAAGAGAAAAAAAAAAGAATGAAAAAAAAAATACATACAAAGAGTACAGAAAATATACACTGTCCTAAAAAAGCAAGAGAACAGAAGAGCATACGTACACAGAAGATAAATGATCCTAAAAGAGTAAGAGGATCAACAAAAAAAAAGGTGTGTATGCGTTTTGTGTTTTCATCTTCACATTCGAAACTTGATCGTTTTCTCCAAAACGGTCAAGTCTCGAAGGTGGCAATCTGTATGCACCAAAATGTGCACGACCCAAATTCGATGAGTCCAGAAACCCACCGATCCAGCAAACGATCGTCATGGGCAGGCTCGATCAATTCTCAAAAGCCTCTCAATGCAGCCCATTCATGTCGCCGCGTCATCAGCACAGTCGGCGCCCACATCAGTAGGAATAACCGAGTCAACACCAGTCAGCATGCCTCATCACTGAACTTAACAGTTGAACGACCAGAACTGGTCGTTCAACCGAAGGAGCCAATTAAGGAGGCCACGATCCTGGTCCTCCTCCTCTTCTCATTTCTCAACTTCATCAGCAGAAAGGGGATCATGATCCCCTTTCCCAGGAAGAAGCTCTAACAACTGCACGGGACAGACTACAAAAGGCCAGAGAATTCCCTGTCGTAGGGTTCAGAAAAATTTTAAGTTCGAAAGCTTTTTGGCGTAAGTGTAGAATCTCTCTCTCTCTCAAAACGAAGGTCTGAAAATCCCTTCGTCGAGAAGAAACTCCACGCATAGAAGCTCTCTCGAACCGTAGAAGCCAAGCAACTTGCAATATGTCGTCGTCCACCAGTTCAACCGGAGCAGCTCTACACGATCGCTAGCAACGTCATAAGTCGATACACGCGGAGCACAAACACCTCCGTCCGACCAACAAAAGCCTCAACAGTTCGTGCACACTCTTTCCAGAACCAATTTTGACGGTCATTCGCAGAAGCTCAAACTTCACTAAAATTGTAACGGAGATCGAATCAGAGGAAGCATAGGAGATTGTACTCGCTTTTTCCTGACTCACACACATTGTAAACACAAAATTATTCTGAATTAATCGAATTATTCTCTCGATCGCGCCTCTTCGCGGACCGGCAGGTTTTTCGGTGAAACAATACAATTAGGTCAAAAACTTGGAACGAATAAGGAGATGAGAAAAACTTGTTCCACTAGGGCATGCCAAATTTGTAAATGTGAAAACCGTTAAGCACCATGAAGTCACGACCGATAAGACACAAATCACAAAATAATAGAGATTTGGTATAATTTAAAGAATTTGTGGATTTGGATTCTATTTCTACTCTAATTCAATCTCTGTAAATAATTAGAGTCAAAAATACGCTGAGAACTAAGACTCTCCTCGAACTGAATAAGTGGAGGGAATTTTAAAATCCGCAATAAAATTGAATCTTTTGTATGATTGTATCGGCAGAGACAAGTAGCCTGTTTGTTGCTATCATGGTGTTTGGTTTGATGTAATTTAGGTGGAGATGAGACTTGAATACTTAATTTGGGTATTGTTTTTCCAAGCTTTTGATTTTGATCCCTTGATGCCTCTTCTTTATTTTCTTTTATAGTTGTACGCATCAAAATGTGCGTGGCCCAAATTCGATAAGCCCAACAATCCATCGGTCCATCAAACAACGACCATGGATAGGCTTTAATCATCATCAAGGTTCGTCGCGGCAACACACAACGAAGTCCAGCCGCATCGCCACGTCACCAGCACAGTCGGCACCTCGTCAGCAAAGAATCGTCGAGTCAGCGCTCGTCAGCATGCATCGTCAGCCCACCACTCAGTCTTCAACCGAAGGAGCGAAAAGAGGGCCACGATCCTGGTCTCTCTCTCTCCCTCGTCTTCCTCAACATTACAGATGAATGAGGATCACGATCCCCATTCCAAGGCAACTCCTCTCAGCGGCCATACAGACCAGCTACAAATAGCCGGAAGTTCCCTATCCACAAGGGTGAATAAATCGATTCTCAAATTCCGACAAGTGAAGAACTCTCTTTCAAACCGAGGGACTCAAACCCTTCTCGGAGGAGAAGCTCTCATACTTACAGAGATTCTTTCAAGCCAACGAAGCCAAGCATTTCATCGTTCGTCGTTCCGACAGTTCAACCAGAGCAGCTCTACACGATCGCCGGCAGCGTCATAAGTCGATACACGCGGAGCACAAATACCTCCGTCCGACCGACCAAAGCCACAACAGTTCGTGCACACTGGTTCTTGCAACTTAAGTTCGACATTCGTTCGTTCGCAGAAGCTTCGACTTCACCAAATTCACACGGAGATTGAATCAGAGGAAGCATAGGAGATTGTACTCGCAATTCCTGATATTTACACCACAACCTGTAACACAAATTATTCTAAAGTAATCGATTTATCCTCTCGGTCGCGCCTCTTCGCGGACCGGTAAATTTTCGGTGAAACAGATTTGGCATACCCGGTGGGACCTTTCCTACCTCTCATTTCCTTCTCCGTCCAACAAAAAATAAAAAATAAAAAAATTTCAAACACCGCCATGGCCAGCAACGGCAACAACGGCAACAACAACACCAACAGAGGCAAACAGACTGCCTCCTCGAGCTCTGCTCAACCGCGCCCCGCCGCGACTGCAGGCTCAACCACCGGATCTCGCGAACCAACAGCCGCATCTCCGGTCAACCTCCGCGCTCCGACATCTCCTCCACATGCCACACGCCCATTTACAAGGGCTCTAGCCAGAAGTTTGTCCACCGGACAAGCTCCATTTATGCGCGATGCACGTCGCCCAACTTCCGTGTTCGTGCCTCAGGCTACCGCGGCCTCAGTCAAACCAGCCACCGCCAAACTACTACCAGCGATGGCCAAGCCAACATACCTGGCTGTCGCCGCATCTCCTTCTCCTCGCAGCCCGACTGCCAGCCCGACGCAGTCGCCGCCGTCACGGAGAAGCTCTATTGTTCCCACTTTGGTGCAACGATACGAGCAAAGTAGGGGCATCTCCTCCTCTGCTGTGAGAACACACTCTGTGTCGGCCTCCTCCGTACAGAGAACATCGGCGACAGACAACTTGCCGGTTATGCTGGTCTCACACGATCTCCTAGCTGCACTCAACGCAGAAGCGGGACCACCTCCCGTCCGTTCACCTTGCCGACAAACACCAGCGACCTCCCCTGTCGCAACATCACCTATCTCATCCCTTCGATTCTCACCGGCGGCTGCCACTGCAAGCCAATCGTTGCCCAGAGCCACTCTCCGCAATCGACCTGCGACTGGTCCTTCTGACCGGTCCCCCACAGCGACCGCCTCTTCAATGAAGTCACCAATGAAGGCTTCATATCTCCAAGCCGCGTCGAAAACAATTACTCTGACGCAAACCGTCAAGATGGCCGCAATGACTACTTCGGCCAAAACTATTAAAGAACAGCTTGCCGAAATGCAGGCTGCGATAAAGGAGCAAAGCGAACAGCTGCGCATAAAAGATGCGCAACTTGCAGCCCGGGATGCTCAACTAGCAGCTCGCAATGATCAAATCGCGAAGATGTTTGAACGGCTTGAAATGGGCACAGCCACCAATAACATCGGTGGCGTCTCTCAAGAAGTCGACCGAAATCGGCCGACTACCAGCGCCTCAGCCGAGCTGCCGCAAGAAGATTCTTCTTTTGACGATGAGCTGCCGCCCGTCGCTCCAGTGGCCATCCTCAGAGGCCGACCCGAACTGGATCCGTCTGCTCTCACACTTGATGCCATTACAGAGCTCGTCAACCGTGCGGTACGAAACAGCGCCAGCGACCACAAATCAGTCACCTACAAGAGACCGTACACACAAAGGATCCAGAACATCCCAATGCCGATTGGCTATCACCCTCCCAAATTTCAATAATTCAACAGCGACGGCCACCCAAAGCAGCATGTCGCACATTTCATAGAAACCTGCAACAATGCCGGCACCGACGGCGACCTGCTGGTAAAACGGTTCGGCCGGTCACTGAAGGGAAACGCCTTCGACTGGTACATCGAGCTACCCCAGGAGTCCATCGACAGCTGGGAGCAATTAGAACGGGAATTCCTCAGCCGTTTCTACAGCACTCGGCGTACCGTCACTCTAGTAGAAATCGCCAACCTCAAAAACGAAAAGGGGCTGGCAAGGTGGTTGACTACATCAACCGATGGAGAAATTTGAGCCTAAACTGCAAAGAAAGCTCAAACCTCTCCCTCGAAGCCGAGATCGAAATGTGCTCTCGAGGAATGCATTGGGAACTCCTGCGCTACATCCAAGCCGACGGTCGAACGATTTCAAGAGCTCGCAATGTAAGCTCACAACATGGAGATCCTAATAGAAGAACGAGGAGAAGAAGGATCCTCTTCCCCCGATCCACAAAAAGGGAAAGGCACCTGCTGCGACCAAGACAAAAAAGAGACTAAAGAGAAAACAAAATCCTCTTTCGCGACAAATACTGTCGAACCGATCAAGGTCGGAAGCAAGGTCAAGCAAACTTACCTCCCACGACAATTGACGGGAGGCTTCAAGAAGCTGACACAGGAAGAACGACAGGCAAAGACATATCCCTTTGCCGACGCCGACGTCCCCATCATGCTCGATCAGCTACTTGACAATCAACTACTAAGGCTGCCAGAAATCAAAAGACCTGGCGACCAATCCAAAAGCAAAGATACAAATTTTTACAAATACCACCGGCTAGTTGGGCACTCGACGGAGAAATTCTTCGTCTTGAAAGACCGTATCATGGAGCTGGCAGCCCAAGGACGCATCGAAATCGAAGGAGCTGGAAACACAGCCTCCTCATATGCTATCTCCATCCAAACCGTGCCAAACCGGCAAACTCAGAAACGAGTCATAAAGAAGGAGTACCGACCAAAGCCCGGTTCCTCCAGCCGTCCGTACAACAACAAACGACCACCGGCTAAGGTCACACCAAAACCAGCACCCCGTGAAGGAGCTGCAGCCGACGCAGAGGGGTGGATCCTGGTCACCCGGAGAAAGAAGCCTATTCGAGAAATCAAACCGGCACCGGTGACCATCAAAACAAAAGCAAAGAGGTCAAACAAAAGAGCCGCAAAACGCCAAAGAAAAGCTCCCAGGACTTACGTCCAGGGGGCAAGCAAAAAGAAAAGAAGACCCGTCACATTGGCGGAGTTCTTCCCCAAGGAGTTCCTCTCGCCGCCTGCAATGGTGGTGACCTGCTCAACAGCTCCTCCCGAGCAAACAACTACGAAAGAGAAGGGCAAAAGACCAATCGTCGAATGCGACGACCTAGAGACGTCGCTCAAACAAATCTCACATCTCAACAAAATTGAAGATGACCTCGATTTGGACATCAGGTCCAGACAAGCCCTAATCCGAGTCCTCGACAAACCAGAGGAATTCAAAGCCGAGCTCGAGATGCTGCTCATGAGGAAGCACGACTTCGCCAAAGGTCGGGCTAACTCCGCCTTACAGAAAGGAGGAGGAAGATGCATTATCTCCACCACAATTTGCAAAAGCAGAACAAGCACTGGCCGTCACATGCCCACCGTGCATTACATTCAGAGAGGAAGACGCACAATTGGGGTCGAAGAATCACAACAGACCGTTGTTCGTCTCCGGCTACATCAGAGACTACAAAATCAACCGTATTCTCATCGACTGTGGATCCGCAGTCAATATTCTGCCTATTCGCACGATGAAGAACATTGGTCTCTCCGGCGATCTCTCTCCTAGTTCTCTCCGTATTCAAGGTTTCAACCAGAAGGGCCAAAGAACACTCGGCATGATGAATCTGAAGCTGCACATTGGAGACATGATAGCCGATACGCCTCTTCAAGTTATCGATTCCAGGACGTCTTACAACATGCTTCTGGGTCGGCCATGGCTCCATTCAAACGGAGTCGTGCCATCCACCCTGCACCAATGCTTCAAGTATTGGGAAAACGGCGAGCAAAAGACGGTGTATGCCGACGAAAGTCCATTCACAGAGGCGGAGGCATCGTTCGCAGATGCCAAATTCTACCTGACGACCAGACCGACAGTCAAATTGTCACCTTGGTCGAACCAAGCAGCGAACGCCGGAAGTACTCCGACACGGGCTGCATCGTCCCAATAACCGGCGCAACTCAAACAGTCGTCACAGCCCATCAAAGCACAGACTCCAACGCAAATTGCATCTCCTACACAGACTACGACGCAGGTCGTATCCCCAAAGCAGCCAACATACAACAACCAGTCGGCACATGGTCACAAATCGGCCAAGGCTACTCCAGCGCTGAAGCGCCCCAGCGTACCCATCCTGCAGTACATTCCACAGTCGCAAAGGAAGAAAGGAAAAGTTCCCTTGGTCGCCTGCCACAAAATTCAGCCGACCCCTTTGCCAGAAAAGGTCACGCTTCCTCTGCCAAAACTGGAGGAACGAAGCGTCGTGAAATAACTCCCGAGTCAGGAGCAGTTGCCAGCCACATGCTCGAACGAAGGTTTCGACCCAAATGCTTACCGACTGATGGCAAGAGCCGGGGGCAACCTCACAAAGGATCAAATCCACGAGAAGCCTCCTGTGACCTTACCCGTCTTCACTCCAGAGCAGGAGAAATTGAAGAACGAAGGGCATCGCATCAGTCAAGGTCGCCTGGGCCTCGGCTACGAAAGGCCAAAACCAATCAAAATCTATACAGCCCAAGCAAAGCCGGTCAAGATAACCAGAAAGTCATCGCCAGATGTGCACCAAGTCTCAGTTGGCCAAATCCCAACCGAGAAATAAAATACTCCAAAGCTGGTGATCATTTACACAAAAGCCGCCATCAATCGACGTCGACCAAAGAAAGACGGCGGTCCAGTCGTCATCTATACATTGAAGGCAGCCATTGCTCGAGCTCGTGCCTACGACACAGCCACAGTTAATCACTTCTCCGTCGCAGACGACGAACAAGAAGATGAGGAATTCGTCTTGAAGGAGGCTCCGGCTGAATTCGAAGAAGGAGGCCAGTCGACAATCGACGAATTAAAGAAAGTCAATTTGGGCACGACAGAAGACCCGAGGCCGACATTCCTCAGTGCTTCACTGACGGCTGAAGAAGAAGTCGAATACATGGCACTGCTTCGTGAATACCGTGACATCTTCGCCTGGAACTACTCAGAGATGCCCGGCCTCGATCCGCGAGTAGCAGTTCACAAATTGGCTGTTCATCCCTCGGTTCGACCAGTGAAGCAATCACAACAACGGTTTCGGCCCGAACTAGTGCCAGAAATCAAAAAAGTGGTCGACAAGTTGATCGCGGAAAATTTCATCAGGGAGCTGAAGTACCCGTCTTGGATTGCAAACATCGTCCCAGTCAAAAAGAAGACTGGACAAATTCGGGTCTGCGTCGACTTTCGCGACTTGAATAAGGCGTGCCCGAAGGACGACTTCCCTCTGCCAATCACCGAGCTTATGGTCGACGCGACGACAGGTCACGAAGCCCTATCTTTCATGGACGGGTCCTCCGGCTACAATCAAATTCGGATGGACCCAAAAGATGAGGAGCTCACTGCATTTCGCACTCCAAAAGGGATTTTCTGCTACAAAGTTATGCCGTTCGGACTTAAGAATGCCGGCGCAACATACCAGCGAGCGATGCAGAACATCTTCGACGACTTCCTCCATAAGCGAGTCGAATGCTACGTCGACGATTTGGTGGTGAAAACAAAGCAAAGAGTCGACCATCTTCTTGACCTCCAGGCAGTGTTCGAGCGACTGCGAAGGTTTCAGCTCAAAATGAACCCGTTGATGTGTGCTTTCGGCGTCACCTCAGGCAAATTCTTGGGGTTCATCATCCATAACAGAGGAATCGAAATCGACCAGTCGAAAATCGACCCCATTCAGAAAATGTCGGAGCCCAGAAACGTCTCCGAGCTTAAAAGCTTCCAAGGTCACCTGGCATACATCCGCCGCTTTATATCGAACCTCGCCGGGAGATGCCAGCCTTTCAGTCGTCTGCTAAAGAAGGGTACACCATTCGAGTGGGACGACGCTTGCCGGAACGCCTTTAACAACATAAAGGCATACCTCACCAAGCCACTGGTGGTCATAGCTCCAATCGTGGACAAACCACTGCTGCAATACATTGCAGCACAGGAGAAGTCGGTGGGAGCTCTTTTGGCTCAATGTGATGAGAACAACAAAGAACGTTCTTTGTTTTATCTCAGCCGAACACTGGTGGGTGCCGAGCTCAACTATACACCGATCGAGAAGACCTGTCTGGCTCTCATATTCGCAATTCAAAAGCTTCGACACTACCTCCTGGCGCATTCAATGAATCTCATTTCGCGAGCTGATCTGTTGAAGTACATCATGTCGCGCCCAATCCTCTCCGGTAGACTGGCTAAGTGGGCTCTGCTCTTATCAGAATTCGAGATCAACTTCGCTCCTCAAAAAGCGATTAAAGGCCAAGCATTGGCCAATTTCTTGGCCGACCACCCGGTACCAGCCGAATGGGAGTTAACTGAGGAATTCCCAGACGAAGAAATATTCCTGGTCGAAGTGCTTCCACCTTGGGAGATGTATTTCGATGGCGCCGCACGAAGAAATGGAGCTGGCGCCGGAGTCCTTTTCGTCTCTCCAAAGAAGGATCTACTGCCGTATTTGTTCGTGCTCACCCAGATTTGCTCGAACAATGAAGCAGAGTACCAAGCCATCCTCCTCGGACTCGGTATAGCGGTCGAGATGCAACTGCCGCAGTTAAACAACTATGGTGACTCGGCTTTGGTCATCAAGCAATTGACAGGAGAGTTCGAAGTAAAGAAACCCGAGCTCAAACCTCTCTAAAGATACGCCGATGAACTTCTGGCCCAAATCCCGAAAGTTTCACTTCACTACGTCCCTCGCTCCGAGAATGGGCCAGCCGACGCATTAGCCGGCATTGCTGCCAGTCTAGCACATTTGGATGAACGGTCAAACCGAGTTCCCGTGTGCGAACAATGGGTCATCCCTCCACCAGCCGAGGAAGAAACAGAAGAAGAGCTAACGGAGGAGATAGAAGAATCTCTCCCTATCTCGGCTAGTCAAAATCAAACCGAAGATTGGCGTGAACCCATCATCAACTTCCTCCGCCATAGCACGCTCCCAGTCAACCTGAGAGAGCGAGTCCAAATTCGCCAAAAAGCTCCCCGGTACATTTTTATCAACGACGTACTATACCGGAGGTCATACGAAGGTCTGCTCCTTCGCTGCCTTTCAAAACAAGAGGGATTACAAGTATTGAAAGAAATACACGGTGGGATATGCAGAGCACATCAAGCTGGTCCAAAGCTCCACCTGCAAGTCAAACGAATCGGCTATTACTGGCCAACTATGCTCAGGGACGCCATTGAAATGGCCCGAACCTGCAAACTGTGCCAATTCCACACCGACTACATACACCAACCACCGGTGCCGCTTCACCCAACGGTCGCTTCCTGGCCATTCGAAGCTTGGGGTATGGATATCATCGGTCCCATCACCCCCAAATCCGACTCCGACCGGCAGTACATCTTGGCTGCCACTGACTACTTCTCCAAATGGGCTGAAGCTGTAGCCTACCGAGAGGTCAAAGCCACCACCATCGCCGATTTCATTCGAACGCAACTCATATACAGATATGGAGTTCCGCGGTATATCGTGACGAACAACGGCACACCCTTCAGAAACAGAGTCATGGACCGCTTTTGCGAAAAATTTCGCATACAACAGCGGATGTCGTCGGCTTACAACCCGGCAGCCAACGGACTGGCAGAAGCTTTCAATAAGACACTCTGCAAAATTCTGAAGAAAACGGTCGGCGCCCACAAAAGGAGCTGGGATGAGAAGCTTCCCGAAGCTTTATGGGCATACAGAACGACGGCTCGAACGCCTACCCAGTCGACTCCATACTCGCTGGTTTACGGCGCCGAAGCAGTGCTTCCTCTCGAAGTGCAGCTCCCTTCCTTACGCATAGCTGTCAGAGAAGGGTTGACGACGGAGGAATGCACTCAGTTGCGATTGGCAGAGCTTGAGTCACTCGATGAACAACGACTCGAAGCGCAACAGCAACTCGAGTGTTACCAATCTCGCATGACCAGAGCCTTCAACAAAAAGGTACGCCTCAGGTCATTCCAGAAAGGCGACCTTGTGCTAGCAGTTCAACGGCCAATGCTCTTTACGAGCAAGACCGGGGGCAAATTCGCACCAAAATGGGAAGGCCCCTATGTCGTACAAGAAGCTTACACCAATGGCGCATACAAACTCGTCACCGCTAACGGGTCGGAGCTACCTATCACAAACGGTAAATTTCTCAAACAATTTTATTCGTGAGAAGGGTAGCAGAAAAAAAAGAAATTCATCTCATTCAAGTCAAAAAAAAAAAAAAATTCCTTTACACCCAAGGTCTATAAAAAAAAAAAAAAAAAAAAGAGACCTCAAAAAAAAAAAAAAAAAAAAAAGAGAGAATAAAAAAAAAATGGGGTTACATCAAGTCCAAGGGGTCGAAAGAGGAGAAGCTACAGGTTGAGTTCAAAGTCGATCACTCGCTGCCGCCGCCGAAGCACCTCTGCCCGCGTATCCTCCAGCTCACGAGCCTCGCTCTCACTCAGCACAGGCTGTGCACGGACATCCTCGAGTTGCCGCTCCAACACAGAGGTTTCAGCATCAAAACCCTGAAGCTCAGCCTGAGCGATACCAATGTCCGCTCGAAGGGAGTCGAGCTGAGTGTCCAGCCTAGCCAGTTGCTCGCAAAAAGGCTTCCCTCTCAGCCTTCACGGTTTCGTACTCGGACCGGCGCCGACTGATCAACTTAACCATCGCATTACGCCGGCAATGCACTCGTCGAACCGACCGTGATACCTCGGCTTCGAGAGCTTGGTGCTCGGCCCTGGGGAGCTTACTAGCAACAGAGCAACGCAACTGCTGGATATGTTCAACCTCTCGCGCGAACGCCAAACGTAAATGCTCTAAAAGGCCGCGGGCATCAATCACCAGTGTCGGGGAGCAGGGGTCCTCTGCAGGGGCCAAGGCCGTCTGGATGAACCGAGTCCACAGGCCCATCGCAGATTGCTGGACCCATCCTCGCGAGGTCTCCGAGAGAGAAATCGTGGAAGACTACGAAATTGCCATACGAACAAAGGGGTTAAGAAAAGAAAAGCAGGAGGAAGAAACAGAGAGTAAGGAAAACCTACCGCAGTCAACCGAGAAGAGAAAGAATTCTCGATGGCGGACCGGTGGATGGCCTCTGGACACTCTTCCCCAACGATTGGACCGGCTGCCTAGCCATCCAGCCTCCCTTCGGTGCGTGGCCTCTCCTCAGGAGCAGGGAGGAAGCGATGACTTAAGTTCGGAACAGGGGACCCAAAACCAACCCCAGCTTCCCCACCTGAAGGAGGAGACGACGCTTCGCCTTCGTCACTAGAGATGGTCATAGGGCAGTCAACCCTACCCATCTCCAACCCATCGATGGCAGCATCAGCGAACATCCCCTCTCTTCCCGGTAACGCCCCTCTATAGCAAGAGGAGAACGCGAACCCTCCGAGCGACCTTCAAGCTGGCTCGCGCGAGAATAGGGGACTAGCGCTAGTGCATCTGCTGAAGGCTCCGCCTCCACCCCAGGTCGCACCAGAGAAGACACAACCGGCATTGCCTCCGGCCGCGTGGCAACTTCCCCGGCAGGTGGCGCCTCCAGCCTCTCTATCGGACATGCCCCCATGATAACTTCTCCGGACTCCGGAGTGGAAACCGTCGGAGAAGGCAAGTCACGAGAAGAAGAAGAAGTCCGATGATGCTTACTCCTCGACCTCTTCTTGAACAAAGGCGGGTCGAAGACGACCCTCGGAACCTCTGTCTTCCTCCTCTTCGGCACGCCCTTCCTCGGCGAAACTGCCGGCGGCGGAACTGCGGGGTGCGCTATTATCGGGTCGACGACCCCCTTTCCTTTATCTAGAGGCGCGTTTGCAGCCGGTGGAGACGACGAGTTCAGCCGAACAACCGGTTCGGCAGGCGGGGCAGGAGCGGTTTCTCTGATAATGACCCCTCCCTCTGGCTCGACGGTCGTCGGAGCCTGAGTAACCTTTTGGAGAGATTTAGAGGTCGGCGTCTTCTTCTTCGCGGAGCCCCTCTTCGGCGCGGCCTTCTTCCGCGGCACCCGCTCTCCAGTAAAACTCTCCCATTCTCTCTGAGAAACGCAAGGAGAAGGAAAAAGTAAGTACAATCAAAAGGCTCAAGGAAACAAAAGGCGCACAAATACAAGTAAGTGTCTTTACCTCAAAAAGGGGAAGCATGGCCTCGAGCCATGATTCCCGATATAAAGCCGTCACTCCTGGATCGGCATCTGGACTGGCGAAAGACGGCACATCAACCGTCCCGAGGGGGAAGGCATTCTCCCTCTGCCAAATCTCCACCAACGACTCAACCGTCGGCGCCCTCCTCTGATCGCCGATCAGAGCACCCGGTAAGTCCTGGCAGAAGCCAAACTGACGGGCGAACTGGTGCGGACTATATGGCTCCACAATCAGGAAGTCACGTTGCCGCAATACGAGACGGCTCGCTCGCACACACCGGAGGTAGTCCGCCTCAATCCGCGAGGCTAGGTGGTCCGGCCTGTCGACAATAGGACCTGAAGGGAGTGCTTGCGGCCCGTACCAACACCGCACTCCACTCCGCCAGAACAGAGCACGAGCTTCCCTCTGTGTATAGGCACGGCCATTGTCGGGGTTGCGATAAACCATCAATAACGGCCGGTCACCTTCCGACAAGTCTGCCGTGTGGACGCCGAGGTAATGTGCGAGCCAGGAGTAAACGAAGGGCCAGGGGACCATCCCCCAATTAGAACTGTTCAGGCCTTGATAAAGACCTGCCAAAGCTGCTGCTACCGATGGAGAGTGCGGGAGGAGTAAACCTCACCAATGTGTCGTGCATGGGGCTCATCAAAATAGCACCCTGAACTCCGTGCGGAGGCGCCGGAGTCTCACCGACGCCGGGGAGGAAGCAAATTTGGTCATCCTCGTTCACAACCGGACGACTCCGGAGCTCGCAAGCCGTCCCAGTTAAAGGGACTCGTACGTCACGTCCCCCGAGGGCAGAGGGCAAACTCACAAACAGCAAAATTTCCGTCTCCTTGCGTATTTTTGATATGCACGCATTCTCGGAGAACGTCTCTCACCTGCACCCGAACGTTGGTGAGAACGAGATCGAGGAAGGTAACGGTTAGCGATGGGAAAGACATCTGCAAAGCGACAGAGACATTGGAATCGTCAGTTCAACAAAAATCAGGTATGCAAGCTATTTTCAAAAAAAAAAAAGAACAAGAAGTTTGTGTATTCACATCGCGATCAAAAAAAAAAATGATCGTAAAAAGAAGGGATGTGAACAGCGGTAAAAGAAAAGTAAAACCGCAAAAATCTCTCTCCCTACGGCTAACACAAATACAGCCTTGAGACGAACGACGATAGAAACCAGCACCCCGCGGTCGACAAACCGGAGGTGGACAACGCTGGATTCCCAATGCTCAACCACAAACCAGAGCATCAAAGGGCCAA
Organism: Aristolochia fimbriata; assembly: GCA_019845555.1. NCBI lineage: Eukaryota > Viridiplantae > Streptophyta > Magnoliopsida > Piperales > Aristolochiaceae > Aristolochia > Aristolochia fimbriata. The sequence goes on along the minus strand of CM034079.1, from coordinate 28,847,323 downwards.
GAATCCAACGCCCAGGACTATCACCGAACACTCGCATCGCAAGTCCCTGTGTCGGATGTCAAAACCGGACGGGAGATGGATGCCACGGAAGACGACACCCGGCAACGGAGCCGGACACGAGCCAAAGCCATAGCGCGGCCAAAATAAAAAGGGATAACCACGCTGGGCAATCGAGTCTGACACGCTCAAGCGAGGTCAGGTAAGTGACACTTCCCTGAACAAAAAAAAAAAAGGGGGCGGTGACAAAAAGAAGTCGTCACGAAAAGACTGCGACAAAAAAGAGTCATCGCCAAAAAAAAAAAGAAGAGAAAAACGAAGTTCCTAAGAAGCCATGCCATCACCAGAAAACGAGGTAGCCATACCAACTCGTGCCTCAGTCATCATGGTAAGCCGCGAAAGTCGAAAATTGACGGCCAAGCCACTGATAATAGACTGAGACGAGACATCTAACAATTCGATCGGTCAAGTCGAAAAGAAACTTTCGAAGAAGGTGAACGGAACGGAGGCTCCTCCCCGATAACTGAGCCGGGCGAAGTCGAAACGATGACAGCGTTCGACAACCCACAAAGGGACGACCGACGTGCTCTCAGAAAAAAAAAAAAAAGAGGGGAAGACAGACCATCACCTCGGCGACCCAACCAGTGTCCCTCGAGTAAAACCATCGGAAAAGGAAGAACCGGCACACAGCAACTAAGTCGGGCGCATTCCCCAACCGAAAATCTTGCGGAAGAAAACCAGTCATCTGCACCAACAAGATGACAGACTTCGGCGACGCCCAAACGGACGGGCGTAAAACAAGGTACGTATTGAAAACTCAAAAAAAAAAAAAAAGAGAGAGAGCAGCGACAAAAAGAAGCCGTCGCACAAAAAAAAATGATAAAAAGCTCTAAAACAACGAGAGAACAAAATATCGAGACCGCGACAAAAAGAAGTCGTCGCGACAAAATAAGAAAGAAGGAGTTGAAAAGGAGAGGAGAGAAAAAGAAGAAGGATAAAGGAAGAAAGAAGAACAGAAAAGAGAGCGGGATCCCGGCTGACTCAAAATCTAAATGAGGTTGCCGGAGAGGGAGAAAGAAAAAGAGAATCTCGAAGGTACCTTTCAAATTTGATGCGGGTGAGGCATCCGGCGTGAGAGAAGAGACGAAAGCAGAGATGCACTGAAAGGAAAGACTCTTCAACAAGTACTCTCCTAGAACCAGAAGCGCGAACAAAATCTCCAAGAGTCGGTCGTAGACACACACAATCGAAGGGCGTGGCACTTCAGATGGAGAACGCAACAGGGACTAAAAACTCAAGAAGGTTGCTATTAGGTTCGTATGGTGAAATACCCAAGGCTCAAGGTACTTTATATATCAAAGAATTCGAAGGGTTTCCTTCGAATTTGGGAGAAGGCGACAGTCCCTTTTTAAAAGGGATTCGATCTTCTCCGTATGAAATTTCCCTTATCATGAAACTCTACATGGGGACCCGATCAGGCGACAACCCCGGGATCGTTACCAGGCCCTGGTGGGCCCCACCCCGCATAACCGACTTGGTTTATGTCGAGAAGGGCTCGACTACGGGAACAAAAGAGATCGTGGTGACAGGCGCATCCGGAGTCGTGCAGTCCGAACTAAAAGCTACGAGAAAGTGAGTTTAAAAGTTAGGGTTTTAGCGAACCGAAAGGAACCCTCAAAATCACGGCGCCCAGTTCGTGCAGCCTCAGACCGCATAACCAGGACCGGCAGCAGCCTCATCTATGTCCAGTAAGAAAAAGACTCTCCGAGCCGTTCAAGCACAATCCCCGGACGGCGACTACGATACAGTCGGACTAGAGCGACCTAAAACACTGCAAAGACTCGTTCCACAACAGTCCTTCTCCAAACGGGAAGCAACCTGCCGACGAAGGTCACCGAAGTTCTTCGCCAGCATCTCCTTCAAGATACCAAATATCGTCGTCGAAATCCTCCGACGACATACGCCCGAAGGAGACAAGCAAGTAAGTCGCCATCCACAACATTCGTTGCCACCTGAGTACCTCCCTCTGCTCAGGAACATTCGTTCCATGCCGTACTTCAGCACGCAAAAAAATAAAAAAAATAAAAAAAAAAAGATTTTAGAGTATACAAAATATATACATCGTCCTAAAAGAGTAAGAGGACGAATGAACAGTATACGAGCGGTCCTAAAAGAGTAAGAGGATCATATACGCACAAAAAAAAAAAAAAAAAAAAAAAAATTGAGGGCATGTGTGTGTTGTGTTCTTCAAAGTTCGACTCTAGCTCGTTCCTCCTGAACGATCAAGTATCGAAGGGGGCAATCTTTACGCATCAAAATGTGCGTGGCCCAAATTCGATAAGCCCAACAATCCATCGGTCCATCAAACAACGACCATGGGTAGGCTTTAATCATCATCAAGGTTCGTCGCGGCAACCCACTACGAAGTCCAGCCGCATCGCAACATCACCAGCACAGTCGGCACCTTGTCAGCAAAGAATCGTCGAGTCAGCGTTCGTCAGCATGCATCGTCAGCCCACCACTCAATCTTCAACCGAAGGAGCGAAAAGAGGGCCACGATCCTGGTCTCTCTCTCTCCCTCGTCTTCCTCAACATTACAGCAGAATGAGGATCACGATCCCCATTCCAAGGCAACTCCTCTCAACGGCCATACAGACCAGCTACAAATAGCGGAAGTTCCATGTCCACAGGGGTGAAAAAATCGATTCTCAAATTCCGACAAGTGAAGAACTCTCTTTCAAACCGAGGGACTCAAATCCCTTCTCGGAGGAGAAGCTCTCATACTTACAGAGGTTCTTTCGAGCCAACGAAGCCAAGCATTTCATCGTTCGTCGTTCCGACAGTTCAACCGGAGCAGCTCTACACGATCGCCGGCAGCGTCATAAGTCGATACACGCGGAGCACAAGTACCTCCGTCCGACCGACCAAAGCCACAACAGTTCGTGCACACTGGTTCTTGCAACTTAAGTTCGACATTTGTTCGTTCGCAGAAGCTTCGACTTCACCAAATTCACACGGAGATTGAATAAGAGGAAGCATAGGAGATTGTAATCGCAATTCCTGATATTTACACCACAACCTGTAACACAAATTATTCTAAACTAATCGATTTATCCTCTCGGTCGCGCCTCTTCACGGACCGGTAGATTTTTGGTCAAACAATAGTTGTTCCTAGAATTGTCTTTCTTTTGATCATGTTCCTGCTCGTCTCCTTCTCAACCATGGTAGTCTTTGACAGACTTGGTTTGGTGCAAACTCCTGGCCGATTTGTCGTAACGAGTTAATCACCCAATTTTTTTACAGGAATTTAATAAATTGACACCCAATTGTAATTTATTCAAAATTATTAGTACACGGTTCATCATTGAAATACTTCAATCTTCTTCATAAGAAGTAGAAAGTATGTGGCCATTGAAATCGAACTCAAATTTGCTACGCCTGTATGTTGGCCTGGCGACGCCGGGCTCCCCAGCGACATGCAGTCAGTGGCGTGGGATCCCCCCTCTGGGGAAATGGGAATTTCCCCGTCCCCCGTCTTCCCCACACAACCCCGTCCCACCCCCCCCCTCTTCTTCCCCGATCTCCGCCACCCTCCCCCTGGTCTTCCCCGACCTCCGCCACCCCCCCCCTCGTCTTTCCCGACCTCCGCCACCCTACCCCATTGTCTTCCCCGACCGCCGCCACCCTCCTCGACCTCCATTCCCCTTCTGCCTCCCCGACCTCCGCCACCCTCCTCGACCTCCGTTCCCCTTTTAGCCTCCCGACCTCCGCCCCCTTCCGCCTCCCCGTCCGCCTCTCCCTCCGCCTCCGCCTTAGCCCCTTCCCCCCTCTCCTCCTTCCCCTGCGCCCCCTTCCCCTAGAAGAAAGCCCCTTCCTATTCCGCCCGTCCCTCCCCAACCTCTCCCCCTTCCCCTCAGCCCCAGGAAGAAGAGGCCCGGAGGGGAGGGGGGCCCGATCAAGGAGGGGTCTCGGAGGAGGGGGAGGCCAGTCGGAGGAGGAGGGGAGGCGCCGAGGAGGAGGAGGGGCGGGAGAGGAGGGGGGGGAGGGGGAGGGTTGGGGGGGGGGGGGAGGGGAGGTAAGGGTAGGGGTGGCAATGAACGGACCTTCAAATCAAAACAAAAAATTCAAATCAAATCATTAACAAACGGATATCCGATAAACTTTTAATCGGATATTCATTTCAAAACGATTTGATTTTGAATTTTATCCGATAGGCTAACGGATATCCACCACACCCGAAGCCGACCCGAAGCCGACCCAAAGCCGACCCGAAACCGACCCAAAGCCGACCCGAAACCGACCCGACGCGACTCTCCACTCCCAACACTCCCTCCCCCCTCCTTCCTCCCTCCCTCCCGACTCTCCTTCCTCCCTTCCTCCCGACTCTCCTTCCTCCCTCCCTCCCGACTCTCCTTCCTCCCTCCCCTTTGGTGACTCCCCCCCCTCCCGTGGGCAAGTCCCCTCCCCCGACCTTGACTCCCGACTCCCCCTCTCGATTCCCTTCCCAAATCCCCCCTCCCGGCCCCCCCTACAGGCTCCCTTACCGAGATCCCCTACCGACTCCCCTACTTGTCAATGAAAGCCGCCCGATTTCCGGCTGTCCCTACTCCCCCTCTGCCTTATCTCTCTCTTCTCTTCTCCTCTCTAATCTCTAATCTCTAATCTCTTCTTCTTCTTTTTCCTTCGTCTTCTTCATCGAGTCGAGTCGTGTCTCTCTGTCTCCACGAACGAAGCCTCTCTATCTCTCTTATGTCTCTTCCGATATTTAATAAAGTATATGTGAAAACATCGAGGGGAAAATAATTGATTGTCTAATAATAAACTAATATAAATAGAGGTTTGGGCTGGTTGGTTCCTTCTCATTTGAACTCTCTGAATTCAAAGGGCCGTTGCTTATTTGAAGCCCCGTTTAGAAATTTCCTTTGCGCCTTCTCTTCTCTGTTGGCGTATCGGTTTTCGTTGTCTTTTAAGTTTCTTGTTGTGGGTCCTCGTGATATTTCTCCCTTTGGCGCGGAACTTGTGTAAAACCGAGGGGGGAGTGGGAGGTTAGCATGAGAATCGATCATTTGGTGCTGGTCGGCCATCGGAACCTCGGTATTCACTCTTCTTTCCATCTGCGTGATTCTGCGTGAGTCTTTTTTGTTTTTAGGGTCTCTGTGAAGCGATGACGTTGTTGTTGTTTCGGCTTGAATGCAGTTGAGTTGCTTGCGGAGAGGCGCGTGGCGGGAGGAGAATCTGTTCTGGGACTGTACTGGGGGAGAATCCGATAACCGGTTCTTTTCTTAACGGATCTGTATTGGATATCCAATACGGATCCAATAAGCTTATTGAATTCTTATTGGATATCTGAAATCCAATAAGCTTATTGAATTCTTATTGGATATCTGAAATCCAATAAGCTTATTGAATTCTTATTGGATATCTGATAAGCTTATTGGATAAGTAATGGATATCCAATAACAAAATTATTTATTTGATTTGATGTGGATATTGAATATATCCAAATCATTGCCACCCCTAAGTAAGGGGGGAAATTCCAATTTTCCCCCTTAAATGTGGGCCCCATGCATGACTGTTGTCGCGCACAGGGAGCCTAGCAAATTTGAGCCCGTTGAAATCGAACAAAGGGATCCCATCGTCGGCGCCTGCCCAATCTAACCCAATCTCAGGGCCACCCCATCGTCTTAATTATTGAACTCGGAAGTGGTCTCTTCGGAGACATCCGAAAAAAACTGGGACGTCCGTCGAAAGATTAAGAAGATAAGTTTCGGAGATAGAGACGAGAGTATACCAGCCAAATAAAAAAGATGACGGTTTCCCACACATTTGAAACTACTGAAAAGTTCCCCGGACGATTCCGAACTACCCTGCACTAATTAAGGATCCCCATCAACGTCCCTCTTTGCATTCACACCGCACACTCTCGATCGTTTTCCCCGTCCACCTCCCCCTCCTTTTTTTCTTTTTCTCTTTAATTCCATGGCGCCAACAGTCACGTCGATCGTTTGGAGTCGAACGATGGATAGAGAAGTGAAGTGACTCGTAAAGTTTCGGATGTCGACGTTCTCTAAATCTCTGCTTCTCTTCGTTCCCAGTTCATATAAGAATTAAAAAGAAAGGGGCAATTGCAGTGCCCATTGCTTCGTTATCATCTAGGATTGGGATTCTCTCTTACGTTTATCGTCTTACTCCGAATCTTTGTTCCTTATCTCCGGTTAGGGACGGCCACGACAACCTAAATAGAGGATGGAGGTTGGGGAACGCCCATGACGAAGCTTTTTTTTTTTTTTTTTTTTTTTTTTTCCTTGACTTGCCGAATTAATCTGTTCCACCACGCGACTCTGCTGATTAATTTTTCCGGTAGTTTTTTGTTTTTTTTTTTTTTTCCCTTGGATTTTGGGAGTTTTTGAAACTGATTTGGGGAACCGACACGATTTTGCTGAAGTAACAGTACGTAATAAATAGGGAGTTTCAAACAAAAATGGAGATGTAATTAATACTTGCTCCCTTTGCATCCCCAACCTTTTAAGGCTAATTCATTTGGTCTGCCAAATCCGGTGTTATTAATTTATTATCCCATCTTTAATTTCGATAATGGAGATTATGATGTTGCGTCTCTTGCCTGCTCCAATCCGGAATTATTCCCCCTTTCATCAAAATACCTAAAGTAATGGACCAATGGTTGACATTGACTCTTTAGTTACCCCCCAGTTTAGCTCTTTAGCTATATCCAATTGGGCATGGCCGATGTATATCGGCTCCATTAAATAGTGCGTAATTAGGCACATAATAACTCGATATGGGTAATCTTATCCTAATGCATTCCCTGATAAGTATGTCTCTTCCTTACCCCTTTATTTTTTTATTTTTTTTTTATTTTTTTATTATTAATAACGAAAGTCAACGTCCTGTAACATACCCGCGGCAAGACAAAATTCGGATGTTATTCTTCATTTTACTTAAATTTTTTATATGATATGAAAATAGGCAAGGCAAAGATATCGTACAGAAATTATTTTAAAAATTTAGAGCTGAAAAAATAAATTAAATATAGTGGCGGGAAGTGGAGGTCGTATACTATCAGTGTGGCACATAGTCCGTCCAGGAGGGGTTGGACCATGATTGTATCTTAGTATTTAGTTATTTACCTATTGAAAGTGTAGGACCACGGTGTTAGGCGCGCCCATAGACCTCCGGTTAGTTGAGCTTCCAGCAGCGCATGTGACCCTCACGCTACCCTCCGCCGGACGCCCATGTTACCCGTCCACGTGACAGCTCATGTGCCTCACCTTACTGCCCACTCTCAGTACTCATGTCCTAAATCGTACAAAACCCCCGCGTTAGGACACTCGATTGTGGTGGATACATACAGATAACCTTCCAGGGACAGGCTTCCCACCCCCGCGCATCTTAGCGCGACTCGGTCGTCGCGGAGTCCCGGAAGCCGGAATCGGCGCTGAACCGAACCGGTACCGGTATTTGACTTTCTACAAAGTCAAACCACCTACCGCACTAGTCCAACGAGTCAACACGGGTAAAGGGAGACAATCATCGGACTGGAGCGGTCCTCTAGCTCGCGAGTCGCGGCCACGCGTCCCTGCGACCCTTGGAAGCTAAACGAGCTCTCAGAATCATCGCGGCCGTCCACGTTTCATCGAAGGCACCAGGACCGCTCCACCGGCCCACCTACAACACCTACTGCCACATCGGCAGGCGGCCGGGTGGGCAGCGCGAACTCGCAATGTAACCGGCACGGGTCGCGCCACGCGGCGAGAGCAAAAAGCAGAACACAATCCGGGGCCATATCCAGATCGGACGGCGCGCGACGCGGCGTCATTAGGAAGCCGGAGCTGATTGCCGGCCAAAGCGCGGCGGAGTTGGACGCCACTACGGCGGCAACGGGCGGGGGACCTCCGCGGGTGCCACGCGTCGATAGCTCGGGGGTTCCAACGAGTAAAAAGACGGTTCGGGAAGCGGGAGTTGCGGAGGACTAGAATAGTGGGCTGTCCCGATGGAATCCAACCGCGCCGTCTACTGCCAACGGTTAACCAGGAAGATGTTCGCCGCCGATAAAACCTTATCCGAAATCAATCACGCGTAGCACCGGAAAAGACGAGCGTGCCCCTCACTTCCTTCCTTTACTGCGCTTTCCGAACATTCCGACGTGGGGGAAACTGCAAGTTACTCGATTCTTTACTCTAATTACCGATAACTGCGCCAGCTGCCCGAGGGCTTTTCAGCTGTCCCTCATTCTCTCCTTCAAACCCTCCTTCATTTTAAAAAAGGACGTCCACGTCCTCGTACTGATTAAAAAATTTTAAACGGATCAAGAGAAAGTGGAAACCAACAGCGCGTGTTTTAGGTATGAACTTTGAAGCAGTAAAAAATGAACGTTTTATATATAATTAAATAAATGAAGGATGATTTCAAACAGAGAGACAGTCAGCTGGGCTTATCTCTAATACTCGGAGTCTCGACCGAAGTCGACGTTGATGTCGACGACGACGACTGTCGCTTGGCCCGAAACATGGGATTCTCCAATCAGCGAACATATTTGACGGTTCTCTCAATCTATAGAGTAATCAGAGATTATCCCTCATATATGTCCTTATTTTTTAGAAAAAGAAAAGAAAAGAAAAGATAAGAAAAGAAAAAAAAAAAAAAAAAAAAAAAAAAAAGGTCAAGGAACGGGACTTTTGTTATTAGTAGAAGCCAAAGTTTGACGGAGAAATTAAGCAGGGGGCAGACGGCTGATCAGTGCGGAGGAGGGGCCAATATTTACGGGCCAACCGATCGATGGAGCCACCCAGAGGCTGCTGGATGGCTGCCTGCTGCATTCATATGACTTTTCAACGACGTCCGACCGCGGAAAGCAAGCAGGGGAAGCATCCGAGGGAGGGGGGGAGAGTGGGAGAGTGGGAGAGGGGGGGAGACCTCACCAACGTGGTTTGCTTAAAGTTTTTCTCTTCGGGAATCTGGGATTAATTAAACGAACAAACACGACTGTCCTCCACGCTCGACACGGACGAGTAGTACAGGATTATCAACAAAAGGGTATTTTGGGTATTTAAGGAATATCCTTTTACGGAATAATACAGCGCCGGGTCTCGTAGAAGAGTGGCGTGTTGGGTTAGGTAAATGGATAAGCTTAGAAGGATACCCCCTTCCCTCGTTTTTCTCTGAAAAAAAGAAAAAAACATTTCATGTTTGTTGCTTGTTTTTTAAAAAAAAAAAAAAAAATTTCTTCACCGGCTTTTGTATTGAAAATTCTGCCGGTAGACCGACGCACCTTCCTTCCCACACGCCTTTGAGGCGGCATCCCTATAAATACCGGCCCCCTCTCGTTTCGTCTCTCGGCAGGACCCGAAATTAAAATTTTTTTCCTTCTTTTCTCGACCGATACTACTCACTCACGGCCTTTTCTTCTTCCGGAAGATACCGAATACCTTCATCTTAGTTCTTACCCTTTTTCCGTTGATCCCTTCTATTTCGAGCAAGGACCGGTAGCTGCAGGATTGCCAAGTGAAGAAAATGGTGGATTTGGATTGGAAGGCGAAGATGGTAACGCCCAAGTCTCCGAAACTTTCCGATAAGTCCCGGCAGTCCGGTCCTCCTTTCGCCCGCGCCGGGGACCTCGTGCTCGCCAGCGCCGCCGCGACGCTGGCCTACGAGCAATACTTCCGCCTCCCCGAATTGTCTAAGCTCTTGGGCGGCAGGGATTTCCCCGAGTGGAAGACGGAGTCGCTGCTGAGGCCGGCGCTACAGGGTCTGGAGATCACGTTCCGTTTCGTTTCTATCGTCTTATCCGATACGCGACCGTACGCGAACCGGCACGAGTGGAGACGCCGAGTCGAGGCGCTGGCCCTGCACCAGATCGAGCTCATCGGCGCCATCTGCGAGGAGGACGAGGGGCCGGCGCCGATCGCCGACCTCGGCTGCGCGAGCGGCGTCCTGGCGCGGGACCGGAGCATGAGCGAAGTGTGGAAGGCCCCTGGCGCGACCACGTCGGTGGTGAACCGGACGAGCGAGGGGAGCCTGCTGCCGCGCCTCGCGTCGTGGCACAAGTCGGAGGAGGTCGCGGCCAAGATCGCGTTCGCCGTAGAGTGCCACATGCGGCGGTCGCCGTTCACGCTTGGGATCGGGGAGCCCAACCTCGCCGGGAAGCCCAACCTCGAGTACGATCTCCTCTGCCACCCCGCCGACCTCCACGCCCTCAAGAAGACCCCCCTCGATCTCAAAAACCTCGAGAACCAGACCCTGTTCACCACCCACCAGATTCTCGAGTGCTGGGTTTTCGCCGCCCGGGAGGTCCTCCGCCGCGTCGAGGAAAAGATCGAGAAAACAGAGTTCCAGAGATCCGCGGCATACTGCTGGTTGCTGGAGCGGATATGGAACCTCCTGGGCGAGATCGAAGACCTTCACCTCCTAATGGATCCCGACGACTTCCTCCGCCTCAAAAGCCAGCTGGCGATCAAGGCGTCGGAATCCGGGTCGGCGGCATTCTGCTTCCGGTCCAAAGCGCTGTTGGATCTGACGAGGTCGACCAAGGACCTGAGACGCAGAGTGCCCCAGGTGCTCGGGGTTGAGGTGGACCCCACGGGCGGGCCAAGGGTCCAGGAAGGCGCCATGAAACTTTACCACCGGAAGGCCGATCCGGGGAAGATTCATCTGTTGCAGGCGTTCCAGGCGACGGAAGGCGCGGTGAAGAGGTTCTTTTTCGGGTACAGAGAGCTGGTGGTGATCTCCATGGGGAGCCTGGAAGCCAAAGACCAGGGCGCGTGCGACGGCGCCTACGCGGCGGCGGAGCAGCCGAGGGATCAGCTTTCGCAGATGTTCCTGGAACCCCCCTACTTCCCGAGCCTGGACGCCGCGAAGACGTTCCTCGGGGAGTACTGGCAGTACCATCAGACGACCGGCCTGAACGGGTCGGAAAACGGCGACCGGAGTTGAAATTAAGACCGTTAAAAAGGACGAAATTAATCATGGATATGTTGTTCATAGATGTGATAGATGATGGTCCGTTATACTGTCAATTTTTTAGTTTATACTAATTTTCATCATTATATATTTGTTCCTCCCGAATTTTGTTCCATCCCATGTATATATAATATACTCTCTCTCTCTCTATTATTTCACCATAATACTGAAAATTCAGATTAACTCAGACTAGTTACCAACTTCAGGTATATATTTTGGCAGGTCGGGCAGCTTAAAGTCTTAAACAGCTAGATAAGTATAAATTAATTACGGGATCAGCCGAGGATAATCTTGATTCCGTTTTGCCGACACGGCTCAAGGGAGAATGTTGTTCGCTCGTTTGTTTTCTCCTCTGCATGTGTCTGGACTGGACTACTCGAAAGGGTCAATGACTGACGGCCGCCCCACCTGACTCGGAAGTCAATCACGGCCTGCGGATCGTAGCGACCCAAAAAAGTTCCTAGTTAATCCCGAAAATGAGGTTCTTATCTTAATTTCATTGATTATTCTACATGAAATTAATGTTCTCCCCCAATGTCGTCTTCTATCTCTAAATCTCCTGCAAAATTAATTGGGACCGAGAAATACTATGTAAGACTCTCATGCAGCTCTGCCACTTGCTCTACCATTTCCTGATCGCGATCGTCTTCTTCTTCTTCTTCATTCTTGTACTGATCACCTACTTGGGCCGGAGGCAACTTTGGGGGACTCTGCTTCACTGCAACGAAAACGTAGAAGAGGAGATTGACGACGCTGAGGATGGTGATTAGCCAGTAAAACAAATCCAACCGGCTACCATTAACGATGTACTGAAACCAGCTTCGTTTTCCTCCAAGCATAGTAGCCTCTCTCGTAGTGACGATGAGCAGGGCGCTTATCAAGCTCCCCGCACCTATCACACTCTCCGAAGATAACTCCTTGTAAACCCTCATCCGCGGGGGAACGTGATCCTCGAAGAAGCCCGACAGGCCATCACTCATAAATCCTTCCATGACTCCCAATAAAACAAACTGAGGAACTAAGTAGAAGATGCTCATGGGGACGGTATCCTCCGCATCGTCGATCAGTCCCTTCTCCTTCACTACTATCAGCCTGCGAGACTCCACCTCCGCCGCGGTTACGCAACACGGTATGGAGATCAACAATCCTAACCCGATTCTCATCTTTGGAGGAATCCCTTCGTCTAGTTTCAACACCCGGTTTACCAGAGGCAGCAGAAATTGGATGGTGACCACGTCTGAAAAGCGCGAGAATGCTAAAAGGGCCGAGAGAGGAACCGTCATTTGCTTGCTAAGATGATTGTCTAGGTTGCCTCCTTGCTCGAGAAACAAGGTGTCGCCCATGGACAATACGACTCCATACATGAGGAATGTCGACCATATTGGGAACAATCGTAGCAGAACTTTAGTCTCCTCTACTTGTGTTACCGTGCAGAGCTTCCATCTGCGTACCTGTGCTTCTGCATCTTGATGATCAGATGGGTCTCTGATGGCAGCCCTGTCCAGGCACCTGCCACGATTGTCGTGCAAGATATCAGAAATTGTGTTCCAGTCGCTACTCTTCGAGCTAGCGGAGATCGTTTGGCCACTTTAGAAATTAAGATTATTGAATTTGAAAACCGAGATGGAGCCCGGGAGCAGAGATAATATTGATGAAGACAAATCAGGGAGATGATCGATCACCTTAGGCCTTCTGTGTGAGGCAGCGACGAATATACTACTGATGGGTCTTTGAGAATATTGGAAGGAACAGAATCATGAAGACAACCGTTTCGCTCTTCGAATAGCTGACCTGCATTCTCAGGGTACCGGAGACGTCTGTTCTGCAGAGCAGCCAGAAAAACACGAAGCACGCGAAGAAGGGGACTGCCCTGAGGCGTGACGCGGGTGAAAAGAGAGGTACCGGACGCAAACAAGACAAGCGTTACGACCATTGCTGCAAGGGAAAAAATTCCCCCAAATACCCAACTCAAACTTGGTCGATCCCGATCAATGTCTTCCTGTGATAGAAAGCTGTTCACTGTGATGCCTGCGACGACTCCTACAAGGGTTCCGAGGTACCACCAGGCTCTGTTATGAATCCTGGCTTTAACGCCATCCCCAATCTTGCTCTCGAATTGGTCGCGCCCGAATGCTCTTAGGGTATGTTGCTGACCGCCACGGCCTGCAGCTATGAAAAGCAGAGCAATGTAGAACAGGGCGGTTGTGGGAGGCGCAGAAAGTTTGTCCGAGGCGGAAAGAGTGAAAAGGCCCAAACCCTGGAAATGGGTTTCGTCACATAATTTGTTATAATATAGATGCAGAACTCTGTAATTACTTACTTGGATTTCTGGATTTTGATGGTGTTAATAGAGTACTCACGAGAATGTAGCAAGGAACAGAGAAGAAGATGACCCAAAAACGACCAAGATGGGCATCTGAAAGCAGGGCTCCCAAGATAGAGAGCACAGATCCGAGGCCTTCTATGAGATTTATGGTTGCGGCAGCATAGGGCAGCTGCTGCCCCCGAATGCTCGTGAGGAAGTCAATCAAGCTCAAAACAAGAACGTACTCTGCGAAACTGTTACTGAAGACGATGCCTGCCATGAAACAGAGAGCAAATCGGATCAGGGAAAGGAATATTTTAGTGCTTCTGTGCATTCGTATAGCGTGTAACGACCTTTTACTTGGCTTTTGATAATCTAATCAATTTGCTTTACAGTGAACGGACAATGAAAACTTTACAAAAAGATTAAGAAAGAGGGAATTAATACCCGAGACGAAGAAACTGATTCCCCAGGCAGTGACATATTTCTTGCTCCTTTCTCTTACGCCTCGAACACAATTCCCCCAACTTCCTCGCCACAGCTTCGAAATAATATTATACGGTGGTTGCTTCGCCATTTCTGGTGGTTTAATTACTTTTCGATGCTGAAGTTCCTGTGGGAATCGATTCTGGAGCGATACTTGACTGTACTGAGGAAGCCCTTCTTTTGATTTCCTTCTTCAAAGGCGGCCACTACCAGCTCCTGCAAGGAAGGCGAAGAAAAGAAAAAGATTCCCTCCGTTACTGGCCCTTTACACGCCATCGATACTTTTCGCCTTAGCCCTAACTTCTGGCGCATATACATACATACACACACTAGACCAATTGGAGGGGAAGAATAGAATAGAGCATGTGGGCATGTGCACTTTTCTAATTTTATATTCATGGCCCACCAACTTCTCTGGACTTTTATTTCTTCTGGTGCAGCACTGGTAGTAAGTACTACCCTGTTGCTCGCTGAAGTTAAAAAAGCCCAAAGTAGCATTAAAAGCCTGTAAAATTGGGGTGTGATGTTTATACCATAAATGACCGGTTGAAGTTCTAGAATCACATTTACTTGGAACTAATCTCTAACTCTTCACAGTTTACACAGACAGTAAAATAATTCGATATTTAATAATAAAAAAGGACCGTTCTACTACCCCTTTTGCCTTCCACTCTTTTTTTTTTTTTTTTTTTTTTTTCTCTCTCTCTCTCTCTCTCTCTCTCTCTCTCCCCTGGTATAGCTTCTATCCTCCTCCTTTCTTTATTGTTAATGCAGATCAGGAAGAATCAAGAATTAGGGCGTGTGTGTGCTTGCCTAAAAGCTCTTTTTTCAGATGAAAGAGTTATTTATTTTAATTTAAAATAAAAAATTAGTGCTTTCTTTATGAGAGCCTTAAAACTAAGCTATTTTAAAAGAGGCTTCTTTCTGGAAAGTTTACATACCATATGGTTTATAAGTTACAACCTGGTATCTAGAGCTGGCAATGAGCTGAGCATCAGCCCATAACAGGTGAGTTTGAGCTCGGACTCGAGCCCATGGCTGGGTTCAAGTTTGAGCTCGAGCTCGATTTGGGCAGGCTTAATCCCCTAATTGAACCTAAGCTTGAGCCCAGCTGGAGCTCCAGCTCATGCTCAGCTCGAGCACAGCTAGAGCTTCAGCCCATGTCCAGCATGAGTCTGTCTGTCAATTCATAGAACTTCAGAAATATTGATAGAATTTCAGAATTATTTAGTTAATTATTGATAATTTTTTTTATTTATATATAGAACCGTTGATTTAAAAAGATAATTTTAAATAAAGAACATGAGATTCCCACTTCTTCAAAATATAAGGGAGCGGGCTTATCGAATTTCAAGTCAAACTACCTAAAGTTTAAGCTTGGCTCATTTAACTAAACGAGCCTTACTCAAAGCTCAAGTTTGAGTAGCTTCTACTGAGCCTGAGTTCAAACTGCTCACGAGCTGGGTAGGTTCAATGCCACCCCTACTAGTGTCTGATTTGCTTGGTACATAAAGGCTACGGAGAATTACTAAAGGGAGAAATAAGAGCAAAGAGAGAAACTAGAAAGAGAAATTAAACAAAAAAAAAAAAAAAGAAATTGGAGAGAGAAATTAATCTGATTGGGCTCTTCTTATCCTCCCGACCATGAACCACAAGCTTGGCCCTCTTCTCTCATGGGTGAGGTGGATATCCACTAACCCTTTTTTGTATCAGGTTCAATGGATTTATATCCATTTATTGATAATCTAATACAAATTTCCTTAATGGGCCTAACTCCTGTCCATTGACCGCCTTTTATAGGAAGAAGAAGTACTATATATATATATATATAAATGTGGGGTATCGTCGGTTCATGAATCTCCTAAACCTGCAGCCAGCAAAGCAGAGCTGCCATCAATCGATTAGAGATCAAAACTGGTTTGAGCTACTTAATTAATTAAGAGTATGCAGAAATTATTACGGAGAAGAAAGAGCAGTAGCTAGAAATGGTTAGAATATATATTGTGTGCGTGCTAATTAATTAATTAGCATTATTATATATGGAAGAAATGGGTGGAAATACACATTTATGTGTCACGTACGTACGTAACACAAGGAAGAAAAGGTGGTCCAAATAGTAGACGACGATGGAAGTATCGGACAAGGTAAAAGTACCGAATAAGGTGGCAGACTTCGGCTCCCAATAATTGACTATCTTATACTAGTATACCACGCGTTAATTGCTACCTCCCTAGGACCAAACACAGTGAGAGTATATGTATTTGGACCTTTATTTGCTAGAAAAGATAAACCCCCATTTTCTACTAGCTAGGATGCATGATTTCCGAAGCAGAGTCATTCCTTGACTCGGATACTAAAATTTTCTCAAAATCCCAGAGAATTGAAAGATGTTCATGAATATTGCGCAGTACTGAAAGAGGACGAAGAAGAGTACTCCAATGATACGACGACAACAACATTGGACTCGACTTGATTGGAGTAGCACTTCCATGTCTCCTCCCAAAAGCGAAGATCTTGTTGAGGAGGAGAAGGTGGAAGTGGCCGGGGAAGGAGTGTGGCCCCTCCGTGGATAAGTACTCCTGCTGGAACCTACCTACCTAATTGTGTCGCTTCAAAATCAATAATTGATCCCATTTCTTGTTAATTATAAATTTCTTCCGTTTCGCGAAATTTAATCACCTGAGAATACATGATCAGTAAGTAATTCAGTATATAGTGGATGGAACTGTACGTATAGTACGTACAATAATTTCATACATTAATTAATATTCGAGGTAGAAATTTCTGCGGGTACGTACCTGCAGGCTGCAGGCCTTGGTGTCCCAATTTCTTGCACCCCCTCAAGTACGAGAAGGGCAAGCAATTAAGAACCTTCTCTGATATCTCACAGAGGAGAGTAAGCTTATCCATCCCATATTCCCATCCCATTTGGGCAATGTGGATAGAGTCGACAGGTAATATTCCTTGGACAGGATTGGGTTTGGAAGGACATGATAAACGATGTTTTTCATGTGATTAAATATCGTACATACAAGCAAGCAATCTGAAGAACGAACTATATATATATATATATACATAGATAAGATCAGTAGAGGAGATTCTGTTTTTTCTTAATAAAAAATTCCTATTTTTCCGTCCGTAACGGAGAGAGCATATATCGTATTATCTATCTTCTCATGTGTTGATAATTGACATGCATGCTTGCGAGCGTATCTACGTCCTTTGGTGGAAAAACGAGGAAAGATAAGGAGAAAAGATAGAGTGTGTGAGAGGAAGGGAAGGAAAGAGAAGAGGAGTACTGAGAAAGAGAGAGAGAGAGAGAGAGAAAAAAGAAGGGACGACGCTGACGGAAGGCAGCGATGGGTGGGGAGGAGCAGTCGAGCAGAGATGAAGAGATAAGAAGATTCGCGTGGCGATGATGTCTCTTCGTCTCTGTCGTCTGCAGCCGTTGTAAGTGAGCGAGGCCCCACTTTCAGACGTCCCCTCCTGACTCTTCTGACCTCTGCTGCTGCTCCTGATGCATTTGCTGCGTATTCATTTCTTTGATTACGACGACAATCCATTCCTTTCGGTACTTGAATAATTCTTCCAACATATATATATATATATATACTTGTACGTGTATTATATATATAATATATATAATGGATATATACCCCCAAAATATCCTCCCAATTTCTCAAAACTCCCAATTTCTTCTTTCCTCTCTACACGTAATATATAGATATATATCAATCTATATTTACGTTTTCTACTTCCTCTGTTTTAATTCTGTTTGTCTTCTAATTGTAGTAGTACAGTGTTACAGAGTCCAATGGGGGATGCGAATGGGATTCTTATGGAGTCGATGCATACGGGTCCCTCTCGATTCGGCGAGCTTTAGATATCTTCTTCTCCGTGGAGGGGTCGTAATCGTGTTCTCAGTACTCTTGAGCTCCCTGAACCGCAGGTCAAGCATTTTCCTTTTGGTCGATGGGTATAGAGCCAAACACGGGTACACCAGAATCTAATATCCTCAACAAATGTCGATCGTCTTCTCAATTTTATTATTTAATGGGAGATAAAGAATCGGCGCACTGTGTTTGATAGATACGCCTTATTTTTTATTTATTTTTTCTTCCCAGAAAATTTTCTTAGATCCCACTCCCTACCGGCATTTTTTTTATTTTTTATCGAACATATTGAACTACGGGTACCATACTCGTTATTGAAGCAGTAAGAGTAAAATAGCTGAAGGAAGGAACATTAGGCAAAAAGATGAAGCGGAGGGAAAGAAAAAATGTCGGAGATGAGCTGAACCCGAAGAGGAATGTGGTGATCACTGTTCGGACCCACGAGCAAGGAATGGCTTCCCGTTGTCTGGACGGTTACTACCCCGGACATGGATGTGCCAGGCTCGCGCGACGACGTCTCTAAAGCAACGAGTTACGTATACAATATCCCATCACTCCCTTTTACAGCTTGTCCGAGAGTGAACAGAATCGTCGGCCATGGAGATGGATGGAGATGGAGGGTCCATCCCCCCCTGAAATATAAGCAAATTGCTCGAAAGAATAGACACAGCCGGAAATCGACCTGTTTCCATACCCTCATCAACTTGAATTTGATTACAGTAGATCACGAGATCAAATAGCTCAACTTGTGAAAAACTTGCACGGGGGTGTTGCCTCTCTGTTCTCTCTGCCGAAAACGATTTGTCTCTGGAATTCTAGAAGCAATTATACTTGCTGCCGTATTTGCAGTGGTGGGTGTTACGTTTCAGACGCGCAGGCACAATATTTCCATAATCTGCAAATTGCATCTTCCAATTCCCTCTTTGTATTTTTGGGAGTCGGAGATTTTATCAGAAAGCTGCGACAGGGAAAGATCGAAATCAATTAGAAGTGGTTATACGAACCCAGAAAGGTGTCATCAATTTCATTTTTGCGAACGACGGCGATGGTTAAGAGAAAGGGAGCAGATGGAAATGAGCTGTAACACGATGTGAAGGCGGGCGATGAAAATTTCCGTGTGGTACAGAAGCAGACCCCCTCCCGCTGTTTTCACACCGTCGATTGGCCGGGAGACGGTGTTGAGTGTTGACCTGTCTCAAGTGTCGCCGTCCGATGGGTCCCCCGTCTTTTGTAATTCTCGCTGTGGACCGTCCGTTCGCCACCCCCGCCATCCGATCCGCTCCAGATATTTTTCCGGGTTTTCGTCCGTTTCTCCATGGGTCGAGAAAGGGAACCGACCCACGCGCGTCCGTGATCAAGATGCCTCAATGCCTCCTCGTTAAGTTCAGTAATAAACTTTATAATAATCGAATCGAATCGAATCGAATCGAATCGAATCGTTGGATTAATTTCTCATCGACGTCACGCTCGTCACGCTCGTCACGCTCCGTGCTCCTCCGTACTTTTTACCTCCAAATCAAATGCCGCCTCCGGCTTCCTTCCGTATTTAAGGAACGAAACAAAAGCCATGCATTTAAAAGTACACCCTAAAATTATATAGTTTATATTTTTTTTAATTAAAGACTAAGATGTTAGTTTGTAACTTTGAAGAATTTAATAAATGAAATAAATACATGAGTAATTAATTAATTTTGTAATAAAAATATGAGATTTTGTGACCTTGTGTTCAAAAATTAAATTTTTTAGTTTTTTTTTTTTTTTTTTCTTTTTTAATTGAGTAAATGAGTATTTATTTCTAAATCAATAAAATTGAGCAAAAATCTGAATTATTATTACTAACGGACCATTTACAAAAAAACACCTAGGAAATTAATTAGTTGTGGAACATTTTGAAGTTGGGGAGACCCAAATTTGGCGTTTTCAAAGTTTTGGAAAGGAGCAACTTTGAACCCGGAATTAAAGAAATCATGAGGTGTTGATCTCAACCACTCGCCCACTCTCCCCAACCAAATTAAACACGTCTATTCGGTCTTTTTTCCCGTGATATCAGACTCTCAGTTTTGGAGCTTTAGAGTTGAAACTTGATACTAATTTTTGTTACTTCTTCTTATCTACCCACATTCCATTAAAATGTGAAAATTATTAAAATGTGAAAATTATTAAAATGTGAAATTTGTGAAAATTATTAAAATGTGAAAATTTATATTTTCTCGACCACCCTTTTTTTTCTTTTAGTATTTCTCTTTTTCCTCGTTAACCGCCCAAAGACGAGTAATTCTATGTCGGAATCGTAATTTTAGACTGTTTTTAATTTCAGACTTTTTCAGAGTTCGTGAGCGAGGAGTGAAACAGAACTGCCGGAAAAGAGCGTGCGATGACGAGCGACCTGTGACGAGGGAGGGGAAAAGGGGCAAACGGGTGCCGAGTCACGGGGGGAGGAGAGATCGACACGTTGACTCGATTGCCAGGCTCGGCTAGCCGTCAATGAGTCAAAGCCTCGAGGGAGGCCAGCTCGGGCCGCTTTCAGTGCATCACACGTGGCAGACAGCCGAAGCGGTGGCAACGGTGGGTTCACGTTTTTACCGAGAAGGAAGGGGCCAACGTGGCGGGGGCGGAAGCGCTCCACGTGCAAGAGGAGTGTACTTCGTGTAGAGTAAAATATCTCCGTGGCGGTGCACGTCAACTTTTTCTAGCGGTTTTTAATTATTATTATAATTATTAATTTATTATAATTATTAATTTATTATAATTATTAATTTATTATAATTATTAATTTATTATAATTATTAATTTATTATAATTATTAATTTATTATAATTATTAATTTATTATAATTATTAATTTATTATAATTATTAATTTATTATAATTATTAATTTATTATAATTATTTCTTGTTACAGAGGAAGAAGAAATCAACCGAGTTCCGTTCCGATTCGCCCTAGAAAGTTGCGCCCGCTACCAACCGAAGTTCCGTCCATTGCGATTTGTGTGCGATTTGTGTGCGATTTGCGTGAAAAACAAAACAACTGGACCGTATCTATATACGCCACTTTGACTCTCGACTCTATACGCGAATTTACGAAATACGAAATACGCTTCTCTACGAATATCAGCAGATCTTTCTCAGAAACAGGGCAGGGTCGGTCCCGACGTCACTATATAGTACTATTTATTCATATAAATATATATAAGACCAGACGAGAAATGTGCCCTTTGATGGTTAGATAAGCGGGATGCGACGGTGGTAGCTCCAGCAGCAGAAGCAGCAGAAGCTGAGCAAGTGAAGCGAGGAGAGGAGAGAGGACCGATCGTGGACTCCTTTTCTCTTTTGCTCGACCTCCGGCGGGATCAGAGTAAGTTTCGGTCGACGATTACTCGCCCTTTTCTACTTTAACGCATCGCACTCCTCGGTTTCCGTGCCAGCCGGGGAACAGGTCTCGGACCACGTTTTCCCGATCCGAGATGGACGGGGAGGTCTAAAAAAAGAGTCCAAATGGGGGAAAGTTTTTTTTTTTTGTTTTAAGACTTCTCGTCGTGGAAGGTTTGGGAGGGACACGAATGGACGTCGATTCCTGGACTGCTAGTTTGGGTGGGAGGGGTTTTGTGTTTTCGGGGAAAGGAGGAAGGGGGAGAGAGAGGGGAGCTATTGGAGTGGAGACGATGAACGTCTCAGTCGCTGGAGACGTTGTTGTTGCCGTTGTCGTCGGATTTTGACTGACGGTTCCGGTGTTGATTTTCCTGCAGGTGGGATTGTTATTGCAGGGTCGAGTTTTGGGGTTTTTTCTGCGGATCGGATCGAGGAGGAAGAGACCCTAATTTGCTTTCTGGAAACAACAAGGAGAGAACCGCTTTGCGAATTGCGAGTGGGTTTGGGAAAGAAAGACGCGTTAGAATAGTTGTTTTTCTTTTTGTTTGGGTTTTCTGAAAACTCGGTCTTTTTGGGAGAGGGAGACAAGGGAAAGAGGAAGGTGTTTTTGTGGTGGTGCCGAGGTTTGCCTTTCTCCTCCCGGAGTCTTTGACGCTTTTGGGAGATGGAAGTGGCTGCGACTTGCTTGCATTGGTCTCAGCCCCTCGTCCCTCAGTCGCCTCCGTCATCTCAGACACTCGTTTCTCCGGCCTCCTCTCATTCTTCGAAACGGAGAAACTGCGGTGAACGAGCTGTGGTCTGTCGTTTCGTTCCGCTCTGGGAGCGATCCGCTTTGTTCGGCAGGATGGCCCCCAAGATACCAAGAACCCGCTCCTTCGAGATTCCCAAATCGAGAAGAGGCGAGACGATTAGGAGAGCCGCAAGCGCCAGTTTTGACGACGATACCTCCTCCGAGGAAGAATTTGTCAATAAGATTCAGGAATTGGTGCTCAGATTTCACATCGCGGGAGATGGCGACGACGACGATGCCGCCGCCGCCGAATCCGTGCAAAGAGATAAGGCGGGGGAAATCAGCGGAAGCCGTGGGGATTTTTCGAGGATGGAAAGCAATTTCCCTTCCTTACAGAGTAGTCTCAGACCTTTCGAATCCGCGGAACCTCCGTGGGTTCGAATCCGGTCGGAGCCGCCGGATTGGTCAGAACGCGAGGAGATAATTCCGGCGAACATCGAGCGGAAGGCGAACAGCGTCGACCTTCCGTTCTCCCTTCGGATCTTGAAGAAGAAGAAGAAGCAATTGGAAGAAGGCTTCCGAGAAGCAGGGGAGTCGGCCTACTGCTCCGTGAAGAAGGCCTTCTCGTCCATGGTTTTCATCATCCGGGAGCTGCAGAGTTACACCTTGCAGATGCGGGAGGTCCTCTTCTACGAAGATTTGCAGGGGATTCTGGTCCGCGTCCAGAAAGAAATGCACGCCTCTTTCGTCTGGCTCTTCCAGCAGATTTTCTCCCGAACGCCCACCCTCATGGTCTATGTCATGATTCTGCTCGCGAACTTCACCGTCCACTCCATGGGGCACAACTTAGCCATTGCCGCCAGCCCCCCTCCCGGTTCGTACGCCGCCACCGCGGAGGCCGTCTCGACGGTGGAAACCCACCGGGTATCCAAGTTCGACCCGTTATCGATCAAGTCTTTCTCCGTGACCGGGAAGACGGCCTCCGTCGGCGGAGGTGGCGGAGGGGGCGGGAAGATTCGACCGGTGGCGGGTGCGACGGACGGGGGAGATGGTTGGCTCAACCGGTCGTCGTCCCGGCAGCACCGGACGATCTTCCCTGACGGAATGTCTCCGGTCGGGGACCGGACGGTGAAAGAGGAGGAAGGGATATCGGGGTCGCAGCTTCTGAGGGAGGTGAAATTGTGGAACTCGATAGTGGAAGAGGCTTCGCGAATGCAAGCAAGTTTGAGAGACGAGGCGTTGGACAGCGAGACGATGCAGCGGTTCGTGTCGCCGGTGAAGGCGAACATGGAGCCGGAGGATTACACGGAGTACTTCAAGACGGAGCTGATGTATCAGCACGCCATGTCTCAGGAGCCGGAAAACCCTCTCCTCCTCTCCAATTACGCACAGTTCCTCTTCCTCGTCGTCCACGACCACGACAGGTGAGAAAAATTTCTTACTTTTTTTTTTTTTTTTTTTTTTTTTGGTTTTGTTACAATTTCGTCTTCTATTCTTTTACTTGAAGCAAAAGCTGCCGAGAATTTAAGACCCCCTACCCCCATTGATGAGGAAAAAAAAAAAAAAAAAAAAGAGAATAAAGGACAGAGACTTCTCTGGGGAGTTTCTCTTTCGATTTGGTGGTGAGGAGCCAACAGCCAAGTCAATAAAAACTCCTCCTCCTCCCTTTCCATGCAGCCTTCTGTGTACAGATACAGTGAATTGTTTATTCTTGGTCTCGGTTAAGCGTATTTGGTTGCACGTTGGTGTCGTCACTGGCCAAGTTGCTGTGTAATATTATTTCCAGTACCCAGTTGTTAATGGAGGATTACATTAGAGGGGGATGTGTATGAATGTCGCCTTCTGGGCTCCAACTCGGTAACTTAGAAGACGGGGGTCCCTAGCTTGCTCTTAGTTGTTCTCTTTTGTCCATTACCGGGAGTTAAACATTCCGGTGGGAACTGGCTGGGTCTCTTGATCCAAGAAGGTCATGGGGGAAGAAGATATTTACAGTTCCTTCCTAAGTCGGTCTCCCTTCCCCTTTCTTTTTTTGCCGGGGGGCGGAGGGGCGATTCTGCAGCAGAAAGATGACTCGAAAAATCACAGACGTCTTTCCGCGACGGGGGAAAAAGGGTAAAAGAAAAAAAATCTGCATGTTACTTTTGTGGTCACTTGTCACTGTTCTTGAGCCCGGTTGGTTTATTCCATCTCAGATTCCATCCCTTTTTTGTCGCGAAGCCCCGTCTTTATAGAGGCAGTACTTTCTTTCGTTTCTGAAAGCCACTTAAAAAAGTGCGTTACGGGTAATTCGGCCGAGATTCTGACGCTATTTTTCCTTGTTTTACAGAGCGGAGGAGTACTTCAAACGGGCGGTGGGTGTGGTGCCGGCGGACGCGGAGGCGCTGAGCCGGTACGCGAGCTTCCTGTGGCTGGCACGGAGGGACATGACGGCGGCGGAGGAGACGTACTTGGAAGCCATCGCCGCCGATCCCGGGAACACGTTCTACGCTGCCAACTACGCCAATTTTCTGTGGAACACGGGGGGCGAAGACACTTGTTTTCCCCTCGACGGAGACACCATGAGTTCCGGCGATACGTAAAGACAGAAAAAAAAAAAAAAAAGAAGAGGGAAGTAAACGACGACGACGATATCTCCGTTTTCCTTTGGCTGGCATGGCAATGCAGTGTGTTGTTCTTGCACATAATAATAAAAATTTTCACAGGAAAAAAAGTGAAAACCCCAAAAAAGAAAAGAAGACGATGAGGAGGCATTGATGAAAATAGAAGAGGAAGAGAGAGAAAAAAACAAGAAAGACTGGAGCTTTTGTTGAGATTGAGCGTGTGGAAGGAAGGAGGGTAATGCAGGAGGCGCCGGGCGGGCCCTCGACAGTTTTCTCTGCTATTTCCGGTTTTCACTTTGAGATAAGAGATGAAAATGGTATGGAAAAACTAAAGAAGCGGGTGTAGTTCGCTGCTTTCGTTTTCTCCATTACTCCAATATTGTACCCAAAAAACAAACCCCCCCAAAAAAAAAAAAAAAAAAAAAACAAAAAAAGAGAATTTGTCCATAATGATAAGAGACGATTTTTGTCCAAGAACTCTTTTCTTCCTTTATTTTTAATTTTTTTTATTTTCTTTTATTTCTGTGGTCGTCTGTGTGATCGTACGTGCGGTAGGGTACTTTGTTCTGAAGCGGAACGTGACAAGTTGGTGGCCCACTGCACCCTCCACTTCCACGTAGCAACCATCGACTGCCGGGATCTTTTAGTGACCCCACCTGTCGCCCCACCTTTTATTTTAGGTAAACGTTTTCCACATTTCTATCAAAGTAGAATCAACTCTGGACTCATGCATTCTTATAACAGTTTAACACGAACGAAAAAAAAAAAAAAAAAAAAAAAAAAGCGTGAAATGCGTTTGCATTATCTATAACAGTAACAAGAGACAGTCACAAATCTTTCCTGTGAAATGGGGTTTTGGACAGATCTTCTTTCCTCTGGTAACTAGAGAGTTCTTACCTAGCCGCAGGAAATTAACGAATCGTGTTTTGACGAAAAAGAGTTGCAGAGATTTGTTCTTATCACCAAATCCGAAAGTAACTTTGTCAAAGTTCAGGCGGCTGGCTGCTGGCTGGTTTTATTAGAGTTTATAAGACGAATTAGTCACTGCAGTTACTGGGTACAGAAGGAACACAATACCTGTCCGTAGTTATCAGAAAACTCATATTTCTTCGCTTTGCTTTCTGGGTGGTCCTTAATACTCCAAATTAAAATGTAGAAATTAAGTCGAAGTCGTCGTCGTCGTCGACGTCCGATATTTTAAACAGCAGTGTTTCAGCTTTCCACAAATAAATCTAATTACGCGATTCCAAACAATACCTCGTTATATTCAGGCAGGTGCAGTTGTTGAAAAGATGGGTCTGTCTTCTTTTTGACAAAACAGATCGACGAAAACGGAAAAGACGCACGCGGCGTCGGCCACTCTCGGAACCCACTCCAGTCGAGAATTGAGACTTGAGACTTGATCAGAGAGCCGCAAGCAGAAAAACAGAGGGATCGTGTGTGTGTTGGAGGGTTTTGGATGTGGTGCTCGTCGCCGCTCTGCTTTCTCTAAATTCTTTCAATCAATTGAGAGGCAGCCCACGTTATGCGCCGCGCCCAAATTAACTCTCCTTTGTTTCTTCTGATCACTTCTTCCTTCTTCCTCCTCCGCCTTCTCGTCAAATATTTCTCTTTCTGGTTTCAGGCTTTCAGCCAATGAATCTTCCTTCAACTTGCTGCGCGTGTATGTTTCTTTTTCCTTGAGAATAGAATTTCGCTGTAGCTGAACAGGATGATCATCAGAGAAGCGAAGGCGGTGCTCGTGATGTGACCATATATGCATTAATTAGAGTCATTTGCGCAATCATTAATTCTAATTTCCGAAACTTTAAAGTCTGAAAGCAAATTAACGAATATTCAGTACTGGATCAAGTCTGGAGTACTGTAGAAGAACAGTTGCAGCCTCGCAGGAAGTACTGTAGGAAGTAGATCATACTGCACAAAAAAAATTGATTTTTTCCCAAGTATATATATAAATAATAAGAGTGATCAGGGCAGTATTTTGTTTTATACGGAGAAGATGGGTTCCCTTGTTTTATCTTACAGTACTCGTCTTCAATTATACTAAGTGGGTCGGCCCGGAGAAGACGATTATCAGTTCAGACAAGCAGAAGATGCTGCATGAACACGTGAAGAAATGGCCTCATTATCTTACTCCATCGCCCTTCCCATCCCTCCGCCCCATCTCTTTTGATCTCCTTCTCGTGCCCAGTGCGGGAGCAGCTAGCGACACCACCCTCCACATTAAATAAAATGAGGAGAACCTGGACTGGCATCTCCTCCTCTGTATAAAGAAGAACAAAGGAGGAAATATTAATTAAGAAAGAAAAGAAAAAAAACAACATGCCCTTTTCTTTTATCGGCCGCTTTACAGCCGGAAAAATTTCCGATCATAATTTAATTATAAGGAATTCTGGTCATTTTGCAGCAAGCAAGTGGAGACCCGATTTGAGGCTACACGGACGGTTCTGGAAATTTATGTGGGTACTGACGATATCAACAAAAGCGATCTTCATAAGATTAATTTAGAATTGAAGGAAAAGGATACAGGTGAGTGAGTGAGTGAGTGGTCTTAATTAATGTTATTCGTCCTCGCAAACGTGATTAAAACAACTGGAGAGAATCAGGTTACCGCACAAGTACTTGTCATTGATCCCTTCCGCCCTCTCTCCATTCCATTCCTACTGATCAGTCTTCGTTTTATAATGAATTAACCCAATTAGCTGCATCAACTTGCAGTGGTTCTGCAACACTACTAATTAAAATAACACTTGAAGCTTGTCAAAGTTGAAGAAGACAAAAAGGAGTAGATGGATCAGAGAGGGGAAAAAATTTAGTAATGCATCACCGAGACGAAGACAGGAACGGAGCCAAAGCTCGGTGGCTGTTTTTGCCTTTTGGGCTGGCATGGTTTAATTTGCTACAGGTCTCTCCAACTTCGTGAAGAAGATGATGGAGTGAAGTGATATTGGGAACTCCATTCGAGTTCGTTCGTGATCAAACTGGCCAGATGAAATTGAAAGGGAAAGAAGGGAAAGGGAAGAAGAAGAAGAAGAAGAAAAAGAAAAATTAAAAGAAAGAGATCAATTTTTTCTGTTTCAGATTTGTTCATTGATGGGAAAGGGATTTGGAGGAAAGAGACAGAGAGCTCGTGGGAATTAATAGTGAGCTCCGATTATGAGATTGGATATATTATTTAGTGGGTGGGTCTTGCTCCCCACTAACACATACAAAGGTTACGAAAGCAGATAAAAAAGGTGATTTGACAATTAACCCTATTTTTATTAGACATGATAATGCGTGAGAACAAGTCGGTAGATACAATTACATATGTTATTGTTTCCAGTCGAAGATGGCATTAATTCGGTTTCAAATATTTAAAGAAATTAATCAGCAAATTAGAGAGCCCCAACAAACAATCGACTCATTCTTTTATTTCAAACTAGCTAGGGACAGAATGTAGGGCCTGGTTTTCAAACGAAACAGGGTGAAAAGGGCAGTAGCTAAATAACACTGTAACATATTAAAAATCAGGGTGATCGCTAAATTCATCAATGGAGGTATCCTCTTCTTAATTATTACAGAACAGTTTGACCTACCCATCAATGGGTGAAACTTGTTTCTGAGCTTTCGGCTGGGTGGATCGATTAATTGGGCAGTACCGAGGTAGAGAAAGGCACCAAATTACAGAGATCTAGCTTCCCTTTCCGTCTTCACACAAAACCCAAAACTTCTGCAGCCCATCTGTTCAATTCATAACAGTTGGACTAAGTCACTGTGGGATCCAGTGATTGAGAGGGTGCAACGACGCTTAACGACCTCGCAAGGCAAGCTTCTTTCTAAAGCTGGCCGGTTGGTTTTGAACAACTCCTGCCTATATCTGGTGATCCTTCGTACTATTTATCTTTCCTCAATGTCCAGTTGCAGCGGCAAACTTAATGGAGAAGCTTATGCGGGTGTTCCTTTGGAGTGGCAATAATGGTGAATCAAAGGTCTCTTTGCTTTAATTGGGATCACGTATGCCTAAGTAAAAAGGAGGGAGGTTTGGGTATCCGGAGGATTAATATGGTAAATCAGGCGATGCTACTTAAATGGATATATGGAAGCTTAATCAATCTCATAAAACTCCTTGGGTTTGCCACTATGGCCAAAGATGGTCCTTTTTTTCGATTTTAAAAAACTTCATCAGATTTATTCCAGGAAAATGGAATAAAATAGATATTTGGAGAGATAAGTGGTTGCTTGATAATAGTTGTGACGCCATTTACCCGGATTTGTATGCAAAAGCAAGGCCAAAATCAATTACTATATGAAAGCGTTGGACTTCAGAGCTGTAGGAACAAATTTTGCAAGACCCGACAAGTACGGTCCAAATCAGCACCGCATGGCCCGGGTCAACAAGTCAAATATTGACCTTAGTCAACCGATGAAATCAAGCCGTCAATCAAGCCTCGATCGAGCAACGGCTGAGATCGAAATTGCCATGTCATCAACTTACATGGACGACAAGTCATGCAATGAAGCCACATAAGCGGTCTACAAGGACCTTACGTGGATCTTGCCTTGGTCTAAGACTGTTCCACACTTCAAGGTAAACGTTACGAAGAAAACGTAGATGTGGGTTACAACCGCTCCGATAAACCTGGTCTATACAGCTGGAGTCTATAAAACAATAGGCTCAAGACATTCAGGGGGCGGATCAGAAAATCCAGAATCCGAGATTAAGAATCCAGAGAAACAGAGACACAGAAATACAAAGACGTACGTCCCAAATCCCAAAAATCCCAAGTCACCACACCCAAATCAGTGAGAGAGCAACAAGCATTCCTGCTGCTGTTTCACAATCAAATTGCCACGAGCCGATCGGAATACTAAATTTTTCGTCAAGCTTAGGCGAAATTCAAATTCGTCTAGTTCGTTTGTGAAGAGGGCGTACGTAAGATCGTTCGTGTCTATTTGGAGATCATTTGTGCTTATTTGGAGATGGAATCAAAGGAGTTCTAGAAGTCGCACCCACACAATCACCTTAAAATTACCAAATTACCCTTCAAATTATTTTGTATACTGTACATGATGTACACGTATTTTATGGTCCACATATTAAAACAGTTTACAAGAGCAAATCAATCAATGAATTGGCAAGACTTGTGGGCAGAAGACTGAATACTCAAGTTGTTGGTCAGCTTCGAGAGCTTGATGGTAAAGTTCTAATTTTAATATTCTGCCAGTTTATGTGGATGAAATGACATGGGTACGAGAGGGTAATGGTTCATCCACCGTCAGATCTGCATATGCCAGAATCAAGGGATCCAAGCCGAATCATATATCAGCAAAAATGTGGAATTTGACAGGGCCCCCTAAAGTTATTTTTCATTCTTGGTTGCTGTTACATAAAAAATTACTCATCAGAGACGCCCTACAAAGGAGAGGCATGGTGCTACAGTTGCAGTTGTGCCCTTTGTATAATGAGACACATGAATCCCTGGATCATCTCTTTCTTCATTGCAGTTATACCTGGCATATTTGGTCTTATTTCTTTGACAGATTCAAAATCATGATGTTAATTAATCCCCCAATCCTTCGTTTCATTTTTCATTCAGTTTCGGGGTTTCGGATTTTGATCAGGTCGTGGTGTGACCCTTATGAAAACATGTTTTGCCTACATCCCATGGAGAATATGGTATGAGCACAATCAACGTACGTATATTCAGAGGATCTCAAAAGGCTAATAAACAGGTATATATATATATGCCAAAATTTGAAGAGAGAGATCGTGGAATGGGTGACGAAGCTGAAGGAGTTCTCTAAATTCCAGTCGGGCCAACTTGAAGCACAATGGCTAGCTAGAGATATCAAACTCTTCTGTTCGGGTCAATCAGAAGCCACATCCAATTTGGTTGCCGCCGTTATTTGGTTTCATGAAGCTGAACTTTGATGGTGCGTCCAAGGGGAAGCCGGGATCTGCCGGAGTCAGGGGAGTACTACAAAATCATGAAGAAGAGGTAATTTTTTACTTTTATGCATGCATGGATATTTTTGAATTTGTTCAGAGAAGTTTGGAGTATAACCAACCATTTAAATGTAATTTGGAAGCATGCATTATGATCTGCCAATGCAATGGCAGATCAGCTTGCAAACCAGGGGGTCTTAGCGCAACTAATTGTTGTCCGAGACCTCTAGAAAAAATGTAATTTATTAGCAATAATAAATACATCATAGCTTTTTTTAAAAAAAAAAAAAAAAAAAAAAAAAAGGTCAAGAAGGCTGATTTTTCACTTCAGCAACCTGTATTATGCTCGGATTATATGTATTGAGGTTCTACAAATCTTCTCCTTCTGCGGTTAATGTTCTGTGTTATTTATTTATTTATTTATTATTATTATTATTATTATTTTTTCTTCTGTATTGGAGGATGAATATATACTAGTATTACATCATGCATGGTTTGATGAGGGAATTAATTAGCTAAACGGAAGTTCACCGGCAACAACTAAAACTTCCAGGTTAAAAGAGGAAGGCTATTAAGCAACTTCAATATATTACTAGTAATTACATCTCATTACTTCATTGGACCACGTACGTGCGACTTGTAATTCAAACCCGGCCAGAAGAATCGCCGTGCCTCTCGTCCCTTCCCTGAAAGCCACCTTAATGCATGGCACAAAAGAAACTTAAACGTGGATTAGCTATTAATTATTTGGTTTATTGTTCATAATTGACTCGTTAACTTACTTATAACTCGATCTCAAGTATCCAAGGCCTAGTGTCCGAGCGAGTACAAAGAGAAATATATCAAAGCGGATAAGCTGGTGTTTTGATAAGTTTTATACATGCATATGGGGGGCATGCACCCTCTTTCTTTCTCGAGCAATAATTAAACAGTTTAATAATAATACGTGCAATTAAATAGTTTTTATAAGGTATATGTATATTTTATAACCTTAATTATCATATATATATATATATATATATATATATATTTATCCAATTATTTTGATTTTAAAAGGATGAAAAAAGTATAGTTTGTGAATATCCCAGTTCATGATCAGATACGTGGAGAGATGGATGGGCCAATCGATCGTAAGCTGAATCGCCTCATGTCAGGGTCTGGCTAATACGTTACCATCTAAGAATGCATGATTAATGCGTGTTTGCTTAAAATTTCATGTAATTAATCTCGAGTCTAATTGATTCATTTATTAATTGATGTGAATTTTTGAATTTCAATTTGACTTAATTATGTAATTTATTAGCTTCTGCCTTCTCTAGCTAGATTTAATCTTGTGGGCAATGAGGGGAATCAATAGACAAAAAAAATATTGTTGATACTTAGAAATGGTAATGTGGGTTAGCGGTTTAATGACGCTTAATAAAGCAATAACGATTCTTCTTATATGAGGGAGGGAGCTGAGGCGTTACAGCCGCAGACGATTATGGACCGTCGGATCTTCCCTCGATCGACGGTGGATAGATCATCTTCCCTCCCGACGCGTATATCTGCTTAACTTCAGCTTTCGTCCCGTAACTGTTTTCTTACAAGTAGTAGCCAAGAGAAAAAGCAGCCCAGAATCAAAGCCATTTCTGCAGCGCCTCAATTCACCGCCTCTCTCTTTCTTTCTGTGACTCCTTCTTTTCTTTGGGTAAAAATGGCTTTCATGGAAAGAGGAGTGGGTGCTCTGGGACATGGGTTTCTTGAGAAAGCCACCCATCATCTCCTTCGCCCCGCTCCGCTCTTCACTCCCCTCGACTGGTTCCGAAGCACGACCTCGAACGGCTTTACACAGACGAGAGACTTATTAATTTATGGTGATTATCAGGAGGCTGCTCCTGCGAATAATGGGTTCTACTTGCCTCCTGCTTCGAATGGAATGGTGGAAGAGAGGAGCTTCGTCGATGGCCTGTTTGTGCATGGGCACGAAGGGGTGGGGAATGAAGGCGGGGCTCGCAGAAACGGCTGCAGGAACGCTGCTGCGGGAAAGAAAGGGGGCGGTGGGTCCACCTCCGCCCTTGTGAAAGGGCAGTGGACAGCTGAAGAAGACAGGTGACTTAAAATAACTACTACTACTTGATATCTAACTATGTTTTATTTATTTATTATTATTATTTTTTTGGAAATCATGAAATGAATTCGTCCTGAAGTTATTGAAGATGAAATTCTGACCAATATTTGTGTTTCTGCTATATATATATATGCTGTGATTTGGTCACACTAGTCTGTTGCTGAAGCTCGTGAAGCAGCACGGAGTGAGGAAATGGTCTGTGATAGCGCAGCATTTGGTGGGGAGGATAGGGAAGCAGTGTCGAGAGAGATGGCACAATCACTTGCGCCCTGACATTAAGGTTCTTCTTCTTCATCTTCTTCTTCCTATCAATATTCCTGATTCATCATTTACTCGGCCAAAAATACATTTCCATGGAACCGATCGAAAAGATTAGGGTTTTCATTAATGGCAATGAAGTTCATTTAAAAAATTTCCCATGAATTTACTAAACTAGCGCCATATTATATTATATGAAGCATTTCCATTTTCTGGTAATATATTTTTCAAGTTACTTTATATTCAGGGTTTCTTAACATGTATGTCTGTTGTTGCCTTTGATGCCTTGAGTGGCTAGTGAGAGCATTGGGTGTCTGTAACTTCTTACTTTGTTTTCTCCTCTTCATGATTACTTCACAAGTAGTTCAAGGGAACAGTTATTGAAACCGAAAGTCGTTCTTGGACCTTGGTCTTCCATCTTCTTCCTTATTTAGCTTCGAAGTTTCTTAACGTTTTATTTTTTTATTTTTTATTTTTTATTTTTTATTTTTTATTTTTTTTGTGTGTCTTCTCTCATTCGCATTGAGCAAGAAAATCATCTCTTCCGAGTACTGTTCTAAGCACATAGGAACAGTACTTAGAAGCTATTTGATTTCTTACCCATTTCGCGTTTCACGCCACCTAGGGTTTTATGTGTCATCCCTCTCTGGCTTCCTCTCTCTCTCTCTCTCTCTCTCTCTCTCTCTCTCTCTCCCTCTCTCTCTCTCTCTCTCTCTCTTTCTCTCTCTTTCTCATTTCATTCTCATGTCCCTTTTCTCTCTCTCTTTTATATTGATCTGTAGAAAGACACGTGGAGTGAAGAAGAAGAGAAGCTGTTAGTGGAAGCCCACCAAAAGGTTGGCAACAAATGGGCAGAGATCGCAAAGAGAATTCCGGGGAGAACCGAAAACTCTATAAAGAACCATTGGAACGCCACCAAAAGGAGGCAGAATTCCAGGAGAAAGACCAGAAAGACGACAGCACAAACCGGGAAACCACCCCACCCTTGTGTCCTCCAAGATTACATTCGAACTATGTACCACCACCACTCCAAATCATCACACCCTTCCTCCAATATCAACAACAACAACAATATTCCCATATCCTCAAACCACTCATCAACAACAACAAATGAGTCTCATGATCACCTCGAATTATTGAATACTACTACTAGTACTACTGCTGCTGCTCTACTAAATAATTATAAAGACGAAGACCATCTCCTACAACACTACTTCTACGGGGCAGCTGCAGATTCTTCCATGGGTTCTTCTACTAGGGCGCCGCCCCCCCATGAAGCAATGCTCGGAGTGGAGCAGCTGGAACAGGTTCTATTGTCGGATGATTCGGTGCAACAATTAATGGAGATGGATGAGCTTGCCTTCTTCGTACCTTCCCCTGTCATAGATTACTACTCAGATAATAGTACTACTCATCATTTCCATGATCAACAAGATGCTGCAACTACTCTTACGTCCTCTCATCTCCATTCTGATCTTTACATTTCGTATCTCTTGAACGGGTCTGCTGATTCGGGGACTTCGAACGAAGAGGAGATGAAAACGAATATTTATACAAAGCTTCCTATTCATGAGCAAGATCACGACGAAGCCTTTCCCCGTCGCAGAGAAGAAATGGACTTGATAGAGATGGTTTCTAATTCGTCGTCGAAGAAGATTCAGAGCAGGTGCAGCAGTAGCCAATATTATTCCTGATGTTGTGCATGGTTAATTATTCTGTGACATTGATTAAGGAATATTATTCTAATTAATTACCTGCTGCATGGGTCGATCTGCAAGAATACTACTGCAACTGACTCTTGGGGGTTTAATTCTTCGAGGAGCTAGAACAACGTAATGAAGCAAAACAGAATTTGGGTCGTCGTCTGGAAATTAACTGCCGAGTGGAAAGAAGAGAATCTCTATGACCCTGGGCTGACTGAAACCGTTAAGACCTTTTTCTTCCTTTTTCTGGTTTTCTTAGTGACAAGTGTTCTTGGTTATTCTGAACCCAGGTTTAAACACATGTTGTCTGTTTGCTGTTATATAGTTTCGCTTCAATCATTCTCTTGTTTGCTTCTTCCTGCAGCTTCTTAATTTACTCCGACTGCTTTCTCTTTATTCAACTGCCAGAGATACGAAGAGAATATTTTAATAAACGTGTCTCATTGTATGGAAACGGCTGTTTCAGGCTTACAGCATACAGGAAAAATTGGTGAGTATAGTGAGAGCTTAAATATTACTCATGAATGTCCCATGAGAAGTAGGTGATCATCTGAAGTCAATTTAAGGAACAATAATGTGGTTCCTCTACTGGCATGTAAAATCATCCCGACCTAAAGAGTGGATCATTTTTAGAAGAGCAACCCTTTGTCAGAAGCAGTACTTGGAGATTACGGTTCTTGTGATTCCTTTCATTAATTGTATTAAGAAACTGGTATTTATCTATTTATGTTAATTAGATCTTATTTCTCATTGTGAGCAGATAAACTTAAGAAGGTAGCTAATTCGCTAGAGAAAAAGTGTTTTTAATCTTCGGTAATCTTGGATTTAACTGGTGCCATTCCAATAAATTCCTCGGATATCTAAATCTTCTTTGTTAATTTGTGGCTGATCAATACGTAAAGATATTTTTTACTAGATACTATGTAATAATAGGATCTTGTTTAATCTCAAAAGGACTTAAAACTAAGCTCTCTCCCATTTAGGTATTGTTTCACCGAAAATCTACCGGTCCGTGAAGAGGCGCGACCGAGAGGATAAATCGATTACTTTAGAATAATTTGTGTTACAGGTTGTGGTGTAAATATCAGAAATTGCGAGTACAATCTCTTATGCTTCCTCTGATTCAATCTCCGTGTGAATTTGGTGAAGTCGAAGCCTCTGTGAACGAACGAATGTCGAACTTAAGTTGCAGGAACCAGTGTGCACGACCTGTTGTGGGTTTGGTTGGTCGGACGGAGGTATTTGTGCTCCGCGTGTGTCGACTTATGACGCTGCCGGCGATCGTGTAGAGCTGCTCCAATTGAACTGTCGGAACGACGAACGATGAAATGCTTGGCTTCGTTGTCTCGGAAGAACCTCTGTAAGTACGAGAGCTTCTCCTCCGAGAAGGGATTTGAGTCCTTCGGTTTGGAAGAGAGTTCTTTTACTTGTCGGGATTTGGGAATTGATTTCTTCACCCCTGTGGACAGGGAACTTCCGGCTATTTGTAGCTGGTCTGTATGGTCGTTGAGAGGAGTTGCCTTGGAATGGGGATCGTGATCCTCATTCTGCTGTAATATTGAGGAAGACGAGGGAGAGAGAGAGACCAGGATCGTGACCCTCTTTTCGCTCCTTCGGTTGAAGACTGAGTGGTGGGCTGACGATGCATGCTGACGAACGCTGACTCGACGATTCTTTGCTGACAAGGTGCCGACTGTGCTGGTGACGTGGCGATGCGGCTGGACTTCGTAGTGGGTTGCCGCGACGAACCTTGAAGACGATTAAAGCCTACCCATGATCGTTGTTTGATGGACCGATGGGTTGTTGGGCTTATCAAATTTGGGCCACGCACATTTTGATGCGTACAGATTGCCCCCTTCGATACTTGATCGTTCAGGAGGAACGAGCTAGTGTCGAACTTTGAAGAACACAACACACTCACGCCCCTTATTTTTTTTATTTTTTTTATTTTTTTATTTTTTTATTTTGATGATCCTCTTTCTCTTTTAGGACCGCTCGTATACTGTTCATTCATCCTCTTACTCTTTTAGGACGATGTATATATTTAGTATACTATAATTTTTTTTTTTTTTTTTTTTGCGTCTTGGCAGCGGAACTAATGTTCCTGAGGAGAGGGAAGTACTCAGGTGGCAAACGAATGTTGTGGATAGCGACTTACTTGCTTGTCTCCTTCGGTGTGTATGTCGCCGGAGGATTTCGGCGACGATATTTGGTATTTTGAAGGAGGTGTTGGCGAAGAACTTCGGTGACCTTCGTCGGCAGGTTGCTTCCCGTTTGGAGAAGGACTGTTGTGGAACGAGTCTTTGCAGTGTTTTAGGTCGCTCTGGTCCGACTGTATCGTAGTCGCCGTCCGGGGATTGTGCTTGAACGGCTTAGAGAGTCTTTTTCTTACTGGACATAAGCGGGGCTGCTACCGGTCTTGGTTATGCGGTCTGAGGCTGCACGAATTTCTCGTAGCTTTCAGTTCGGACTGCACGACTCCGGATGCGTCTGTCACCACGATCTCTTTTGTTCCCGTAGTCGAGCCTTTCTCTACATAAGCCAAGTCGGTTATGCGGGGTGGGGCCCACCAGGGCCTGGTAACGATCCCGGGGTTGTCGCCTGATCGGGTCCCCATGTAGAGTTTCATGATAAGGAAAATTCCGTACGGAGAAGATCGAATCCCTTTTAAAAAGGGACTGTCACCTTCTCCCAAATTCGAAGGAAACCCTTCGAATTCTTCGATATATAAAGTACCTTGAGCCTTGGGTATTTCATCGTACGAACCTAATAGCAACCTTCTTGAGTTTTTTCGTCCCTGTTGCGTTCTCCATCTGAAGTGCCACGCCCTTCGGTTGTGTGTGTCTACAACCGACTCTTGGAGATTTCGTTCGCGCTTCTGGTTCTAGGAGAGTACTTGTTGAAGAGTCTTTCCTTTCGGTGAATCTCTGCTTTCGTCTCTTCTCTTCACGTCGGACGCCTCACCCGCATCAAATTTGAAAGGTACCTTCGAAATTCTCTTTCTCTTTCTCCCTCTCCGGCGACCTTGTTTAGATTTTGAGTCAGCCGGGGTCCCGCTCTCTTTTCTTTTCTTCTTTGTCCCTTCCTTTATCCTTCTTCTTTTTTCTCTCCTCTCCTTTTCGACTCCTTTCTTATTTTGTCGCGACAACTTCTTTTTGTCGCGGTCTCGATATTTCGCTCTCTCGTTGTTTTAGAGCCTTTTATCATTTTTTTTGTGCGATGGCTTCTTTTTGTCGCTGATCTCTCTCTCTCTCTCTTTTTTTTTTTTTTTTTTTTTTGAGTTTTCGATACGTACCTTGTTTTACGCCCGTCCATTTGGGCGTCGCCGAAGTCTGTCATCTTGTTGGTGCAGATGACTGGTTTTCTTCCGCAAGATTTTCGGTTAGGGAATGCGCCAGACTTAGTTGTTGTGTGCCAGTTCTTCCTTTTCCGATGGTTTTACTTCGGGGACACTGGTTGGGTCGACGGGGTGATGGTCTGTCTTCCCCTCTTTTTTTTTTTTTTTTTTTGAGAGCCCATCGGTCGTTTCTCTGTGGGTTGTCGAACGTTGTCGTCGTTTTGACTTCCACTGGCTCAGTTATCGGGGAGGAGCCTCTGTTCCGTTCGCCTTCTTCGAAAGTTTCTTTCGACTTGACCGGCCGAATTGTCAGACGTCTCGTCTCAGTCTATCATCGGTGGCTTGGCCGTCAAGTTTCAACTTCCGCGGCTTGCCATGATGGTGTGGCATGAGTTGGTATGACTACCTCGTTTTCTGGTGATGGCATGGCTTCTTCGGAACTTCGTTTTGTTTTTTTTTTAGCGACGACTTCTTGTTGTCGCAGTCTTTTCGTGACGGCTTCTTTTTGTCACCGCCTTTTTTTTGTTCAGGGAAGAGTCGCTTACCTGACCTCGCCTGAGTGTGTCGGACTCGATTGTCCAGCGCGGTTATCCCTTTTTGTGTTGGCCTCGCTATGGCTTTGGCTCGTGTCCGGCTTAGTTGTCGGGCGTCGTCTTCCGTGGCATCCATCTCCCGTCCGGTTTTGACATCCGACACAGGGACTTGCGATGCGAGTGTTCGGTGATAGTCCTGGGCGTTAGATTCTTGACCCTGTGATGCTCTGGTTTGTGGTTGAGCATTGGGAATCCAGCGTGAGAGACGTTCTTCGAGAATGCGTGCATATCAGAAATACGCAAGGAGACAGGGAAATTTTGCTGTTTGCGAGTTTGCCTTCGGCTCTCGGGGGACGTGACGTACGAGTCCATTTAACTGGGACGGCTTGCGAGCTCTGGAGCCGTCCGATTCTGAACGAGGATGACCAAATTTGCTTCCTCCCCGGCGTTGGTGAGACTCCGGCGCCTCCGTACGAAGTTCAGGGCGCTATTTTGATGAGCCCCATGCACGACACGTTGGTGAGGTTTACTCCCGCACTCTCCATCGGTAGCAGCAACTTCGGCCCTTGGGAAGCGAGAAGCATGGAAATCGTAAGCCCAACGACACGCACCTTATTGCCCGAGTGGGCGGACGTCGTCCTGCGCACATGCTCAGAGCGCTTGGCAGCGGTAGACTTGTTGTACGCCGTACAGGCCTCCATGTTCCGTTATAGCTGCTGCTGCAACGTTGTTACGGCCTTTACTGAGGTCTGGTGTCCCGCCACCAATTCCATTTTTACCCGGGAAGGGGAGCTGTCGATCTCTTTGTGGGATCTCCATCGCCTCGGTGGACTTCCCGTCTCCGGAGGTATTTTCGACGAATCCTTCCCTTCTGTCGATGACTTTTCTTCTGGTCATCATCTTCCTCTGCCCGAAAGCCTCAGATATTTGATCTTAGGTTACTTCCGTCTTTCCGCGCCTGCTGAGACGGAGAGAGCTGCAGGAGTCCCAATGTCCGATTGGACGTCTTTTTGGTTCTGCCCGGGACGGGACTCTCGGCCCGTAGAAGACGCTTGGGCCGATCGTATGAAGACTTTGGGCTCGAGGAGCCGCAACAAGTTGGAACGGTTGAACCGACCTTTGAATGAGCTCGGCGTTCCGGACGCGTTCGCCGACGAGGTTTATTTGGCCGCTTTCTTCGCTATGTGGCTCTGCCTCTGTATCCTCCCCGCGCCACGGGGTATGTTGAGGTACACAATTTTGAAGATGGCGTGTTTTTTGGCGAGCGGCTATAAGTGTAACTTGACCGCCGCGGCTTTGGCAGGTCTTTATCAAGGCCTAAACAGTTCTAATTGGGGGAAGGTCCCCTGGCCTTTCGTTTACTCCTGGCTCGCACATTAATTCGGCGACCACACGGCAGACTTGTCGAAAGGTGACCGGCCGTTGATGAAGGTTTATCGCAACCCCGACAATGGCCGTGCCTATACACTGAGGGAAGCTCGTGCTCTGTTATGGCGGAGTGGAGTGCGGTGTTGGTATGGGCCGCAAGCACTCCCTTCAGGTCCTATTGTCGACAGGCCGGGCCACCTAGCCTCGCGGATTGAGGCGGACTACTTCCGGTGTGTGCGAGCGAGCCGTCTCGTATTGCGGCAACGTGACTTCCTGATTGTGGAGCCATATAGTCCGCACCGGTTCGCCCATCAGTTTGGCTTCTGCCAGGACTTACCGGGTGCTCTGATCGGCGATCAGAGGAGGGCGCCGATGGTTGAGTCGTTGGTGGAAATTTGGCAGAGGGAGAATGCCTTCCCCCTCGGGACGGTTGATGTGTCGTCTTTCGCCAGTCCAGATGCCGATCCAGGAGTGACGGCTTTATATCGGGAATCATGGCTCGAGGCCGTGGTTCCCCTTTTTGAGGTAAAGACACTTGTATTTGTGCGCCTTTTGTTTCCTTGAGCCTTTTGCTTGTACTTACTCTTTCCTTCTCCTTGCGTTTCTCAGAGAGAATGGGAGAGTTTTACAGGAGAGCGGGTGCCGCGAAAGAAGGTCGCGCCGAAGAGGGGCTCCGCGAAGAAGAAGACGCCGGCCTCTAAACCTCTCCAAAAGGTTACTCAGGCTCTGACGACCGTCGAGCCAGAGGGAGGAGTCGTTATCAGAGAAGCCGCTCCTGCCCTGCCTGCCGAACCGGTTGTTCGGCCGAACTCGTCGTCTCCACCGACTGCGGACGCGCCTCTGGATAAAGGAAAGGGGGTCGTTGACCCGATAATAGCGCACCCCGCAGTTCCGCCGCCGGCAATTTCGCCGTGGAAGGGTGTGCCGAAGAGGAGGAGGACAGAGGTTCCAAGGGTCGTCTTCGACCCGCCTTTGTTCAAGAAGAGGTCGAGGAGTAATCATCATCGGACTTCTTCTTCTTCTTGTGACTTGCCTTCTCCAACGGTTTCCGCTCTGGAGTCCCGAGAAGTTATCATGGGGACATGTCCGGTAGAGAGGCTGGAGGCGCCACCTGCCGGGGAAGTTGCCACGCGGCCGGAGGCAATGCCGGTTGTCTTGTCTGGTGCGACCCGGGGTAGAGGCAGAGCTTTCGGCAGATGCACTCGCGCTGGTCCCTTATTCTGGCGCCAGCCAGATTGAAGTTTGCTCGGAGGGTTCGCGCTCTCCTGTTGTCTCAGGGGGGCGTTACCAAGAAGGGAGGGAGCAAGAGGGGATGTCTGCTGATGCTGCTACCGATGGGTTGGAGATGGGTAGGGTTGACTGCCCTATGACCATCTCTAGTGACGAGGGAGCAACGTCATCTTCTCCTTCAGGTGGGGAAGGTGGGGTCGGTTTTCGGACCCCTGTTCTGAACTTAAGTCATTGCTTCCTCCCTGCTCCAGAGGAGAGGCCACGCACCGAAGGGAGGCTGGATGGCCAGGCAGCCGGTCCAGTCGTTGGGGAAGAGTGTCCAGAGCCCATCCACCGGTCCGCCAGCGAGAATTCTTTCTCTTCTCGGTTGACTGTGGTAACGGTAAGTTTTCCTTACCCTCTGTTTCTTCCTCCTGCTTTTCTTTTCTTAACCCCTTTGTTCGTATGGCAATTTCGCAGTCCTCCACGATTTCTCTCTCGGCGACTTCGCGAGGGTGGGTCCAGCAATCTGCAATAGGCCTATGGACTCGGTTCATCCAGACAGCCTTGGCTCCTGCAGAGGACCCCTGCTCCCCAGAAGTGGTGATTGATGCCCGCGGCCTTTTAGAGCATTTCCGTTTGGCGGGTGTCGAGGTTTCTATCTTGGAGCAGTGGGTGGAGGATTTCGCGCGAGAGGTTGAACATCTCCAGCAGTTACGTTGCTCTGTTGCTAGTAAGCTCCCCAGGGCCGAGCACCAAGCTCTCGAAGCCGAAGTGTCACGGTCGGTCCGACGAGTGCATTGCCGGCGCAATGCGATGGTTAAGTTGGTCAGTCGGCGCTGGTCCGAGTACGAAACCGTGAAGGCTGAGAGGGAAGCCGTTAGCGAACAACTGGCTAGGCTGGATTCTCAGCTCAACTCCCTTTCGGCGGACATTGGTATCGCTTCGTCCCGAGCTTCAGGCGTTTGATGTTGAAGCCCTGCGGTTGGAGCCGCAACTTCGAGGATGTCCGTGCACAGCCTGCGGCTGAGTGAGAGCGGCAGCGTGGAGCTGGAGGAAACGCTGGCAGAGGTGCTTCGGCGGGCGGCAGCGAAAGTGATCGACTTTGAACTCAACCAGTAGCCCCTCCTTTTTCGACCCCTTGGATTTGATGTAACCCCATTTTTTGATTCTCTCTTTTTTTTTTTTTAAGAGGTCTCGATTTTTATTTTTATTTTTATTTTTTATTTTTTTTTTTTTTGCGAGACCGTGGGTGTAAAGGAAATTTTTTTTTTTTTAGAATGAAATGAATTTCTTTTTTTTTCTACTACCCATCTCACGGATAAAATCGTTTGAGAAATTTACCGTTTGTGATAGGTAGCTCCGACCCGTTAAGCGGTGACGAAGTTTGTATCGCCATTGGTGTAAGCTTTCGCACGACACATAGGGGCCTTCCCATTTTGGTACGAATATGCCCCGGTCTTGCTCAGTAAAGAGCATTGGCCGTCGAACTGCTAGCACAAGGTCGTTTTTCGGAATGACCCGAGGCGCCTTTTGTTGAAAGCTCTGGTCATGCGAGATTGATAGCTTTTCGAGGCGTTGTTGTGCCTCGAAGTCGTTGTTCGTCGAAAGTGACTCAAGCTCTGCCAATCGCAGCTGGCGCATTCCTCCGTCGTCAACCCCTTCTCGACAGCTGGCGCGTAAGGAAGGGAGCTGCACTTCGAGAGGAAGCATCGCTTCGGGCGCCATACACCAGCAGTATGGAGTATTTGGGTAGGCGTTCGAACCGCCGATTCAGTATGCCCATAAAGCTTCGGGAAGCTTCTCATCCCAACTCCTTTTGTGGGCGCCAACCGTTTTCTTCAGAATTTTGCAGAGTGTCTTATTGAACGCTTCTGCCAGTCCGTTGGCTGCCGGGTTGTAAGCCGATGACATCCGCTGTAGTATGCGAAATTTTTCGCAAAAGCGGTCCATGACTCTGTTTCTGAAGGGTGTGCCGTTGTCCGTCACGATATACCGCGGAACTCCATATCTGTATATGAGTTGCGTTCGAATGAAATCGGCGACGGTGGTGGCTTTGACCTCTCGGTAGGCTGCGGCTTCAGCCCATTTGGAGAAGTAGTCTGTGGCAGCCAAGATGTACTGTCTGTCGGAGTCGGATTTGGGGGTGATGGGATCGATGATATCCATACCCCAAGCTTCGAATGGCCAGGAAGCGACCGTTGGGTTAAGCGGCACCGGTGGTTGGTGTATGTAGTCGGCGTGGAATTGGCACGGTTTGCAGGTTTGGGCGATTTCAATGGCGTCCCTGAGCGTAGTTGGCCAGTAATAGCCGAGTCGTTTGACTTGCAAGTGGAGCCTTGGGCTAGCTTGATGTGGTCCGCATATCCCGCTGTGTATTTCTTTAAATACTTGTAATCCCTCTTGTTTTGAAAGGCAGCGAAGGAGCAGACCTTCGTATGACCTTTGGTATAGTACGTCGTTGATAAAAACGTACCTGGGAGCTGTTCGGCGAATTTGGACTCGCTCTCGCAGGTCGACTGGGAGCGTGCTGTGACGAAGGAAGTTGATGATGGGTTCACGCCAATCTTTGGTTTGATTTTGGCTAGCCGAGGCGGGGAGAGATTCCTCTATCTCCTCCGTTAGCTCTTCTTCTCGTTTCTTCCTCGGCTGGTGGAGGGATGACCCATTGTTCGCACACGGGAACTTCGGTTTGGCCGCTCATCCAAATGTGCTAACCGGCAACAATGCCGGCTAACGCGTCGGCTGGCCCATTCTCGGGCGAGGGGCGTAGTGGAGTGAAACTTCCAGAATTTGGGCCGAAGTTCACCGACATATCTCTCCGAGAGAGGTTTGAGCTCGGGGTTTCTTTACCGAACTCTCATGTCAATTGCTTGATGACCAAAGCCGAAGTCGCCGTAGATGTTTAATCTGCGGCAGTTGCATCTCGACCGCTATACCGAAGTCCGAGGAGGATGGCTTGATACTCGCTTCATTGTTCGAGCAAATGCGGGTGAGCACGAACGAATACGGCGATAGATCCTTCTTTGGGGAGACGAAAAGGACTCCGGCGCCAGCTCCATTTCTCCGTGCGGCGCCGTCAAAATACATTTCCCAAGGGGGAAGCACTTCGACCAGGAACATTTCTTCGTCTGGGAATTCCTCTGTTAACTCCCTTTCGGCCGGCACCGGGTGGTCGGCCAAGAAATTGCCCAGAGCTTGGCCTTTGATAGCTCGTTGCGGCACGTAGTTGATTTCAAACTCAGAGAGGAGCAGCACCCATTTTTGCCAATCGACCAGAGAGGATTGGCCGCGACATAATGTACTTCAACGGATCCGCTCGCGAAATGAGGTTCGTTGAATGCGCAAGGAGGTAGTGCCGAAGCTTTTGAACTACGAAAATGAGAGCCAGACAGGTCTTCTCGATCGATTTATAGTCGAGCTCGGCACCCACCAGTGTTCGGCTGAGATAATACAGAGAACATTCTTTGTTGTCCTCATCACCTTGAGCCAAAAGAGCTCCCACCGACTTCTTCTGTGCTGCGATGTATAGCAGTAATGGTTTGTCGATGATCGGAGCTACAAGCACCGGTGGCTTGGTGAGGTACGCCTTTATGTTATTAAAGGCGTTCCGGCAAGCGTCGTCCCACTCGAATGGTGTACCCTTCTTTAGCAGACGACTGAAAGGCTGGCACCTCCCGGTGAGGTTCGAAATGAAGCGGCGGATGTACGCCAGGTGACCTTGGAAGCTTTTAAGCTCGAAGACGTTTCTGGGCTCCGACATTTTCTGAATGGCGTCGATTTTCGACTGGTCGATTTTCGACTGGTCGATTTCGATTCCTCTGTGATGGACAATGAACCCCTGGAATTTGCCTGAGGTGACGCCGAAAGCACACTTCAACGGGTTCATTTTGAGTTGAAACCGTCGTTGTCGCTCGAACACTGCCCGAAGGTCGAGAAGATGATCGGCTCGTTGCTTTGTTTTCACCACCAAATCGTCGACGTAGCATTCGACTCGCTTATGGAGGAAGTCGTCGAAGATGTTCTGCATCGTTCGCTGGTATGTTCGCCGGGCGTTCTTGAGTCCGAACGGCATAACTTTGTAGCAGAAAATCCCTTTTGGAGTGCGAAATGCAGTGAGCTCC
Source organism: Aristolochia fimbriata (assembly GCA_019845555.1). Lineage (NCBI taxonomy): Eukaryota > Viridiplantae > Streptophyta > Magnoliopsida > Piperales > Aristolochiaceae > Aristolochia > Aristolochia fimbriata. The sequence goes on along the minus strand of CM034079.1, from coordinate 28,802,396 downwards.
TCATCTTTTGGGTCCATCCGAATTTGATTGTAGCGGAGGACCCGCCCATGAAAGATAGGGCTTTCGCGGACCTGTCGTCGCGTCGACCATAAGCTTCGGTGATTGGCAGAGGGAAGTCGTCTTCGGGCACGCCTTATTCAAGTCGCGAAAGTCGACGCAGACCCGAATTTGGCCAGTCTTCTTTTTGACTGGGACAATGTTTGCAATCCAAGACGGGTACTTCACCTCCCTGATGAAATTTGCCGCGATCAACTTGTCGACCTCCTTTTCGATTTCTGGCACCAGTTCGGGCCGGAACCGTCATTGCGATTGCTTCACCGGTCGAACCGAGGGATGAACAGCCAATTTGTGAACTGCTACTCACGGATTGAGGCCGGGCATCTCTGTGTATTTCCAGGCAAAGATGTCACGGTATTCGCGAAGCAGCGCCATGTATTCGAATTCTTCTTCGACCGTCAGTGAAGCACTGAGGAATGTCGGCCTCGGGTCATCTGTCGTGCCCAAATCGACTTTCTTTAGTTCGTCGACAGTCGACTGGCCTCCTTCTTCGAATTCAGCCGGAGCCTCCTTCAAGACGAATTCCTTATGTTCTTGTTCATCGTCTGTGACGGAGATGTGATTCACTGTGGCTGAGTCGTAGGCACGAGTTCGGGCAATGGCTGCCTTCAATGTATAGATGACGACCGGACCGCCGTTTTTCTTTGGTCGACGTCGATTGATAGCGGCTTTTGTGTAAATGATCACCGGCTTTGGAGTATTTTGTTTCTCGGTTGGGATTTGGCCAACTGAGACTTGATGCACATCTGCCGATGACTTTCTGATTATCTTGACCGGCTTTGCTTGGGCAGTATAGATTTTGATTGGTTTTGACCTTTCGTAGCCGAGGCCCAAGCGACCTTAAATCGATCGCGATGCCCTTCGTTCTTCAATTTCTCCTGCTCTGGAGTGAAGACGGGTAAGGTCACAGGCGGCTGCTCGTGGATTTGATCCTTTGTGAGGTTGCCCCCGGCTCTTGCCATCAGTCGGTAAGCATTTGGGTCGAAACCTTCGTTCGAGCGTGTGGCTGGCAACTGCTCCTGACTCGGGAGTTGTTTCACGACGCTTCGGTCCTCCAGTTTTGGCAGAGGAAGCGTGACCTTTTCTGGCAAAGGGGTCGGCTGAATTTTCTGGTAGGCGACCAAGGGAGCTTCTCCTTTCTTCCTTTGCGACTGCGGAATGTACCGCAGGATGGGTACATTGGGATGCTTCGGCGCTGGAGTAGCCTTGGCCGATTTGTGACCATGTGCCGACTGGTTGTTGTATGTTGGCTGCTTTGGGGATACGACCTGCATCGTAGTCTGTGTAGGAGATGCAATTTGCGTTGGAGTCTGTGCTTCGGCGGGCTGCGACGACTGTTTGAGTTGCGCCGGTTGTTGGGACGATGCAGCCCGTGTCAGAGTACTTCCGGCGTTCGCTGCTTGGTTCGACCAAGGTGACAATTTGACTGTTGGTCTGGTCGTCAGATAGAATTTGGCATCTGCGAACGATGCCTCCGCCTCTGTGAATGGGCTTTCGTCAGCATACACCGTCTTTTGCTCGTCGTTATCCCAATACTTGAAGCATTGGTGCAGGGTGGATGGCACGACTCCGTTTGAATGGAGCCATGGCCAACCCAAAAGCAGGTTGTAAGACGTCCTGGAATCGATAACTTGAAGAGGCGTATTGGCTATCATGTCTCCGATGTGCAGCTTCAGATTCGTCATGCCGAGTGTTCTTTGGCCCTCCTGGTTGAAACCTTGAATAAGGAGAGAACTAGGAGAGAGATCGCCGGCAGAGAGACCAATGTTCTTCATTGTGCGAATAGGCAGAATATTGACTGCGGATCCACAGTCGATGAGAATACGGTTGATTTTGTAGTCTCTGATGTAGCCGGAGACGAACAACGGTCTGTTGTGATTCTTCGACCCCAATTGTGCATCTTCCTCTCTGAATGTAATGCACGGTGGGCATGTGACGGCCAGTGCTTGTTCTTCTTTTGTACATTGTGGTGGAGATAATGCATCTTCCTCCTCTTTTCTGTAAGGCGGAGTCAGCCCGACCTTTGGCAAGTCGTGCTTCCTCATGAGCAGCATCTCGAGCTCGGCTTTGAGTTCCTCTGGTTTGTCGAGGACTCGGATCAGGGCTTGTCTGGACCTGATGTCCAAATCGAGGTCGTCTTCAATTTTTTTGAGATGGGAGATTTGTTTGAGCGACGTCTCTAGGTCGTCGCATTCGATGACCAGTCTTTTGCCCTTCTCTTTCGTAGCAGTTTGCTCGGGAGGAGCTGTTGAGCAGGTCGCCACCATTGCAGGCGGCGAGAGGAACTCCTTGGGGAAGAACTCCGCCAATGTGACGAGTCTTCTTTTCTTTTTGCTTGCCCCCTAGACGTCAGACCTGGGAGCTTTTCTTTGGCGTTTTGCGGCTCTTTTGTTTGGCCGCTTTGCTTTTGTTTTGATGGTCACCGGTGCCTGTTCGATTTCTCGAATAGGCTTCTTTCTCTGGGTGACTAGGATCCACCCCTCTGCGTCGGCTGCAGCTTCTTCGCGGGGTGCCAGTTTTGGTGCGACCTTAGCCGGTGGTCGCTTGTTGTTGTTGTACGGACGGCTGGAGGAACCGGGCTTTGGTCGGTACTCCTTTATGGCTCGTTTCTGAGTGTGCCGGTTTGACACGGTTTGGACGGAGATAGCATGTGAGGAGGCTGTGTTTCCAGCTCCTTCGATTTCAATGCGTCCTTGGGCTGCCAGCTCCATGATACGGTCTTTCAAGACGAAGAATTTCTCCGTCGAGTGCCCAACTAGCCGGTGGTATTTGCAAAAATTTGGATCTTTGCTTTTGGATTGGTCGCCAGGTCTTTTGATTTCTGGCAGCCTCAGTAGTTGGTTATCGAGCAGCTGATCGAGCATGATGGGAACGTCGGCGTCGGCAAAGGGATATGTCTTTGCCTGTCGTTCTTCCAGTGTCAGCTTCTTGAAGCCTCCCGTCAATTGTCGTGGGAGGTAAGTTTGCTTGACCTTGCTTCCGACCTTGATCAGTTCGACAATATTTGTCGCGAAAGAAGTTTTTGTTTTCTCTTTCGTCTCTTTTGGTGCGGTCGCGGTCGGTGCCTTTCCCTTTTTGCGTGGATCGGCGGAAGAGGATCCTTCTTCTCCTCGTTCTTCTATTAGGATCTCCATGTTGTGAGCTTCCGTTGCAAGCTCTTGGAAATCGTTCGGCAGTCGGCTACGGATGTAGCGCAGGAGTTCCCAATGCATTCCTCGAGAGCACATTTCGATCTCGGCTTCGAGGGAGAGGTTTGAGCTTTCTTTGCAGTTTAGGCTCAAATTTCTCCATCAGTTGATGTAGTCAACCACCTTCTCGCCCTTTTTCTGTTTGAGATTGGCGATTTCTACTAGCGTGACGGTACGCCGAGTGCTGTAGAAACGGCTGAGGAATTCCCGTTCTAGTTGCTCCCAGCTGTCGATGGACTCCTGGGGTAGCTCGATGTACCAGTAGAAGGCGTTTCCCTTCAGTGACCGGCCGAACTGTTTTACCAGCAGGTCGCCGTCTGTGCCGGCGTTGTTGCAGGTTTCTATGAAATGCGCGACATGCTGCTTTAGGTGGCCGTCGCCGTTGAATTGTTGAAACTTGGGAGGGTGATAGCCGATCGGCATTAGGATGTTCTGGATCCTTTGTGTGTACGGTCTCTTGTAGGCGACTGATTTGTGGTCGTCGGCGCTGTTTCGTACTGCACGGTTGACGAGCTCTGTGATGGCATCAAGCGTGAGAGCAGACGGATCCACTTCGGGTCAGCCTCTGCGGATGGCCACTAGAGCGACGGGCGGCAGCTCATCGTCAGAAGAAGAATCTATTTGCGGCAGCTTGGCTGAGGCGCTGGTAGTCGGCCGATTTCGGTCGACTTCTTGAGAGACGCCACCGGTGTTATTGGTGGTTGTGCCCATTTCGAGCCGTTCAAACATATTCGCAATTTGATCATTGTTAGCTGCTAGTTGAGCATCACGGGCTGCAAGTTGCGCATCTTTTATGCGCAGCTGTTCGCTTTGCTCCTTTATCGCAGCCTGCATTTTAGCAAGCTGTTCTTCAATAGTTTTGGCCGAAGTTGTCATTGCGGCCATCTTGACGGTTTGCGTCGGAGTAATCGTTTTCGACGCGGCTTGTAGATATGAAGCCTTCGTTGGTGACTTCATTGAAGAGGCGGTCGCTGTGGGGACCGGTCGGAAGGACCAGTCGCAAGTTGGTTGCGGAGAGTGGCTCTGGGCAACGACTGGCTTGCAGTGGCAGCCGCCGGTGAGAATCGAAGGGATGAGATAGGTGATGTTGCGACAGGGGAGGTCGCTGGTGTTTGTCGGCGAGGTGAACGGACGGGAGGTAGTCCCGCTGCTGCGTTGAGAGCGGCTAGGAGGTCGTGTGAGACTAGCATAACCGTCTAGTTGTCTGTCGCCGATGTTCTCTGTACGGAGGAGGCCGACACAGAGTGTGTTCTCGCAGCAGAGGAGGAGATGCCCCCGCTTTGCTCGTATCGTTGCACTAAAGTGGGAACAATAGAGCCTCTCCGTGATGGCGGCGACTGCGTCGGGCTGGCAGTCGGGCTGGGAGGAGAAGGAGATGCGGCGACAGCCAGGTAGGTTGGCTTGGCCATCGCTGGTAGTAGTTTGGCAGTGGTTGGTTTGACTGAGGCCGCAGTGGCCTGAGGCACGAATACGGAAGTTGGGCGACGTGCGTCGCGCATAAATGGAGCTTGTCCGGTGGACAAACTCCTGGCCAGAGCCCTTGTAAATGGGCGTGTTGCATGTGGAGGAGATGTCGGAGCGCGGAGGTTGACCGGAGATGCGGCTGTTGGTCCGCGGGCTCCGGTGGTTGAGCCTGCTGTCGCGGTGGGGCACGGTTGAGCAGAGCTCGAGGAGGCAGTCTGTTTGCCTCTGTTGTTGTTGTTGTTGTTGTTGCCGTTGTTGCCGTTGTTGGCCATGGCTGTGGTTGGAAATTTTTTTTTTTGGACGGAGAAGGAGATGAGAGGTAGGAAAGGTCCCACCGGGTATGCTAAATCTGTTTCACCGAAAATCTACCGGTCCGCGAAGAGGCACGACCGAGAGGATAAATCGATTACTTTAGAATAATTTGTGTTACAGGTTGTGGTGTAAATATCAGAAATTGCGAGTACAATCTCCTATGCTTCCTCTGATTCAATCTCCGTGTGAATTTGGTGAAGTCGAAGCCTCTGCGAACGAACAAATGTCGAACTTAAGTTGTAGGAACGAGTGTGCACGACCTGTTGTGGCTTTGGTCGGTCGGACGGAGGTATTTGTGCTCCGTGTGTATCGACTTATGACGTTGCCGACGATCGTGTAGAGCTGCTCCGGTTGAACTGTCGGAACGACGAACAATGAAATGCTTGGCTTCGTTGTCTCAGAAGAACCTCTGTAAGTACGAGAGCTTCTCCTCCGAGAAGGGATTTGAGTCCTTCGGTTTGGAAGAGTGTTCTTTTACTTGTCGGTATTTGGGAATTGATTTCTTCACCCCTATGGACAGGGAACTTCCGGCTATTTGTAGCTGGTCTGTATGGTCGTTGAGAGGAGTTGCCTTGGAATGGGGATCGTGATCCTCATTCTGCAGTAATATTGAGGAAGACGAGGGAGAGAGAGAGACTAGGATCGTGGCCTTGTTTTCGCTCCTTCGGTTGGAGACTGAGTGGTGGGCTGACGATGCATGCTGACGAACGCTGACTCGACAATTCTTTGCTGACAAGGTGCCGACTGTGCTGGTGACGTGGCGACGCGGCTGGACTTCGTAGTGGGTTGCCGCGACGAACCTTGAAGACGATTAAAGCCTACCCATGATCGTTGTTTGATGGACCGATGGGTTGTTGGGCTTATCGAATTTGGCCACGCACATTTTGATGCGTACAGGTATGTAAACGAGTACAATAGGGGGACCGAAAAATACGTGTCCGATGTACAGTGTACAAAATAATTTGAGGGGTAATTTGATAATTTTTAGGTGATTGTGTGGGGTGCGACTTCTAGAACTCCTTTGATTTGATCTCCAAATAAGTACAAACGATCTCCGATTTAGACACGAACAATCAACGTATGCCTTCTTCACGAACGAATGAAATGAACTTGAATTTCGCCTAAGCTTGACGGAAAACTTGGTATTCCAATTGGCTCACGGCAATTTGATTTGCGAGACAGCGGCAGGGATGCTTGTTGCTCTCTCAGATTTGGGGTGGTGATTTGGGATGTTAGGAAATTTGGACGTACGCTCTTGAACTTTTGATCTTCGGTCTTTTGGCCGTATGTCTGTCTGTCCGGATCTTTTTTTTCTGATCCGTCTTGAGCCTCTGAATTTATAGGTTTATTTAAGCTTTAACGGTGTTGACCTGATTTGTTGGAGTGGTTGTAACTTATCTCGACCATTTCGTAACGTCTCCTTGAATTATGGGCATGTCTTAGACTGAGGCAAAGGCCATGTGTCATCCTTGTCGGCTACTGATGTGGCCACTTTGAATGACATGTCGCCCATGTAAGCTGCTGACGTAGCAACTGAGATCTCGGCCGTTGATTTGTTGAAGCTTGATCGACGGCTTAATTTCATCGGTCTGACTGGGGTCAGTCTTTGACTTGTTGACCCGGGTTGTACGGTGCTGATTTGGACCGTAAGTGTCGAACTGGACAAAATTGATTCTTACAGATGCCCCCTTCAAAATGTGCACATTAAGTGTACGATTTGAGAATTTACACTAGGAATGTGTACATTTTGAAGATCTCCCCTCTTTTTTTTTTTTTTTTTTTTTTTTGTGGGTCCACTGGCAAGTGGGCTTGGGCCATTGCAGGCTTGGGCTTACGTCAGGTTTGGGCCCGCTGCAGACGTTTTTAACTTGATGGGGCGACTTGCTTTGGACTTTTTGTTTGGGCCTGAGCTCATGAATCTGGGCTGAGCCGATCCGAGTTGAGTCAACCGGTTCGAATTGGGTTGTGTAGACTGGTCCAAGCGGGTCGGTCTGGGTCGAGTCTGGTTGGCTGACCCGAGTTGAGTTGGCTGGGTGTCTTTCTTTACCTGCTGAGTTGTGACTCAGTTTCCTCCACGTGGGGATTTTCTCCTTGATTTCCTATCTTCATTCAAATTATGAATAGAGGATAAGGGTAATCAGGGGATTTTAGGGTTTAGGGTTCTATAAATAGAACCTCGTTAAGCATGCCAGCCATTAATTGCTTTTGCTCCCCGATTTTGACTTCGACATTCTGCACGTTTGCTTCTTTTCTCTTTGCTTTCTTTCTCTGACGTCTGCGCCCGCGTTTGTTTCCTTCGACCGTGACATCACAGAGGTAAGCTTTTCAGTCTTTTGTCTTCTTGTTGCCCAACTTTACTCACGTGTGCTTTCGTTTCGTTTCACTACGGAGACATCGTTAGGAGGGGGAGTTTGACTGGTTCAGTAAACTTTGGTGCGGTGAAATTTTGTTCACCGTTTTCTGAAGCTTGCTACCAGCCGTCGTCGTTGTCTCTTTTCCTGAATGTCGATGCGAGACTCTGCTTTTGAAAATTGTGAAATGTATTGATTTCTTCCTTCAATCTCGTGTTGATCGCTTTGTTGATGTATTGGCTAACTTTATCTTCCATTGATTTTGATCTTCTTCACCTCGGCGTTCCTGGAGAATTTGAGGAGGTTTGACGCAGCGAAACCCGGTTCGTCGGAATTTAGTCCGTCGTTACCGTGGTTCCTCTGCTCAGACCTCTGATTTGAACTCCATCTTCACTCTGGATTTCACCGCAATTTGTTTATTCTTCGCGATTTTTGCATCTTTGAGGCGCTTGCTTTGGCAAGGCCTAGTTCGATGGAATCTCAGTCCATCGCTTACTTCGGCTTCGTCGGGGAAGCTTTGATTTTACTTTGAACTATAACGTCGGGAGTCTTCAAAAAATTTTCTTATGACTGCGGCGGCGTTCTCGGCGATTGAGAAGCTTGATTTGGTGGAGCCTGGTTTGGTAGGATTTTGGTCCATCGTTTACTTCAGCTTCATCCTTTCGAGCTTCGATTTGGCCTTCGCGACGCCGGAGAAGGGGGCGGAACGGCCGCAAGGGACGTCGTCGTGTCGTTTATCGGCGACGGCGTCCTTTGCTTCGCTGAAACGAAGAAAAGGAGACGAGCCACGGAGCCTCGCGAGGGCGAGGCTTCGGCACATCGAGTCGGGACTCCGGGTCTTCGGGGTCCGTGTGTCGGGGTCCGGTTGAGTTGCCGGTTTTAGAAGCCGGATTTTAGGGTTTCGGTTAGGGACCCGACCGCGGCGGTTCCGCGTGTCGGATTTGTAGGGTCCGCGTACGGGACCCGACTACTTCATCTTCTTCGTTGAAACCCTAATTTTGATTTTTTCTGCGATTTCGCCTCTTCTGGCTTCATTCTTGGCGGGAACGCCGATCTCTCGCCGTAATTATCGCCGGAGAGTTTCCTTTGCTAATTCGGTCTGTTTTGTCTTCGTTTCTCCGTGGCTTTTTAACGCCGCTGCGTTTTTCTGTCGCCGGTTGGCGTCGATGCTGCACCTATCTTTGTTGGTGTCGTATGGCGAGGCGGCTGGCGGCGTCTCTGATTTCGTTGGCGCGCGGGCGACTCCGTTGGGCGGTGTTCCTCGACTCGCGTGAAATCCCTAAGTTCGGGACTTGGGGAAGTTCTGGTTTTGTCGAAGTCGCGACTTCGGTCGCGACTTGGGGTCGAATTTTTTTTTTTTTTTTTTTTTTTGTCTATCGAACTTTAAGATAACTTAATGAAAATTTCCATTAAGTAACTTAACTCGATTGAATGATTTAAAAAATGTAACTTTCCGAGCCTAAGCCTGGCCTTTGACTAGGCATGACTTCGACTTTCCCTCCGGGCCTTTGATTAGGCGGAACCTCGACTCCCAGCCTTTGATTAGGCAGATCGATATCCGGGCCTTTGATTAGGCAGATCGATATTCGGGCCTTTGATTAGGCAGATCAATATCCGGGCCTTTAACTAGGCAGATCGATATCCGGGCCTTTGACTAGGCAGATCGATATCCGGGCCTTTGACTAGGCAGATCGATATCCGGGCCTTTGATTAGGCAGATCGATATCCGGGCCTTTGATTAGGCAGATCGATATCCGGGCCTTTGACTAGGCAGATCGATATCCGGGCCTTTAACTAGGCAAATCGATATTCGGGCCTTTGACTAGGCAGATTGATATTCGGGCCTTTGACTAGGCAGATCGATATTCGGGCCTTTGACTAGGCAGATCGATTTCCCCGCCTTTGACTGGGCAATCCCTTAATTAAAAATTAAGACTTAGCCAATTTAGGCCAATTTAGCCTTAATTAAAAACTAAGGACTTAAACCAAATTTCATGACGGATTTTCCAATTCTGCCGATTCTCTGACTTAGCCGAAATTGGATTTTCTGCTTTTTCTGGTGCGGTCGCGCTGAATTGGCGTGGTCACGCCACTTCTGGATTTTTGGGTCCTGCCGGAGTCTGAACTTGAAGAAATTTTCTGAATTTTGGCGCGGTTGCGCCGAATTGTGTTTTAATTTGGTGCGGTCGCGCCACTTTTGAACTTGATGATTTTTTTTTCTGACTTTTGGCGCGATTGCGCCGAATTGTGTCTTAATTTGGCACGGTCGCGCCACTTTTGAACTTGATGATTTTTTTTCTGACTTTTAGCGCGGTCGCGCCAATTTGTGCTTTAACTTGGCGCGGTCGCGCCACTTCTGAACTTTGATTTTTTTGACCTTTGGCGCGGTCGCGCCAAATTGTGCTTTAACTTGGCACGGTCGCGCCACTTCTGAGTGAACTTGTAGAATTTTGCCTGATTTGCTGATTTTGCCGGAGATTGTGAATTTGATCTGACCCTTGAATTTTGATTTCAGATGGCTGTTCCTTCAGTAACTTTGGTCGGTGGACTGAGGGCATTTGACCACACCGTGGTTCCATCTCAGCTTGCGTTTGACCACACTGTTGGCTCCATCTCGGCTTTGTTGATGGCATTGACTTCATCTCGACCCATTTGGGTCGGGTCGAACTTTGAACGGACAGACTGCTCTTTTTGATGAACGAACAAATTTCTTAATGAACTCTTTTCTTTTTTTTTTTTTTTTTTTTATGATCGCTTTTTTTGTCATGACTTTTTTTTTTTTTGGGGATCGCTCTTTTTTTTTGATTGTTCTTTTTTTTGTTTTTTTTTTTTTTGACCGCTTTTTTTTGTCATTTTTTTTTTGTTTGGCGGCTACTTTTTTCGCGCTTTTTTTTTTTTTTTTTTTGGTTCGTCCATTAAGTTGCCGGTCGTGAAGCTTCTTTCCTGCATTCGGCTTGGTCGCCGAGCACGTAGCTCCTGTTTTGATCGCATCCGGCTTGATCATCATGTGATGTTTGGTTGCGTCCATCTTTGTTTTTGGTCGCGAGATTTTTTTTGAACAGGGCTCGACTCGGTCGTTGGGCGCAGATTTTGTTGTGTCCAACTTGGTCACCGGGTGCGAAGTTTTGCGATCGTCTTGGTTGCTGGGCGCACTGCTTTGGTGCAGCGCTCGGCTCGGTCGCCGAGTGCTGTAACTTTTCTTTCGGTCGAGCTTGCTGGTCGTTTCTTCAAGAGACTTGTTCTGCGAAGATATGTTGTCTGTGCGTAATGGTGCGGCAATTCTGGAAAGGCAAAATAGCCCCTCACATGCTTTCACCAGATGTATTGCACAGCGGAAGATAAAGCTCAGGAAGCCTTGGATGCATTGTCTTGCAACCTGGAGACTGCTGAGATTACTTTGGATGACGTTGTTGAAGATCTTTCCCGGGGCGAGCTCGATCATGAGGATGCTCGCGAACACTTGGAGTTGGCCAAGGAACAGTTCGAGTCGATGAAGATGAGGATTGTGTAGTTTGCCACCCAAGTCGAGCAGATCCAAGAGAGTGTGATTTGAAGAAGGCCATCATTTAAGCTGAGCAGAAGGTAGCGGAGGTCCTTGCCAGGCCTACTCTCCGTTGAGGAGGCAACTCTTCTGTCGTTGAAGACTGATTTTGCGAAGTCGCAGCAGGAGATAGCAAAGTACCTTTAATCGCTGCTTTTTCTTTTCGTCTTTTCTTTTTCCTTTCGATTTGTAGAACCTCTTTTTCTTTCATGTGATTGAATTTTGGCTCATTGATTTGTAAACTTTGCATTTGGAATACAAATATTGTTATGGGTAGAATTTTTTGAGAAATTTACCGTTTATGGCTAAGAGTCTTCTTCCTTTGGGAGTGACCAATTTGTACGCGTCGTTAGTGTAGACTTCTTGAACGACGAATGGTCCTTCCCACTTAGGTGCGAATTTTCCCCCATCTCTGCTTGTGGCCATGATCGGTCTGCGCACGGCTAAGACAAGATCTCCTTTTTGAAAAGAACGCAACTTAACTTTTTTGTTGAATGCGCGAGTGAGACGAGCTTGGTAGCATTCAAGCCTTTGCTGTGCTTCCAAGCGTTTTTCGTCGAGGGATTCTAACTCTTGCAGGCGGAGTCGGACATTTTCCTCTTCCATGAGTCCTTCTCGAAGAGCAACTCGCAGCGATGGAATTTGAATTTCCAGTGGGATCACGGCTTCCACGCCGTAAACTAGCGAGTACGGGGTTGACTCTGTTGGCGTTCGGAACGTAATCCTGTATGCCCACAGTGCTTCTCCGAGCATTTCGTGCCAGTCTTTCTTATTCCCTACGACTGTCTTCTTTAAGATTTTGCACAAGGTCTTGTTAAAGGCTTCTGCTAAGACGTTTGCGGCAGGGTTGTACGCAGTGGACGTCCTTTGTCGGATGCCTAATTTCTCACAGAAATTATCCATGGTCTTGTTACGGAACGGGGTGCCGTTATCGGTCATGATGTATCTTGGAACACCATACCGATACACGATTTGTGTCCGAATGAAATCGACCACGGTGGCAGCTTTGATTTCTTTGTAAGCTGTCGCTTCTGCCCACTTAGAGAAATAGTCAGTGGCGGCCATTATGTACTGGTGACTTGATGATGATTTCGGGGTGATTGGACCTATGATGTCCATTCCCCAGGCTTCAAATGGCCAGGAGGCCACCGTCGGATGTAAAAAGCTGGGAGGTTGGTGGATGTAATTGGCGTGTAATTGACATGTCGTGCAGTGTCTTGCCAATTCTATCGCGTCCCGCAGCATGGTAGGCCAATAATAGCCTAACTGTTTGACTTGGAGATGCAGTTTGGGGCCCGCTTGATTAGCACCGCAGATTCCTCCATGTGCTTCGGATAGGAGAACTTGCCCTTCTTCTTTGGAGACACATCTAAGTAGAATACCGTCGTAGGATCGGCGATACAGTGTGTTGTTGAACAAACAGAATTTGGGCGCAACTCTTCGTACGTACGCCCGAGCTTTCAGTTCCTGGGGAAGTTTCTTGTGTTCTAAGTAATCAAGGAATTGTTGACGTCAATCTTCTTCCTCAATTACGTAGACCGAAACCAGATTAATTTCTTCTTCCCCTGAGAATTTCTCTAAGGTCGGCACCACCCATCTTTCGCATATTGGGATGCGCTCAGGCCTTGCGTCGAACTGTGCCAAACTTGCGGCAATTCCTGCCAAGGCATCAACTTGGCTATTGTTGGCTCGCGGCACATGACCTAGGGTCACGTTTGGGATTTTCTCCAGTAACCTTTGCGCCTCTTTTTGGAAGGGCACGAGTTCATTTTTTCGGACTTCGAATTCTCCGATTAGTTGTTTGATCACTAGAGCCGAGTCGCCGAAGATTTCCAGCTGGCTTAAGCCCATTTCGATAGCCATCCCTAAACCAAGGATTATGGCTTGGTATTCTGCCTCATTGTTTGTGCAGCAGTGAGACAAGATAAAGGAGTACGGCATTAAGTCGTCGTTTGGAGACATGAAAAGGACGCCAGCGCCTGCTCCATTTTTTCGTGCGGCGCCATCGAAGTACATCATCCATGGGGGCAATACTTCAATGTAAAAGACTTCTTCATCGGGCAGATTTTCACTTCCCTCCCATTCTGCCGGGATGGGATGATCGGCTAGGAAATTTGCAAATCCTTGTCCTTTTATGGCTTTCTGTGGGATGAAGTTGATCTCAAACTCGAAAAGCAACAGGGCCCACTAGGCTAACCGTCCAGAGAGCATAGGTCTGGACATGATGAATTTGAGGGGATCTGCCCGAGAGATCAGGTTTGTGGAGTGGCGAGCAGATAGTGTCTCAGATTCTGGATAGCGAAGATGAGTGTGAGGGCACGTCTTTTCAATCGGGGAGTAGTTGAGTTCAGTCCCGACCATTGTGCGGCTCAAGTAATACAGCGGCCGTTCTTTTCCTTGGTCATCATTTTGGGCAAGGAGGGCACCCAGAGAGTTCTCTTGGGCCGTGATGTACAAGAGAAGTGGCTTTCCCGAAGTCAGAGCCATCAGAACTGGTGGCTTCATCAGGTAGTCTTTGATATTTTGAAATGCCCGTCGGCAAGATTCATCCCATTCGAAGGGTGTATCATTCTTCATGAGATGGCTGAAGGGTTGACATCTTTCGGCCAAATTTGAGATGAACCGCCGAATGTAAGCCAGATGCCCCTGAAGGCTTTTTTAATTCTGACAAAGTCTTTGGTTCGGGCATTTGTTGAATGGCATCGATCTTGGTCTGGTCGATTTTGATGCCCCTGTGTCTGACTACGAATCCGAGGAATTTCCCGGATGAAACCCCAAAGGCACACTTGAGCGGGTTCATCTTCAACTGGTACCGTTGCAGCCGTTCGAAGACAGCTCGCCTTTGATAAGTGGCTCCTGCATTCTTCAGACCAAATGACATTACTTTGTAGCAGAAAATACCTTTTGGCGTACGAAAAGTTGTCTTTTCTTCGTCTTTTGGATCCATCTGAATTTGATTGTAACCAGAAGATCCATCCATGAAAGACAAGGCCTCATGCCCCGTTGTCGCATCAACCATTAATTCGGTGATGGGGAGCGGGAAGTCATCTTTTGGATAGGCTTTATTCAAGTCTCTAAAGTCAACGCAGACTCGAATCTGCCCATTTTTCTTCTTCACTGGTACGATGTTGGCGATCTATCTTGGGTACTTTGACCTCTCGGATGAAGTCGGCCTTGAGGAGTTGAGTCGTTACCTTCGACGGCCAAGATGTGGTGGACAGCGACTACCTCTTCCAGGTCTTTTTTCTTTGACAACATGTAAATCACCACCGGGGTGATTTTGCTGCTGTCTGCCTTTATCCTTTTGGAAGAGCTTTCCTCCATTTTCCCCAATCTTTGGGTCACAGGGACCCTTATGGGTGCCCCAAGTCTTTGGAAGACGGTTCGTTTGGGTTGCTCCTTTGATTTTCCCAACCTCAGGAATACGCTAAGTTTTTCTGTGGTCGGTAGAGCGGTGGTGTTTGGTTTAGGGTCTTCTTCTTGCCCCTTTTTCTGCCAGATTTTCGTAACTTTGCATTTATGCTCGTTACTTGGCTCTGATGGAACGTTTGGACTTCTACTTTCTTCTTGACCCAATCGAACGAATGCCGAGACTCGTGGTTCTGGGACACCGATCCGATCAAAAGCTGACGTTCGATTTCCTTCCGAGGTAGACGCCTTTCATTTGGTTGTGATTTGATTGACACTGGCCTTGCCAGAAATCACAACCGGCTCGTATTCCTGATAACCAAGCCCAGGTCGGTTGGAAGGAATTGAATAACCCTGCACCTGGAGATTTTTCTGGGTTGGTGACAGGTTCTGTGTGGCCGTCACCGATTTCTCTTGCAGTTTGTTTGAGGGAGAATCCAGATCCTGCTTTTGCCATCATCCGGTAAGCATTGGGATCAAATCCTTGTGTTCGAGTTTTAGGAATCTCGGGTGGGTTCCGCTTTTCTTCAACAACGATGCCCCGGTTGTTGAGTTTGGGCAGAGGGATAGTAGCAGCCCCTTTCAAGGCTTTCAGTTTCTCTGCTGGCTCTTCTCGGTTGCAAGTGGCGAAAGGAGATTCGCCTTTCTTCCTTCTTGATTGAGGAACGTACCTGAGAATTGGTTCCTCAGTCTGCCCCTTAGGGTTAACCCGTTCATCTTTGACAGCTTTTGGGGGAATTGCTTTACTCGAAGTAACACCTTTTTCTTCTGAGTAATATTTGGCGTCTGCAAAGGAAGCCTCTGCCTCTGTGAAGGGGCATTCATCAGCGAACACCGTCTTTTCCTCTCCATCTTGATAATATTTGAAGCATTGATGGAGAGTCGAGGGAACGACTCTGTTGTTGTGCAACCAGGGCCTCCCGAGCAGCACATTGTAAGAGGTGCGAGCGTCGATTACGTGGAACAACACATGGGAAGTCATATCCCAGATTAGTAGTTCCAATTTGATCGTCCCCAACGCTCGCTGTCCTTCTTGATTGAAGCCTTGAATCATCAGCGAACTGGCTTGGAGGTCGTTGGCAACTAACCCGACATTTTTCAAAGTCTGGATTGGTAGAATATTTACTGCTGACCCGCTGTCCAGAAGTATGCGGTTGATCCACCGATCCTTCATAGCTCCGGAAACGAACAAAGGCCTATTATGAGACCTTTCTCCGAGCAGCATGTCGGATTCCTTGAAGGAAATGGAAGTTGAGTGAACCTCCTTAATTTGTGGTAGTTTTGCTGGATGCTCTTCCTTCAATGTGTTGGGAGATAAACCAACTTTTGGCTCATCGTGCCTGCGCATCCTCAATTGCTCTACTCCGGCATGCCAGTCGTCTTTGGCCGCAATGAACTTGATGAGAGCTTGCCTAGATCTGATTGGCAGATCTAAGTCATCATGTACAGCATTTGTGATTGACAAGTCCTGTAAGCATGTGTGAATATCGTCGGCAGACCCCATCGGAGCCTTCCCTTCGCGCCTTTGCTCGACCACTTGGGGTGAACAAGTGGCTACCAGTGTAGAAGTTGGCGCCAGGAATTCTGACGGGAAGAAATCAGCCACAGTGATTGGCCTTGGCTTCTTTTGATAGATCTCTTCGACTTTGGCGGAGGCTGGTTTGCGTCCGTGCCTTCTGCCTCTTCTTTTCTTCTGGACTTTCTTTCTTTTTGGCTCTTCTTTTTCCGCCGCATACCCCTTGATGAATATTTTCACGGGGGTTTCGGGAAGCGGTTTCTTCTTGCGGGTTACCACTTCCCACCCTTCTTTGTATTTTGTGGCGGGTTGAGGTCTTGGTCGTGCAGTACACGAGATGAAGAATTTTTTGTTCGTCCTTGGATTCCTTGTTTTGATGCCGGAATTTGATTGGACGAAGATGGTGTGGGAAGCCGCCGTGTTATCGTCGATTTCCAAGATGATCCGACCTTGCGTCGCTAACTCAAGTATTCTGTCTTTTAGGACAAAACACTTTTCGGTAGGATGGCCTACCAGTCGGTGATATTTGCAATAGTTGGGATCCGAAGTTTTCCCAACATCTTCCGGCCTTTTGGCTTTTGGAAGCTGCAACTGGTTCTTTTCCAGGAGCTGTTCGAGCATACCTGGAACATCGGAGTCGGGGAAATGATAAGTTTTAGCTTGCTTATCCTTTAATGTGACCTTCTGGCGGGGTGCGCCACCATTGATCCGGTTGACGCTCGATTCCAATTACTTCCCGTACTTTGATTTTGTGTCGCCGTGATCTTTTGCGGTTCGACGACGTTGGTGGCGAGCCCTTCTTTTGCAGGAGCTTTGGACTCCTTCACGAACTTTGGCTTTTTGTCAGCCTCGATCATTGGAGCTTTCCCTTCTCCTTTCTCCTGGATAAGGATCTCCATGTTGTGCGCTTCGGTCGCCAATTCCTGGAAGTCCCTCGGCTTCCGACTCTGTAAGAAATAGACCAGAGTCCAGTTCATCCCTCGAATGCACATGTCGATGGATGTTTGCGTGGATAAGGAGGTGCTCTCCTTGCAATTGAGACTTAGATTGCGCCAGCGGTTGATGTATTCAATCACCTTCTCACCCTGGCGCTGCTTCAAATTGGTGAGTTCCACCAGTGTTACTGTTCGCTTCGTGCTGTAGAAGCGGCTAAGGAACTCGCTTTCCAGCTGTTCCCAGCTGTCGATCGATTTGGCCGGCAGCTCAATGAACCAATCGAAGGCGTTCCCTTTAAGGGATTGCCCAAATTGTTTGACGAGGAGATCACCGTCAGTTCCTGCATTGTTGTAGGTCTCAATAAAGTGGGCAACATGCTGTTTTGGGTTGCCGTCCCCACTGAATTGCTGGAATTTAGGCAGGAGGTAAGAGGTAGGCATGTGGATTGCCTGGATGCGTCGGGAGTAGGGCCTAGTGTAGGCTTGAGATCTGACTCCTTCGGCTTGTACCTTCTGCTCCACTGCGTTGGAGATCATTTCTTGCAGGGTGCCGTAGGATAGCGCCCCTGGTTCTTCAAATGAAGGTTCCCGGTTCACTGGTGGGTTTTCGTGAACCGGAGATGGAGGGATGATGGGTGATGGAGGGATAGGATTGGCGGACTGTTGGGTCCTGCCTGTCCCTCATCATTTCTGGGCTGGGAGGATGCTCCCAGACGATCTGCAATTTGTTCAAATTTTTGCAGAATTGTGGCGATCTGGAGATCCCTCTGCAGTTCTCTCTCTCTCAATTGCTCGTCCCTTTCCCTCATGGCAGCTTGGATTTCTGCCAGTTGTTCTTCCACAGTCTTGGTTTGTGTCATCATTGCCGAGACTTTGATGACTGGAGAAGTGGGGGAACGGGGACTTGGAGCGAGAGGTGCCCCAGTTGGTGTAGCTGGTTGCGGAGAAGGGATGATTTGCCTTCCTTCGAAATGAGTGATTAATGCGGGGACCCGGCTTGCCGTTGAGGGAGAGTTTCTTGCTGGGCTTGCGGTTGGACGGGCCACTGGACTGGTTGGTGGCGGAGATGTCAGAACAGCCGAATAACTCCTTGAGGGATGGACCCTTGTTGGAGAAATTATAGGGCTGGCTGGAGCTTGACCTGCCTGCGGCTGAATTTGTACAGCTGGCTGTGTGGGCAGGGATCCAGTGATAGATCTAGTAGTTGGCATTGAACGACCGATCACAGGGATCTGGGATGGGCGGATCCCTCTGGCTTGGCTGACGGCAGCAGCTGCAGTTGGTGTACGTGGACGGCGAGGGAAGGTGACCAAAGGATCGGTCATTCTTGGTGCCGGTGATGAGCTGGCTCCGGCAATTGGGGTTTTGGCAGCTGCCTTGTTGTTGTTGTTAGAACCAGCCATTTGAACTGGTAAATTGGAGGAAGAGATGAAAGGTAGAAGTGTCCCATCGGGCGTGCCAAATTTGTAAACGAGTACAATAGGCGGACCAAAAAATACGTGTCCGATGTACAGTGTACAAATTATTTGAGGGGTAATTTGGTAATTTTTAGGTGATTGTGTGGGGTGCGACTTCTAGAACTCCTTTGATTCGATCTCCAAATAAGTACAAACGATCTCCGATTTAGACACGAACAATCAATGTACGCCTTCTTCACGAACGAATGAAATGAACTTGAATTTTGCCTAAGCTTGACGAAAAATTTGGTATTTCGATTGGCTCACGGCAATTTGATTTGCGAGACAGCGGCAGGGATGCTTGTTGCTCTCTCAGATTTGGGGTGGTGATTTGGGATGTTAGGAAATTTGGACGTACGCTCTTGAACTTTTGATCTTCGGTCTTTTGGCCGTATGTCTGTCTGTCCGGATTTTTTTTCTGATCCGTCTTGAGCCTCTGAATTTATAGGTTTATTTAAACTTTAACAGTGTTGACCTGATTTGTTGGAGTGGTTGTAACTTATCTCGACCGTTTCGTAACGTCTCCTTGAATTATGGGCATGTCTTAGATTGAGGCAAAGGTCATGTGTCATCCTTGTCGGCTACTGACGTGGCCACTTTGAATGACATGTCGCCCATGTAAGCTGCTGACGTAGCAACTGAGATCTCGGCCGTTGATTTGTTGAAGCTTGATCGACGGCTTAATTTCATCGGTCTAACTGGGGTCGGTCTTTGACTTGTTGACCCGGGTTGTACGGTGCTGGTTTGGACCGTAAGTGTCGAACTGGACAAAATTGATTCTTACAAGGTAATAGGCAAAAGTTCTTTCTGTAGCGCGGTTACAAAACTTCGATAAGAAAGCTTATAAGCTACCAAAGGATCAATTGGAGACTAAGTTTTAATTATACTGATCAGATATAATGCACGTCTTGAATTAGTAATAACTTAAAATATTAGCTTACATAATATATTTTTTCCTATTAGCTTTTCAATATTCTGTCTTCTTTAGTCATTTTGTTACACGTTTCGACTAATTTAGTATTTGACAGCTTCATTTTAATTATATAGATATAGATTCTCATAAAAGGATACTGCCCACTAATAGACATTAACAAAGGATTCTCAGATATTCGGATTTCAGATGTTCTGCTAGCGGACCATATATATATATATATATATATATGTAGACATCAAAATCCAACGCAACCCAAATTTGACAAAGTCCACACAAACGACCCACCCAATAAACCATCCAAAATTTATTTCGTGTACGCTATGGACTCTCTAACAGGTCATTCATCAATTTCACCAAGAAAGCCCACCACGGGTCCAAAGATCGATTTCTCAAATCGACCGACAGACAGCAGAAATCAGAGCCACGCCAAGCTCCTCAAGCCGCTAGGCAGCCGGCTCAAAAAGTACTTCAAGCCAAGCCAAGAGGAATTCCTAGATTGACCAAGTCTGGTCGATCCCTCCGGGAGGGGAAAAAGGAAAGTTCCCTCCCCTCCTCTTACGGAAAAAGGGAGGAAAACCGGGGAGTTCCCCCAGCCTCCTCTCACTCCAACTAAAGAAGAAAAACTCAACTGAGACCCTCTTTCTGAGGATTGAGCTTCAACCAACAAGCTCACGCACTGACTATAAAAAGCCTGAGGCAAAACGCCCAAGGGGGTTGGAAAAAAGCAAGAAGTTGAAAATCAAGCAGTCGGACATCCAGAGGTTCAGAGATTCTTCACTCTCAAGCCCAAAGTTCACGAATTCTCAAGTTCGTTGGAGTACACGCAGTCTACCGAAGAAGTTGCACACGTTCACCGGTGACGTCAACACGCCGAATACACGAAACACAAATAATTCTGTCCGGACGACTATACCCGTCGTCGTTCGTGCACACTCACTCGGATGCTCAAAGTTCACCGTCGAACCGCAGAAGACAGTGACTTTACCGTCAACCACATCGGAGGTCAAATCAGAGGAAAGCTAGGAGAAAGCTAGGAGATTGCACCCGCAAAATTTCCAAATTTCTAAATTCAATTATAATTTCTCTGTTCTTTCAGTCGAATTAATCAATCGGTCGCGCCTTTCAAGGATCGGAGGTTTTTTCCGAAACAAATATATATATATATATATATATATATATATATATATATATATATATATATATATATTCCCGTGCATGAACTTGGGTATTTTCGTAAAAAAAATTATTTGTTACTTAATTGAGCCTTTGAGACAAGTTAAGTGAGCCTCTGAGACGAGTTAAGTGAGCCTTTGAGACGAATTAAGTGAGCCTTTAAGACGAGTTAAGTGAACCGTTGAAAAACCGAGTTAAACTTTGACACGAGGTGGGCACTCAGAAGTGGCCAAATCAGAAGGAGAGCGAACCTAGCTTTTGGTAGCAATGTATGAAGAAGAAGGCAGTCAAATTAAAGGTCATAACGAAAAACAGAAATAAGAGAATTATCAGATTCGGTGCTGCAGGTAAGATGCCTATTGCCTTCTTAGTATTGCTGCATGAGCGATCGATGCCCGAGTTCCACATGAGATGAGGCAGAGTAGCATGCAACACCACCCTCTACAATTTCCCTTTCTTGTCGCTTATTCATACTTGTGGTACACTCCTTACACACAAAACACGTGACGAATGGCATGCGATTCTTTTAATTTTCCGGCCTTTTATGACTTGATGCTGTGGAAAAGTAATAAGCCAAAAGTAGATGAAAGAAACAGAAAATATTCGGTACACGAGAACCTTAACAAGGGAACAAAAATTGCAGTAAAACTTTTGGCGGATACATGATGCAACCCACTTTTGCCTGTATTTGAAATATTAATGTTGCTCCTACAGAATGCAGATCACTGACACCAGCATTGACAGCTTCAAGTAATTCATACTATTTCTCGATCAGGAAATGTACAAACGAGAGTGACAGATTCGGGAACGATCTCTCCATCTGACGGCATGATAAAATTTTGCCAAAGCTTCGTTCTCAGCCTCCCTTGGCAGCAGTAAGGTTCTCTCACTTGTATACCTTGAAGAAAAATTAAAAGGATGTGCTTGGAGGGATTCCTAGGTGAAATAGCTGGTGAGACAAAATTCAGTTCAGGACATTTTTGCCTTAGCGAATAAAACTCCAGCAAATAAACCTGCATGAAATTAAGAATGCCTCGTCAGAAGTTCCGAAGCAGAAAAAAAAAAAAAAAAAAAAAAAAAAAACAAATGTTGCATTGGCAATCCAGACTAGTTGTTCAGTACCAAAGAGGATGCTAAATAAATTGGGCACGCTGAGTGGAACATTGAACATCACGATACCAGCCACAGATATAGGAATCTTATTCAAAGAACCCACCAGGCTGAAGATGAACAAGGCAAAAAGCAACTCTTTATTAGCTATGGGTAGTAGAGTATTTTGCTTGGGAGATGATGACAGAAGAAAAACAAAGAAACTAGATCATCAATAACTCCACCTGTATGTCGTGGGACTGCTTTGATTTAAAAACCAAATTGATGTAAAACTGATTGAAAGTCCAAGTAACCCGCTGACTGTCGCCACAACCCAGAACGTTGGCATCCTAATCACGTCACTGAGTACAACCCACGGGTGAGATGTTATAACAGGTAATGATATGCAGTTTTGGGTACCACACATAAACAGTTAAAAGGATGGAACAGCTTACGAGTGATACACATAATCCCATTCATTGAAGAGAAAAATCAGCAATATTGCAAAGGGCAGAGAAAGAGCATTGTTTAGCAAAGACATTGACACTTCATTGAGAGAGCCAGATACTGTTGACTGCCTAGCTTTATCCATAACTCGCCGCATTGTTAGCTGCCCAAGAAAGCAAAATCAGGATTATTTTGTGGCATGAAGGTAATGCCATATAAGACAAACTAAACTTCTCTGATGCATTCTCCTGATTACAGCAATCAGGATACAGTAAAAGAAACCAACAATGAGAAAAACAAAATAATCAATGCAAAATAAAATTAGTTTAAAAATTGGTCACTGTCTCCTGACAGACTAACAAAGTTTTGAATAATCTAGTGTATGCAAAATTTTAAACTACTGTGTCATGGTCATTCTCAAAAAATAACGTTTTAAAATTAAAAGCATACTTAATCTCCAATACACAGTGCGAAAGTTGCAATACAAGATGTGAAAATTGGTTTAAGCAGAGACAAGCAAATAGTACAGAATAAAGAAAGTAATATAACGAAAATAATCCCATAAAGTGAAAACAATTTCTCAAAAAGACCAAAAAAAAAAAAAGTAAACAACCTCAGAAAGGATTTTGTAGCTGCACAGAACACAGAAAACAAATCAAAGAAAATAAACGACAAAAACATTAGCAGCAGAACAGGGAAAAACAAGTTAAACTTACTGAATAGGCCGCTGTGAGAAAGCAATTACCAATTTGCCACGTATATCCCACAGCATCAAAAGATAGATCAGTAATCCCTCCACTTGTAGCAGATATGATCTGAAAAAAGGTTCAGCCAAATTTATCAGTTCACTTCCAATGGTAGCACATGAGAGACATTGGTGTTTGAGGGATATCCAACATGCAGTTGGTAAACGTATAGAAAGAAAATTGACCTTATTTAAAGAAACTAATTGAAAGAAGAGTAAGGTATAAACAATAGTAGCAGGAGCAAATTCATACCATTAAAAACATTGCAAGCCAAACTTTTCGATTTTGATGCTTCCTGAAAATGTAATATTCTCCAAGAGCTGTAATTATATTTGTGACATTCTTTAAAATTGTCACCATCGCAACGTTTATATACTTCAAACTGACCAATCATAACAAAAAAAAGGAAAAAATGAAAAGAAAAGGTATCAGTAAGTTTGAGTAAAACAAGAAAAGTTGAGATACCAGAGCTTACAATTTCTAATTTCGTAAAAATCAGTAATCCAAAAGGTTACCTGTACATGCCTGTTACAAGCATTCCAACAAAGATGAGATTGACAGGAACCCAAATATGAATGAGCTTCCAAGAGAACTTTTCTATGGAGACTGCTCCCAAGCACCCCAGTGCAAGAATCACTATTACACTTACTAAATTCTGCAGTATGTAAAAGTAAATGTAAAGCAATGAATGAGGACTTCCAGATTGGAGAAAGTGAAGACTAAGAGTGCATGAAAGCGAGACAATAGAAAATGGAGAAAAGCAAGGTTGGTGCATAGGGAAAATTACATTGCCCTAAAAATGAAATAAAGTATGAAATAGAGGTAATCCACGGTCCTTGAAAGATGGTAGAATTTTATCAGTGGTAATAATATGGTATGCCAAGGTACAAATATATAGTGGAATCTAAAATTTGACTAGTAATATGGTCGTGCAACCCTCTTTCACATAAATTATTCAAATGAAAAAGTAAAGTACCAGTGCTCATAAGAGGACAATATATTCTCGTTGTTTAGGCAAGAATCCAATTTACATGGATCACCTATGTTAACTCAGTAATCTGACACAACAAAGTTGTTTTATTAAAATAATATGAATATTCCTTGTCAATTCTGAATAAAATTTTCATTCAGTCCGCCCTCTGCAGGTAGGGAGAATTAGAATGGTGCCTTGTAAGCCACTGCTACAAACAAAGGCATTAGGAAACTGTAATCTAATTTTTTAGACTGGAACAAGAAAAATCTACAGGTATACTCTTGTAACTGATTAATTTTGTTAGAGCATCCATAAAGGCAATTTCCCTACCTGGTAAAGCATTAACGTAATTCCCGCACTAAAACCATAGCTGGATAGAACAACTTTGTTCAGCAATATCATACAGCAGGAAGAAATACAGTAGGCTGCTCCGGATATGAGGGGCCCAGACATTCTTTCAGATCCATGCTGCTGCTTTTCATTGTCATCAATGTGACGATTGACATCATAACTAAATTCTGCTTCTTTGAGATTTCTGCATGTAGATGAATAAAATACAAATTATTCTCCTCATCAGAATCATGTTCAACAATTATCAGACTACGTTCAGTAACTGTGAAATATCAATTGACATGGCCAAAATTTTCCATCAAGCATAAAGCTTTCAAGAAATGAAGATCCACAACTTACAAGCATCATGCATATCTAGTGTTAAAAATTATCAAAAATTGAAAGGAGCGAGAAAAGGATATTGGGACAGGTAATTTTAAGATTTACCTGTTTCTTGATGCTCTTCTTACTACATTCGTGGCAATGTTTACAACTGTAGAATTTCCTTGCTTGAGGAAACCATGGAGGATCTTATAAACTATACTATCACCTTTTCTAAAGTTTAATTCCTCTTTATCATGACAAACTCTTGGATTCTCCTGATCATGATCAATGTCTGAACCCAATTTGAAATTTACAGACATGACCATACACCTGAAAGACGAAAGTAGGTTAACGAGATAGTTCTGGCTATAACTATTGAAACTGAAGGTCACGGACACACTTAAAAGCAAAAACACTTGCAGAGCTGAACATCAACACTAAATTCGAGGAAGAAAGCAAATTTCCAGGAAGAAAACATGATCTAACTGCTTAGGAAACAATCAGTTGGTTGCAAGGATGCATAAAGCAGAGGAGTAACATAAAATAACTCAGATGACAATGACAGAATCACATAACAGTGACAGCATAAAAAAATTACTGGCATCCAATGTCCAGAAGAAAGCTTTTTATTTCCTTGCATAATTTTTTTTATAAAAAAAAAAAAGCATATAAAAAATACAAATAAGTCATATGAAATAACTTAATCTCATAATAACGAATAAGAGATCAAAAAAAAAAAAAAAAAAAAAAGGCATTCAACTATATTATAGATTAACTAAAAGACAGAAAACTAATCTTGACCTTAAACAATGAGACGTTAATAAAAAACTGAAAAGTCAGAAGATTAACCTCGAGCTCAAACAATTAATCCTGAACAAAATAAAAAGACAGAAGACTAACCTCGAGCTCAAACAACAACTTTCCCCTCGTTCCTTGGCGTTTGTTAGAAAGACAACTTAAGCAGAAACGACGATGTCAATTGGTCGAATCACTGATTTATAAACTGCCTTAAAAAATCGGATACGAGCAAAGTCAACAAACTAAACACATACGGACAAGCCATGAAGAAAAAACAGCAACAAAGACTTCTGGAAGATCAAATGACACGTGAAATGCGTCTCCGAGAACTAAATGCCACGAAAAGAGAATCGCCAATGCGATGCAATAGACAAACTAGTAGCTGAAAGTAAACGAGGGAAATGTAATAGAAGTTCATTCTCGTTTACCAATCAGATCGGTATTTCTTACCAGCGTCAAATCAATTGGAGGATCTCCAGTTGTTGCTTTGTTTTCGACGCTCCACAACAAGTAAACCCGATACACTAATAAGCGACACTTTCGCCTTTCCGGGCATAGGAAAAAGAGAACACGGAAAGAAATATTTTTAGCTACGACGGCAAAGGAGCCAACAATATAAACGATGTCTACGACAGCGGTGGAATTTCGTAATTGCGAGTCTGTGGCGAAGAGCGTCCCTACAGCTTTTAATATACGCAAAGGAGGAAACAGTGGTGGTGGATCGAAAGAGATTTTTTCTTTCGAACGGAAACCGTCGAGCATTAATGAGAGGAGCTCCAGGATCGAAGCCGCTTGATATAAAAAATTTGCTGAAGAACTTCCCGAGATCCAAAAAGTCAAATGCTCGCAATTCATTGCTTCAAGAGCTAGGAGGGTTTAGGGCTTCTGGCTAGCAGATGACGGAGATTGCAGTAAGCGGCAACCGCGTCGGGAGCTCGACCGTTGCTGCGCGCCAAATATGGCGCGAAACGTAATCTGGTGGAAGGGATCTCTGTTTGTTACGAAAGCGGAAATTACCAGCTGATAAATGACAGTTACTAGTACAGCTTTTACAAGAAAATAAAAAGTGTCCTATTTTTTATAAAACTAAATTAATTAACTCTTATACTAATGAAAAATTTTCAGAAGAGAGATTGAAGTCCTTCATTTAATAATCTTTACCTCTCCAATAGACCACTCAAGTTACTCCAGCCTAAACACTTGAACATTCTTGAGAAATAAGCGAATAAGACAGGATTCATTTAGCAAAGATTTATGCTGTATATCCTTATATATCGTCGATCGGTCTTCCTGGAACTTTATTGGAAATGAAACAGAATTTGTAGTCGTAGAATATACAGACACCAAAACGTAAAAGATGCCAACCATTCCGAGAAATCCGTGAAAGGCGCAAACGTAGTGGGGCATTTCTTTTAGATGCAAGAATGCGCTTGTACGTATCCTTCCGCCTACACAAGGCAAAAAGATTGAAACGCGTGCGCAACGTTAACCCATTACCAAGTCCGGGCACATGTGCTGTGTGAGCCTAAACAGGGAAAAGATTGCAGCTGCTTTGACGCTTCGCACATGCACTGCCCACCAAAGTTTTTATTACAATGGCAATCACCTGACGTGAACAATGGCCAAAACTTTGGTGACGTGGTCCTGCAGTACCTGAATTTGCCACAGAAGTTTTCATTTTCATTTCAAAAGGCTTGAGAATTTCACCAGCTGAAATAGCAAAAATTTTCGTATTGATAACTAATAACTAGGTGACAACTGTACAAGGGTTTGCACAACATCTCTCCATCTATTAAAAGATTTGGAGTTTACAGAAGTAATAAAATCCTATCTACGACAATAAATGATCTACTGCTGCAATGCACATGATGAATTTTGAAGAGGATCTAAACAAATAGATATGTTACAAAAGGGAGTAGAATCAAGGCTGCGTAAATTAATGGGGGGATAAAAGGCCCAGTGAACACCGACACCCAAGATATCACCACAACCAAAGGTTGCGACTGTCAACAGCCTTTACAGAAGTTGATACCAATGGCATATAACCATACACCTCCGCAAATTTGTTCACACATACCGATCTCCGTTCACTGTGACCTCCCATGCTACTGATTCCAGTGGAGCCAATCTCAAATATCTTACCTGCGTCAAGAAGAAAAGTAAATAAGAAAGATTTTCGACCAGGTCAAAAGTATGATGCACAGACAATCAGTTAACTACCTTTGACCCATATTGGAGGAGCCCTAGTTGCATTTGCAACAAGGAAAGCCATTGCAATATCTTCACAGTTCCTGGAATTCAGAATCTAAAGCACATGAAAATGTGATTTCACATTTAAATAAAAGCAAAGAAAGAAAATGAAAAAAACAAAAGATTGTTTAAACCAACTGAAATCAAACCTATTCTTTGTTATATAATCTCGGATAGAAGCAGGCATGTGATTCGTGTAAAATTCTAGATACTTCTTATGAAAAAAGGCTGCCTTGGAAAGAACCATACTATATCTACCCATCCACCAAACCGACCACCACCCTCCATATAAGTAAGACACTGAATCAACTACCTGCCAACACAAAGTTCACATTAATCATAAACTTACTTTTGGAGACTAGAGATATCAATAGAACAAATAAATAGATGTTTTGTGAAAGAAATTTTTTTGGCAGGTATCAAGACTTAAAAACTTGCATCAAGATCAAGAGGAAAGTTGCTTACGAGTGTTTTTATGTAACTAAAAAAATAATCGCACGTTTATCTCAAATTTCAGAGATATGCTTCAAGCATATTGCACCATCATGTGACATTGTTGAAATTAATGGGAAAATAAAACAAACAAGATACCAGTGAGACTCCAATATGACATAAACATGTTCAGAGAACACCGGAACGGAAACGATCAAGGAACTAAAGGCTGCTTCCAGTTGTGCATTCCTCCACAAACAAAAGGACCACCTCGGGGATGTCAACCTTGATTCCATTTGAAAAGCAAACAACCATACTATTTGTACACATTACGTAGCATCTCTATGTTATAATATTTTTGCTTTCAAGCTTTGTACAAAAAGGCTTTAACCAAATAAAAAAACAGTGACATTGGACTCCTTCAAGAAAGTTATTGAAAGGACATTTTTTTTATTTTGAGGAAACAGAAAGGATATTTCAAAGAGAAGACAAAGTGTTACCGATTTATCTAGCCAGTGCATACGAGGCACAAATCCCACCATGGCTGCAGGTGCACTTCGCCAAACATTGAAAGCAAATTCCACAGAAGTGCAAGGAAATACAACATCATCATCAATCGAAAAGACGGCTTCTGTTTTTAAATCTGGAATCTCCTTGAATCTGTTGTTTAGACTATCTTCCTTATGTATGTCAAACTTCAGTTCAACATGCTTACCACCCCTAGACTTGGACTGTACAATGTGCCTTAAGAACCTTTGAAGAGAATCAGAGGGTGGATCTGGCTCACTCCACACAATATGTATGGAATCAACACATGGACAAGTTGAGTAATGAGCAATAGATTTCTTTAGAAGATCATTTCGTTTCCATGTGTTAATCACAATGGTAAATCCAGGCCTGCATAAAACCAGATAAAAAAGTAGGTAAGACAAGAAATCACTTGGATAAAACCGTTACATGGTCATTCTTCACCAAAGAAGAACAAAGAAGGTCATTAAACAGTTCACCGTCACCACTCTAATTAGCCAAAGAAGATCATTAAGCAGTTCTCAGTCACCAATCTTATGCTAGAATGAAGAGATCTAAAGGAAGGAGGTTAGCTGTCTATTACAAGCACTCCACTTCAACAACATATCAAGGCTAATACCAAGTTAAAAACTTGAGCCTATTGTGCAAAAAGAAATTAATAGAAAAACCACCATTTTCAAGTCATTAGAGTCGTGGCCCACAAGCTAGCTAGAGCAGGTGTTTCCAAAAAATCCCCCCTTATGGGGTCCAGACATCCAGCCTTGATCTCTAAGCTAGCAGTCTCGTATTGCATCTTAAGTTGTAACCTTTTGTTGTATCTCAATGCTTCTCAAGTTTCTAATGAAAGTTATTGCCGTGGACACACACAGACACGCACAAAGGTCATAGGAGGCTAGTACAATGTAGTAAAGTTGTTCTATCAACACAGCTCCTATTCGCCATTTCAAAAAAAAAAAAAAAAAAAGTGGTTATGTCAAGGGTCAAATACATTTGGATATCTTTTTTCTTTTCTTTTATGGAACCTGACGTGGGGATAGCATAAAAAAGCTGATACAGAAGTAGATAATAAGAAGAATATATAAGCAGTTCTAACTGCCAATACAGAGGTAAAATAAAATGGTATTATATTTTGTTAATGCTATTTATGGCTAATTAAGTTTTAAATATACAAAAGCATTCCACAGTAAAAGGGTGGAAATTGTAAATAATTATGGTAGTTTTCACATACCAGTTAAGCATCTCCTTCTTCAAAATTGGTCTATTTTTTAGGAAGTTAAGAGTCGATTAGCTGTAAGAGTTTCTAGTGTTTTTAGAAATTCCTTTAGTACTCAAAAGATTATTATAAAGTCACCTCAAAAGAGATTAGGTAGTCATAAGAAAACCAGGTCAACGTTTTGAGTGTTTCACTCCACTGTTTTCTCTCATCCTCCTTTCTCTGGTTCTGTTCTGTTCTCTTCTTTCTGGTCCTAGTTCTTGTATATTTTGTATTGCTGCAATGAAGAAGTAAAAAGAAAAGGAAGGAATTCAAGGAAAGAAGAGCCCTGTAGTTTGTACCTACCATTCTTCCCATCTACTTTCTTAAATTTAAATATAAAACTATCTGAAAATAGTGCATAATCATTTATATGGCAGTTTCATTATAAAAAAATAAAATTATATGGCAGTTGTTTTTCTTTTTTGCGAGTCAGTATGAATGAAGCAGAGCAGCTAGTTAATTAATTTTCCAATATACCTTATAGTAGGCATAATCTGAAATCAAAACAGATAATATAAAATCCAAAGCCCGGTTTCA
The DNA here is from genome assembly GCA_019845555.1 of Aristolochia fimbriata. Taxonomy (NCBI): domain Eukaryota; kingdom Viridiplantae; phylum Streptophyta; class Magnoliopsida; order Piperales; family Aristolochiaceae; genus Aristolochia; species Aristolochia fimbriata. The sequence goes on along the minus strand of CM034079.1, from coordinate 28,772,351 downwards.
AACTCCAAATACTGGAGTTGATCAAGCACTTCTAAGGGGATAACATGAATTCTATCAGGAGCCAAACTGGAAGACGGTGAGAAAATCAGAAGCTAGCATTCATAAAAAGCCCAAAGCTCTCATATATTTGTCAGTAACAAATGTTCCGGGGCTGGATTTTTAGACCTTGGGTTCATGTATTACTTATTGGTATCATATCTATCTGTACTATGCTGAACTACTACTTGAACAGACTTTTTTTTTTTTTTTTTTTTTTTTTTTTTTTTGCAGATAATCTGAAGTGTTTTAACCTTTTAATCGTAGAAGTTTCAGTGAAAGTTCTCGTAGTTGCAGCTTACCTAATAGCATTTATATTTTTCTAAAAGCTTAAATCCTGAAGAACCACTTTCATCAAAATTGACTGACTCTTGGCGTCATTAGCAAGGAGCTCTTCGTCTGATTCAATAATTTAAACAATATTTTCAACAACAAGAAAGCTTAAGAAATAATTCTTGAGAAGTTAAACTGAGGAAGCGACAATATGAGATCAAGAAAATTAAAAAATTAAAAAAAAACAGAAAGATTTTCAGAAAAGTCTTATAGCTATCAACCGACATATCGACGAGCTATAATTGGTAATTGAAAAACCTGCAGTCTAGCTCTTTAAATATGGCACGACGAAAGTGGTTCGACAACCAAATTTTTTGAAAAGTTGACCTTTGGGTGAAGATTACTTTGCTCAAGGAAGCTAATAGAAAGCACACCTCTAAGAAGTACGAATGCTGTTTACGAGCTGACTTAACATAATTAGCAACCAATAAATGCGATAATAAGCTAAGAACGAGTAGCTGTTGAGAAGAATAGTCATTGTAGGAGTTTTGTGCTAGTGAAAGTAAAAATTCAGAGGTTATTTCTTCAGATCTAGGGTAGCAATTTCGAAATCGACTTCCGGAGCACCTGAAAGCTCCTAGTGTTTGAGAATTACGTCCAATCTAAGAAGGAAATCTCAAGCCAAGTTGAGCTGAACGCGAAAAGGCAGGCAAACACAGCTAGATGTAGGGTAAATTAGTTATAGAGAGAAGAGTATTTTTTTTTAAAAAAAAAAGGAAATTAGAGTGCATACCTGGGGGAAGACGATCCAGTGTGAGTGTGACGATGCCGCCATCCCATAAAAGAAGCGGCCCGACCGGCAATGATGAAGAAGGTGAAGGCGATGCAACAGGTGAGTAAGAGCTTGATCTTGACAGAGCCGGCGGAGATGAGAAGCTGGCGGAATCTCTGCAGAAACCGACGGCTATAAAGACTCCCTCTCATCAGAGCCAGCACCGATTCGTGGCGAGCAGCAGGGTATGTTGAGCAGGCATTTCTCAGGGGCGGCGAGCTCCCGTCGATTGGGATCGCACCGAGGGACGCCCCATGGAGACTGGGGGAAACGCGGGAGTCGGGAGTCGGGAGTCGTCGTTGGTTGGTCCGTTCGTACGCTGGCCTCTTTCACTCGTTTCGTTGCTTTCTTCTGCTCCTCCGTAGACAACGTCGGCCTGATTCCTTTCCTCCCGGCTCCCGATTCCCAATCCCAGCTCCCTGCCCGGCTGCTGCCCCCCTCCTCCGGTCCTCCCGAACCAAATTCCAAAGTTCCTAACCCAGAGAACGTTCAAACCCCTGCCGACCCAATCGACGGACCGACCCGCTCCTCGTCTCTTCCTAGCTAGAGTAAGAGTTAAGACAGCCCTCCGCGCGCCGACGAAGTCACGAAGACGACGATAGAAGAAGAATCCGACTGAACCGGATCGGAGGTTCGAGGACTCGAGACCCGAGCGAGGAAAATCGAGCGGGCAGGGGAAGGCAGAAGTAGTAACGCGGTGGGTCCGGGGGAAAGAAAACGATCTGAAGATTCTAAACATGTTAATTGTTAACTTAGTTAAGCCCTCGAGACGTGGCATCGTCGAGTAACACGGACTTCATAATGCGGAATAAAATTAAATTATTCTATAATAATAATAATAATAAATTAATAATAATACGAAAAGTCAAAATAATGAAAAAAAGGACGATTTTAACAGTTTGGTGTTATTCGGAAGTTTGGTTTCATTCGGAAGCTACAAAGAGCGGAGACATGCCGTGATTCCATGCACTCTTAGGAATGTATACCTGGCAGCACCTTACTACTCACTCCTAGGAGATGAGAGTTTTCAAAGCGTCTTATCTAATATTAGTCTCAATTTCTTAAAGGTACTGTTGCTGCTGTTCCTGATTGAAACATTCATCTATATGCTTTCGAATTATATTTTTCATTTTTTTTTAAAAAAAAAAAAAAAAAAAATATTTTTAAACTCTAGTATTAAGTGCCTTTCTAGTTGACCTCCGACTTAAGTTGATATTTTTATCATTCATATTTATTTATTTATTTATTTATTTATTTATTTATTATTTATTTATTTATTAGTATGATTTTGATGGAAATGATGGAGAACTTGCGGCCGGTCATGTAATGAACTGGACGTGGGTCCGGATATATTATAGTCAGTGACGGCAACCTCTTATCCTGAGTTATTTGACTTGGTCCACACCAAAGTTTCACGACCGAGTCCAACTCGGACTTTTCAGGCTTCCTTACCAAGTTGGGCTGACCTGAACTCAACCCATATTTCTCTTACAAATAAGTAATAAATATAAATTTATACATAATAAGTATCAAGTGAGAACACGTGGAAATAAGTTCATATAAGCTTAATTAGTTGCACCAAATCTCCTGTTTAACTCTCCAAATTAAATGAAAGGACTTCAATTTTATTTGATAACGTTTTATTCATAATGAAGTTTATTGAATTTTTTGTTAGATTTTATTAATTTTAATTAATAGGATGAAATATATAGTATTGTTGTAAACTCTAATGACGAAGTAGATAGCAAATAAATAAACCACAAAAATAATCATTTTTTCATTTTTAATTTACAAACAATAAATTACTCGTGAGTATGTCCCGGACAAGGTATCGTGAGAAGTATGCATTATGTAATGCTACTTTTTTAGGTTACTACTTTAAAAGTCCACCATCCTGTCATAAAAAAAAATAGAACAAGCTGTAAAAAACCAAAAGATTAAACTATATTACATCTGGTAACTTTGCCTTTATACATACAGATGACTTATAATATCGACCTAAGTCTTCTTAAACGATTTGTATCACGGAGGGAGGACGACTCGGTCTAATTCGAGATGACTCCGGTGTTATAGTATGTAATTATATGTATTATTTAAGGGTATATTTGTAATTTAATCTTTGCATACATATGTATTTAAACACATTCCAATCAATGAAAGGTAAGTTCGGTTTTTATCAAAATTACATGTTATCAAAGCTACCCTTTTTTTGGGATTATTGTGTGACTCGGTCAGACTCGGTCACGAATAAGCCGAACTCGCTCCGACTCGGCTTCATTTTGATTCACTCAGTTTAACTAGCTTCTAGAACGGGCAAGTTTGAACGAGTCAACTCGGCGTGACTCGTTCTTCTTCAACTTGTTGCTAGGGTTTTTGGGTTTTGCGATGGTGTGATTTTGGCGCTTCGGGCTTCAATCGTCGGAAGTGAAACCTTATGTCAAACCGACAAGCGTCGAAACAACGAGCTCCATCAAATCGCTTTGATATTTTGGCGGATTTGAGCCTTAGATGTTTCGATTACTGGTTATTCGTGGTTGTCGTCTTAGATTCTGCTCGGATGTCAATTTTTTTTTTTTTTTTTCAATGGTCAATACAGTTAAAAGTATACAAATTGTTCCAGTTAAACTGAACAATTCCAATTACGTTCATTGGGCGTCTCTCATGCATAATTTTCTCAAAGGTCAAAATTTATAGAAGTACGTAACGGGTGAGTACAAACTTCCTATTGCTACTGTAGATGCCTCTTCTACTAAAGCTATAGAGTAATGGGAAATTAATAACTCTACAACAGTTACCCTGCTAGCCAGTGCGATGTCACCATATATTAGTCTACAAGTAGGCAAATTTGAACTTGCGACTATTGCTTGGTCATTTATGGATAAATGTTACATGGGTACGAACTTTGCACAACAATACAAATTAGAGATGGACATTCGATCCTTGAGCCAAGGGCCTTCACAGTCGGCTTTTTATTTTTATGCAAATATGTCATTGTTATGGGATAAATTGGCAGTCATGGATCACACGTTTGAATGGAAGCAAGATGCTTTGGTGTTTCAACAATATATTGATAAAAGTTTATTAGTCCAGTTTTTTATGGCACTTTGAGATGACTTTGAGTCTGTGCACTCCATGCTTCATTGGAGTCCCCTTCCCTCAGTTGAAAATGCACTCTTTGAATTGCTATCTAAGGAGACTCGACGACTCATTGGAGGACCTCTTAATCTATCCCAAAGTGACACTAATATTATTTTTGTTATTGTTCATCTACGTGCCTCCACTTCTGTTGAGACCAAGTCTGGTCAATCCTGAGACATGACTGATGTAAAATGCAATTATTGTAAAGAGGTTGGTCATATGAAGTTCACTTGCCTTAAACTACAGAAGCCTCCGACCAACAGTTCTACATGTCGCGTTACAGCCGCCTCTGTCTCTGATGTGCCATCCGGTGTCAAACCGACATCCAACTCTCTTTTAACTGCTTTGGATATTCAGGAGATGATTAACTAGTCTCTTGCAGGTCTTGGACAAGGTGCTAATTCGACTTTAGTTTTGTCTACCCATTCAGATAAGTCCTTGTGGATTATTGATTTCGGAGCTTCAAATCATATGTTTTCTGACATACCAGTATTTGTTTCTGCACCTTCTCTATCTTCTAAATCATTCTCACCAATTTATATTGCTGATGGGTCTCTCAACTTTTTGTCTCCCGCGTTGGTTCTATATGTACCCGATCTGACATTAATCTCTTTGATGTTTTTTATGTTCCTCACTTAACATTGAATTTACTCTCTGTTGGTTAGTTATATAATCTTGGTTTTGATGTTTTGTTCACATCTTCTGGTTGCCAGGTGCAGGATCCATCCACGGGGAAGGTTCTTAGAATAGGGCGTAAAGTGGGCAAACTGTTCGAACTTGAGTCCTTGGATATTTTGTCTCAATCTCCACTGAATTGTAGTCTGATTTTAGTTATAATTCTGAATTTTATCTTTGGCATAATCGATTAGGACATGTATCTCAGATCACCTTGTTGAAGTTAATATCAAAATGTCAATTAGGTTAAGTTTCTTTTGCGCCTTTATATTGTCTTAGTTGTAAGTTTGGAAAACATATTGCTTTGTATTCATTATGTTATTTTGTATTCATTATGTTATTTTGGGACCTGGTCCTATTTCTACCATGGGTGGCTCTATTTATTATGTGTTATTTATTGATGATTTTTCTTAATTTGTGTGGATATACTTGTTACAGTGTTGTTCTGCTTTTTATAACACGTATGTTGAGTTTTCCACCATGGGTACACTTAGTTTTCCAAGACTATAAAGATTTTCTGATTCGACTCTAGGGTGAATATGTTTTGCAATGATTTTGTGATCTTTTGAAGAGTCACGGGTCGTTGTAACAACTTTCGTGTTCATATACTCCACAACAAAATGGAGTTGTTGGACGTGAACATAAACATATTATTGAAACTACACGTCCACTTCTATTGTCGTCTTCTGTTCCCAAACAGTTTTGGGGTGAAGTAGTTCTCACTTCTGTTTACATTATCAATCATTTACCCTCACCTGTTTTAACGGGTAGTACACCATTTGTATCTCTCTATGGTGTCTCGCCTGATTACTCCTCTCCGGGTATTTGGTTCCACATGTTTTGCCATGTATGTTTTTCTTGGATATGGTATTCAATAGAAACACTTTCAGTGCTTTGATCCTACGACAAATAAATTGTCTCCCGCTATGTTGCCTAGGGGTGGACGTGACCCGAGCCAGCTCGCGAGTAGCTCGGGCTCGGCTCGGCTTTTGCTCAGCTCGAGCTCGTTCATAACGAGCTTGAGCCGAACTCGAACATATAAAGGAGCTCGTTTAGTCTCATGAGTCGAATTCGAGTTATATAAAGCTCAGCTCGTTGGCTCATGAGCCAGCTCAATATTATTTTTTACACAAAGCAATAACACATTTAATAACCTTTTATTTATTTTTTCATTTTTACCCACACATGAGACTATCTTAGGCATATTTTAAAGCTATTTTTAATGTCATTTCAGCCATAAAACAGGGGTAGGTTTGAATATAAAAAATTTAATCTCCCAAAAAAAGTTCTCTTGCGATTTTCGAAAACTGAGCCTGTCATTTCTTTCAAATCGTTGAACCTTCTGAGGCGACCATTAAATAACGCAGGCTACTTCCATGGTACAAACTACAAACACAAAAAAAAAAATTCTATATCTTTTATGTTATTTTTTTCTTCACAACACATCGAGCTGGCTCGAGCTCGAGCTCGAATTCGAGAAAATGGATCAAGCTCGAGTTCGAGCTATACTCTAGGCTCGTCGTCGAGCTCGAACCTGAGCTCGAGTTTCTGTTGCTTATTCTGAACCGAGCCTGAACATCACTAAGTTCGGCTCAGCTCAGCTCAAATCCACCCCTAATGTTACCTTTTGGTAAAATACTCTATTTTACTCATTGCCACAACATAAGTCTTAGTCTGACACTTCACCTGCAGGTGTATTTGATCTTGTTAGAACACATATGTGTGATTGGCTGATTATGACAAAACGCACTCTACAAGATGAGTCCTGATTGAAGTTAAAGAAAGGAAGTTTACTAACGAGTATAGAAGTGCAGTTATACATAGAATGTGTATACAAGGAAGTTGAAATACAAAAGGAAACTAGAGTGAGCTGGATTCCTTGATTACGGGAATAGACAAATGGAGACAGGACTCTGGGATAGGAGCGAAGACCCTAGGACTATAAAAAGGAGATTAAGTTGTGGGATTAGGGTTAACGTAGAAAGTATAGAGAGAGAAGGAAGGATGAGTTAAGGGGGAGTTCTTCAGCAATGATAATCGTGATATAAACGGAGTGAAGAGATTTCCCACGAGCGCTAATCAGGAGGTCGTACTGGCTTAATGTTGTTGAAGCTATTGACCATTCAAGAGTGTTCTCATCCAGAGAAGATTGTGTGCATAACATCCCTTGCTTGAGGGAACACACTAAGAGGGAGAGCCTTAGTGTGTGGGTTATCGAGAGAGCTTCTGTAGATTGTTGGAATAGGAAGCTATGAGGCTTAGAGGGCTGTGTTCAAATCCTGAGGGAGGAGAACTCATTACTATAAGTGTTATTGAATCATCACTACTGTAATACTCTCTATAGTAAACTTTGATACCCTGGGCCGAGTGCCCCGCAGAGTAGGAACTATTGGTTCCGAACTGTGAAAACAATTGCTGGTGTTCATAAGGATAATAGTTAATTTAGATTAAGTGTAGTTACATGTGAAGCACAAGGCTATTTCAATTGGTATCAGAGCAGGCTCCAAATTAGTTTGGAGAAGAAAATATCTAGAAAAGCTTTACTGAAAGAAAAAATGAGGTCATACCTGAAGGAAGGAGCCTCAAACACCAGACCACCACTACTTGATGGGTCTAATTACTCTTACTGGAAGGCAAATATACAAATATATATTAAGGCATAGGATGAGTGGGCTTGGAACACCATTGAGAAGGGATGGTTTCCACCGACGAAAGAGATTGGAGAAGGTGCTGATAAAAAGACAGTTGAAAAATTAGATACATGATGGACAGAAGAGGAAGAGAGACTTTCAAATTGCAATTCCAAGGTGTTGAATGCTATTTTTGGAGGAGTGAATGAAGAATAGTTTAGAAGAATTTCTGATTGTACCATGGCTCAAGAAGCATGGAAAATATTGGAGGTTCACTATGAAGGAACTGAGAGTGTTAGAGTGTCAAAACTGCAGCTGCTTACCACCCAGTTCGAGCTTATGCGGATGAGAGAAGATGAGTCTATATTGGAATATGAAGGCAAGATCAGGGATATAGCAAATCAATTTGCGGCTCTGGGAGATAAAATTCCTCAGAATCGACTGGTCAGAAAGGTATTACGTTCTCTCTCCTCTAAATTCAAGATGAAAAGAGTAGCTATTGAGGAGTACAAAGTCATTGACAATATGACACTGGACGAGTTGATTGGATCATTAAAAACGTTTGAAATGAATGAGGAAGCAGAAGATTCAGCAGGCAGGGGTAAAAAGGAAAGTGTGGCATTACAGTCAGTAGCGAAAGACGAATCGGTTCAATTAACTGAAAATCGTGATGTGTCAACTACTACTCTTGCAGAATTAGATGAAAAAGTGTCTCTGTTGGCAAAAGGGCTTAGTAAGTTTATCAGGAAGAACAAAAAAAAAGGCTATTTGCAAGGAGATAACAGACAAAACATTGGTGGAACTAGAACTCCTGAAGTTGTAGCAAAGAAGAAAGTTGTGGTGTGTTATGAATGTGGTATAAAAGGACATATTCAATCAGAATGTCCTACTTACTTGAGAAAGCAAAAGTCTTTTCAGTGCTGCCTGGAGCGATGATGAAAGTAGCGAGTCTGATGAAGATAAATGCAATTTTGTTGCATTTGCCGCAAAGTTTAGACAGATGTTGGGATCATTAGCACAATAAAAAAATCACCCCAGTATAACAAACAGCAAAGCGGACACAGATGATGAAGATGAAGAGATCACAGTAGAAAACATCATTCAACAATGGGATGGGGTACTTGAAAGTACAAAGATCCTGAGAGAACATATTGGTGTGCTTGAGAAAGAGAATGTTGGACTAAAGAGACAGATTGGTGAAATGAGGGAAGAATTTCAAGAACCAGATGGTAAAAGAAAAATGTTGAGGGAACTAGTCTCTTCTCTTGAAAAGGACAATCATAACATGAAACAGGAGGTTGCTGAGAAAGAAAAGGTGATATTGAAACTTGAAGAAGACCTGCGAAGATCACAAAACATTCTAAAGAAGTTTGACAAGGGAAAGCAAAAATTAGATGATATTCTGATCCAAGGAAGAAGAAGTAGTGAGAAATAGGGGCTAGGCTACTCAAAAACAGTGTATAACAAGATTCGATCTAGACAAAATAGATCATCACGGGTCCTGGTATGTCACTTTTGTGGGGCGTATGGTCATATCAGACCACACTGTTATAAGCTGTTAAGGGACTGGAGATGGAGTGGAGCTAGAATGGCTTCAAAACCTGCATCAAATTATGTATGGATAAAGAAGGAGATTAGTCTATATGCAACACATACGGCTCGAAAGACAACCTCAGACAAAATATGGTATTTTGATAGTGGATGCTCTCGACATATGACATGGAATGCAAAAAATCTGACTAATATTCATAGAGAGGATGGTGGTCAAGTGACATTTGGAGATGGTGCTAAAGGAGCAGTGATTGGAAGAGGGGTGTTAAAAGTTGATGGTTTACCAAAGTTGAAGAATGTCTTACTAGTGAATGGGTTGAAAGTAAACCTACTCAGTATCAGTCAACTATGTGATCAAAATCTGCATGTTAGGTTTACCAAAGAAGGCTGCATAATAGAAGATGATAAAAAATAGTCAGTAGCTAGAAGGGACCAGAACTGGTGATTATTGCTATAAGCTGAATATTTCACAGCACTGTAAGCACACTAGTGAAACAACTGCTCAACTATGGCACAAACGTCTTGGTCATCTACATTCAAGAGGCATGCAGAGGCTGCTTAAATATGGAGCTATACGCGGATTACCAGCTATAAGTAGTAAGGTAGAAGCTGTATGCAAAGGATGTATGGCAGGAAAATAACATCGAACACCTCATTCAGCCTTGAAGATCATCACAACACAACGACCTCTGGAACTGCTTCATATCGATATAATGAGGCCAGTTCAAACTGAAAGCGTCGCTGAAAAAAGATATGCACTAGTGTGTGTTGATGATTTTTCAAGATTTACATAGGTTGAATTCATCAAAGAAAAATCAGACACTTATAAAGTGTTTGCAAGTCTATGTAGAAGACTCATGACTGAGAAGAATGTTTCTATTGGAAAAATAGTTCGAATAAGGAGTGATCATGGTAGAGAATTTGAGAATAATCAGTTTGCCCAATTCTGTGAGAAGAAAGGAATATCTCATGAATTCTTTGTGCCTAAAACTCCCCAACAGAATGGAGTTGTTGAGAGAAAGAACAGAACACTCCAGGAGATGGCCCGAGCTATGATAAATTCGAAGAATTTTCCTCACAAGTTGTGGGCTGAGGCAGTAAATACAACGTGCTATATAAGCAACAGAGTACATCTCAGGTATAAGACCCATAAAACTCCCTATGAACTATGGAAGGGAAGGAAGCCTAAGGTTCACTATTTTCGAGAATTTGGAAGCACATGCTATGTTTTGAGAGACCGTGAGCAGCTGGGGAAATTTGAGTCCAGGAGTATAGAAGGAATCTTCATAGGATATCCAAGGAACAGTCATGCCTATAGGGTGTTTTTCAAAAATAATAACACTGTCATAGAAACAGTAAATGTAGAAATAGCAGATCAGAATGAGAACTTGCCAATACTGGATGTCGAGCAAGGTAACATGCCTCAGGTTTTTACAGAAAAAACAAGTATTGACTCGGGTACTGAGTCTTCAGAACAGATTGAGAATCATACACTTGGTGAAGAGTTGTTAGCAAGTTCTGAAGAAATAGAGGATGATCAGGTGAGTACAACAAATATAACTCTTGTATAGGAGAAAGCTCCATCAATGAGAGTTCAGAAAAACCACCCAGTGGATGCTGTTATTAGGAATGTTAATGAAGGAATGAAAACTAGGGGAAAGAAACAGAATTATTCAGAAATGGTAAGGTTTGTGTGCTATACTTCAGCAGTTGAACCAAGAGGAGTAGAAGAAGCCTTAAAAGATGAATTCTGGATTAGATCTATGTAGGAAGAACTTGAACAGTTTGACAGAAATGAGGTATGGACACTTGTGCCTCGGCCTAACAACATAAATGTCATAGGCACCAAGTGGGTGTTTAAAAATAAAACAGATGAGGAAGGGAACGTTGTGAGAAATAAAGCACGGTTGGTGGCTCAAGGTTACACTCAAGTTGAAGGTGTTGATTTTGATGAAGCTTTTGCACCAATGGCTCGACTGGAGTCTATCAGATTGTTAATTGCTGTAGCAAGTTCCTTAAAGATCAAGTTACAACAGATGGATGTGAAGAGTGCATTCTTGAATGGGTATTTGGCTGAAGAAGTCTATGTTGAATAGCCTAAAGGATTCATTGATCCACATCAATCGAACTATGTATATCGTTTGACTAAAGCTCTATATGGTCTAAAGCAAGCACCTAGATCATGGTATGACAGGTTGACAAAGTTTCTTTCTTCTAAAGGTTTTACAAAAGGAGGAGTGGATAAAACACTTTTTATCAGGCAAGAAGGTACTAAACTGACCATAGCTCAAATTTATGTAGATGATATTATATTCTGTTCTACTGTTGACTAAGCTCAGAAACAGTTTGTAAGACATATGCAAGAAGAATTTGAAATGAGCATGGTAGGAGAGCTTTCTTACTTTTAGGCTTTCAAATGAAGCAGACCAAGGATGGTATCTTTATCTCACAAGAAAAATAAGCAAAGAACTTGGTGAAGAGATTTGGACTAGAGGATGCTAAAGACATGAGAACACCGATGAGCACTACTGATCGTAGAGGGAAGGATAATGATGGAACACCTACAGATCCCACGTTGTATAGAAGTATGATTGGTAGCCTGTTGTACCTGACAACAAGCCGCCCAGACATAAGCTATAGTGTGGGTATGTGTGCTAGATTTCAATCATGTCCTAAAGAGTCTCATGTAAAATCAGCCAAGAGGATCATTCAATATGTGAAGAGTACAGTCAACCTGGGAATCTGGTATTCAACTAACACATGTAATGTGCTAGCCGGGTATAGTGATGTTGACTGGGCAGGAGATGTTGATGATAGAAAAAGTACTTAAGGAGGATGTTTTTACCTAGGTACGAATTTGATATCCTGGTATAGTAAGATGCAGAATTCGATATCTCTCTCAACTGCAGAAGCTGAGTACGTAGCAGCAGGAAGTTGTTGTGCACAACTCATCTGGATGAAGCAAATGTTACTAGATTATGGAGTGACTAGCGGCGTCATTACAGTATACTGTGATAATACAAGTGCAATCAATATATCCAAAAATCCTGTTCAACATTCGAGAACAAAGCATATTGACATCTGACATCATTTCATTCGAGAGCTTGTGGAAGAAGGAAAAGTAATGCTAGAATATATATCTACTGAAAATCAGTTGCCTGACATATTTACAAAGAGCTTGGATGCGAAAAGATTTGAGTTCCTTCGAGGAGCTCTAGGACTGTGCTGTTTGTGAAAGTGTGCGGGAAGTGTACTTACAAGTGTAAGTACACTCGTATGGATGTGTACACACATATCTATACATATAGTTTTCATGTTTTATTTTAAAAAAAAAAAAAAAGGAAAAAAAGGGGGATGCATGTTTTCACCATGGGGATGGCGTCCTCCTTTGCTCATACGGAAGAAACTTCTCTTGAAGCAATCCAAGACGTAAATTTGAAATACTCTGTCAGAAGGGGGTTTGAGTGCGGATGATGATGAGATGTCTCTTCGCCAATTTTTGGAAAAATTGGTGAGTAAGAAAAGCATTGTGCGTGCAAGTGTAAATCCACAAGTGTTTGTAAATGTGTTGTCACCTAGTTCCGCAGACACAGCCACGGGAGTGGCTCAAGAGATGGAAGATGATGATGATGGGCCTCTCATTATTTCGCGACGACGTAAAATGATAGTTTTCGAAGAAGAGATGCTGGATAGGAAATTACGCGTTCATGATACGACTCGTTGGAAGCGACAAAAAAGTATGCGGCCAGATGAATCTCCAATCTGTTTAGACGATGAAGAAACAACATATGATGCAGTGATAGACCCTGGTTGTGAAATTAGAGGTACACCTAGCATGACTCGAGCCATGGCTCGCCGAGAGTTGACAGCTACTACACATCATTCTGTTGCACTGGGTAAGAAAAGGCTGTCAAGAGAGCATAGTGTGGATCGACCAGATGCACAACCTAGGTTCGATTTGCTACTGTGGTCAAAAAGGAGTTTCGTCCTGAAACAGAAATTCTTCTCTCAGAGTTTCAAGTTATCCAGCCTCCGTTGGAGAACCTGAGATTGTTGCGCACAGTTACTGATTTTGCTCCATATTCACCGGCAGTGGTACAGGAATTCTATGCTAACTTGGGTAGACTGAAGGATTGCACTCAGTGTCAAGTATATGTGTGTGGTCATTGGTATGAATTCAGTGTTCACCATATTGTTGTGTATCTCGGAATTCCTACCCCTGAGGATGAATCTCTCAGCGTCGACGATGGCACTATGTTAAAAGAGCTCACGGGTAATTTGATACATGACTGGGCTGAGTCACACATTTTCCCTGCTTCCAAACTGATCCCCAAATATTCAGTTTTACATAAGATCGCGATCTGGAAGTGGGTTCCAACTAGACACAGAGGCACCATTCACCGCAGTATGCTGCAGTTTTTATACGAAGTCAAAACTGAGCAGACTATTGATTTGGGTAGGAGAATTTTTTACCAAATTCTTAAAGTTCCGGAACAAACAGAGAGACAAGGATGCATAATTTTTCCTTCATTGATTTATGGTATTCTGAACAGTCAGCAAGCATTTGACTCCTTTGAGCCTTTGGTATATCTGATACACGAAAAAGGTTAAGAAACAAGTCCAGCACATTATTCAAAGAAAAGATTCATGTGAACATTGATGAGAGCACCGCTACAGTGTACAGTTCTCCAGCAGAGCTACCTTCTGAGGTATGTGGGTTGAATGCTGTTTCTTCCCTGCCTACTTCTCTTGCAACAATTCAGACACCGAGCATCATTGTGATGATTCTCAATCCCCTATGGGACCTTCCCACGGTGATTCACAGGAGATGCCTCCTCGTCATTCTGGTCCTCCAATAGTATCTTTACCTGCTGGTATTCCCTCTGTTGCAACAAGTGTACTTACGTCCACTGGTCACAATTCTAAGGGCTACCCGATTCATCCTGAACCCTGGCCTCCAAGTATTTCTTCTGATCAACAAACCTTTGATTATCTTGTTCGTCGTATACGTTTTGTGAAGTCCGAAATGGGGCAATTAGTGACCCGACATAAGGCTCTGCAGCGTGAACTGTCTTTCCTGCAACACCTTACGAATGTGCAATAGAATTCGTCTTAGCAGTAAGTTTCAGTAAACTGCATCTCGTGATAATTTTTGTATCTTTTTGACAGAAAGGGGGAGAAAAATGTGATGTATGTACTGTGTATTTTTTTGTTACTCTGTGCTCCTTTTGACGTTACTGTGGATATGACCAGATGGTGTGATTGAAAATGGGTTATTATGGTTTCTTTTTGTTCTATATTGAGCAACATGTGATGATACTGTTTAGAGTCAGCTCTATTGACGTCTGGTTTTAATACTGCTGATGATGGAATGACTATGGTTTCAATACTGCCGATGATGGAATGACTATGAGGAATATTATGAGTGTTATTGTGTGTAATGAAAAGTGTTGGAGTTTTGAATGTTACAACGTTGTTTTTAAGAAGAGTCAACAGCTATTATATCATGAAGATATGAGAGGTGGTTTTGTCAAAAAGAGCCAAAAGGGGAGAATGTTAGAACACATACGTGTGATTGGCTGATTATGACAAAACACACTCTACAAGATGAGTCCTGATTGAAGTTAAAGAAAGGAAGTTTACTAATGAGTACATAAGTGTAGTTATACATGGAACGTGTATACAAGGGAGTTGAAATACAAAAGGAAACTAGAGTGAGCTGGATTCCTTGATTACGAGAATAAACAAATGGAGATAGGACTCTGAGATAGAAGGAGCGAAGACCCTAGGACTATAAGAAGGAGATTAAGTCATGGGATTAGGGTTAACACAGAAATTATAGGGAGAGAAGGAAGGATGAGTTAAGGGGGAGTTCTTCAGCAATGATAATCGTGATATAAACAGAATGAAGAGATTTCCCACGAGCGCTAATCAGGAGGTCGTACTGGCTTAATGTTGTTGAAGCTATTGACCGTTCAAGAGTGTTCTCATCTAGAGAAGACTGCGTGCATAACATCCCTTGCTTGAGGGAACACACTAAGGGGGAGAGCCTTAGTGTGTGGGGTATCGAGAGAGCTTCTGTTGATTGTTGGAACAGGAAGCTACGAGGCTTAGAGGGCTGTGTTCAAATCCTGAGGGAGAAGAACTCATTACTGTAAGAGCTATTGAATCATCACTACTGTAATACTCTCTATAGTAAACTTCGATACCCTGCGCCGAGTGCCCCGCAGAGTAGGAACTATTGGTTCCGAACTATGATAACAATTGCTGGTGTTCATAAGGATAATAGTTAATTTAGATTAAGTGTAGTTACACCAGTCTTCGGGTGTAAGTACACTCATACGTACACGTGAAACACAATGCTATTTCATATATGTTTCTAGACATCTTCTTGTCATCATCTTTCGGTGTTGATTTTGTTCCAGGTTCACAGTCCGATGCCCCTGATGGCCCTCTGTCACTTGAACCTTCTCTGGATCAAGGGCTTGTACCATATTTGGATTTGCCTTCTACTTCTTTTACTCCTCCAACGGACTCTAAAGCTCCATCTAGGTATCCTTCTCGTGTATGTCAGCCACCTTCTAATATTTCTGATTATGAGTGTTATTTTTCTGCTTTGTGTATGAACCTTCTTCCTATAGAGAAGCTTCTTTTGACCCTCTTTGGCAGCAAGTTATAGCAGAGGAATTGCAAGCCTTGGCCAAGACTCAAACATGAGATTTAGTTTCTCGCCTTCAGGGAAATCGTTAATAGGCTGCAAGTGAATTTTTAAAATTAAGACTAAGACTGATGGTTTTGTTGACAGATATAAAACCCGGTTGGTGGCCAAGGGCTATACACATGAGTATGACATTGACTATGAAGAGACGTTCTCTCCAGTTGTTCGTTTGAGTTCTGTCCGTCTTCTCATTGCTCTGGAAGTTGTTCGCCAATGAGATGTTTTTTAGATGGATGTCAAAAATGACTTTTTGAATAGTTTCTTCTTTGTGGAGGTTTACATGAAACCCCCACCAGGATGTTCGCATTTACCAGGGTAGGTTTATAAACTTTAGCGTACTCTGTATGGTTTGAAGCAAGCTCCACAGGTGTAGTTTTCTATATTTTTGTCGAAGATTGTCGAGTTTGGCTATACACAAAGTAGCCACAACTCTGCTTAATTTATGTGACACACTTCTGGAGGCATGATGTTTCTTTTGTTGTATGTAGATGACATGGTGTTCATGGGTGATGACATTTCTGGCATTTATGATCTTAAGGATTACCTTAGTTCTTGTTTTGAGATTAAGGACCTCGATTACTTGAGGTGTTTTCTTGGGTTAGAGGTTCTTCATTGTCTAGTGGATGTAGTCTTTCTCAGGTTAAGTATGCTTTTAACTTACTGAATCATGCTGGCCTTTTAGATAATAAGACTTGTGATACACCAATTGAGCTTAATGTTAAGCTTCGGGCATCTGATGGTGAGTTGTTGGCTGATCCTACTCTCTACAGACAATTGGAGGGTGGTTTGTTGTATTTGACCATTTCTTGTCTTGATATTAGTTATACAGTGCATGTCCTCAGCCAATTTATGTTAGCCTCTAAGTCTGTTCATTATGCCGCAATTCTACGTATCTTTAAGTATATTAAGGGTAACTTGTTGCAGGGGTTACTTATCCCATCTACCTCTCAGTTTACTCTCTCGACGTATTCTGATGTTGACTGGGTAGGTGATGTCAGAGTCGCCAGTCCACCACTGCTTATGCTATTTTTCTGGGACATTCTTTAATTTCATGGCATAGTAAGAAGCAGTCTACTGTGTCTCATTCTAGCATTCGTAGCAAGAAGCTCTACACGACTTCGGTAACGTTAACAAGCCGAAACACCCAGAACACAAATACTTCCGTCTGGCCGATTAAATCCGTCGCAACTCGTGTGCGCTCTCTCGAAGGTTTGTGATTTGTCGAGGATCGCCAGAAAGCATTACCTTCTACCAAAAAAAAGAAAGTGAATTTGAAAATCGTCAGTCAAAAAAGTCTTCTTAAAAGAAAAAACCTAAGTTCTACACGTTCACCTGTTACGTCATCTGCCACTTATCATCGAGAGTGCACTTTAATGAAGCTTGACAAAAAACGAAAACGAGCACCGTCCACGGGACCACGAGGCTCATTAGTCTTTAGTGGCTCAGTATTGGGCGGTGGACCAATGTTGCCGTGCTGTTGCCACGGTCCTTACGCTCCAGAGTCCAGCCCGCCAAAATCCCGTCAGTGCACAGTGCTTCACTCGCCTTTGATGAACATTAAGTGTCCTTGAACAATACGCGTGGCAGTTTTTTATTGGACCTCGAGAGGAATGGTTCCGGCCGCCGTCGTGACATGACCAAATAATTTTGCTCCTCTGACTATCGAAATCCACCGCATAACCAGATGGCCCCATCCGGCAAAAAGTCGGTCGCCGCCTACGGCTCCGATCCCGGCTGATACCACCCTTCCTCCCCCTCACTTCCGTGGCCACAAACGCTCCCACGACTAACTCGTGCGCCATCGACAATTCGTGAATCGAAACCCCAAGGGGGGTCGCAGACTCGCAAATCGCTATCCCGGGAAAACTCCTCATCGGGGACCCCCACCCACGTCTCTTCAGTCGTCACTGCCAATAATATTCTTTCCACTTACCCCAGACAAATAAACCATAAAAGTGCGTTGTATGTGGTTATTTTAAAAATACTAAACCGGGGCATCGTCGTATCATCATCATCGTCTCCAATACATCAGATCATTTCATATATTATGATTTCTCCTCACCGCCTCCCCAATTAAAATAAACACCAAGATTAAGTAATAGAAAGCGTCAGGTAACATCAACATCGTTCGATTAACATACATTATCTAACATTAGTAGTCTAATTACGTTACAACCCGATTGAGTGGCTATTGTTCACCTAACCTAAATATTATTTGAGGGAGCTCCTTATCTCTTACATGTTTCGATTTATTAAATTATTAAAGTTCATAAGAATTTAATATGACGTACCATTATATTTATACCATACCGAGTGCACTTGTACGTTTTTTTAGGTCCTGCTGGATTTTTCGCAATCATGGGCTAGAAGAAAACAAAGATTAGAGAAAGGAGGCCAATAAGAGAAGGGAGGCGGAGATGGTCTGTTACCGGCCATGTTTCTCCACCATTGATAGGTTGGAGCACATCACATAGCCTCACGCTTGGGTTTGATTTGTCGAACCGAGTTCTTCGTTCTGCGGTCGCAACTCCGTCTCGGGCTTCTAAACCGAGAATTGACAGGTGTCGCCACCCGAATATAAAAAGGAGATAGAAAACAGAATTACGGATCAACCCTCATTGAAATTCGCGAGTGAAATTACTAGCCACCAAAAGTTAGACTAGAGAGACCATTTTCGTCATTTTGACAGAGTATCCTTTTTCTCCTTGTATGAGTGTGGTCACGATATTTTGCTTTCGGTATTTGACTGGAACCGTAGTCCGGAGGAAAATTATTTAGCTGGACCGGACGGTTCACTTGAATACGAGATTTCAATTACAGTAAGAGTCCGTCCTTTTTACCCGTAAAAGAAAAGAAATTAATGCTTTCGCAGCTTCGTGTTGTACGTTTAATCGTAATATCCCCAAAGGCCGTACTTCCACGTTTAAAAACTTGATACTTCAGTGGGATTAATCTCTGAGTTTATGATCAATTGGTTTGGCTAATTAAGTTCAATAACTCATTCCGGTTCCTTTTGTCCGTTCGAACCGGTCCAGCTCACGAGCACATGCCGTAGAAAATACGAGGCGATGCTCCAGATTACGTAGTTGTCGTCGCTTATTCCTAACGAATGGTATTCGACCACGTGTACAAGTCAACAGAATAAAAATGGTTAATAATTGCCAATCATCAATGATGGGCATTTTAACGCAGAAAAGGAAAACTAAACCCGTGAATGAGTGGACAGCGGGGCATGGTCGGTCGCCACACCGGGCACCGCCGTAAGAAAAATGACTTTAATAGAGGAAGAGTGGGCCGGCACGGCGGACGCCCAGTCTGCTATAAATCCGCTTTATCGTCTTCCTCACTGCACTGCCAACCGTTGAGACTCAACAGAGTGGGGCGAAGTGCGAAGAGCAGAGAAGCAGCGGAAGCGCGAAGGAGAGAAAAAGAGAGAGAAATGGAGGGTAAGGAAGAAGATGTTAAGCTCGGCGCGAACAAGTTCTCGGAGAGGCAGCCTATTGGGACGTCGGCGCAGACCCAGGATAAGGACTACACGGAGCCTCCGCCGGCGCCTCTGTTTGAGCCCGGGGAATTGACATCCTGGTCCTTTTACAGGGCCGGGATCGCCGAGTTCATGGCGACCTTCCTGTTTCTGTACATCACGATTTTGACGGTAATGGGCGTGAAGAGAGCGCCGAACATGTGCGCCAGCGTTGGGATTCAGGGGATTGCCTGGGCTTTCGGGGGTATGATCTTCGCCCTCGTCTACTGCACCGCTGGAATCTCAGGTATTCTTCTTCTTTCCTTTAATTTGTCTATCTCCGTCTCTTTCCTTTCTAACCACTCCGAGAAGGAAAGAAAGTTGTTTTTGTTGCCGGGGATCTTCGTTCCTCTGTTTTGCTAGTCAGCAGAACGTTCTTACTGGGTTGCTCCACCTTTTTAATTGTTGGAATGAGAGTGTGTTCATTTTTTCATTCAATGGGTTGCCTCTGTAAAACCTCCCTCCGATGGACAAAATTTGCTTCCTTTTTTGTCAAAGGGGAGATGATTTGCTGGAATCTTGTCCTTAAAGAAGGAAGACGATATTACTCTGTTGATCGATGAAATGGTATTAACCAGCTGTTTCTATACTTTGTACTGAGCAGGTGGCCACATTAATCCGGCGGTGACATTCGGACTGTTCCTTGCTCGAAAACTTTCCCTTACCAGAGCCCTCTTCTACATAGTGATGCAGTGCTTGGGTGCCATCTGCGGCGCCGGTGTCGTCAAGGGCTTCCAGAAAGGTCCTTACCAGGCTTTCGGCGGTGGAGCCAACACCGTGGCTCACGGCTACACCAAGGGCGACGGCCTCGGAGCTGAGATCATCGGCACCTTCGTCCTCGTCTACACCGTCTTCTCTGCCACCGATGCCAAGAGGAGCGCCAGAGACTCCCACGTCCCTGTAAGCTCACTACTCTCTTGTCTCCTTCCCCTCACAACCATCAAATTCTTTTGGATTTTCAGTCTGAATTCCACTAATTTCCTGGCTGGCCTGATTGGGTTTTTATGGTTAATGTTCTTGTTGGACAGATCTTGGCTCCTCTTCCAATTGGATTTGCCGTTTTCCTGGTTCACTTGGCAACCATCCCCATCACCGGAACTGGAATTAACCCAGCAAGGAGTCTTGGAGCCGCCATCATCTACAACAAGGATCATGCCTGGGATGACCACGTATGTCCTCCATTTCCCCACTTATATATTTATTTCCACGCTCCTCTTGAATGTTCGAAACCATAAGAATGAAAAAAAAAAAAAAAAAAAAAAAAACTTATTTTGTGTTCTTTTTTCTTGTAGTGGATTTTCTGGGTCGGCCCCTTCATTGGAGCACTCCTCGCAGCTCTTTACCACCAGGTGGTGATCCGCGCCATCCCATTCAAGTCCAAGTGAAGAAACAAATCCCTTGTGCTCTCCCCTCGTCGATTATAAAGCACCGAAGTGGAGTCTGCTCAGCTTGTTTATCTTTCCTTCTTTTCTTTTTTTCTTGCTCATCCCTGTATGTATTTGGTGATCTCCATCCCAGTAGTAGCAGTTTCGCAAATGTGGGTGCGCGGGTTTGGCTGTTTTTTTTTTTTTGAATCCAAAGCTTTGTGTGAACGAATGTACCAAACTGTAAACATCAAATTTCATCAACCCGACCTACTGGAATAATCTCCATGGATATAGTACGTTCTTCTATTAATTTCCAACGATTTTCGTCGTCTCTTCACCCCCGTTTTCTGCTTCTCTTAACGCGAGCTGCAGGTCTCCGTCAGCTCTTCCCATCATCCTTTCGTCGGAGCATGTGAATAAAGGCGACGAGCGTGGTGGTCGATCGGCCCCATCTCCACTCTCTCCTTTCGTCTTCTTCTTCTTCGTATGTTTTGAAATTTTAATCCTTTCGCACCGCCAGTGTCCTTTCGATGATGAAAGAGCAATCTGTGACTTCGATCTTCTCGGCTTCTTGCTGTAAAGCTTCTTTAATTAACTTTGGAGAAAAGAATGGTGCACTCTGCGAGTGATTGTTTACTTATTTTTCGGTTTTATTTTCAATCTTATCTCTTGTGTAGTACGTATGACGTGACTGATATATCGTTATTTAATCGAATGCGTGGATGAACATTAGTCTCAGCTCTTGCATCCATCGATGTCAGGAACTGGTTGATCCGAGAGAGGAGATAAGGCTTGAGTACAATTGTTTAAAGAGATTTTAAAATATTTCTGTTTCATTAAACGAGATTAGGTTTAAACATTTAGTATTAAGTTAGAGAATTATTCATTCTCCTCCTTTTTGTGTTGTAACTTGAGAGTTGTAACAGAATTCTTTTTCCTCAAGAACATCATCTTGTTGCTTTGACATCTTCTTGGCTATGATCTTCCATCCAGCAGGGTTTTGAGATGTACTTATTTTGAAAGTGTTGATTTAAAATGGCATTTACATATAAGAAGATTCAATAAGAAGCTCTTTATAAAATCAAGGATAGGAACTGGCTATTTTATAATGTAGATATGAAAATTTGAAGGCTCTTCATTAAAATCCACATATTAGTGCTCTGGATTATAAGAGTTTGATTCTGATAAACCAGGGGTCCATATTTGATAATTCAACTCAAATTAATTTGCGGAAGATCGAACTAGCCAAGTGAAACCGATTTCCCAAAAAAAAAAAAAAAAAAATAATAAAGCGATATGCATGGCTGACATTAGGAATTAGGATAACAGATTAAAGTAGGAATGAGCTATCGAACTTATTGCTACTTGGAAAACTTTCTAAGACTACCCACAAATTCTCACTTTAATCTAAAGAATAAAAAACTACCCACAAACTCAAGCTCTCTACCAATGAAAACTTAATTTAGTAGTCGGATAGTCAATTCGCCAAAAATCAGACACACATTGGATCAAAGTAAATAGAAGACGATCCCTCAAAATCCCAAGCCATAAATTTTTTACCTGTTAAAAGGAAGTTTTAGCTCGTAGACCATCGTGTACAACCTAAATCAATGTTCTTAATTTTTTAAGTTAAAGTGTTATGACACCATAAAGTTTTGGTGCACCTAACTAAATTGCGATATATTACAGGACTAAAATACTATATTAAGAATCAAAATACCAAAGGTGGAGATAAAATACTAAAATTTGAGTTAAAATACTATATTTTACACTAAAATATTAGTCTCACTCAAAATCTATACTAACGTATAAAATGTTGCATTTAAGTAATTAAATTAAGTCAAGGGAGTTTTTCAAAATCAGTTTTTACTGGAGGATTTTGAAACAAGGAGATGATTCTTTTCAAGCAAATCGATTTACTGGTTTTTACTGATTTTTTCAATAACTATGACTTTTCAAAGAGACATGAGACTCCAAAGAGTCTCTTTAATCACCTATAAATAGGTGATTAATTCCCATAACTTCATTCATTCAAAAACAGTCTACTCTCCCAAATTCCTAGCTCTCTTAATTACGGTATTTTGAAAGAGGAAGGGTGTTTAAACGTATTTGCTATACGTTAAACACATTACTCCATTGTATCCTGGGAGGAAACTTGCTGGTAACCCATTAGCAAACTTCTATTGGAAGTGGGGGCAATTATTCCTTGGAAAGCTGTGTTCGCGCCTTGGAGTTCGATTATTCTAACTCTGTTTTTATTTTTGAAGCAGTACATTGTTACAGGTATACAAGGTACAATGTTAAAGCAGGTCGGAGTACAGTGTTACAACAAGTTGCAGATTTCAGAATTCATATTCAAATCCATGAAGAAGTCTTCCAACAGAGGAAATTATCATCAATTTCTCAACAATCTTAAGGAATAATTCTTCTCCAACATGGCTTCTTCAGAATCAAATGTGACATCACTCAATATCATGAATCAAGACCTTGTGAAGTTGGACCGATTCGATGGCACAAACTATAAAAGATGGGCTGACAAAATGATGTTTCTCCTCACAGCTTTGAAGATTTATTACATCCTGGATCCAAAACTTGAAGAATTTCCAAAACCTACAGAAAATGAAGACGACAAATTAAAGGAGGGACGAAAGCAAAGAGAAGAAGATGCTTTATTATGTAGAGGTCATATCTTACAAGCCATCTCCGATCGTCTTTTTGATCGTTACTCTCAAATGGAATCAACAAAGGAAATATAGAAGGCCTTAGAATTCAAATACAAGGTAGAGGAACAAGTGGATTCAATTTCTGGTTGGTGGCTGGACTCCGGTGCGACAATTCATATTTGCAAAGATAGATCAGCCTTTAAGACTTTTGAAGAGACAACCGATGGTCAAGAAGTGCAAATAGGAAATCAAAATAGAGCAAGGGTTGTGGGAAAAGGTATGATAGATCTTCTCTTCACTTCTGGTAAGAAAGTCACTCTCACAAATGTTCTACATGTTCCTGAGATGAGAAAGAACTTAATTTCTGTAGACATGTTATGTAAGAAGGGTTTCAAGGTCATATTTGAATCCAACAAAACTATTTTGTCAAAGAATGGGTTGTTTGTTGGAAACGGTTATTTTTGTAATGGGATGTTTAAATTTTAATAGTAGTTCATCCTATATGGTAGACTCTTGTAGTTTGTGGCATGCAAGATTAGCTCATTTAAATTTTAATTTCATAAAGTTAATGAATAAAATGGGTTTAATCACACTTAACCAAAATGAAATGGAAAGATGTGAAATATGCCTTAAGTCTAAGATGACAAAAAGACCTTTCTTTAGCATTGAGAGAACATTAGAATTGTTGGAATTAGTTCACTCGGATGTATGTGAATTAAATGGTGTAATCACTAGAGGAGGTAAGAAATACTTCATTACATTTATAGATGATTTTTCTAAATATATGTATGTTTATCTCATGAGGACTAAAGATGAAGCATTTTCTATGTTCAAGCTTATAAGGTTGAAGTTGAAAACCAAAAGGAAAAGAAAATCAAAATTCTACGAAGTGATAGAGGAGGAGAATATTTCTCATTAGAATTTCAAAGTTTTTGTGAAGAATATGGTGTTGTACATCAAATGACAGCCCCTTATACTCCCCAACAAAATGGATTAGCTGAAAGGAGAAACCGAACTTTAGTTGAAATGGTAAATTCTATACTTTTTAATTCTAGTTTACCATTGAATTTATGGGGTGAAGCATTGTTTTCACCTTGTCATATATATAATAAGATCCCATCTAGAAAGAACCAAACTTGTCCCTATGAGTTGTGGAAAGGTAGAAAACCAAATATTTCATACTTTAAAGTTTGGGGTTGTGTAGCATATTATAGGACACCCGATCCTAAAAGAACTAAATTAGGTTCTAGAGCATTAAAAAGTGTGTTTATAGGTTATGCTCAAAATAGCAAAAGCTACAGATTACTAGATTGTGAATCTAATGTAATTGTTGAGTCTAGAGATGTTGAATTTCTAGAAAATAAATTTTTATTAAAAGATAATAATAGTGAATCAAGTAAGACTCCTAAAGATGCTTCTATAGAAGTAGAAGATGACATTAGCAAAAATGAAGAACCAAGGAGAAGTCATAGAGCAAGAAAAGAAAAATCTCTAGGCCCTGTTTTTATCTCCACTCAATCTATAATTTTTCTTGTAGAAGGAGACAAAGATAAAGTATTGAATAAGACTCCTACAGAATTGAATGAATATGATGTTCCTAAGACCTATAGTGCTGCTATGATATCTAGAAATTTAGCTTTTTGGAAAGAAGCAATTAATGATGAAATGGATTCTATCATGTCAAATAACACATGGGTTTTAACTAATTTGCCACAAGGTTCTATTCCTATAGATTGTAAATGGGTATTTAGGAAGAAATAATTTTTAGATGGAACTTTACAAACCTTTAAAGCTAGGCAGGTAGCAAAAGGATTTATATAAAAAGAAGGGATAGATTACTTTGATATATATTGTATGCACTAAAATGTGCATAGCCCAAATTCAACAAGTCCAGCAACCCACCAATCCATCGAACAACGATCGTGGGTAGGCTCTGTCGATCTTTGAAGTTCGTCGATACAGCCCATCGTGAAATCCAGCCGCATTGTCACGTCATCGGCACAGTCGACAATCCAATCAGCAGGAAGTCATCGAGTCAGCACTAGTTAGCAACTGGAGTACACGTCAACCTCCTCAAACGGTCAAAAGACCAGTGCTAGGTCGTTAACTGAAGGAGAAAAAGGGGGACCACGATCCTGGTCTTCCTTCTCCCCTCTTCTTCCTCAACTCCTTCAACAGAAAGGGGATCGTGATCCCCTTTCCCAGGCAAGAATCCACAACCACTGCAGAGGACCGACTACAAAAATCCAGAGAGTCCCCTGTGGTAGAGGTTGGAAAAATTCAAGTTCGAAAGCCTTCTCGCCGAAAAGAAACTCCATTCACGGAAGCCCTCGAACCAGAGAAGTTAAGCTACTCGCAATTCGTCAATCACCAGTTCAACCAGAGCAGCTCTACACGATCGCCAGCAACGTCACAAGTCGACACACGCGGAGCACAAATACCTCCGTCCGACCGACCAAAGCCACCCCCGTTCGTGCACACTCGTTCTTGCAACTCGAATCTCGACAACGACTCGCCAGAAGCGTCAACTTCAACAAAACTATATGGAGATTGAATCAGAGGAAACCTAGGAGATTGTACTCGCAATTTTCTGACATACATACACAGCCTGTAACATAAATTATTCTAAAGTAATCGACATATTCTCTCGATCGCGCCTCTTCGCGGACTGGCGGATTTTTGGTGAAATAGATTTGGCACGCCCGGTGGGACCTTTCCTACCTCTCATCTCCTTCTCCGTCCAACAACAAAAAAAACAATTCAGCCACAACCATGGCCAGCAACGCCAACAGCAACGCCAACAATGGCAACAACAACGCCAACAACGGCAACAACAATGGCAACAACAACGGCAACAACGACAACAGCAACGCCAACAACGGCAACAACAACGCCAACAACGACAACAACAACAACAACAACACCAACACCAGGGGCAAACAAATTGCATCCTCGAGCTCCGCTCAACCGCGCCTTGCCGCGACCGCAAGCTTGACCATAGGAACTCGTTGACCAGCAGCCGCACCTCCGGCCGACCTCCGCGCTCCAACATCTCCACCACCGGCCACTCGCCCACTTACAAGGGCTTTAGCCAGAAGTTTGTCCACCGGACAAGCTCCATTCATGCGCGATGCACGTCGCCCAACCACCGTGTTCGTACCTCAGGCTACCGCGGCCTCCAACAAACCAGCCGCGGCTGCCGCTAAACTGATGTCGGTGATGGCTAAGCCAACATATTTGGCTGTCGCCGCTTCACCTCCTCCTCGCAGTCCGACTGTCAGCCCAATGCAATCGCCACTGTCGCGAAGAAGCTCTATCGTTCCCACTCTGGTGCAGCGATACGAGGAACACGGAGGCGTCTCTTCTTCCTCCGCGGCAAGGACATATGCATCGCCGGCCTCCTCTGTTCAGAGAACGTCGGCCACCGATAACTCACCGGTCGTGATGGTCTCACATGACCTCCTGGCCGCGCTCAACGCAGCAGCCGGTCCACCTCCCATCCGCTCACCTCGCCGACAAACACCGGCGACCTCCCCTGCTGTGACATCACCCATTCCATCTCGCCGACTCTCACTGGTGGCTGCCACCGCAAGCTAGTCACCTCCCAGAGCCACACCCCGTAATCAGCCCGCAACCGGTCACCCACGACGATTTCTTCTCCGACGCCGACGGCCATCTCTCCGATGCGGTCGCCGGTAACGACCTCGCCACTCCAAATCACGCAAAAAACAAATTCTTCGGCACAAACTGTCAAAATGGCAGCGATGACAACTTCGGCTAAAACCGTTGAAGAGCAGCTAGCTGAATTGTAGGCTGCGCTCAAGGAGCAAAGTGAGCAGCAGCACATCAACGATGCACAACTCATGACCTCCAAATCACAAGAATGTTAGAACGATTCAAAATGGGCACAACCACCGTCAAATATGGTGGCATTTCTCAAGAAGTTGACCGAAACTGGCCGACTACCAATGCTTCAGCCGGACCACCGCAAGAAGATCCTTCTTCCGACGACGAGCTGCCGCCCGTCGCACCAGTAACCATCCGCAGAGGCCAGACCGAAGTGGATCCATCTGCTCTCACACTTGACGCCGTCACCGAGCTCATTAACCACGCATTACGGAACAACGCCGACGACCACAAATCAGTCGCTTACAAAAGGCCATATACGCAAAGAATCCAGAATATCTCGATGCCGATCGGTTACCATCCTCCAAAGTTTCAACAGTTCAATGGCGACGGGCGCCCCAAATAGCACGTCGCTCATTTCACTGAGACTTGTAACAACGCCGACACCGACGGCGATCTGATGGTCAAACAATTCGGCCAGTCGCTTAAAGGCAACGCCTTCGACTGGTACATCGAGCTTCCCCAGGAGTCCATCGACAGTTGGGAACAATTGGAGCGTGAATTCCACAACAATTTCTACAACACTCGGCGCACCGTAACACTGGTTGAAATCGCCAATCTCAAACAGAAGAAGGTAAAAAAAGTGGTTAACTACATCAACCGATGGAGGAACTTGAGCTTAAACTATAAAGAAAGCTCGAACCTCTCCCTCGAAGCCGAGATCGAGATGTGCTCACGAGGGATGCACTGGGAACTCCTGCGTTACATCCGCAGCCGGAGGCCGAATGATTTTCAAGAGCTCGCAACAGAAGCTCACAATATGGTGAATCTGATAGAGGAACGAGGAGAAGAAGGATCCTCTTCTGTCGACCCTCGCAAAAAGGGGAAGGCACCAGCCGTGACTGCACCGAAAGAGACGAAAGAGAAAACAAAATCCTCTTTCACAACGAACACTTTCAAACCTATCAAGGTCGGAAGTAAGGTCAAGGCAACCTACCTCCCGCGACAACTAACCGAGCGCACCTACCGAAAGCTGTCACTGGAGGAACGACAGGCAAAGACATATCCCTTTGCCCACGCAGACGTTCCCATCATGCTCGACCAACTCCTTGACAATCAACTACTGAGACTGCCAGAAATCAAAAGACCTGGAGACCAATCCAGGAACAAGGACCCGAACTTTTGCAAATATCATCGATTGATTGGGCACCCGACGGAGAAATACTTCGTCTTGAAGGATCGCATCATGGAGCTAGCGGCTCAAGGCCGCATCGAAATCGAAGGAGCTGAAAATACAGCTTCCTCACATGCCATCTCCATCACAGCCGAGCCAAGACGGCGAACTCGGCTACACAAGCAGCAGGTCACAAAGAAGGAGTACCGTCCAAAATCCGGTCCCTCCAACCGACCTCACTACAACAACAAACGACCACCGGTTAAAGTCGCACCAAAACCGACACCTCGCGAACTAGTTGCAGTCGACGCAGAGGGGTGGATCCTGGTCACCAAGAGAAAGAAGCCAGTTCGAGAACTCGAACCGACGCTGGCAAACACCAGAACGAAGGCGAAGCGGCCAAATAAAAAAGCCGCGAAGAGCCAAAGAAAAGCTCCCAAGACTAACGTCCAGGGGGCAAGCAAAATGAAAAGAAGACCCGTCACCTTGGCGGAGTTCTTCCCGAAGGAGTTTTTCACGCCTCCAGCAATGGTGGCGACTTGTTTAACAGCTCCTCCCGAGCAGGCAGTGTCCAAAGACAAAGGCAAACGACCGGTCGTCGAATGCGACGACCTCGAGATGTCATTGAAGCAAATCTCGCCGCTCAATGAGATAGAAGACGATCTCGACTTGGCCATTCGGTCAAGACAAGTTCTAATTCGTGTCCTCGACAAACCAGAGGAACTCAAAGCTGAACTCGAGATGCTACTCTTGAGAAAGCATGACTTGCTGAAAGTCGGGTTGACTCCACCCTACAGAAAGGAGGAAGAAGATGCACTATCCTCCCCGTAACTTGCAAAGTCGGACCAAGCACTCGTTGTGACATGCCCAAACAGACCGTGAGGAGGACGCACAATTGGGGATGAAGAATGACAACAGACTGTTGTTCGTCTCTAGTTACATCAGAGATCATAAAATCAATCGCATCCTCATCGACTGTGGATCCGCAGTTAACATCCTGCCAATTCGCACGATGAAGAATGTCGGTCTCTCTGCTGGCGACCTCTCTCCAAGCTCTCTCCTCATCCAAGGTTTCAACCAAGATGGCCAGAGAACACTCGGTATGACAAATCTCAAGCTGCACATTGGCGACATGGTGGCCGAAACTCCTTTTCAAGTCATCGACTCCAGGACATCTTACAACCTGCTCTTGGGTCGACCGTGGCTTAACTCAAACGGAGTTGTACCATCCACACTGCACCAATGCTTCAAGTATAGGGAAAACGACAAGCAAAAGACGGTGTACGCTGACAAAAGTCCATTCACGGAGGCTGAGGCATCCTTTGCAGACGCCAAGTTCTAATCTATCGACCAGACCGACAGTCAAATTGTCACCTTGGTCGAACCAAGCAGCGAATGCCAAGTGCACTCCGACGCAGGCTGCATCGTCCAAACAGCCATCGTAGGCCGTGGTACCCAAACAGCCATCGTAGGCCGCATCTTCAAAACAAACTCCGACGCAAGTTGCGTCTCCCAAACAGACCACGACGCAGGTCGTGTCTCCAAAGCAGCCGGCGCACAACAGCCAGCCGACACACGGCTATAAATCGGCCGCAGCCACTCCAACACCAAAGCAGCGCAGTGTACCCTTCTTACGGTACATTCCTCAGTCGCAAAGGAAGAAAGGAGAAGCTCCCTTGGTCGTCTGCCACAAAATCCAGCCGACCTCTTTGCCAGAAAAAGTCACACTTCCTCTGCCAAAATTGGAGGAACGAAGCATCGTGAAGCAGTTGCCGAGCCAGCAGTAGTTGCTATCCACACACTCCAATGAAGGTTTCGATCTGAACGTCTGCCGACTGACGGCCAGAGCCGGGGGCAACCTTACTAAAGATGAAATCCATGCAAAACCACCCTTCACTCTACTGGTTCTCACTCCAGAACAGGAGAAATTGAGAAACGAAGGCCAACGGATCAACTAGGGTCGCTGTTGGGTGTCTAGCAAGTGCACAAGGTCAGCAAGTAATATATACTCGAGAGTCCAGATATCGATCCCACAGAGACCTTGATGAGAACTCAGTTTAAGCAAAGATTTTTCTACTGATTGAGGAAAAGAATTTTTTGGTTTTGAGAACTGGAAAAACAAAACAGAATTAAACTACTGGAAACCTTATAGAGATGAGATGTTGGGGAAAAATGTCAATCTCTCCTAGTTGCTAGCATGCAAAGTTCTAATTTTATAGCTCAAATACCCTTACCTTGACTTAGCTTTTGAAAACCTGGTTACCCATTTACAGGAAATAACTTTCACTTATTCTTTGACTCCTTCTCAACCGGAACATTAAAATCCTAAGTTCATAAATATAAAAGCTTGAAGATTTACTCTCTCTTATTCAGAACAAGAGTTATAGAAGTCACATCACTTTTCAACTAGTCTCCTTCATAACCGGAACAATCTAGTTAGAAAAACAAGTTATTTTAGAAAACAGGAATCAAATTAATAACCCAACTCCCTACTGAAATTTAACTTCTCCATTCGACCCTCATTAAATTCAAGAATTGAAAATTCAGATCAGAAATAAGCAATGGACTCAGTTTCTAAAACAAAAGCAAAATACTTTATTGCTATAGAATTCAGAACTTAAACATAAACAACTAGGAGTTCTTGACTTCCCCAACAAAGAGAGACTACTCCATAATAATAGAATAAACACACAGTAAAAAATATTCAATTACAGCCATAGACATAAAATAAACTAAGTACAGAAACCCCTTTGAAGGACTGCCTTTAGCTTCTCTTGCACCTTGACTGAAATCTCCACCTTCTCTCTCTAAAGTGCCTAGAGGTTGTGTAAGACTCCCTCTGGACTTTCTCTCCTCTCTAAACTAACTACAAAACAATAAAAACCTAAACTACAAACTATTCTAAGAGCTGGAACTCGGAACTCGATGAAAACTGGCTCCAAACTCCCTCCTTTATAGCTGGGCTTCTGTCCAGAAGTTGTAATTTTGGTCTCTGTCCAGGGGTATGAATTATGCTTTCCCGACCTCAGAATTGTCTGAAATTACATACGAACCTTCCTTCTGTGGTCCTTGCCTTTCTCACGAAATTTGAGTTCAATCTGAGTTGGGAAAGTCGAGATATGATGTGAAGAAGTTGCTTGATTATGTTGCCAATTATAGCACTGGGTCCACCACTTGGAAGATCTGAAACTTGAGAACCACGACTTGGACATACCTGAATTTTCGTGATATGATCCTTAATATCCTCAGGAATCTTCAGTCCAAATTTGGCTTCAATTGGAACACGGGAACTCCAGATATGTTCTTCATAAATTTCAACTTCTCCTTCTCGCAGCAGTTTCCTTCTTTGTGTGGAACTTCTCCTTTCTTGATCATTCAATGCACCTAGACTCGAGCAATATTCCATAAAATCTTTGTGGATACCTTCCTTAGACAATTAGGACTTCTTCTCCCAAGTTTGGGCTTGATTGGTAGTCAGAATCCCGAGATTTTCGCAAATCACGTTGCTGAGTCAGCGGGACCGCGCCACATTTTCTTCTGATTTTGGCGCGGTCGCGCCACTAGAGCAGAGATCTTTCTAAGTCTGGAAATGGCCTTCGAACTCGAGCGGAATAAGGAGACTTCATGGCGCGGTCGCACCATATTTTGCTATAGAAGTAGCGCGATCGCGCCACTCCTTAGAATCTTTGCCGACTTCCCGAAATAGAACTTTGAACTCTTTGTAAAGGCAACTGTCTGGCGCGCCAGAGCCACTGGTAGCGCCATCTTCCTGGCGCGGTCGCGCGGTTTCACTTTCCCGATTTGTCCTCTTTTACGCCTTGCTAGCCGTTGGGAATTTCTGCCATTTATTTGAATTTTTGCACATTTTCCTGGCGCGGTCGCGCCAGAATCGGCGTGGTCGCGCCATTCTCATTTTGGCTCTATTTTTCTCCTTTTTCCTTCATTTTCACTCATAATCCAGATTTTCTTCTTTACCCGGGTATCTGAGACACAAAACATGTATTTTAGTTATATATGTCATTTTCATGCTAATAACTATCTCAAAATAGGCATTTATGGTCAATAATTCATGCATAAATAAGTGTCTTTTGGACACTTATCACAACCCCAAACTTAAACCTTTGCTCGTCCTCGAGCAAAACTCTGAAATAAATACCAGATAGATCTGTAAAGACTAAGAAAAATTCAGTGATCCTCCCTTTTAAAGTTTCCAAGATAGATGATTCACTTCTTTCCTAATGATGGTTCTTCTTGCTTTGTCAAAATAAATTTCGAATTTTCTTCAAAATTTTTCAAAGATGTACATTCTCATACAAGTGATAATTCTCAATTCAACTCCATAGGCCAACCCTCAGTCCACTCTATACTTGCCTGAAGGAATTCTCAATTCTGATTAATAGGTCTTTATGGGTTATAATGAGGCAGGGGTAATGGGTATGATGAAGATTTTTGGCTATTTCTTTTTGGGTTTTATTCTCCTCCTCATATCCATTTTTTATTTTCCTGAGCACGAATTGGATTTGTGACTTTTCCCCCAAGCTCTTCCACCCCAAACTTATTCTTTTGCATTGATCTCTTATTTTTCCTTTTTCTCCTTTTTTTTTTTTTTTTTTTTTTTTTTTTTTTTTTTTTTTTTTTTTTTTATGTATCTTTTTTTCTTTGGGCTTTGTCCAGAGTCTAGCTTACCTCGTCGGTTGACTCTGAGTCCCTAAGCTTGCTGAGGCCTGAGACCTGGTGCACCTGCAGGTGGCCTTTCCCTTAACTAACCCACAACCTTTTCTTTCTTTCTCTTTGGCTTTGTTTGGAGTCCAGCTTACCTTGCTTGGGTTGACTCGGAGACTCTAAGCTTCTTTGAGGCCTGAGTCCCCGGTGCACACACAAGGTGGCCTTTCTCCTACTCAGCCCAAATTTTTTTTTTTTTTTTTTCCACTTGCTCCTTATTCCCCTTTACAAAGAAATATTTCTATACCCTTCATCCATCCCTCCTTATAACTTCAAAATCTTTATCCATGCTCATTCAAACAGAACACTTCAATAATTTGGAGAATCATGGGTAAGGAAGAAACAAGTTTATTTATCACTAAGGCTGGTTCATGTAGCATGAGACATTGAAACAAAACAGGGATCTTTTCGGCCCAAAAGGTTTGACAAAAGGTGATGTAACTTGTGCATTGAAATGGGTGGCTTTAAAAAAGGCTCAAACGATTTTTAAACAGGTGCCTAAATCACCTCAGAATTTTGAAAACCTTTCTCTGTTTCGCCTCAAGTTTTCCTCAGGTTAGTTCTAGTGATTGAAATCAACTTGCTCACTTGTACTTTGTTTTCAAAAACTATTTTTAAAGAAAAATTCTCATCGATTCAAGACTAAGCATCTGAACTAAAATATTTTCCAGAGAATGAATCATGCTATTCATATGATCAGGGATTTTTACTGGTATTTTTCAAAATCTCTATTGGAATTTTTTGGTGAATTTTTGAAAAAAACTGAGTTTTTGAATCCATTGAGCATGCATGTAAAAATCACGAAGAGTATCCCACCCCAAACTTAAAAACCTGCTTTGTCCTCAAAGCAGCAATAAACATAGGAGTAAAAGAGATACTTCCCTGACAGTCTAGTTTGTTGAACGATGGCACTCCCTTGGTGATCATGAATTCTGCTTTCATGGTTAGTGCCAAACACTTGCATGTTTTTAATCAATTGAAAATGAAATAGATGTGAAATGTCTCTCAGGCATTAAATAGTTCATCAGAAGAATACCTGCAGTGGAATTTGTGCTTCCTTACCTCTGTAGTGGCAGTTCCTCCTCAAGACAGCGCCAGAATTTGGCGCGGGCGCGTCGAGTAATTTCAACCATTCTGCAGATCTTGAATGGTATTTTCAATTTTTCTACTTTGGACAGGTTAGTATCAGTGACAGGCAGATTCAGAGTCATTTTTCACTCATTTTCATTGGAAGAATTATTAAAAGCATGCTTTTGAGACAAATCATTAGGATTAGAAATTAGAATTCCATTAATATGAATGGAGATTGAGTACATATTAATGAAATTGCATTAAATCACACTCTCAAATATAAGCACACACAAAAAACAAGCTCACGCATGAATTTCAACAAGGAAAAGTTTAAAAGATACAACAAGAAATTTCTACTCTTCTTTTTCCCTTTCATCTTCTTCTTCCATTTTCCAGTTTTGAGTTTTTAATTTTTTTGTGTTTTTATGTTTTTCTGAAAGCTGTAAATTTTTAATCTATCCCTATTCCTATCCTAGGTCTATGCAAAAAAATCAAAATCTCATTTAAATTTAAACAATTCCTTAAATTTTAAAAACTATCCTAACCTTCTCAAAAAAAAAAAAAAAATCCTACAAATTCAAAAACTCCTATTTTTACTTTGCCTACTGATCCATGTGATCTGATCCACCAGGATCGAATGGAAACTGGAACCATCCATGCTTGAGGGTGTTTTTGACTTTGGAATGTGTTGCATGGTGATTCAAACTTTCGAGTAAAGGGCTGGTCACTCTTTCTCTTTTCTGGTTGGCTTTGATATTTTCTTGCTCATTTATTTGTAGCCAACTTTTCTTTACACTACCCAGACCTAATAAAATTTTAATTTCAACTTTAGTGGGTGGTTTATAAGGCTGGATAATGAAGAAATCTGTATCTAATGAGAGGAAAGAATGTTCATTATCCTTGGTGTCTTCTATCCTAACTTCTTTATGCTGTTCATGGGATTTCTCTTCTTGTTCTACCCCATCCCCTTCTTTCTCTTTTTCATCTTCTTCTTTTTCCTCCATGATCTTCTCATCTTCTCCCTCTTTAAGTCTCTGAAACTCACAACAACTCTTAGCTCTCTCTGTTGTATCTTCCTCTATGTGTTCTGTAGTAACACATAAATTAAGACAAGAAGTGTTAGCTGTATTAATCCATTCAGGTTCATTGATAAGTGTCTAAAAGACACTATTTTTAGGCCTGAATTGGAATTAGAAATTACATGTTAGAGTCAATATTCATCAAAATATCACGAAATATGTCTCAGATTCATCTTCTCTCTCTCAGGAGTCCAACGCAACAATAATCATTAAAATCAAAGCCAAAATGAAGAAGATAATGAGGATTTTAGTGCATAAAGGTACAATGTTGCTGTGACCGGCGCGACCGCACCAGTTTGAAGGCAAAATATGGAGCGCCCGCGCCAGAAAACGGCGTGTCCGCACCAAAATGGACCCTGAAGCCTGCCAAACACGACCAGAACTCTTTCCATTCAAGTACTCTGCTCCAGTGGCGCGACCGCGCCATTTTAAGCTTATTTGTGGTGCGACCGCGCCAATGACTCAGCAATGATAAGTCGCGAAAATCTTGGGATCCTGACGTCCAATCGAGTCCAAACTTGGGAGAAGGAGTCCTAAGTGTCTAAGCAAGGTATCCACAAAGATCTTAAGGTAATGTGCTCGAGTCTAGATGCATTGAATGATCAAAGAAAAGAAGTTCAATTCAAAATAGGAAACTGCTGCCAAAAGAAGAAGATAAATCCGAATTTTATGAAGAGCATACATGGAGTTCCCGAATTCCAATTGAATCCAAACTTGGAACGAAGATTCTTGATGATACTGAGGATCATGTCACGAAAATTCAGGCCAATCCAATCCGGGCTTCTCATGTTTTATATTTCCAAAGTGGTGGACCCAGTGCAGAAATTGACAGCAGAAACCATCCAACTTCTCCACATCATATCTCGAGTTTCCCAACTCAGAATGGATTCAAATTTCGTGATCAAGGAAATGACTACAGAAGGAAGGTTTGGATATAATTTCAGGCAATTATGAGGTCTGGAAAGCCTAATTCATACCCCTAAACAGAGACCAATTTACAAGGCCTGGACAGAACTTCAATGATAAATAAAGGTCCGAGGCAAAGAATTAAACATCCAATTTTGTATTCAACATTCAGTTTTTAGTTTAATTTCTAGTTTTGTAGTTATTTTAGAGAGAGAAGAAGGTCCAGAGGGAGTCTTACATGACCTCTGGCCACTTTGAGGGAGAAAGGTGGAGATTTCAGCCTAAGGAGCAAAAGTGACCAAGAGCAGTCTTCCAAAGGGAGTTTCTGTACTTAGTTGTTTTTTTTTCATGGCTGTTATCAAAATCTTGCTGTGTGTTTTTATTTCCTGTATGGAGTATTCGTTTGTAGTTGGGAGTCCATGACTCCCTAGGCATGTAATGAGATTGATACTTTATGATCTATTTGGTTTTCAATTTGGTGAATGAATGAGTTTTCCATGTTGTTAATTCTTGATTCATACTTGCTGTCTGGCTATGTACTGGTTATAAGGTGACGCTAGGCTTAAGGTAAGACATGGTGATAGGATTTTACAAATCTTTATGAGTTTATGCACTAGGTAGATCACTAATCCTTGGGTTAATCCTCGACCTTAAAGTAATACCCTGTTGGATTAGACTGATTTGTCTATGACAGAATGAGCTTCATGTTTATGCTATCAAGTAGAGTCTATCATGCTAGCTATGTTTACTCTAGGAGATAGAAATAGGTGATGCCGATGCGGATTGTAGCCATGGTTTTATAAGCTCGTCAGAAATTGATTTTCAACACTTAACTTCTATTCAATCTCTGAATTGCCTAGGGAGGGAATTGGATTCCCAATGCCTTTTCCATACTGATTTTATCAAAAGCCCTCTCTTGATCTCTATAGGATTAGGTAGATTAGTTTACTTTCTGTTTTCATAACTCCTTTCCAACTGATTTCTCAAACTTTGGTTTTTAAACTAGAAAAGTAATTATCTATTAGTTTGGTCCTTGTGGGACGATATTCGGACTTACATAAGTCTATATAACATTGATTAGTCCTCTTGCTAGTGATTAGCTGGGATCGCATCATTCATCATCATCAGATAGCTCATGAAAACATGGTTCAACATTCATACTGTTGATCAATTCATGCTTTGACTGATTTTCTAGATTAAAACAAGAAGAACTAGTTGTATACATCCATTCAGAATTGCTAGGTAACGTACCTTGGTTCCTACCTGATATAACATTGGCCAGCTGTCCCACTTGTATTTCCAGATTTCGGATTGATGCCTCTTGAGTTTGAAACCTGGAATCAGTCCGAGCATCTCTTTTCTCTTGATTTGCTACAATCTTTGAAAGGAGGTCCTCGAGGCTGGCTTTTTGTTCCTGTTCTGGTGCTGCTCTTTGGAAATCAGGTGGTGATCTTGTTTGGGCATTGGGTTGTTGAATGCTGGGTTGCTGGTTGTTGTTGTTTGACCATGAAAAATTTGGATGACTCCAACCAGGATTGTAAGTATTGTTGTATCATTAGATCTGCGAAAATTTGAAACATAATTAGCCTGGTCTAAAGAATTTATTGCTTGCACATTACCTGCTTGGCATTCATGGTTGGGATGTCCTCCTCCGCATATGTCACAAATCTAAGCAACCAAAGCGGGTGTGTGAAATTTTGACAATTGTTTGGTTAGTGACTCGACTTGTGCCTGCAATGCTAATACACGATCAACATTATGTATGCCAGCAACTCTCCCTCTTGCACTTTTCTCCAACCTGGACAAGTCTTCTTGAGGCTGAAGGGGAGATGAATGATGATAATAATCATGACACACAGGAGGATTCTCATGCTTAAACATGGATGATTGCCCATGTGGCCAATTGTCCTGCCAATCATTCTCAAAATACTGATTTTCATATTGCCTAGAGAAATAATCATCATGCTCTCTTCTATAGGAATCATTAGGTTCATAATCAAAAGAACATGATATATCAGAATCATACCTCCATGGATCATAGTTAGAAGATGCATATGGTTGGGGAAATTCCGAATATGAGTTAGGATATGGACTTATCTCATTCTGTACATAATTCCACCTCTCATCTGAGTGCTCTTTCCAGTTCCAGATCGGGTTCATCTAGTGGCTCACCACTTCTTGTTTCATGCACTAATCTAGTTCAACCTGAAAAAATAGAATAAAAATTTTAATCTCAATCAACACATCAAAATTCACTTAAACTTACTCTCAATTCAATGGTCCCTCGGCAACGGCGCCAAAAACTTGTTGGGTGTCTAGCAAGTGTACAAGGTCAGCAAGTAATATAGACTCGAGAGTCCAGATATCGATCCCACAGAGACTTTGATGAGAACTCAGTTTAAGCAAAGATTTTTCTACTGATTGAGGAAAAGAATTTTTTGGTTTTGAAAACTGGAAAAACAAAACAGAATTAAACTACTGGAAACCTTATAGAGATGAGATGTTGGGGAAAAGTATCAATCCCTCCTAGTTTCTAACATGCAAAGTTCTGATTTTATAGCTCAAATACCCTTACCTTTACTTAGCTATTGAAAACCTGGTTACCCATATATAGGAAATAACTTTCACTTATTCTTTGAACTCCTTCTCAACCGGAACATTCAAATCCTAAGTGCATAAATATAAAAGCTTGAAGATTTACTCTCACTTATTCAGAACAAGAGTTATAGAAGTCATATCACTTTTCAACTAGTCTCCTTCATAACCGGAACAATCTAGTTAGAAAAACAACTTATTTTAGAAAACAGGAATCAAATTACTAACCTAACTCCCTACTGAAATTTAACTTCTCTATTCGACCCTCATTAAATTCCAGAATTGAATTCATATCAGAAATAAGCAATGAACTCAGTTTCTAAAACAAAAGCAAAGTACTTTATTGCTATAGAATTGAGAACTTAAACATAAACAACTAGGAGTTCATGACTTCCCCAACAAAGAGAGACTACTCCATAATAATAGAATAAACACACAGTAAAAAGGATTCAATTACAACCATAGACATAAAATAAACAAAGTACATAAACCCCCTTGAAGGACTGCCTTTATCTTCTCTTGCACCTTGACTGAAATCTCCACCATCTCTCTCTAAAGTGCCAAGAGGTCGTGTAAGACTCCCTCTGGGCTTTCTCTCCTCTCTAAACTAACTAAAAAATAATAAAAACCTAAACTACAAACTATTCTAAGAGCTGGAACTCGGAACTCGATGAAAACTGGCTCCAAACTCCCTCCTTTATAGCTGGGCTTCTGTCCAGAAGTTGTAATTTTGGTCTCTGTCCAGGGGTATGAATTATGCTTTTCCGACCTCAGAATTGGCTGAAATTACATACAAACCTTCCTTCTGTGGTCCTTGCCTTTCCCACGAAATTTGAGTTCAATCTGAGTTGGGAAAGTCGAGATATGATGTGAAGAAGTTGTTTGATTATGCTGCCAATTCCAGCACTGGGTCCAAAACTTGGAAGATCTGAAACTTGAGAACCACGATTTGGATTTACCTGAATTTTCGTGATATGATCCTTAATATCCTCAGGAATCTTCAGTCCAAATTTGGCTTCAATTGGAACATGGGAACTCCAGATATGTTCTTCATAAATTTTAGATTCAACTTTTCTTTCTGGCAGCAGTTTCTTTCTTTGTGTGGAACCTCTCCTTTCTGGATCATTCAATGCACCTAGACTCGAGCAATATTCCATAAAATCTTTGTGGATACCTTCCTTAGACAATTAGGACTTCTTCTCCCATGTTTGGGCTTGATTGGTAGTCAGAATCCCGAGATTTTGGCAAATCACATTGATGACTCAGCGGTGCGGTCGCGCCACATTTTCTTCTGATTTTGGCGCGGTCGCGCCACTGGAGTAGAGATCTTTCTATGTCTAGAAACGGCCTTCGAACTCGAGCGGAATAAGGAGACTTCATGGCGCGGTCGCGCCATATTTTGTTGTAGAAGTGGCGCTGTCGCGCCACTCCTTAGAATCTTTGTCGACTTCCCGAAATAGAACTTTGAACTCTTTGTAAGGCAACTGTTTGACACGCCAGCGCCACTTGTAGCGCCATCTTCTTGGTGCGGTAACGCCTTCTGGGGGCGCGGTCGCGCGGTTTCACGTTCCCGATTTGTCCTCTTTTACGTCTTGCTAGTCGTTGGGAATTTCTATCATTTATTTGAATTTTTGCACATTTTCCCAGCGTGGTTGCGCCTGAATCGACGCGGTCGCGCAATTCTCTTTTTGGCTCTATTTTGCTCCTTTTCCTTCATTTACACTCAGAATCCAGATTTTCTTCTTTTCCCGGTATCTGAGACACAAAACATGTATTTGAGTTATATATGTCATTTTCATGCTTAGAACTAACTCAAAATAGGCATTTATGGTCAATAGTTCATGCATAAATAAGTGTCTTTTGGACACTTATCAGTTGCCTTGGCCTCGGCTACGAGAAGCAGATGCCGATCAAAATCTACACTAGCCAAGCGAAGCCAGTCAAAATAACCAGAAAGGCATCGGTAGACGTACACCAAGTTTCGGTCGGCCAAACTCCAACGAAAAAGAAAGACGCGCCGAAACTGGTGGTTATTTACACCCTGAAAGCAGCCATCACATGAGCTCGTGCATATGATTCGGTCATGGTGAATCACATCTCCTTCGTCGGCGACAATCAAGAAGAAGAGGAATTCATCTTGAAGGAGGCTCCGGCTGAGTTCGAAGAAGGAGGCCAGGCGACTGTCGACGAATTAAAGAAAGTCGACTTGGGCATAGCAGAAGAGCTGAGGCCGACATTCCTTAGTGCTTCGCTGACGACTGAAGAAGAAACTGAATACATGGCACTACTTCGCGAATACCGCGACATCTTCGCCTGGAACTACACGGAGATGCCCCCCTCGAGCCGCAAGTGGCAGTCCATAAATTGGCAGTTCATCCCTCTGTTCGGCCAGTCAAGCAGTCGCAACGACGGTTCCGACCAGAATTGGTGCCAGAAATCGAAAAGGAGGTCGACAAATTGATCGCGGTCAATTTCATCAGGGAGGTGAAGTACCCGTCGTGGATTGCAAACATCGTCCCAGTCAAGAAGAAGACTG
The DNA here is from genome assembly GCA_019845555.1 of Aristolochia fimbriata. Lineage (NCBI taxonomy): Eukaryota > Viridiplantae > Streptophyta > Magnoliopsida > Piperales > Aristolochiaceae > Aristolochia > Aristolochia fimbriata. Next base: position 28,731,016 of record CM034079.1, on the reverse strand, counting down.
GACAAATCTTGGTTTGCGTCGACTTTCGCGACCTGAATAAGGCGTGCCCGAAGGACGACTTCTCTCTGCCAATAACCGAGCTCATGGTCGATGCGACAACAAGTCACGAGGCTCTTTCCTTCATGGACGGGTCCTCCGGCTACAATCAATTTCGGTGGACCCAAAAGATGAGGAGCTTACTGCATTTTGTACTCCTAAAGGCATCTTCTGCTACAAAGTGATGCCGTTCGGACTCAAGAATGCCGACACGACCTACCAGAGAGCAATGCAGAATATCTTCGATAACTTCCTCCACAAACGAGTCAAATGCTATGTCGACGACCTGGTGGTGAAAACAAAACAGAGGTCGGACCATCTTCTCGACCTCCGGGCAGTGTTCGAGCGACTGCAACGGTTTCAGCTCAAAATGAATTCGTTAAAGTGTGCCTTCGGTGTCACCTCGAGTAAATTCTTGGGGTTCATTGTGCTTCACAGAGGGATCGAAATAGACCAGTCCAAGATCGATGCCATCCAGAAAATGTCGGAGCCTAAAAACGTCTCCGAACTCAAATGTTTCCAAGGCCATTTAGCGTATATTCAACGCTTCATCTCGAACCTGGCCGGAAGGTGCCAGCCGTTCAGCCGCCTCCTGAAGAAAGATACACCGTTCGAGTGGGACGAATCTTGCCGGAACGCCTTTAACAACATAAAGGCGTATCTCACTTAGCCGCCAGTGCTCGTAGCTCCAATTGTCGACAGACCATTGTGTTGTACATCGCAGCAGAGGAGAGATCGGTGGGAGCTCTCTTGGCTCAATGTGACGAGAACAACAAAGAACGTTCTCTGTACTATCTAAGTCGAATGCTGGTGGGTACTGAGCTCAACTATTCTCCGATCGAGAAGACCTGTCTGGCTCTCATCTTCGCAATCCAAAAGCTTCGACACTACCTCCTGGCGCATTCCACGAACCTCATTTCGAGAGTCGACCCGCTGAAGTAAATTATGTCGCTACCAATTCTTTCTGGTCGACTGGCAAAATGGGCGCTGCTCCTCTCCGAGTTCGAGATCAATTTCGTGCCGCAACGAGCATTCAAAGGCCAAGCATTGGCCAATTTCTTGGCCGACCACCCGGTACCTGCCGAATGGGAGTTAACAGAGGAATTCCCAGATGAGGAGCTCTTCCTGGTCTAAGTGCTCCCTCCTTGGGAGATGTACTTCGACGGCGCCGCACGAAGGAACGAAGCTGGCGCCGGAGTCCTGTTCGTCTCACCAAGGAAGGATTTGTTGCCGTATTCGTTCGTGCTCACTCAAATTTGCTCGTACAATGAAGCAGAGTATCAAGCCATTCTCCTCGGACTCGGCATAGCAGTCAAAATGCAGTTGCCGTAGTTAAATGTTTACGACGACTCGACTCTGGTCATCAGGCAGCTTACAGGAGAGTTCGAAGTAAAGAAACTCGAACTCGAACCACTCTGGAGACATGCCGGTGAACTTCTGGCCCAAATCCCGGAAGCTTCACTCCATCATGTCCCTCGCTCCAAGAATGGGCCAGCCGACGCATTAGCCGGCATCGCGGCCATTTTGGCACAGTTCGACCAGCGACCAAGCCAGGTTCCCATTTACGAGCGATGGGTAATCCCTACACCAGCCGAGGAAGAAACAGAAGAAGAGGAAACAGAAGAGATAGAAGAGTCTCTACCCTTTTCAGCCAGTCAAAATCAAACCGAAGATTGGAGAGAGGCTATCATAAACTTCCTTCGCCATGGCACACTCCCTGTCGACCTGCGAGAGCAAGTCCAAATTCGCCGAGCAGCTCCAAAGTACGTTTTCATCAACGACGTACTTTACCGGAGGTCATATGAAGGTCTACTCCTTCGTTGCTTGTCAAAGGAAGAGGGGTCACAAGTGTTAAAAGAAACACACAGTGGAATTTGCGGCGCGCACCAAGCTGGCCCGAAGCTCCATTTACAAGTCAAGCGACTGAGCTATTACTGGCTGTCGATGCTCAGAGACGCCATTGAAATGACCCGAACTTGCAAACAGTGCCAACTCCATGCCGATTATATACACCAGGCGCCGAAACCACTTCATCCAACGGTCACATCATGGCCATTCGAAGCTTGGGGGATGGACATCATTGGCCCCATCTCTCCTAAGTCCGACTCCGACCGGCAATACATCTTGGCTGCCACCGATTACTTCTCAAAATGGGCCGAAGCTGATGCCTACCAAGAAGTAAAAGCCGTCACCGTCGTCGACTTCATTCGAACTCAAATTATCTACTGATATGGAGTTCCCGGGTATATAATGACAGACAACGGCACACCATTCAAAAACAAAGTCATGGACCGCTTATGCGAGAAATTTCGCATACAACAATGGACCTCATCGGCTTACAACCCGGCGGCTAATGGACTTGCAGAGGCATTCAACAAAACACTCTGCAAAATCCTGAAAAGCTGGGACGAAAAACTCGGCGAAGCCTTGTGGGCATACAGAACTTCTTTTCGAATGCCGACCCAGTCGACTCCATATTCGCTGGTCTACGGCACCGAAGCGATGCTCCCTCTCGAAGTACAACTCCCTTCCCTGCGCATAGCTATATGAGAAGGACTAACGACAGAGGAATGCGCCCAACTTAGACATGCTGAACTCGAGTCACTCGACGAACAGCGACTCGAGGCACAACAACGGCTCGAGTGCTATCAGTCTCGCATGACTTGGGCCTTCAACAGAAAGGTACGGTTCAGGTCATTTCAGAAGGGCAATATCGTGCTCGCAGTCCGACGGCCGATGCTCTTCACCAGAAAAATTGGGGGCAAATTTGCGCCGAAGTGGGAAGGACCTTACGTGGTGCAGGAGGCCTATACAAACAGCGCTTATAAGCTCGTCACCTCGAACGGTTCGGAGCTGCCAATAACGAACGGTAAATTTCTCAAACGATTTTACCCATGAAGAGGGCAGCAGAAAAAAAAAGAGATAGAAAGGAACATCGAAGAAAAATGTGTGTACTTCTCATTGCAAAAAAAAAGTGTGATGAGAACAGTGCAAGCCTCGCAACAAAACAAAAATGTGAGGCTACAAAAAAAAAGAGACTACAAAAAATCTCAAGTCTCGAACAAAAAGAAAGGAGACTACAAAAAATCTCAAGTATCAAACAAAAAGAAGAAAAAAAAAAAAAAAAAACTACGTCAGAGAGATGACAGCTCGAAGTCAGCTACCCGTCGCCGTAGTCGCATCACTGCGGCACGAGCTTCATCCAATTCACGCGCCTCAGCCTCGCCGAGAACAGGCCGCACGCGAAGAGAAACAAGTTGGCCCTCCAACGCAGAAGCTTCCTCCTCAGAAGCATCAAGCTCCTTACGGGTGCTCACAAGCTCAGCAGTGATAGAGTCGAGTCGCGCTGAGACGGATGCCAGACGATCACGAAGCGTTGCTTGCTCAGCCTTCGTAGCTTCACGTTCAGCCTGGTACCGGTCTAAGCTCGCAGTCAAGTTATCGCGCCGACAGTTCACCTGCTGGACGGATTGCGCAAGTTCAGCTTCGACAACACGTCGCTCGGCCAAACTGAGCTTCTCGTCCAAAGATCTGCGCAGCTGCTGAAAACGAGTTGCCTGTAAAGCGAAGTCTTCCACCCACTGCTCCAGAACCGAAGTATTGACACCGGCCCCCCTCAAATGCTCCAGAAAGGCGCGAGTGTCAGCCACAAGCTCGGGTGAACCGGGATCGTCGACTCGTGCCAAGACCGACTTGACAAACCTAGCCCACAGGTTCAGCGCAGATTGTTGCATCAACAGCCTCGACCTCGCCGAAAGAGGACCGGACGACAACTAGCAAAAAAAAAGGGGGGGGAGAAAAGAGTCAGAAGATGAGGAGATATATAACAAACAAAAGGGAGACAAGAGGGCGGTAGGGGCTTACCGACGCAGGCCGTGAAGTCGACGAGTTCTCACTAATGGGTCGGCGACCTGAATCCAGAGCTCCCTCCCTGGCAGCAAAAGTCTCTTCCTCATTACTAAGAGGAAATGTCACAAAAGGTTTCATGACAACTGGACGACCCCGATCAGAAACAGGGTGCTGAAGGTCAACCCCGGTTGCTCCAAGTGGAGGCTGGAGGGACGCCCCACCATCACTCGAGATGGTCATCGGACACTCGGCCCCGCCGGTCACAAATCCACCAGCGACGGCAGCAGAGGGCGCCTCTTCTCCAATCCACTCCAACTGTCGGGTATCCTCCAAAGCGGCGAGATCAAACGAATCTTCTCAACGGAAGATAGACTGGCCTATGGAAGGAGCGAGGACGACTGCAAGTCTATTGGAAGGCAAGACGGTTGACTTTTCAGCTGTTCGCAACCCAACCAAAGGTGCTCACGCGGGCACTGCCTCTGGTTCTGCAGCAACCCCTCCAACCGACGGAACAACAGACCCATCGAGAGGTCTCGTCTCCTCAGCCTTCTCTCTCGACTCCAATGCGGGAACCTCTGGAAGATGGACAACAGAAAGAGGAGTCGAAGGCTTACTTAGACCAGTCCGCAGCCGCTTCCTGAAGGGAGGTGGGGTGAAAATGGATGACCAGAGCCGCCGACTTCTTCTTCTTCGAAGCAGTCTTCTTTGGTGATGCCACCGATTCAACAACTCCTTTCCCCTTGTCCAAAGGCGCGTCCTCAGCCGACAAAGAGATCACGACTGGCCCGGGTTTCATCCTCTGTCGGAGGAGTCTCTTTGATCACGACTCCCTTTGCTGGTGCTGCTGGTATTGAAGTCGTCAATTTATTCTTTGCGACCTTCGGCCTCGACGCTTTCTTCTTTGTAACAGTTTTCTTCGGCAAAGTCTTCTTCGGCGCGGATGCGCCAGTAAATTTCTTCCATGCCCTCTGCACAAAGGAAGGGAATAGATGAAGTCAAAGACAAAAGAAGAGAAAGAGGAAAAGGAGAAAGAAAGAAGATGAAAAAAAAAAGAAAACAAGGAGAAACTGTTACCTCGAAGAGGGGGACGATTGCTTCAAGCCAGGACTCCCAAAAAAGAGCTGTTACACCCGGGTCTGAACTGGGGATCACAAAGGGAGGCACTTCCACGGTGCCAAGAGGACAGACATTCCTAGTCTGCCAGACTTCCACCAACGTATCAACTGAAGCCGCCCTTCGTTGGTCGGCAAACAAAACACCTGGCAAGTCTTGGTAGAACCCAAACTGGCGAGCAAACCAGTGCGGACTGTAAGACTCCACTATAAGAAGGTCACGCTGCCTCAAAACAAGACGGGTTGCTCGCAAGCAACGGAAGTATTCCATTTCAATAGAGGAAGCATAGTGACCAGGCCTGTCAACGATCGGGCCGGGAGGAAGAGCTTGGGAAGGATACCAGCATTGCACTCTGCCGTGCCAAAACAGCGAACGAGCCTCTTCCTGGGTGTAGGTACGAAGATGCTCCGAGTTGCGATATAACATCATCAGGGGTCTGTCGCCTTCCGTGGAGTCAGCCTCGTGGACACCAAATCGCTGGGCGAGCCACGTATAAACGAACGGCCAAGAAACCCTCCCCAATGAGGAACTGTTGAGTCCCCGGTAGAGGTTGGCCAAAGCCGCGACAGCCAGATTACACTTCTTACCACTGGCTAAGAAGCATGCCATCTTGAAGACGGTGAACCTCAGCATGCCACCTGGCAAAGGAAGGACAAAATGGCAGAGCCACAAAGATAAGAAGGCAGCCAGATATACCACGTCCGCAAGCGCATTAGGGACTCCAAGCTCGGCCAATGGTTGATTCAGCAAGGCCGACCTGTCGCGAATCCGGGAGCCAGACGTTTTCTCACGATCAGCCCATGAGTCTTCTGAAGGCCGTGCACCCTCTTTAGCACAGAACCAAAAGGAAGCCCAATCGGACATGGTAATTCCAAAGAATCCATCCGCCTCTGAAGGCCGAGAATGATAGAAAAGACGATAGTAAGCAAGGATCAGATATTGAATGCTCTCAGGCAGTTGAAGGAAACGGCCCTGAACGAAATCTTCAACAGACGGGGTCACTTCATCGAAGATACTCCCGGAAAGAGGCAGCCCTCCGACTTGATGCATATCCCATAAGGAAATCGATAGCTCCCCCTCGTGAGTGAAGATGGAGTTGGTGGAAGAACACCAAACCTCCATAAAGGCGTGGACGACATTGCTACAACATCGGTATGAAAACATCAAAGCTCGGACGGCATGAGTGAGGTCAACCGAGGCTAATAGCTCAAGACAGGTATGGAGGACGACATCTGCCCATTCAAAGTAGAAGGGCACATGGCAGGGGCTTGCGCACTCCATCAGTTCAGTGTCCCAAGGGCCGAATCGATTGCTGTCAATAGGAAGCTCTGGCGTCGAAAAACGAACCAGATTGTCATGCATCGGACTCAGCAAGATGGTGTCTGTCGTCTGATGTGGAGGCGATGAAGCCTCGTCGACCCCCGGAAGATAACAAATCTGGTCATCCTCATCGACGACAGGACGACTCCAAAGGTCATAGATAGCTTTAACCAGGGGCACAGTCACGTCGCAACCTCCAAAAGCCGACGGTCTCCAAAGAGGTAGCAGCAACGGTCTCTGCCCTTCCTTAGATTCACAAATCCGTAAACAGTCTCGAAGAGTAGACGTTCGAAAGAATCAGGCCGAAGATGGAGACAGAATCCGATGGAGTAGACATCTACAACAAAGCATCGAAATCGTCATCCAAGTTGAAATCAGGTATGCAATCCACCTCTCTTTCAATCAAAAAACAAAAAAGAGAAACAAAAAATGTTCACTTTGCGATCGAAAGCAAAGTCGCAAAAAAAAAAAAAAAAAAACATAGGGGCGACAAAAAGAACCAGTCGCCAAGAAAAAAAAACGAAGGCGTTATGCCCAGCGACCGAGCTGAGCATAACTCAGAAGTCTCATGCCTGGCGACCGAGCCAAGTGTAGACTACAACTCCGCGTACGTCAATCAAATCAGGGAGAAGCTGCACCCAAGACAAACGCAGCTCAAAGATAGTACCCGACGACCGAGCTAGGTGCGACCAAAACAACATTGTACCTCGCGGACAAAGTCGAGTATAGTCTCAAAAGCTTCGCGCACGGCGACAGAGCCTAGCGCTACCAAAAAGCAAGTAGCTTGCGATCAACAAACCAGAGGCAAACGAATTGAACTCTGCAGTGCCCGACAACCAAGCTAAGCACAACAAAACGGAAAATTCGACGTCTGGCAACAGTACCAGACACCGAACACTCGAATCCTAGTGTCGGACGATCGAGTTGGACAGGAAACGAATACTGCGAAACAAAAAAAATAAAACTCAACAAGTGCCCGACGACCGAGCCGAGCATCACTCAAAGCTCTGCGGCCAACCATACAGCCAGTCGCGATCAAAGCAAGTGTCTGGCGACCGAGCCGAGCACAACTCAAAACTCCGCGACCAAAAACAAAGATGGACGCGACCCAAAATAATACTCGGTGACCGAGCCAGATGTCGTACATTAAATTCCTGCAACCGGTGATCTACCCGGACGCAGCCAGATGAAGTCAGGTACGGAACTTTTCCCCTGAACAAAAAAAAAACAGAGAGAAAAAGGCTATGACAGAAAGAAGTTGTCGCAACAAAAAGAAGCCGTCGCATAAAAAAAAAAAAAAAAAAAAAACAAATCTCAAGGGAAAGATAGAAGGATATCGACACAACTCTTGCTTTGGCAATCATGGCCAGCCGCGACTACGCGGAAATCAAGACTTGGCGACCAAGCCGAGTGCGTTAGTACAAATCAATCCTCCTAACAAACCAGTCAGACTCAATCGAATCAAAATTTCAACGCCTGATGACCAAAAAAAAAGTAAATCTCCCAACGACCGAGCCGGCCAAAGCTAAAACGAAAATCAGCACCCAGCGACCGAGCCGGATACAAGACAAGTGATAAGTGTCTAAATGACACTATTTTTAAGCCTCAATCGGAATTGGAAATTACATTTTGAAGTCAATATTCATCATAATATCATGAAATATGTCTCAGATTAATATTTTCTCTCTCAGGAGTCCAACACAAGAAGAATCATTGAAATCTGAGCTAAACGAAGAAGATATGAGGATTTTAGTGCATAAAGGTACACTATAGCAGTGACCAGCGCGACTGCGCTAAAAAATGGCGCGACCGCGCCAAAATGGAGCAAGAAGGCTTATTGAGTTGCCATACACAACCAGAACTCTTTCCATTTGAGTAATTAGAAGAAACTCTGCTCTAGTGGCGTGATTGAGCCATTTTATAGCTTATTTTTGGCGCGACCGCGCCGATTACTCAGCAACACATTGTCGCAAAAATCTCAGGATCCTGACAACCAATCAAGCCTAAACATAGGAAAAGAACTCCTAAGTGTCTAAGGAAGGTATACAGGAAGATTTTAAGGAAATATATTCGAGTTTTAAGTGCTATGAATGACCAAGAAGTGAAGATCAATTCAAAGAAGGAAACTGCTGCCAAGAGAAGAAGTTGAGTCCTAAATTTATGAAGAACATATCTGGAGTTCCTGTGGTCCAATTGAAGCCAAATTTGGACTGAAGATTCCTGAGGATATTAAGGACCATATCACGAAAATTCAGGCAAAGCCAAGTCGGGTTTTCCAAGTTCTACACTTCCAAAGTGGTGGACCCAGTGCCAGAATTGGCAGCAGAATCAAGCAACTTCTTCACATCATATCTCGAGTTTCCCAACTCAGATTGAAATCAAATTTCGTGAGCAAGGCAAGGACCATAGAAGAAAGGTTAGTATGTAATTTCAGCCAATTATGAGGTCGGGAAGGCATAATTCATACCCCTGGACAGAGACCAATTTACAGGGCCTAGACAGAACTTCAACTATAAATAGAGGTCCGAGGAAAAGAGTTGATCATCGAGTTTTCATCCAGTTCCGAGTTCCAACTCTTAGAATAGATGGTAGTTTAGCTCTTTAATTTTTTTAGTTAGTTTGGAGTTGAGAGAAAGTCCAGAGGAAGTCTTACACGACCTCTTGGCACTTTGGAGAGAAAGAAGAGATTTCAGTTAAAGAAGAGTTGAAGCTAAGGGCAGTTCCTCAAAGGGGGTTTTCTGTACTTGTTTTCTTCTTAATTTCATGGCTGTAATTGAATCCTCTTAATGTTTTTATTCTATTAGCATGGAGTAGTCTCTCTTTGTTGGGGAAGTCGTGAACTCCTAGCTGTGATTTGTTTATGTTCTGGAATTTTAGCAATAAAGTACTTAGCCTTTGTTTTAGAATCTAAGTTTACTGCTTATTTTTTATCTGAATTGGATTCTGGAATTTAATGAGGTTCGAATAGAGAATTTAAATTTCAGTAGAGAGTTGGGTTAGTTATTTGATTTCTGTTTTCTAAAACAACTTGTTTTTCTAACTAGATCGTTTTGGATTGTGGTAGAGACTAGTTGAAAAGTGATGTGACTTCTATAACTCTTGTTCTGAATAAGAGAGAGTTAATCTTTAAGCTTTTATATTTATGCACCTAGGATTTGAATGTTTTCGGATTGTGATGGAGTTCAAGGAATAGGTGAAAGTTATTTCCTGTATATGGGTAACCAGATTTTCAAAAGCCAAGTCAAGGTAAGGGTATTTGTGCTATAAAATCAGAACTTTGCATGTTAACAACTAGGAGGGATTGACACTTTTCCCCAACATCTCATCTCTATAAGGTTTTTCAGTAGTTAATTCTATTTTATTTTTTAGTTCTCAAAATCAAAAACCAAAAATTTATTTTCCTCAATCAATAGAAAAATCTTTGCTTAGACTGAGTTCTCATCAAGGTCTCTGTGGGATCGATATCTGGACTCTCGAAGTCTATATTACTTGCTGAACCAGTGCACTTGCTAGATACCCAACAAGTTTTTGGCGCCGTTGACGGGGACCATTGAATTGTGAGTAAGTTTAAGTGAATTTTAATTTGTTGATTGAGATTAAAATTTTTATTCTATCTTTTGTGGTTATTTCGGACCAGTGCATGAAACGAGAATTAGTGGTGAGCCAATTGCTGAAATTGATCCGGAACCAAAAAGAGTACTCAGGTAACTATGATTTGTGGCTTGTAAGCTTTTATGGAATGGTCTAACTTCAAGTACACAGATCAGAGGTGGGAAGACGTGCAGAATGAGGTAACTTCCTATCCTAACTCAATTTGGGAAATCCCCCAACAATATGCATCTTCAAATTATGATCCATGGAGGTGGAATTCTGATCTATCATGTTTTGTTGTTGATAATGAACCTAATGATTCCTATAGAAGAGTGCATGATGATTATTTCTCTAGGCAATATGAAAATCAGTATTTTGAGAATGATTGGCAGGACAATTGGCCACATGGGCAATCGTCCATGTTCAGGTATGAGCACCCTCCTATTTATCATGATCATTGTTATCATAATTCATCTCCCCCTCAGTCTCAAGTAGACTTTTCTAGGTTGGCCACGCTAGTGGATGACTATTGTGCCAAAACAGATAAAATGTTAAATCCACCTGAGGAACAACCTAGTTTAGAAAGTATTGATGTTTCTAAGCCATGGTTGCATATTTTTCATCCATCTAGGAGAACTGAGTCAGATAATCTAGAAAATCAACTAAAGCATGAATTGATCAAAAGTATGAATGCTGAAACATGTTTTCATGAGCTATTTGATGATGATGAACCTGAATGGATGTATACAACTAGCTCTTCTTGTTTTAACTTATGTGTTACTGCAGAACACATAGAGGAAGATACAACGGAGAGAGATGAGAGTTGTTTTCAGAAACTTCAAGAGGGAGAGGATGAAAAGATCAAGGAGAAAAAAGAAGAAGATGTAAAAGAGAAAGAAGGGGATGCGGTAGAAAAAGAAGAGAAACCCCTTGAAGAGCATGAAGAGGTTAGGATAGAGGACACAAAGGTTAATGAACATTTTTTCCTCTCATTAGATATAGATTTCTTCATTATCCAGCCCTATAAACCATCCATAAAAGATGAAGGGGAGGAAGAAGAAACCATAGGTCATATCATAGAACCTTCCCATGAAAAGCCATTAGAGAATTGGGTATAGAAAGAAGAAAAGATAGGGCTCTCCTTTGATTTAAACTTTTTCATCATCCCACCTTATACACCTAGCCCAAAAATACAACTAAAAATTTTACTGGGGCTGGACAAGAGGATGAATGAGTGGTGGATATGGGTAAAGATATACCTCGTAGAAGCCACAATGTTAAAAGAAAGGATTTTCAACTCAACATCAAAATTTGGTTGCTTTAGCATAAAACATTGCAAAGGAAGAAAGGTCATGATGAGTGGATTGGAAAAGAATTTTCCTTTTGATCCAAGGGGAATGAAGCTACTGGTCTGGCTGAGGACCATAAACTTAGCGCTTCATGGGAGGCAGCCCATGGTAGGTAAGTTAGTTTAGTTTTTCAATTAAATTGTTCTCTTGCTTTGAATAATCACTTTGCGTGGATATTAGATCTTAGGTTTAGATTTATTTTACTCATGTTAGGTTAGTCTTTTAAATTTGTTTGGTTTTAATAAATACCAAAAAAAAAAAAAATTGTCTAAGGCACCTATCCTTGAAAATTTTGGAATTTGAAAGCTAAGTGGAGTTGCATGAAGCCATTTTTTCAGCTATACTTGATGTATTTCTAGATGTATTTTTCAAAGTCTAAATGCAGAGATCAGACGAAGGAAGTTGGGACTATCATTCTCAACCATTCACAACAGCTTCCTTCAAAAGAAAACCCATCAGAACACTCAGGAAAACTCTGTGGAGAAAAGCAGTGCAACAACAACTCTATTCGAGATGCCAATTTTGGAGCCGAAATCTGAAAACTCTGAAAGTGAAAAGCACCATAGCAAGGTAAGTAGTTCTAGAGGGCACTTAGTGGATAAAATAGGGCCTAGTTTGAGAAACTTTTCATTAAGTAAAAAGAGAGTTATGACTGCTGCAACTTGGGTAGTTAAAACTGTTTTCTGGAAAAAGTTTGGGTTGGAAACAGTGCCGTCTTCCTATCTTTGAGCTGATTTCTAAAATTTTTTATAATGATTCTTGGAAAACTGTTTTAATGCGATTAAATTTCAAACTCATTACTTTCCAAGAAACCCTTTTTCAGCTCTAGATGATAAGTGGTTAGGGAGATACAGTGCTTGTAAAATGCCTCCAACTCACTTTCTGCCCAGAATATCAAATTTATTGCCAAGTTTTCAAATCTGTCTATCTTTCAATTCCTTTGATGAAAATGCATGAAACATGTTTTATTGTGCACCTTTGAACCTTAACAACATGTTCCAAGTGGAATTTTTAAATTTTACAATCAGAATTTCAATGTATGAAGGAAAAGAGTGGCGCTTCCGTGCCAAATTCTGGTGTGGGCATGTTTGATCAATTTTTGAGGATATGCAACTCAGAATCATTCCATTCCAATTCTGATATATTCTTCTTTATGAGTTATATTCCTTGGTAAAGTTTCATAAATTTTTGAATTCGTTTTCAATAATTTTGTGCTTTGAATGGTTCTAACCACTTTTGATCAAGCATGAAGGCAGCTTAAGTTCAAATTCCTCATGGTGCCTCAACAAATCTGGATGTTCAAGCAACCAACATTCTCAAGGAAGTTTCTTACCCTCTATCTCATTTTATTGAATTGATCAGAATGCAAAATTAAGTTTGGGGTGGGAAACTCAGATTTTAAAACCTAGTTGGTTTTCATTGTTTAGTTAGATTTGATTTGTTAGTCTTTGTTTTTGTTTTGAGTCAATACCAGAAGAATGTTTCTAAATCTGAAAAAGTTTTTGGAAATTTTTGTGGGAACTCTGATTTGTGGATTGAGAAGACAGGTCTCATTCATTCTCTTGAGAAATATATTTGTTTGAATGTTTGGTTTTGGCATGAGAAAAGTTGTCTTGGAAAGTGGTTTGATTGGTTGAATGCATTGAGCATGTTTATTTTGTACAATAGAACCAACCTGAAGGAAGATCGAGGCGAAACAAAGACAGGTTTTTCAAAATTATGAAATGATCTAGGCACTTGTTTTGAACCGTTTGAGCCTTTTTTAGCCACCCACTTTAATGCACAAGATGCATCACCTTTTGTCAAACATTTTGAGCCGACAAGATCCCTGCTTTGTTTACAATTCCCACATTACATGAACCAGCCTTTGTGATGAATAAAATTATTTTTTACTGACCTATATTTCTCCAAATTATTGAAGTGTTCTGTTTGAATGAGCATGGACAAAAATCTGAAGTTATGGAGAAATTAGGAGGGATGAGTGAAGGTTATAGAAATTCTTTGAAAAGGAGAGGAAAGGAGCAAGATGAATGAAAAAGGTGCTGGAATATCTGAGAGGAAAAGTGAAAAAAAAAAAAAAAAAAGAAAAAAAAAATGCTGAGTTAGGAGAAAGGCCACCTTGTGTGTGCACCGGGTCTCGGCCCTCAGCAAGCTTAGGGACTCTGAGTCAACCGACAAGGTAAGCTAGACTCCAAACAAAGCCAAAGAAAAAAAAAAAAAAAAAAAGAGAAGAAAGAGAAGAAGAAATAAAGAGAGTTTTTCCTTGAGAGATGAGGTGGTGATTGGGATTAAGGAGAAGGTCAAATATCTTTGTTTGATTGCTTTGAGGACAAAGCAAATTTTTAAGTTTGGGGTGGTGTGCTACAAGCAGAGATGGTTCATGCTCAGGAAGATGGGACATAGATATGAGGAGGAAGACTGACCCTAAAATTTTATCCTTAATTTTCTCCTTACCCATTACCTATGCCCAATTACAACCTATAGAAGACCTTTTGATCATAATTTTAAAATTCCTGCATGTTAGTGGAGATTAGACTGATGGTTGGCTTATGTTATTCAATTTAAACTGCTCAAATACATGGGAAAGCGGTATGTATGGTAGAAGATAGCTTGATCATGCCTTGACTAAGCAGGATAACCAACAATAGGAGAGGTTTGAATGAGTAATCTTTGATTGATGCTTTGAAAGGGTAACCCCATTGATTTTTATTAAACTTTGATGATTGGTCATAACTCTGGTTATTTTTATTTTTCTTTTAGTTTTGCTTGAGGACGAGCAAAGGTTTAAGTTTGGGGTTGTGATAAGTGTCTAATTGACACTATTTTTAAGCCTCAATTGGAATTGGAAATTACATTTTGAAGTCAATATCCATCATAATATTATGAAATATACCTCAGATTAATATTTTCTCTCTCATGAGTCCAACGCAATAAGAATCATTGAAATCAGAGCTAAAACGAAGAAGATATGAGGATTTTAGTGCATAAAGGTACAATGTTGCTGTGACCGGCGCGACCGCGCCAAAATGGAGCCAGAAGGCTTATTGAGTTGCCAAACATGACCAGAACTCTTTCCATTCGAGTACTTAGAAGAAACTCTGCTCCAGTGGCACGACCGCACCATTTTATTGCTTATTTTTGGCGCGACCGCGTCGATTACTCAGCAACACAAAGTCGCAAAAATCTCGGGATCCTGATAACCAATTAAGCCTAAACTTGGGAAAAGAAGTCCTAAGCGTCTAAGGAAGGGAGCCAGGAAGATTTAAAGGAAATATATTCGATTTTTAAGTGCTTTGAATGACCAAGAAGTGAAGATCAATTCAAAGAAGGAAACTGCTGCCAAGAGAAGAAGTTGAGTCCGAAATTTATGAAGAACATATCTGGAGTTCCTGTGGTCCAATTGAAGCCAAATTTGGACTGAAGATTCCTGAGGATATTAAGGACCATATCATGAAAATTCAGGCAAAGACAAGTCGGGTTTCTCAAGTTCTACACTTCCAAAGTGGTGGACCCAGTGCTGGAATTGGCAGTAGAATCAAGCAACTTCTTCACATCATATCTCGAGTTTCCCAACTCAGATTGAACTCAAATTTCTTGAAAAAGGGAAGGACCATAGAAGGAAGGTTACTATGTAATTTCAGCCAATTCTGAGGTCGGGAAGGCATAATTCATACCCCTGGATAGGGACCAATTTACAGGGCCTGGACAGAACTTCAACTATAAATAGAGGTCCGAGGAAAAGTGTTGATCATCGAGTTTTCATCCAATTTTGAGTTCCAGCTCTTAGAATAGATGGTAGTTTAGCTCTTTATTTTTTTTAGTTAGTTTGGAGTTGAGCGAAAGTCCAGAGGAAGTCTTACACGACCTCTTGGCACTTTGGAGAGAAAGAAGAGATTTCAGTCAAGGAAGAGTTGAAGTTAAGGGCAGTTCCTCAAAGGGGGTTTTTTGTACTTGTTTTCTTCTTAATTTCATGGCTGTAATTGAATCCTCTTTATGTTTTTATTCTATTAGCATGGAGTAGTCTCTCTTTGTTGGGGAAGTCATGAACTCCTAGTTGTGATTTGTTTAAGTTCTGGAATTTTAGCAATAAAGTACTTAGCCTTTGTTTAAGAATCTAAGTTTACTGCTTATTTTTGATCTGAATTGAATTCTAGAATTTTATGAGGTTCGAATATAGAAGTTAAATTTTAGTAGAGAGTTGGGTTAGTTATTTGATTTCTGTTTTCTAAAATAACTTGTTTTTCTAACTAGATCGTTCCGGATTGTGATAGAGACTAGTTGAAAAGTGATGTGACTTCTATAACTCTTGTTCTGAATAAGAGAGAGTTAATCTTTAAGCTTTTATATTTATTCACCTAGGATTTGAATGTTTCCGGATTGTGATGGAGTTCAAAGAATAGGTGAAAGTTATTTTCTGTATATGGGTAACCAGATTTTCAAAAGCTAAGTCAAGGTAAGGGTATTTGAGCTATAAAATCAGAACTTTGCATGTTAGCAACTAGGAGGGATTGACACTTTTCCCCAACATCTCATCTCTATAAGGTTTTCCAGTAGTTAATTCTATTTAATTTTTCTGTTCTCAAAATCAAAAACCAAAAATTTCTTTTCCTCAATCAATAGAAAAATCTTTGCTTAAACTGAGTTCTCATCAAGGTCTCCGTGGGATTGATATCTGGACTCTCGAAGTCTATATTACTTGCTGACCTAGTGCACTTGCTTGACACCCAACAACAAGAAACCTTGCGCACGGCAACATAGTCGAGAGCGACCCAGACTCAACTCCAGCACCCGGATAGAGCCAGGTGCGCCTTTAGGCTAGACAACGCGCAAAAGGATGTTAGTCTGTTACATTGACAAGTTGACGGACACCAGAAGTGTGCAAGAAAACCAGTACCTTTCGA
Source organism: Aristolochia fimbriata (assembly GCA_019845555.1). Taxonomy (NCBI): domain Eukaryota; kingdom Viridiplantae; phylum Streptophyta; class Magnoliopsida; order Piperales; family Aristolochiaceae; genus Aristolochia; species Aristolochia fimbriata. Next base: position 28,714,857 of record CM034079.1, on the reverse strand, counting down.
TCCTAGTTCCTGGAAGATTTCTGACACAAGCCGGGAAGAGACAAAGCCAAAGTCGCAGTCTCCTAGGTCGTGATCGTCGACGGTCTCTCTCAAGCCGCGACCCCTTTCAACTTGCGGTCTAGGTCAAACTGAGGAGAACGAGGAAGGAGGTACAAGGTTACTAGGTTTTAAAGGGGGGAGGTCGAAGAGTTTCTCTCAAAGAAGGGGACCGATCAGTTTTTCCAGAGGCATACTGGAACTTATAAAGCCCCAAGGCGGACTTCTATTCAAATTACAATTCAGTTTGGGAAATCCATGGAAAAAGGGCGCCAATTAGAAAAGTGGGGCCCACTCCTTCCCAAAACCCTATTAAACTCTTCGACTTTCATCAGTTGGAGCGAGAGCACTCGAAGGTTAGTTTGAGGCAGAGGACGCGAAATCATCTTCCTTGACCCTTCCCTCTCTCTTGCCCCTTTCGGCACCAGCTGTAGCCCCGTTGACAGCCCTGAGATTCTCAATGGCCGTTGTAGTCGCGACCGTTCTCTGTTCTGGCACCTCGGCGCTCAACTCGAACCTAATGGCTGCGTGCAAGATGGCCGATCTCCACAACCTCTGCTAGTCCGTCGCTAAGCACCTTTTCGAGACCCTCAACACCAGGTCACATTCCAACCTCTTGATCAACCCTTCCGCCCTAGTCGAGGCTCGTAAAGGCAAAGGCACCAGAAGAGAAAGCAGTAGGCGAATCGGCAATCCGACCCAGAATTGTGGAAGCCAAGATGCCGAATGTGAAAGCCACGGAAGATCTCAAACACTACGGTAGTTACTATTGCCGAATCCAAGGCGAAATCGTTGGAACAGAGATTTGTTGAGATCAAGCCAGAGATAAGAGTAGAGGTGGTAGTGGTGAGCCCATTCAACTCACAAACAACAATTCATTGCAGAATGGCCGAATCAAAGCGAAGGCTCTGTAACTCACTTCGGTTCGTGCTCTTTTCTCCGGTGCGACGGCCAGAGTCGTCGAAGTTTACAGAAGTCACCGCAACTACCTGCTCTGAAGTTCCGAAGTGACATTCGGCTACATTCAAACAACCCGCTGCTCAGGCGACTTCAACTTTTCGCCGACACTCAAACCTGAACAACACTTCTGCTCAGGTATTCATCATCATCTCTCTATACTGTACATACTCTATATGTACGAGTATACAAATATTTTTTTTTTCTCGAAAAAAGCAAACAACTCTAAAATAGCAAGAGAGCCAAAAAAAAGAGAAAAGAAAGAAATAAAAAAAAAATATACATACAAGTGTATAGAAAATATACACTGTCCTAAAAAAGCAAGAGGACAGAAGAACAGTACAGAAAAGATAAATGATCCTAAAAAAGTAAGAGGACCAGCAAAAAAAAAAAAAAAATGTGTGTGTGCATCGTGTTTGTTCATCTTCACTTTTGAAACTTGTTCGTTCCTCCCGAACGAGCAAGTATCGAAGGGGGCAATCTATATGAACCAAAATGTGCATAGCCCAAATTCAACAAGTCCAGCAACCCACCGATCCATCGAACAACGATCGTGGGTAGGCTCTGTTGATCTTTGAAGTTCGTCGATACAGCCCATCGTGAAATCCAGCCGCGTTGTCACGACATCTACACAGTCGACAATCCAATCAGCAGGAAGTCGTCAAGTCAGCACCAGTCAGCAACCGGAGTACACGTCAGCCTCCTCAAATGGTCATAAGACCAGTCCTGGTCTTCCTCCTCCTGTCTTCTTCCTCAACTCCTTCAACAGAAAGGGGATCGTGATCCCCTTTCCCAGGCAAGAATCCACAACCATTGCAGAGGACCGACTACAAAAAACCAAAGAGTCCCCTATGGCAGAGGTTGGAAAAATTCAAGTTCGAAAGCCTTCTCGCCGAAAAGAAACTCCATTCACGGAAGCCCTCGAACCAGAGAAGTTAAGCTACTCGCAATTCGTCAATCACCAGTTCAACCAGAGCAGCTCTACGCGATCGCCGACAACGTCACAAGTTGACACACACGGAGCACAAATACCTCCGTCCGACCGCCCAAAGCCACCCCCGTTCGTGCACACTCGTTCCTGCAACTCGAATCTCGACGACGACTCGCCAGAAGCTTCAACTTCAACAAAACTATACAGAGATCGAATCAGAGGAAACCTAGGAGATTGTACTCGCAATTTTCTGACATACATACACACCCTGTAACACAAATTATTCTAAAGTAATCGACATATTCTCTCGGTCGCGCCTCTTCGCGGACCGGCGGATTTTCGGTGAAACACATATGCACCTGTGGCTAGAATCTCTTCTATTAGAATTCTTTTTGCTTTTGCTTCCATATATCATTTGTATATTCATCCAATGGATGTTAAGACTGCATTTTTAAATGGTGATCTTGATGAGGAAATATATATGGAACAACCAGAAGGATTTATTCTTCCAGGTAATGAAGGTAAAGTTTGTAAGTTAGTGAATCACTTTATGGTTTAAATCAAGCACCCAAAAAACATAATAGTGCTGATAAATGCATTTACAAGAAGTTTATACATGAATATAATGTGATTTTGTGCTTGTATGTTGATGATATATTGATCACAAGCAATAATCTGGAGGGGGTTATTGAAACTAAGAAGCATCTCACTACTATGTTCAAGATGAAAGACTTAGGTGAAGTGGATACTATCTTAGGCATTAAAGTGAGAAAACAAAATGGATGTTATGCTTTAAAACAATCACATTATATAAAGAAGATCATTGATAAATACTCTTACTTGGAATTTAAGGATTATAGCACTCCTAATGATACTAGTATGAAATTGTGTATGAATTCTGGTAGAGCAATAGCACAACTTGAGTATGCTAGTGTTATTGGAAGTTTGATGTATGTTATGCATTGCACAAGACCAAATATTGCATATGTTGTATGTAAATTGAGTAGATACGCTAGTAATCCTGGAGCTATTCATTGGAAAGCAATTGGAAGAATCCTTGGGTATTTGAAATCAACTATTGCATATGAATTGAAATACAACGAATATCCTAATGTGTTAGAAGGATATTGTGATGCTAGTTGGATGAGTAGTTGTGATGATCACATGTCTACTAGTGGTTGGATTTTTTACTTTAGGTGGAAGTGCTATTTCATGGGCTTCTAAGAAGCAAACTTGCATTTCACACTCAACTATGGAATCAGAATTTATTACTTTGGCTGTTGCTGATCAAGAAGTGGAATGGATTAGAAATTTGTTGTTGGTTATAAAATTCTTGTCTAATCCTATGCCTCCTATATCTATTCATTGTGATAGTGAAGCGACATTATCTAAAGCACACAATAATATTTATAATGGTAAGTCTAGACACATTAGTCTAAGACATCAATATGTCAAGGAATTGATACAAGGAGGTATCATTATTATTACTTATGTGAGGTCAAGTAAGAACTTGGCAGATCCTCTTACCAAAGGGCTTTCTAGAGAAGTGGTAAGAGAAACATCTCTTGAGATGGGATTGAAACCCTTTTTTAGTCAATAGTGATGGTAACCCGACCGAATGCTAGTAGAACACTAGTCCTAGGTTTAATGGGTAAGAACAAGTTACTGTGAGTGAGTGAGCATTGGAACTTGAAAGCCATTATGATGCTGCCCGTTACGTTAATGAGGGTTGAGTTTTAATTCTTAATGACGTTCGTATGGTGTTGTTGTAACGGGAACACGAGAGATACCTCACCTATGTGAACATAGAAGTGGTGCCGCTTCTCATGGAAGTTGAGGGTTTACTTCCGGGATTATTCATGAAACCAGGGAGCACATGGCCATAAAAGTGCTAACAATTTTCCTCGTTAAAAGTATGATGATGTTATGTGTGTGGTATTACCGGATTATGTCTAAGAGTACCTAGTTTAATGCTATATGCAACTAGTGACTTTCATAACTCCTTGTAGTGCTTACACTAAGAGAAGGTTTAATTCGAAAGACTCCTTCTTTTATGCATAACAAAATCAGTATGATAGAGAGCTAGAAATGCTTAATTTAATTACTTAGGTGGGGGATTGTTGTATTTAAGTAATTAAATTAAGTCAAGGGAGTTTTTCAAAATCAGTTTTTGCTGGAGGATTTTGAAACAAGGAGATGCTTCTTTTCAAGCAAACCGATTTACTGGTTTTCACTGGTTTTTTCAATAACCATGACTTTTCAAAGAGACATGAGACTCCAAAGAGTCTCTTTAATCACCTATAAATAGGTGATAAATTCCCATAACTTCATTCATTCAAAAACAGTTCTTCTCGTCTAGAAAACTCTGTTTTCTCTACTCTCCCAAATTCCTAGCTCTCTTAATTATGATACTTTGAAAGAGGAAGGGTGTTTAAACGTATTTGCTATACGTTAAACACATTACTCCGTTGTATCTTGGGAGGAAACTTGCTGGTAACCCATTAGCAAACTTCTATCGGAAGTGGGGGAAATTATTCCTTAAGAAAAGCTGTGTTCGCGCCTCGGAGTTCGATTATTCTAACTTTGTTTTTATTTTTGAAGCAGTACAGTGTTACAGGTATACAAGGTATAATGTTAAAGCTGGTCGAAGTACAGTGATACAACAAGTTGCAAATTTCAGAATTCATATTCAAATCCGTGAAGAAGTCTTCCAACAGAGGAAATTATCATCAATTTCTCAACATAAAATACCATCTTTAAACGAGTTCATGAAAATCACGTGATCACATAGTCGAATAGCAATCTAGTTAGTGGCACCGGGAGATCTCACAACCGAACGCTCTCGTAGGTAGAAGGTCAAATAAAATAACAATAATTTCTTCTTTAATTAACAGATTTCCTTTAAAAGACCAAAAAACATAAGGACATGGAAAGATATTAAAAGTCCAAACAAATAATGAATGATAATGGGGTACACACAGAGACGTTTTGAAGTTTGTCCTAAACAAACAATAGGATGGGGAAGAGGGAGGGTGCAACTCACAAGACTTGTTGGATGGGAAAGAAGGTCCAACCCAAATTACATATCAGAGTTTATATCAGTATTTTAAAAATTGAACCGAACCTGTTGGTTTGACCCAGTTGAACCAGAATTGGAGGCCAGTTCGGTTCTTATTAACTTGGTTCACTGTAACTAGCATTATTTTTTCCTTTTTTTTTATAGAAATATTAAATATATATTGGTGGATAATATTCAACTATCTAAGCGGGTTCAACCAAAATCGGACTTAAATTGAATTGGTGGTTCGGTTTTTAAAACATTTGTTTATATTCAAATTTACTTTCATCAAATTTTCTAAAGTTTTTTTTTCCGAGAATGGGAGAAGTTTTGGTTGGAGGAGAGATTGGCCAACGGGGCGACAACGTGGAACTAATTTCAGGAGAAAATTAAGCCACGTCAGAGGCCTTGATATCACACTAACAACTCTCACGTGGCTTCATTACCCTATTACCACGTCTCATCAAAATTAGTTCGTCTAAGAAGGTTTACTCATAAAGCATAAGTCACAGGTTTTTGGTTTTGACATTTCTGTTCGCCATCCCTACTCCCGGCTTTTTCCTTCGTAGCAGCCCCTTCCAGCAGTATCGGTTGGGAGACCCAAAAGGTTGATTTCAGATTGGGTACTACGGCCTTCGGAGAGCGACGATGTGGCGCTGCTTCTCTCGCGGTGTTCGCCTCTCTTCTACCTGCAACAGATCAAGCTCGAAGGGGCCTTTGCTTTCCAGATTTCTCTCGACTGATTCGGTATGATTAATTCAGTTTCCATCTACCTTCGTTCTTAAATTTGTTTCTTTTTATCTTCGCGTAGTATTTCTTTCCATTATCTTTGAGATATTTATGGAAGCCGAGTATGCGATTCATCGTTTGATATGTGATTCCCGTTCCTCTGCTTACCGACGGTACTTCTGCTATTCGTTTGTGCTTTATTTGCTAATGCATTTCGTCTGTAACGATTGGTCGGTCAAAGGGATCTGTTTTTACTCCTTTTCTGGACATCACTCGGATCGATACTGGTACATGTCACAAAATATGCAGTATTTTTTTATCTCATTTCTGAATTTAGTTATGACTAAGTTAACTATCTTTTGATGGATAACGTTCTTGACAAAGAATGATGTGCCGGACTCCTGTTTCAATGATTGGTTTTGCAAAAATTCGACTCTTGCTGTCTGTCAGCTGGTCCTTCTCCATCTCGTGCGGTGTCCTTTTTAACCCTGTTTCTAGTTTTGCAGCAACTTCGATTGTGGTGTATTCTGAAATTTTTGTAGACTTCCGTTCAATTGCTTTCCTTTGGCTATATTTGTTTATTCTGCTTCTAGTAATTCCTTTGAGAGTTGTTCTATGTAAAAGGACTTCCCTCTTGGAAGCGGAACATGTTTTAAGGAACTTGCTTCTGTATGGCTCACTTTTCATTACTGTACCCTCAAGTCCAATTTGTGGAATTGTTTGTTTCTTGAGTTGTCAGACTTTTTTTATTTTACATATAAGCTATACTTTCTTTTTTGTGTTTGATTTTTTCTAAAGCTCTTTGTAGTATCATGTGCCTCTCCTGTGCACATGATTTTGGATGTTGTCTTATTGAACTTTTCCTTTGCAGGGGGTTGTAGGTAGGTCATCTTACACCATTGTCGATCACACTTATGATGCAGTTGTGGTAGGGGCAGGTGGAGCAGGTCTGAGAGCCGCTATCGGGCTTTCAGAACATGGGTTTAACACTGCTTGCATTACAAAGCTTTTCCCAACACGGTCACATACTGTTGCTGCACAGGTATGAAACTTCTTTCCATCATCTTGTGGAGCTTTAGTTTCTTTTAGCTTAGAGTGACATTCACTGAAAGAGAGGCAGATTATTAGCTTTTCAAAAGTCTTTTTGCGCATTTGTAATATGCTGTTGGATTTCTTGCAGGGTGGCATCAATGCAGCTTTGGGAAACATGACTGAAGATGACTGGAGGTGGCACATGTATGACACAGTTAAAGGAAGTGATTGGTTAGGTTAGTTTCATTGATTGTTTTATGTTAACTTCACTTGTTATACAGGGGATAAACTTTGTTTTTTTCAATTTTATTTTTATATAACCTTATTAAAAAAGGGAGGGGAGGAGGAATCTCAGGACAAAAATCAGTTTCCATGGATTTCCATATTTTGGAGGGGCAGTTGCCTTCTGTTGTCCCTTCATAATTTCCTGGCTCCGCTCATGACTTCATACCAAACCCACCTTTATGGTATTTTTAGCTGTTATGACCTTGGAATTATGATGTCATGCATATTAAAAACTAACTTCAAATGCCAACGCTTAAGATATTTATAGGTGTTCTTAACATATTGTTTTTCATGTCTCCTAGGTGATCAAGATGCTATCCAGTACATGTGTCGAGAGGCACCAAAAGCTGTCATAGAGCTTGAAAATTATGGATTACCGTTTTCTCGGACCGAAGATGGCAAAATATATCAACGTGCTTTTGGTGGTCAAAGCCTGGACTTTGGCAAAGGTGTAGGCACAATGCATGTTGTAAGGGTTCTACATATGCTTTTAGTTGACTAATAGTTGCCTGATTCATGGATTTTGTTCCAATTTGTAGGTGGTCAGGCTTATCGATGTGCTTGTGCAGCTGATCGAACTGGCCATGCATTATTGCACACTCTTTATGGTCAGGCAATGAAACACAATACACAGTTCTTTGTGGAGTACTTCGCATTGGATCTAATTATGGATAGTGAGGGTAAGGAACATTGACACATCTCCCTGCAAAAAGTTTTATTATTATCACATTTACATTAGCTAATATTGTTTGTTGCATCTATTTGACTTAAGGTATAAAATTTGATATCGTGAAGTTTTATTGCTTTTCTATCATTGACCTCAAATGCAGATATTTAGTGTTAGGAAAGTATAACAGTTTAACAAGCTAATCATTATTTGATGCTGAGTGTTTCTTAACTATCGACTGTAAAGTCTTGTAAAGAAAAATTGGTTTCGATGAAGATAGAATGTAAATATGTGAAATTAATGCTATGCATATGCAAACTTGCACAAATGGTTGTGGATGAATATGTATGGGAAATTAATTCCAATGTCCAAATTTTGGGCCAATGAATATGGATGAAGAAATTAGTATTTAACAGGCTGTGGTTGCTCATATGAGAACTTCAGAGCTTATTACTTGTACTTTTGACTGCAAGCCTTGTAAGAAAAATTGGTTGTGATGAAGATAGAATGTAAATATGTGAAATTAAATCTAAGAATATGCAGACTTCCCAAGTGGTTGTGGTGGATTATTTCTTTTTTGTTTATTAATTTTTTGAGGAAATTCAGTCCAAAGTCCAGAATTATGTGCCAATGAAGGTAGATGGAGGTATGAGTAGTTATCAGGTTGTGGTCGGTCAAATGATGATTACGGAGCTGATCACATCTATGCATCAACTTTATGTCAGGGTTTGTGACCAGACTTTTTTTGAGGTGTTATTGTCTTTTGGACATGATACAGGTGCCTGTCAAGGTGTGATTGCACTCAATTTGGAAGATGGGACGATTCACCGATTCCGTGCTGCTTCTACAGTTTTGGCCACAGGGGTAAAAACAAAGTGTTCTGATAGCAAATATTGAAATATTATTATAATAACTTTTTTCTAATTTTATTAATTTTCTCTTTCTGAACTTTTGGATGCCTTATCATCACTTGTCAGGGTTACGGTAGGACATACTTCTCTGCAACTTCAGCTCATACCTGCACTGGTGATGGAAATGCAATGGTGGCTCGTGCTGGTTTACCTCTCGAGGTATTTTTGGTATTCAAAATCATTGCAGTTTTTTTAACTCGTTCATGTATCTTACAATATTTTGATGCTAAATCTATTTGTAGGATCTAGAGTTTGTTCAGTTCCATCCGACGGGTATATATGGTGCTGGATGCCTTATTACTGAAGGTTGTTATTTTTTCTCTTCCTTTGGAAGTTTCTGTCTTATGTTTTATGAGCAGATAGCTAGCAGCCCATAACCCGACTCTGATATAGTGTACAACTTTTTTATTTTATGCTTTTAGCGGTCTTTATGGATTCAATAGTATTATTCTTTGACTGCAGTTCCTCTTCCATGTGCTGTGTAGGATCTAGAGGTGAAGGTGGTATTCTCAGAAACAGTGAAGGTGAAAGGTTCATGGAACGTTATGCACCGACTGCCAAAGATCTTGCATCGCGAGATGTTGTTTCGAGATCAATGACAATGGAGATTCGTGAAGGCCGTGGTGTAGGTATTTTTTCATCTATTTCTCAAGTAGCCGGTCATGGAGATCACTATTAGAAGACAGGTTTAACTTAAATCACCTGCTACATTCTCATAATGCTTCCAGTTGTCATATTTTGAGTCTGTAAGTAAACTGTCTAGAATGAACTTACCTACAATGCTACATTCTATGATCTCAAAATGCATGGTATCCTGTCTTTCAACAGGACCCCTGAAGGACCACATATACCTCCACTTGAATCACCTGCCCCCAGAAGTGCTGAAGGAGAGACTTCCTGGCATCTCTGAAACTGCTGCTATTTTTGCGGGTGTAGATGTTACGAAGGAGCCTATTCCTGTCCTACCCACAGTACACTATAATATGGGTGGCATACCAACAAACTACCATGGGGAGGTAAATGAAGCAGCAAAATGGGGATTGGAGTTTTGTTTGGTGTTGATTCTCACTTACAACTTTCTACTTTCCTTACTGCTGCCTGGTTTGGTTGTCAGGTGGTTACTATTAAAGGTGATGATCCAGATGCAGTGGTCCCAGGATTAATGGCTGCCGGAGAAGCAGCTTGTGCATCAGTTCAT